>JARFIW010000672.1:3997837-4668174 GCA_036346225.1 Platerodrilus igneus | reverse complement strand
TTGTTAAGATTATGATAAATCCTCACCTGTGGCTGCAGGAACAATTAGTTAAACTAGAACTTACTAATGCTACAGACTTTTTTGGCAAAAAGCAACTTATACACAATAAAAACGGAAACTGAAAATGCATAAATTAATCTGCAAAGAACGTTCTCCAGAAAGTGCAATAAACTCAATTTTAAACACAGACCAAATAAACAAATTTTAAGTTAGTATCTTGGTGCCACTACATAGCTATGTGGTGTCACCTAACGAGGAATGAGTGTCTTGGTGCCATTACATAGCTATGAGGTGTCAACGAGGAAAAATAAAACGATAGCATTCCTTGGAAATAGATATCTTCCAATAACTTATGATTTTTAACGAAAGTAGGTACCAGGCTGCTGGAGACCTCTAGTAACCATGTTTAATTGCCACGTATTAAAGAGTATAGGCTCTGTAGAACGCTTTAACGATGTGGAAGCTTACTTAGCAAATTATTTATATTATGAATTTAAAAATGTGCATACCAAGGACATTTACATAAAGATAATAGTGGAAATGAATCTGTGAATATATTTTGTTAAACGTCTTATAGTTCATTCGTTTTAACTTTAGGATGACGTCATACCTGGGTAAAATGCTACATTGCCAATGTTCGTTTAAATTTTAATACATTTAATGAAAGACATACAAATATTCCCACCGTACAGAACTGCCAATCTTTATTGTATTAAATAACAGTATCCTTCAAGCACAATTCTAGATATTTATTTGTATACAGTTGTCAACACATGATTACTACCTTTGAAGTCATCCTAAACTTAAAGCGAATGCACTATATAATTAAATATTACTCACCTGAATATGAGTTTTATAAAAATACTGTGGACTAGAAAATTGAGTTTTCTTGCCAACAGCTTCAGAAAAAATCATACTCTGTTCAAACAAAAAAACTAAAAGTTCTTTGCTTTTTCCTATTACTGAATTATTTCCAGAGGCATCAGAAACCATCAGCGGACCATGAAGAAGTAATTTACCCTGTGCAGTTATTTTACCCTAAAATATGAAATAATAGGTATTTATACAAAATCAAAAAGTTGAAAATTACATCAAATCCTTGCAACCTTCCAACATCCATCATGTCATTTGCTGCTTTAGGAACTATTATCATAACTTCTAGAGCACTTCGAAGTGATTCCGCTTCTGTTTTTAATCCTGCTCGTTCTGTATATTTCAAAATATCTTTTAGAAGTAGTTGATATTTCATAATCCTTTGTACTGGTTTAATAAGTAAATCACATAACTGAAGTTTGTGACCTAATTTTATTCGTAATTCTTCAAAATAAGTTTCTAAATGTTCTGATACTATAAATTCCGATACAGGTTTATTTTTACAATACACTACATACATATGAAGCTTTCTATCATATCGTTTAAATAATGGTCCTAATTCCGTAGGATGTTCTACGCATCGTTTTAAAGCTTTTAAAAAAAATCTGTAACAAACGAATATTAACACACATCATAAAAATGACTAAACCTACTCTCTATGCCAATCATAAATAGCCTCTATATTTCCAAATACCATTTTATCTTTTCCCCCTTTTAAATCCTCTGGCATTTGTATTTCACAATTTGACTCCCGCATAGTTGTTATGTAACCATCCACAATTAAGGCTAGATCGCGAACATAAGCTTCTTCTGTTTCAACAAGTTCACGCAATACAAACTGTCGTTTTTTTAGTAAGTTTTCTTTTATCCTAACACTATCCAAATAGTCTTCATTTGATTTATCACCTTCATCACCACTTAATACTACAAAAGTTGCTTCATTAGATGATGATTGAGCCGAGAGATCTCTGTGAATGTGATTTCCACATTCTGCTATTGGATCTGCAGACTTGGCATCGCGCAGTAGGGAACTTCTTTCCAGATTTTCTGTATGTTGTTCCTGAAACATAACATTGATTAATCAGTAAAATTTCAATAAATACGTTTTTAAAATTCAGTTACATGCTTTTTAATTAGAAATAATGCATGCACACAAATATGTTTTATGCTCCTATTTAGAATACAAATATTATATACGATTCAAAGATTAATAAGTAATAATCTTCATATCTAGATACTGAAAAATTTAATTTATTGCAGACATAGTAATGTAAATTCAATAGCATACAACTTACGTCATTTGAAAAAAATATTTTAACACCACAAAATATCAGATTAAACAAAAAATTCAACCATTTAAAAATGTTTATATACAGGGTAATTCATTAATAATTGAAAATATGGTAACTGGAAATCGCAGGCTCTCAAGTATGAAAATTTATGTAAAAACATTTAAATAAAATATGACCTTATATAATTGAAAGGTTTAAATTAAAAAATTTAAAAACTATTTCTGTCCAATACTGTAACATTCTAATAGTTATCTACATATTCGGTAGAAAGTTTTGTGGCCAACCAGTGCCAGCATGCAGCTTGATAGCGATGTGACCCACAACGACAAATTAAAAATAAATCTGAAATTTTGTAAAGTATTTTATTCTTAAGAAATCAATGAATATGTTAAATATTATGGAAATGAGAAAACTAAACGAAGATGTATAATTATTATTGAACAAAACACAAAAATGATACTGAATTTCTGGAATAAAATTAAAAATTAATGTTTATAAAAGCCTATGTAAATAATCATCGATCCATAAAACCTTTTAATTATAGAAAACCATACTTATTCAATAAATTTAAATAATTATTATCCGAGTACAGTAGAGAATTAGATTACAAAATACAAAGGTTTGGCTATGATTAAATTATAATGGGTTTATTGTTATACATTTTATTCAGCAAAATAAATGAAAAAGTGGTGGTTCATCTAGATTATATAAAGTTCATAAAAAGTTATATCAAATTAACACTTAATAAAATAAGGACATAGATAAATAGCTACAAAAATTTTATCCTTTGTCCAAATGTGGCATATTTTTTCACCCATTGCAGTTCCTATGAAATTTAAAACATTTGGCAAAGTTATATGTTATGAACAATTTGTTTAGGTTTGGCTTTTCCTATTTTGGGCTTATTTATCATGTTGTTGTGTGACATGATATTGTTTCCAAACTGGCTTTGTTTGAAAATGTGTCGTACAATCAAGTAAGTGGTTGTGATTATCTTTTGATTTGGGTAGTGCATGCTTGAATTATCATTCATTACATGTTTACTCTTGGCGGTGTTTAGTAGTGCCTGAAAGATGCAAATGTATCCCCTAATTGCGATGTTTTAAGTTACTAATGATCCAACCAATGCACAATCTCACAAACATATTTTGTTAACTTTTAATATGTGTATGGAAGTCTGAAAAAACGACATTATGCAATAATTCAATTAAAATTTTCTGGTCCTTTGGAAAAGATGCAGACAGAATAAGCTATTCTTATTTATATATTCTTGAGATTAATCGAAGAGCAATAACTTATAATTTTACCAGCAGTAATGTGTACACATGCAGTTTATGTAAGGCCATGCCATTTGATACAAGGTTGTTTGGTTTAGACCAGAAATCTAAATTACTTCCATACGATACGAAAATAATACATGGCAGAGGGCATGCTTTGTTAACTGCTATCTAAGTTCAAAAACACTTTATTAGCACGTTTTGTTCTATTAATAATTTAACAAGTGATTTCGGACTGACAATTTTGTAAAAATGGCTCACTGAACATTTTAAATCAGTCTGTTCTGGAATTAGTACTTATTGTTCAAAATTACTCATACACAATGTTCACTAAACTCTGACAATTTTTAAAATCAAAAAAAGTTAAAGAATGCTTTAATATCAACTACCCTAAGTGGGATTACAATCCTGCTGAGATGTTTTGTAAGCAAGGAGTGCACCTCATGCTCAAAATATGTTCATTTTTGCAGTGGTTTTAAATTATTTAAGTTCCTTTCTCATTTTTAAAAAAAGTAACGTACACCACTAAATTAATTTTTGAATATTGTTTGAAAAATCACAAAAATTTCTTCACTTTACCTTTTTTTTACTGTTCTACACATATTACCAAGTTTATTTTATGTACAGGTATTAAACTAGTAAAACGATAATTCCATATTTTTCATTATCTTGTGAACCGTCCATTAAGGATGTATTTAAGAATCAACATGATCGTCTAGGTCCTTGGACGTTCCTGCTGAGTCTAGTCTGCAGGTAATAAACATTTAATTTTGTGATATTTTTCTATTAAAAAATGTAAACCTCTACGTGTTTGTGCACTTTATTTAGATTTTTGTTATTGTTTGTGCTGTCCCAGGGTTTAAAAGTTAGTACCACAACTCGTAGCCATATATTTTCTGAACGGAATTTCTTTGCAGGTTATCATCACTTTGGTCGGAGCTAGGGTTTTTAATCAAATGTGTACTGATAAAGATTAGTGAATCATTATGGTTTGGTCGGATCTAGAGTTTTTAATCAAAAGTGCACTGATTTATTTATTTATTTATATAAATTAATTACTTACAGGTAATACCCAAATAGTAATAATATACATGAACAAATGAGCAACATAGTTAACACTTTACAAAATGGATAAAGATGTCTTCAAATATTTACACGTGACATTGAAAATATCGATATTGGATGGTATAGAAGCATTGTAAACTCCCATTAACTTATCACTAAATGCACTAGCCCCATAGTTAGTACGATGACTACCGATGTAGAATAAATCATTACTCCTGGTGACTTTAACTGGTATCCGAAACTGCAGCATGCTTAGTAATTCCGGACAGTCAACTATGTCATGTAGCAATTTATAAAGAAATATTATAAACGCTGCAGTACGTCGAGCTAGCAGTGATTGATAACCGACCAATCGACGCCGAATGTCATGTGAACTTTCGGCATACGGATATCTAAGCTTCCAGAGAATGAAATTAATGAACTTGATTTGTACACGCTCAATTTTCTGGATGTGAGTGGCATAATAAGGTGACCAAATGATGCAATTGTATTCTAAAATACTACGAACTAAAGAATTGTATAATGATTTCAAAGCTTGGACATCGTTGATGTGTATACAGTTTCTTTTAATGAATCCCAACATCCTAAATGCTTTAGAGACAACTGAATTAATATGATTAATAAAATTTAAACCAACATCAAAACAACCCCTAAATCAGAGATAGTTACCACAGTTTCGAGTTTAGAACATCCAATGCAGTAATCAAACAAAATCAAGTCTTTACATTTAGTGAACCTCATAATTTTGCACTTCCCAATATTTACTTTGAGTTTATTATGAGCCAAGTAGATTACTAGATTGTCAATATCTTTTTGTACTTTAAGACAGTCATGTATAGAACTAATACACCCAAAAAACTTTAAGTCGTCGGCATATAGTAAGCATTTCGTATTTTTAAATGCAGAAACAACGTCATTAATAAAGAGAATAAAAAGAATTGGGCCAAGGTGTGACCCTTGAGGCACACCTGACGAAACACTGATGCTTCTGGATGTTATGTCTGCAATTTTCACACATTGGGAGCGATTTACTAAGTAGGAATATATCCATTTCAAATACGAACCTGTAATACCAAGAAAACGGAGTTTATCAATGAGTAACGTGTGACAAACACCGTCGAAAGCTTTCGAAACATCGGCGTATACTGTATCAACTTGTAATCCACTTTCCAAGCTATTTATAAGAAAATTGTGATACATGGCAAGGTTAGTGACAGTGGAGCGGCCTTTAAAAAAGCCATGCTGTTCAATAGCAATACAATTTTTAAATACACTGAATAACTCATCGCATATGATGGACTCAAACAGCTTAGCAATAGAGGATAAAATTGATATGCCACGATAATTCTCGATTTTAGAACGGTCACCCGATTTAAATACTGGGATTAAAAATGACCTTTTCCAAGCTAGGGGAAATGTTCCACTACTAAAGCTTTTATTAAAAGAATCGCTAAAGCTTGCGATAGACTATCACAGCATTGGTGTAGGAATAAGGAAGGAATGCCGTCAGATCCGCACACTTAAATGAATCTAAGGCATGAATTTTCCTTTTACTTCATCTTCAGTAAAGATATGTGAAACAAGAGTAGTGCTATTGTAAGAATATGAACATTTGCTAGAAGAGGAGGATCATTCAAGTGATTAACATAGCAAGATTCAAACATTGAGGCAAAAGCATTGGCAAAACTACGAGCATCACTTAGAATTTTGCCATTGTATGACATCCGTTTTGGAATGCCTGAATCTCTCTTTAATGACTTAATGAAAGACCAAAAATGTTTTGTGTTGGCGGAAATCATTAGCTCACTATTACAGATGAATTTTAAATAACAAAAGTCAATCAAACGTTTTGATTCCTTACGAGCCGTGGAATATCTAACATAGTCCGTTTCCAATCTAGAGTGCTGATACCTATTATATAGTTTATTTTTTTAATTGAATGAGTTTAATTAAAGAATTACTATACCAACACGGATATTTTCCAGACTTTCTTTTTAATATGGGAACAAATTTATTAATACCTTCATAAACAGTTGAATAGAAGAAATTTATGGCTTCATCTATACTCTGAAAGTTGTCTAAAACTGACCAATCAATTGACTTATACATACTGTTAAGTTCATCATAGTTTGCTTTTTTATAAGCAAAGACATGGACATTCTCACAAAACCTAATACGAGGAATAAAATTACTCTTGATAGAAATAAGCAAGGGAGGATGGTGACCGTCCACAGTAGTTAAAGCAACATCAGATTCACGCACTAGAGCGTAAACCCCCCTCATCTGCAAAAACTAGATCCAAAAACTTACCAGAAGAATTAGAAACACCATTAACCTGCAGTAAATTAAGAAATTGCATATTCTCAATTAGATTTTCAGCCTCGATTGGCAAAGTGCCACATGTGCTGAAAAATCAACGTCAGGTACCCAATTAATTTTAGGCAAATTAAAATCCCCGATTATTAAAAATTTGGGATTTTATGAGCCATTTGAAGTCTTGCAGCATTGTCCATAAATTCTTGATATAGTTCACAATTTGAGTTGGGTGGAAAATATACTCCACATATTATTATACACTGCGAAAATAGGTCGATTTTACCCAGGTGTCCTCAAAATGTATATTGGAACAACCAGGAAGCTGGGAAGTATTAATATTAGAAGTAATAGCAACAAGTGATCCACCACCACGGTCACAATTGAGTGCAGAATAGTTCCTGTTGGTGTTAAAGACAGTGTAAGTAGAAGGAAATAACTCATAATTAGAAATATCATTGTTCAGCCATGTCTCAGTCAAGACAATAATTTCAAAATTGAAAGAACAACTGGCACGGTAGCAATCAACAGTTTTGTACGAAGACCACGAACATTCTGGTAAAAACGTTGATGAATGATGAATGACTGTTATTAACTTGTGGGTTTGTTAGTCATGAAGCTGGTAATTCAGTATCAGGCAATTTGTTAGTCACAGTCGTATTTTGCAAAGAACTTTTAGCAATTATTTTAGATTCCCTTTGTCCTTATCACTGTCCTTAAATTCAAAAAAGCGTACCATAACACCGCAAGGCCAATAAGAAGGAGACATGACCTTTTCAACAATATCAGCAGGAATTCCCAGTTTAAAAGAATTTAAATTACCTCTAGTGCCAATCTTAAAGCAGACACCATTGGCGCCATCTTCCTGCATGTATCTCAAAATATGTGAGGCTTCCACAATTGGAGTTTGTGCATTAGCCATAACTCTACTCAAATGCAGCCAAGTTTTCTTTACACTACCACTAAAAAGAGCTGAATTGGGTAACACAGTTTGGGTACCAATGATAACCTTGTTTCTTGATTTTAATTTGCTTTTTCTTCTATTAGCAACATCCAACCAAGTCTCAGAATTCATACAATTTTCTGAATTGGATTCATTGCATAACTCAGTGTTAGAAACGGATTCCACATTAGATGCCATAGTCACAGGAACTGAGCAATCACTATTCAAAGAAATAATCGTATTCATAGTTTTGCTACTATTCTTTGCTGCGACAGCATATTCTACTGAATGTATAGCCTTACTAACTTGGTCATTAGTTATTGGTAAATTAGAGACCTGAGTAGGTGTTAACCGTGTACCCAATATATGATTGTGAGAACTTGAAGCATGGTTCACCATGGAACTACCACTTTGAAAACTTACTAATTTGCTCTTTAAATCAGCAATTTCAATTTCCATTGAAAGAAACTTATTTTGAAAAATTCAGCATTTTGCCGCATACATTTTAAGATTGCTCGTAGAATTTTGTAATCTTGACCTAAGTCATCACCAAACTCCTCATCAGAGATAATGGAGGGTGCAGCACATTCAGCACATAACAACCTATCATATCCAATTATAAGTGTACCTTTTAGTCTTACTGCACAGCCAGGATGAAAAGAGGAAGCACAGGAGATGCATCTCACATCACCTTTGACACCTCTAAGACAACTATTGCACTTTTTACTAATAGAAATAGTGACAGGTTTGTCTCCATCTTCACCCATGATTGAAACATTAACTCCAAATACCTTCCAACATAAATAAATAATAAGTTGAATGCTGCTAAATACTGCCCTGTCTTGAATTCAAATTCCAAACAATAATTATTAGAAATCACAAAACACCTGAAGATAAGACTATCACTGTGTATTATGATAACTAATTTTATGAATGTCCTTGCAATTTTGTAAAAAAATTAACTGCTTCTAGTAGGAACTATTCTTCAATAAAAACACTGCACTTAAAAACACTAATGTCACCAGATAACCCAGTAGAATAGTATTCAGATGGTATAAATAAAACTATAAAACTTGCAGTTTAACTCTAAGAATTAATTTAAAAAGCACAGAGCACATGCAAACATGTTACATGTTGAAATATACACATCATATAGATAGAGATTAGTGAATCACTATGGTATCTCTACTTACTTTTCTTGTTTGCTAGCAGAGTATCTTTAATAAAAATTCTTTTCACATTGCAAGAATGCCTAACTTCATTTTCTTTGGTACAGTTTCTGGTATCTCTACTTATTTCTTTTGTGTGCTAGGAGAGTATCTTTGATCAAAAATTTTCTCACAATGAAAGAAACCCTCTAACTTCACTTTCTTTGATCCAGTTTCTGGTTAGATGGCTTTTTATAAATCTTAACCTCTCTCATGCCTACGCGAATTGACCTAAGCTAACTATAACTTCTCCCAGGATTTTTCTAAGTCTTGTTGGCCAATATTTCCATCTGGATTTAAGTGTAGGCCATGTTCCCAGATCACGTTTAATAATTTTCTTACTTGCCTCGGCCACTAATGCATGCAGTATTTGTTCCATGCCTGGAAACAGTCAAAAAAATCCTTTTCTTGAAGGCTATCAAGCACTTCCTGAGTTTTGTTCTGAATGTCTTCTACTGTGTTAAAAGTTACTTTTCATGTGAATCTTCACTTTCAGAAACAGATCAAAATCACAGGGTGCTAAATTTGGTGAATATGGAAGAAGTGGGATAGTGAACATATTGTTTTTCAACAAAAACTGTATTTTTCGGTGAAGTGTGAGTAGATGCATTGTCGTAACTTTCCACAATTTTGGCTTTTTTCGTTACACTTTTCCTCAAGACTGCCATAAAACACCAACTGGCATGAACTCACGATGGACGCCTTTGATGGTAAAAACCATGATGACCTGTTGTCCTTTTTTTATCTCAATGATCATAGACCTGTCAGTGACGGACAACTGCTGTTTTGTTGCCGGATCATGGTCACAAAACCAGTTATGCCCCCAGAGATGAAGGTATGGGTAATTTTCAGACGTTTCTTTGAGTTCTATGCACACATCATATCGAAGCTGTTTCTGTCTCACACACAAAAACAGAAGGACGAATTTTCCAGCAGCATGACGCATGCCCAAACTTTCAGTTAGCTCGTTGATCAAATTTACCAGTCATCGTAAAATTCACATCGAATTTAAAATGCAATTACAAAATACAGTGCGTAAACCGAACAAGACCTCCCAACGCAATGCAATACACTGATTCAGTAGATATTATGTTCATGATCGCTTGCGCACTGGCCATGCCGAGTACAGTCTGGGAACATTCTGATAGCATCTCGTAGTATTACAACTGAACAATGAAATGTAGAATAAAAAGATATCGTAATGTCAACACAAGTAAAGAACATCATTTTGGTTTATACAAGACCTCGCTACAGCAGATTATGTATATGCAGTCTATTTATATTATTTCTCCCTCATATCATCATCATTTTGTTTTCAACCTTACTTAAAGGCAGGTTTGACGCAGCTCAAACTTCTTTTCTATTCTGTGCTAATCTCCATATATGACCTAACTTAATTGATGAAAAAAGTAAGATCTTTATATTAAACTCTTAATATTTCTTTTAAAAGACCACCATGTTCACTATTAATAGGGCAAATTTAATTATGCATGTCCACAGGAAATATACATAACCTTGTAAAAACATTATAGTACAGCAAAAGTAGTTATTGGTATTCATGCAACAAATTTTGTAACGCAAGAAAATTGAATTACAGTATACCCTATTAAACCGTACACATATTGTGTTTGTTTCTGACAAAAATTTGCCTCTAGATGCTGCCAAAACAAAAATCCTTAGTAATATTTTGAATGGAAGAAGTACCTTGCAGCTGGAGGTGGTGCAGATCTGTAAATTATTCCAACAACTATCAATAAATCCTATCAGCATGACACTGGACAAGATAGTGATTTAGCATTTCTTACTGAGCATATTTCTAGTAACAAGGGTATTTCATTTTAGAGAAAAATCCACAACAATGTCAGACGTGATAAAGTTATTTGAATTTAAGTTTGTCGGTCTTATAAATTTAATCGTTTGCAGTGCTTCAACAATAATGTGTTGTAGATAAACAAAAGTTTTTGAAAGTCTTGTATCATAGATGACAATTGAAGTTAACTAACTTTTGCCATTGTCTGTTTTTCAAAGAAATCTTCTTCAGAGAGGTTCGACATTGGCTTCATGCTCAGTGAAACCATTACCTTTTAATCCTTTCTACTCATATAAAAGGAAGTGAGTCAGCCACTCCATGTTACATGAAATACATGTTTTATTTTTATTTCACATGGTTACAGATGATTTCTTTATTTAATTTAATACTTTTTATTCAAAAATCCTTGTCTTCATATTTCTTCAGAAAGAGCATTTTTTAATAATATAAGGTCGAGCTTTTTGACCTCTTTAGCAAAAATGTAAAGATTAATTTTGTTAAAATAAACTTGAGGAAAATATTTTGCTATTATTTTAAATTTTATATTTCAATCAGGATAAATTGTAAAAATTAGTTAACAATAGCCAAGTTAAATTATTTGGATGTTCCTTCAATCAATTTGAAACTCATATACTGATAAATATAAAATTCATATATCGTCAATTTTAAAATTTAAAAACCAGATTTACACTAAAATCCTTAGTAAATAATAAAGCAATATTTAGATTTACTAAGAAGTGAGCAAGTAAGTGATATTTTGGTTAACTTAGTACGCTTGTTCATCTACTTGGACACTGCTATTTAAAATTTACCCAATTGTATGAGACACATGATAAGTTATTGGCATACTATAATTTATCTTACTCGATAAAGCATTTAATTGCTATATCCACTTCACCAATACTTTCATTGATATTACACGTCATGTTTCATCATAAGAGCATTTGTTTGATAGTGTGGCTATCGAATAACTTATTCTCACTTTGATATTATGATTTGTATGGGTTAAATTAGGAATCGCACTTTGAACTATATTAATTCCTGCTTTGTGTTCTGTACTGACATTGTTGCAACGTAATTGCTATTATTTCTGAAAGAGCATATTCATGCATAGCTCCTTTTCTATTTACATTTGTTTTCTACTGCGTAGATTTGCTCTTTTTGTACCCGTATTAAAGCCTCACTCCCATGCAAATTCATCTCTTCAAGACCATTTTGGGGACATAAGTTGTATATATAGTTTGTGGCCAATACAAATACTCTTGGTTCTATAACGACAAATTATAGTTTTGCTATGCAATGAACTAATAACTGTTGATCGCATAATGAATAGACACCTCATTAAGCGAAATTTGATATTTTTGATAGCTATCAAATAAACATAGACACGGGCATTGTACTATTGTATGTAATGAGGTGTCTATTAATTATGATATTAATAGAACAACATGTCATTTATAGGAAAATAACTCAACAAGTTTTGCCTGCTCTTGTGTTTTAAAAACTGAATTATTTAAATTAAGTAATTTATATTGGTGTATCTTGTTCTAAGAAGTTTTCATATAATATTAGAATGTCTTTGTATCGTTACTGGTAGTAATAGCATTGTACTTGAAGCATCTGTAGTAGAATTTAGTAATAGGGTGCTTCTTTTTTGAATGACTCAATGTTTAATATACATATACTACATTGTATCATTAAAGCACTGGTTTATTAACCTATTAACAATGTCACTATTTTGGAATATTAAAAGTATTTCCCCTTTCTTTTCTGGCGATGTTAACAACAAATATAGTTAGTTGTACCTACTTTAAATTGTTTAAAACAGGATGTGTTTATAAGATTTTGTGCCTTGGTTACCAGCATTATCATATGAATCAAGTTTTTGCATTGTAAATATTTGATGTGGTGAGAATATTCATTCCAAGTGGTTTTGTGACAATTTGATGTACGATTGTGGATATACATTAGGTAATTGTAATTTTTCGTATCAGTCCACTATATAATTAGCATTACAAGTTATAAATTACAATTCTTTGTCATACCATAGGTTTTTGTTTTATTTTCTTATTTATATGTTATTGGAAAGACTAACGTTCTGCCCTGGTTTATTTACACTTTAAAATGTACTAACAATTTTTATTTCAGCGAGACGAGTTATTTTCTCGAGATTTCTTTAGAATCTACTATTGTGTTAGTCGGCATCTATTTAGTATGCCACCGCAAAATTAATGTGATAAACTAATTTAATAGCCACCAAATAACTCCTTAAAGGTATATTATGGCATTAAAATAAACACAATCCTCGAGCATAAGCAAAATTATTTCGAAAATGTAGAATACCCATCAGTATCGAAAATAGTCAAAGTTCTTAACAAAAGTCCCCAAACAAACATAAACGCATTGATTTGACGAAAGTAAATAGATGCTGTCTTTCTAAACAAATTTTTCCATAATATATAAGGATACTTAATTCCCAACACAAATTCATACATACAAAAGTAATAGTAATTGTCAGAAAATATATACCAAATGAAATTACAAAAAAAGGATAAGTTAGGGCAAACTCGGTGATATAATGAATTATGCATATGATTCTTGGTCCAATGATCATTGATTTGATTCCAAACATTCCCTCAAACATTTTAATACGGGATTTTTTTTGATAGGTAGAGCAGAAGCCCTGTATATGAGTGTTGTCACGCTTGATAAAGATTCGTATCTTGTTTGGAACATCAAGGGTTTGGAAAAATTCTAAGCTTACAGGTGTGGTAATTATCACCTCTTGGCACCAGTTATTAGCCAGAGTAGCAAAAATAAGCTGACATAAAACAAATAAATAAAATAATACACGAAGAGCTAATAAATTCAGATGTACCAGAGAAAAGATAGATACTTTAATAATAAATCCTCTCCGTTTCTATAAGTTATGGTGGTATGAAATACTACACACTTACTATACTAAACAAAATAAAATGCATGCAATATTAAAGCCCAATTATTTAAGTGCTACACAAAAAAGTAGCTTCAACTCACTTATCAGTCAAATTTACTTTTAACACAAATACTACCAATATAAAATAAAAAAAAGTTATCAATGCACACCAAACAAACTTTTATAATTTTTCAAACTGCAAATCAAGAATACAACAAGCATGCGGTTATAAATGCTCAGTGTGTTCATTAAAATTAACAAAGTTCGCACCATTCGTTCCTTTACAATTTGCTCAATCTCTGCCAAATCTGCTGAAGTAGCACCTTCCAGGGACTTCAGAGTTAAGCTAGAAACCTGTAGAATATTGAAATTAATAGAAAGAAATTTGTGGTGATTAAATTCATAATGTGCACATTAAACATGCAAGAGACAAAAGTTAGACACGGTGCTGTAATGATAAGGTATTTATAAGTATACCCTTTTGCAAGAGTTGTCATCAATAGCAGGAACACCTGGTGGTCCAGTAGTAACTAAAATGGACTCTTGTATGGGTTTCATTGGAGGTGGAAGTTCAACATCATCTTCGGCTTCATCACCTCCTCCATTTGTTAATTCTGGAGTTGCTAATGTTGGAATGCCAGTTCTTATTGGTGGAATTCTATCTTCCTCATCTTCCCCTTCCGATACTGATGTTTTATTACCCATTTCCGTTGGAACCTGAAAGAAAGAAAAAGTATTAGTTAATCATTATACATCGATGCTTTTTTGTTTACTTGGGGAAGGTACAACTGTAGTTTTTCATACAACTATTTAAAGAAAATATGTAGATAGGAAAAAGAGAGACGAAGTAAAGCATAAAAAAATGCAGTGAGATATATTTAATTATTTAATAAAAGTAATTAAATCTACACTTATATGAAGAGGTTCAACAAAAATGCGTTTAATCAGTGTAGCAATGATTTCGTTTCTATGTGAAGCAATTTACACCTAGTGAAGATATTTTAAAAAATTAAAAGTACAAGTAGGTATAATTTTATTCACCAAATATGATTACAGTTCTAGATGTGAACTAGGAAAATAGCTCGTGTAGAACATATGTTTACACAAAAATTTCATTATATTATTGTACGACCCCTTTATTGCTAACAATAAAATAGAAAACCACTTATTTGCAAATATCTGTAATATCTAGGCATTAATGTCTATCAATGCCAAAATATAATCCTAAAATTCATACAATTACATATATTATCTTCGTAAATACATATATAACAGGATTGTTTTTGTTTTGTTAACAAGTGTCAGACTGTGTTTGACAATTGGGTTTAATATGTTTGATGTGTGTTATTTTGTGAATTAAACAATATAAAAACAAGAAAACTAAGGGGCATAAATTTATGATTAATAAGTAAAAACGAAAAATTATTTAGTGAATCAACATACCAGAAAATTGCAAATACAAAATGTAAAAAAAGCCTATCATTTAAAAACTGTGAGAGAGTATACTAAAACTTATATTCATTTACGCTTGATTGCTAATTACCAATTCTGTATAAAATTAAATTTTAGGAACCCTTAAACTGGTATTAAATTCACAAAGCCATGAATTTTAAGAACATTATATTTTAAAAGTTATACAAATTGTAAAAAATTACGCAATGTAGCAATTCTAGTCTTAAAGTTAAAATAAGAAATAAATGTAATTTATTAATTAATACAGAATTACGAATTTTGTTACAACACGGAGAGAGTAATATCATCTTAGGGTTGTAATTTTACTCTTTTATATGAAAGTAGATTAGATGTGGATGTTTTATATAATTAAAGTAAATTTATAGTTTATCTTTCATTCAAAAAATTGACTAAAATATTGACATATCATTATTAGTAGATTTAAAATTCGTTATTAGCAACAATTATTTAATTTAGGTATAAGAAGAATTATTTGTCATATACAAAAGTTCTATTACAATTTATAAATGAACATATGTACATATTAGAAAGAAAATTTTACATTCTACCCAATCCAAATTCTTTTTGTAAAATAAAAATAGTTTGCTTTAACCGAAAAATTGTTTTGAGCAAGTGTGTCATAAATAAACACTGCTTACAAACAAACTTAGTCGACTGCAACGTTTTCAACAGAGAAATAATCGAAGATATAAAGTACTAAGAGTCAAAATCCTATTTATCGCGAATCTAAAATTAAGCGATGACATAAATTTTAAATAAATTAAAATAAGGGTGTAGTTTAAATCAATCTATACACATGGATCACTTCAAAGTAATGTTTACAGATGTTTGTGTTTAATTAATTATTTCTTGGCTATTTGACATAGGCAGTAATTAAAAAACTATTTCAATTATAATGAAAGTTGTCTCTCTATCTGTGGGCTACTAGTGACCATAAGAACAGATCTATTAACCAATTAATCATTGATATGCAGTGGATTAAGATCGATATTGTACCTGACAGACATAAATTCCATAGATATTTGTATCTCATACTAATGTTATTTCAAAAATTGTATATTTTTCTTTATATTTTAGTGTTGATCTTAAATTAATCTACTATTATTCAATGTAGAGTAACTTCAGTGTGTCCCAAGAAGTTTTACCTATTTTAAACACTAATAAAAAATGTATGTATGAGTCAAAGTTAAATTTACTTACATGAAATTGTTTACAAAGGATATAAATTTTTACTTCTTAAAAATACCGTTGTCAAGATGTCTACTGTCATGCAGACGAAACCTTAAATTGTGGAAAACAAAGGCTATCATGTGGTTTATAATAACATTAATTTCAGTCTTTGTTTTCAACTGTAAAGCTCTCAAAATGCATAGAGCTGTTTTAAATACAGTCAAGGGGAGTTAGATCAGGAACCCTTGGGGATCACTGTATGTCTTCCCGTTTAGAGATAACCTTTCCTGGAAACATTTCGTTAACTTTTGCCAAAGATATTCTAGTGGCATGAGCTATGGCTCCAGCTTGTTGAAACCAAGTATGAACATTGAATCGCTCAAAGTATATCAGAGCTTTGGTTGAAAAAACTCATTCAACACGTGAGTATGATAATAGTTGTTTACTAAGACGACGTTACGCTTCTTGGCGTTACAAACTTTATTTTAATATTTAGGTATAGGGGATTTTCAACCTGAAATTGAAAGCATAATTTCCCATCATTAATTTAAGTAGTATAAGGTAGGTCATGATGCATTATAAATATGTGGTTTGAGGACTCTGAACTGTAGGGGAAGAACTTATAATTTATTACATGTTTGTCAAATATATGCTTTCTCATGTTCGAAGTAACGTGCATCACTGCCTCACTCCAACGTGGAGCGTCAAAATTATAACAGTCAAATGACAAGTTACAGATAAATGTACTTTAGTACCGGGCGTGGTTCTACAGAGAGCGCCGGCTTGTACGATTTTTAATACAAGAACGAATAAGAATCAAGTCTGAAATAGCTCACCTTTATTAATATATATAGTTACCGTAAATAGAGCTAGTTCTGCCTTCTCGTATTCGAATACTGCTCCTCTAAATCTAATCTCAGGATTTTCGTTGGTCGGTGGCAAATTTTCACAAATTGGCAGTGAAGTTGTTGCTGAAACCTAAAACATTTTGGAACAAAAATATTCAGATAGAGGTAAGGTAAAGGAGGAGGACTTCACAGGTACCTCACTGCATTTAACCCACGCCAACTGCTGTCAATACGTCTGTTCAAGAAGATAACTCAAGAGACTGTCCGATAATCGCGTACTGCGTACTTTCACACAAACTCATCAAAACCCATCCAACCTTCGAATGTTCTCATTGGTTGAGGCAATGAATTTTTACTTCGAACACGAGAAAATGTTTGTTTAACAAATTACATATAATAAACTATATATTCTTCTCCACCAGTGCGTGGGAATTCAACAACCACAGTATTCATGTGCCGTGACCTACTTATTCTACAAAAATAATGGTGGGAGATGTTTCAATTTCAGATTGAAAATCCCATATGCCTAATTATTAAAATAAAGTTTGTAGCACCAAGAAGCATAACAACAGTTTCTTCCTCATCGTTCTTGAAAAAGTACGAATAATTTCACATGATGACATTGCGCACCACAACGTAATCTTGGGCTATGTACCAGATTTGCAGGCCTTTTGCACAAATTTATAAAGTTTCAGTAACAGCAGTTTTGCTTATTTACAGCAGCATTTAAATGGAAATGTGCCTCGTCCCTGAAAAAGGAGTTATCTATTGAGTTGTCAAAGAAATCATCAATCATCATTTGTGCAAAATTGTGGCGTATGTCACAGTCTTCTGACTCTAATGTGTGCACTATTTGAATTTTGTATGGATGGACGTTCAACTCCTTTGACAACAATTAGTGCACAGATTTTTAAAAAGACCCAACATTTGTGAACGTTTTCTTAATGAACGATGTAGATATTGAGTGCTGGCACCGCAGGTTTGTTTACAGTTCGATGACGATCCGGTGGATTCTCGTTTACTGTATAATATTTATAATTTAAAAAAAATGTGTTACATGTGGTTGTTTTAACTTTATCCACATGTTCTTCCATACTTCGTTTAACCAACAGATTCAAATTCCCTGCTCATAAATTAGCATATAGTTTGAATAAAAAAATGGTTGTTGGTTAACAAGGTTCAGATAGAAATGCACCAAACTGGAACATTGAAATTAAGCTTTTGAGCAAATTGTACTATACACTCGAATTGGGATTTTGCATGTGTATGTTAAACAGAGTACAGCTAACACCTATTCCAAATTCAAAAATGCACACAGTTCTTTTCAAGGTCTACCATTTTTCAGAAGTTGTTATCATGTTAATAGTTTGGAACAAATCATCTTGTGGTGGACAACTATTCCAACAGACACAATAAAGTCGGGCAACTTTGGCTACTCTGAGTGGCTTTGGCAATTTACCTATTTTGTCCATTACGTTATTTTACAAAACTTAAAGATTTAAGATTTACCTATTAAAGCATTTTTATGTTATATGAGAATGTCTTTAACAAGGTAAATTGCTCATTTTCAAAATTTATCAGCAACACTCCTAAAAAACTTAGAAAATTTAATCTTCAGGAACTTTACATGTGGAACATAAGCCCCTGGTGTTTATGCAGCAACAGCTACTTTACACTAAACTTTGGCCATATTAAGTCGTATGGTATTAAAGTAGTAATAGATGATAATCTAGTTTCACCAGAACGCATGACTTAAATCTATATGATTAAAACAAGATTAAGTTCATTTATTTCCCACTACACACACCTCTCGACTACCCCAACCAAATTGAACAAATCTTATTTTCGCCCTTTAAAAGGAATTGGAAGAAAATTTTAATAAGTAATTAGCTTGGAGGACACCACATCGGTTAATAAGTGTGATTTCCTGTCTTTGTTGAATAAACTTACAAAGTTCCTTTGCAATGAATACAGGGTCAAATATCTAGCTTAATACAAGAAACTTAGTTGAGATGCTAAAATAACACATCAGATGTTTCAAAAAGAAAAGCACTGCCGCAGATAGTACTGTTGTGTCAAAAACAAATATTACAATTTTGGAAGTGCCTTCAACTGGTGGAAGTCAAAACTAAAAAGAAGGTAGAAAATTATCTAGCGGCAATAGCAAACCAGAAATTGCACAAACTGAATGAATACACTAAATTAGGACCAAGAATGATTGAACTGAAGAATAATCTGATAAACCTAACTACCTGCCCAGAAAAAGGATCTTTTATACGTACTATTTAAACAGAAAAATCAATGATATCTTGGATAAATTACTGACATTAATAGCAGCCCAGAAAAATATAGAATTTAAAATAAAAACTATGATTCAAAGTAGATTGTTATAATAGCGATGGTCTAAAATTTGCAATATTTTATGGTATAAATATGGCGATACTATTGATATTCTTAAAGAACAACTATCCACAAATGAAATTTTTTTCAATGTCCATCAACTGGAAAAATATAAGTAGCCATTTGTTGAATAACTTTCTAACTCAACATCCATTTTTGCTTTATATTACATTTACACGTTTTTTAAAATCAAATATTATTTGTGCTATTATTGTAAAATAACAATGTTTTCGTAGTCGATATCTATCATAATCAATGACCAAAAGTCAACCCCTCCTCCTAATTAGGTATGTAATTAAAATTTAATTAAAAAAATCCCTATAAAGTAATAATATATCTTGTAATGAAAGGTATGCTTTGCTGGTTTATCCCACTAACCCTTCCATGAACTTGTATGACCTTAGAATATTTGTTAGTTTTGTATCGGTGATCATTGTATCAGTGTTGCAGATGGTTAACACTAATGTAACATGCAAGCAAGCACGTCATCTATATTTACGTTTCTATTAGAAAAAATCTAACGACGGGAGTAATTTGTGTGAGTCTAAAATGTTGTATAAATCACAGCAAAAACATTTATTAGAACTATGGGAAGAAAGTGAAAGGGACGGTTTTAAGAGTTCGATCCTAATGAATCGAAAGAAGAAGATGCTCCTATTGTGCATAATAAAAATAATACAGAAACCAAACTCTCTAATTTTAAAATTGCAAAACCGACTTTATTATACAACTTGGCCAAACAAAGTGGTTGTGGCACAAAGTTTTGCAAAAAAAGTGAAAACCCTCGAAGAAATATAGTTACAAAACTACCATATGTAAAAAATGCGGCAAAAATGCAAAAACTATTTTTCCAAATACTATTATGTATCAAGTGGTACAGTGTACAAATATTGAACTTGGCAGCATGCAAAACACTGTTTACTAACAGATTTTGATGACATGCTTTCTTGGGTTTGTTATACCTAGAAGGTGTAATAAAAAACACAGCAATTAAACGCAGCAGAATTGTGGAGCAAGAATGGTATGACACAAATGCATTTCTCAGCTGTCATGTCAAAATGCCACTTCCATATACCGCTACAAGCAATCAGGTTTAACGACAAAAATTCAAGAAAAGAAACTGGGAGAAGATACATTAGCACCTGTGTGCTTTGCATTTGACTTCTTTGTTGATCAGTGTGGTCAAAACTAGTTGGTTGGTAAATACATTGCGGTGGATGAAATGCTAGAGGCGTTTAGATATCCATGTAGTTTTAGTAGGTGTATTTCTAATAAATCAGTAAAGTTCGGTATTAAAATTTATGCAGTCCTAAATGCAAGGTTTTATACACATAACCAAATTACGTTTGTAAGATACCAAATCAGCAAGTAATGGAAAACACCTCTTAAGACACTGAGGTGGAACTGGAAAAGTGACTGTCGATAATTACTTCATATCAGTGTCTCTAGGAAATAATTTAGTTTATAAATTTTTATTTACTTTAGTTGGTGCGTTAAAGGAAAACAAACAAACACAAGCAACAGTATGCTCATATCCTATTTACTTGAATTATAATGTAGAGGTTTACAGTTGTCGTATCTGGGAATTAAAAAGTTCAGTTATTGAAGGACTTGCATAGCACACACGAAGGGATGAGCAAAATGAAGGACAATGCTCGATACTATTTCTGGTGGCCCTCTTTAGATATGAAAACTGAGAAATGGGTAAATCGTTGTAATGCTTGCCTGTCAGTGAAAGCTAAACCGACCAAACTACAGATATTGTCCTGTGCACAAGCGTATTATTTTTATGAGTGAGTATAGGCAGACTTTATGGATACTCTCAATGGTAAAATGATCCTGATAATCACGGGCATGTACTCAAGGTTGCCCGAAGCTTTTATATAAACTCTACAGATGCTGTTTCTACTTCTGAAAAGTTCGGCGAATGTTTTACAAAGTTTGGGTTGCGAAAGGTAGTGGTAACTGATGATAGTTTCCCTTTTTGCTCTACAGAATTTTCAAACTTTTTTTATAACAATGGTGTCAAACACATATCATCACCACCTAACTGTAACGATTTTGCCGAGAATGGTAAAATTGGCAAAGCATAGTATTATAAAAGCTACTCGAGACCCAAGTAATTTGAAAGCATCTTTACAAACTATTATCAGTAGGTATTTATTTCATTATAGGAATTCTGTTCACATGACTACAGGTGTTTCACCAATCAGTGTAATTTTTAGAACAAAGCTAAGAAAAAGATTTGATTTGCTTGCTGCGAAAGAGGATGGAAACACTAAATAGAAAGCTTTAAGGTAAAAAGAAATGTACTACCTATTTATGGTGGGAGATGGAGTGTTATGTAGGGATTATAGAAATCCTAATGATAAAGCTTGGGAGAGAGTGGCGATATAGATGAGGTGCTAGGTGATCGAATTTATCTGTGTGAATTAGATAATGAAGGTGCTATTTGGAAGAGGCATGTCAATCAGATCTTGAGGGATAGTGAGGTAAATACTCCTTTTTCAAGCAAAACTTTAAACTCAATCATGTTTCCCAACACCCAAAGTTGATTAGTGTTCAACCTGACCGTTCTATAACAATAGATAACGATCAGCCTATCTCAATTTGTGAGTCTAAGTTAGAAAATCATTATGAAAAGTTAGAGGATGTTTCTTTATTTGATGATAGTAGTTTGTCCAATGTATTCACGGTACCAGCTGTCATAGGTAGCGGCGGCTCCGTGGCGTAGTGGTATGTGTGTGACTACTACGCCCAAGGTCCCGGGTTCGAATCCCGACACGGTCCGCTTGAAAAATGTTAGGCGAGCATTTTTCACAAAAATACGTCCTCGTTCGGATGTGAGGTAAAATGGAGGTCCCGTGTGTGAGTGTTGTCACGCACATTAAAGATCCCTACCTTGCTTGGAACAGCAAGAATTCGGCAAAATTCCAAATTTTCCAGGTAAAAAAAACTCGCTTCCTGGCCAATGTAGTACCTTCGGGTGGAGCATTAGAAAATCAAATGTAATGTCATAGGTAGCGCTCAATGTAGTACCTTCAGGTGGAGCATTGGAAAAAAAATCACAAGCCATAGGTAGTGGCGGCTCCGTGGCATAGTTGGTATGTGTGTGACTACTACGCCCACGGTCCCGGGTTCGAATCACGACATGGTCCGCTTAAAAAATGTTAGGCAAGCATTTTTCAAAAAAATACGCCCTCCTTGGGATGAGAGATAGAATGTAGGTCCCGTGTGTGAGTTGTCACATATGATAAAGTTCCTTACTTTACTTTGAACAGCAAGGGCTTGATTCAAAATTTCCTGGTAATCAAAAACTTGTTTCCTGGTCAATGTAATACCTTCGGGTGGAGTATTGGAAAATCAAATGTAGTGTCGCAGGTAGCTTACCGAAATTAATGTTTTGGAGAGGCCTAAAAGAAATATTAGACTACCGGTAAGGCTTTAACCTGTGACGGCAGGGTATTGTATTATATTGTATTGTTAAATAGGTTGTGCTTTTGCAGACTATTTAGTTAGTAGTAGTGAAAGGGATCTGTCAAATAAAATGATTGATTTGTCAAGTTTTTTAAATAAATGGTAATACACAGTTATTACTAGTATAGTTCAAGCAATTTTAAATCCAATGTGCTTCATCAATATTTATGATGTCATGCAGAAGCACTGTTGCCGCTATGAAAATATTAAATTGTTGTGATTACAAGCATAGATTTTTATTGGAATTATTCAGAGTGGTATGATTGGTTATTAAAAAGTTCTCGTGTTTTAATCTGTGTTATTATATCACAAGAAAGTAGAAATTACAAATTATTTATTAAAGAAGTAATATTATCATTACCACTTGCAAATATGTATGTGTGGAAATTTTTAAGACTATATTGAAGAACTTACTCAGAGCAAAATTTAAAAAAAAATGTTTAGGATTACTTAACCTAAATGTTAACATTTTTTGACATAAAAAACCCCACACAAAGGTTACCGATTTAACAATAAAAACAATAAACTTGAGTTTGATATTCCTGATTTTAGAATAACTTTTCTCTCCCTATTACGGTGTCTTTCAATTACATTCAATTACATCATCAATTATATACAATATTAGAAATGCACTTGTCAAAACAACAAGAATATTTTATTAACCAGATATTAGGCTATTTACCGCGAGTAACCTGCTTACTAATAGTAAGACAATAGTAAAATATTACTATTTCCGCGACGAATAGTAAGTGTAGTGATTTGAGGGGAAGAGTAATGACGTTATTCATGACGTCACTCAATAGTAAGCTTTTAACATACTCAAACATACTGCACTCGCCAACATCAGTTACTCTTGTGTTAGTAAATGTCTGGGAAAAATACAAAATCCTAGTTAGAAATTGAGGTTAAGTCAGAGAATTGTTATCTGTAAGTCTTCCACAATCCAAATAAGGATTTCATTTTCAGCTGCTGTAGATCTTGAAAGTGCCATTAATATCATCATCATTGGGTCTTCAGTCCTGAAACTGGTTAGACGCGTACCATCATTGTTTCCTATTCTGAACTAACCTACAGATTTCCCCGAAATTTGCACAGTCTGCATCTATCGCTATCTGATCTAGGTCTACATCCACCTCTTTTTTCCTATCTCCGCTTGTCATATATCCCATGCTATTCCTCAAAAATGCCTTAGAACGTATTCTGCCCTTCTATTTCTCATATTTTTATCCCAAAGATATCCTTGTTCCCTTACTGTTTCTATAACCTATTTGTTATTACCTTTGTCTGTCCATCCTCAAACATCTGAAGCACGGCATTTCAAAGGTCGCTACTATTCTTCTGTCTGCTTTTCAGACTGCTCGTATTTCGTAGGCATACTGTCTGTGCTGTGCTCCACACATACGCTTTCAACAACTTTTTGTTCTATGTTTGTTGTCTTTCATCATAGGTGCCGTTCTTTCTTGTTAGATGCAGTTCGGTCACCTTCTATTGTTTTACAATTATATAGCCTATTTCTCCGACATTCAGTGGTTGCGAAGGGAGGTAAGCAGCCTGTGGCTGCCAAGTTCCCCCAGCACTTAATCATTTACCGATTTAATATTTTTTCCAATATATCTTTTCGCACAGTCAACATTAGTTGCAGATATTTCACAACAAACAACTAGTTGTTTATAATAATCATCAGATTTATCTGCGCTTATTTTTTCGTCATTGGGTTTCCCGTCTCAAAACTGGTTGGACATGTACCTGCACTTATTTCTTTTCTAATATCATGCCCTTTTTCACTGAGATTTATTGAAGGGGTTAAGCAACTTGTGGCTGCCAAGATCCCGCAACACTTAGACATTTGCCGAAATAATAGTTTTCCAGTAAATGCTTTTACGCAATTACCATTATTCGAGAATATTGCCCCTCCAATGCTTGTAGTTGCTTATAATAAATATCATGTTTAAGTGCAGTTACTTTCTTCGTCATTAATTTATCCATCTTGAAACTGGTTGGATGCGTACCTCCATTGATTTCTCTTCTGAGCTAGCCTACACATTTCTGAAACTCCTACAGCCTGCATCTTTCACTATCTGTGTGCAGTAGTCTAACCTAGGTCTACCTCTTCTTCTCCTTTTTCCTATCTCTGCTTCTAGTATATTCCACACTATTCCCTCATGCCGTAGTATGTGGCCTATCATCCTATCTCTCCTATTTTTTACTATTTTCCACATATTTCTTTCTTCCCCTACCATTTTTAGTATCTCTTCATTCTTAACTTTGTCTGTCCATGATATCTTCATCATACGTCTGTAGCACCACATTTCAAAGGCTTCTACCTTTTTCTTGTCCGCTTCTCCCACTGTCCAGGCTTCACAGCCATACAGTGCTGTGCTCCACACATATGTTTTGAGCAATCTTTTCCTTGTTTCTATGTTTGTGGTCTTTGAGCACAGTAGATGCTTTTTCTTGTTAAATGTAGCACGACCTTGTGCTAATCTTTGTTTTATATCTTTTGCGCTTTTCCCATCTTGCGTTAATTGGCTTCCTAGGTAGCAGAAATCCTTAACCTCTTGTAAGTTCGTGTTACATATTTGTATTCTTGTTTTTGATTTATGTTTCCCTCCTTTGCATACTATTACTTTAGTTTTACTTTTGTTAATTTTCATACCGTATCTCTCTGTTAGAACAATTTCCATTTCATTGAGAGCAGCTTCTAACTCTTCCTTGCTAGATGCTAATACTGCTATATCATCTGCAAATCTAAGCATATTAATTTTTTGTCCCTGCATAGTAATTCCAAATGTCTTCCTGCATTTGACAGTATTCATTGCCTCTTCAATGTACAGGTTAAAAATTAGTGGGGATAGGGAACATCCCTGTCTCACCCCTTTCCTGATGTATTCTTCTCTATGTTCCTGCTCTAATTCTATTACTCCTGTTTGCTCTTTGTATAAGCTATGTACTATTATTCTATCCCTATAACTCATTCCAATCTTTTTGAGTATTTCTAACATTTTTTTCCATTTTACATTGTCAAATGCTTTTTCCAAATCTACAAACCCTATATACACGCTTTCCCCTTTTTCTATTGTTTTCTCCATTATCACCCTCAGAGCTAAGATAGCCTCCCGTGTTCCCCTGTTTCGCCTAAACCCAAATTGGTCTTCTCCTAGTATTTCTTCAGCCCGTTTTTCCATTCGTCTTTGTACAATTCTAGTTAATATTTTGATATGTGTGCTGTCAAGCTTATTGTTCAAAAAATTTCACATCTATCTGCGCCTTTCTTTTTTGGTATAGTTACTATGATGTTATGTTTGAAATCTTTGGGTATCTCACCTGTCTCATACATATAGCTTACAAGTTGGAAGAGACGTTCTGTTACTGCTTGACCAGCGGCTTTTAGAGTCTCCGCTTGCACCTTATCTGTACCCGGCGCCTTACCATTTTTCAGACTCTTTAATGCTATTTCAAATTCATCTCTGAGTATAGGATATTCCAAGTCATCATTTTCAATGTCTGATTCCTTTTCTAATGAAGTTAGTTCTTCTCCTGCATATAAATTCCCTATATACTCTTGCCATCTACCCACTTTCTCTACATTTTCTATAATGACATTTCCTCCCGCGTCCCTTATACTTTTGCTATACGGTTCTATATCCCTAAAATTGATTCTAATTAGTTTGTACGCCTCATCTGTCTTTCCTACTTCCATCTTAGTTTGTACCTCTTTGCACTTTTCATCAATCCATTGTTCTTTAGCTTTCCTGCATTTTCGAATAATTTCCCATTTTATGGCTTTGTATCTCTGTTTTCCTGTTTCGTCTGATTTATTTTTGTATTTTCGTCTTTCTTCTATTAAATTCAGGATATCTTTTGTTATCCATGGTTTCTTATTTACTTTTTGTGTATACCCCAGAATATCTCTGGCCGGCATGTCGAGGCTGGATTTAATGTTATTCCATTCTGTTTCTACTTCCGTAGTATCAGATATTTTCCCGATATCTTTGACCAATTCATTTGACCTTTTTTCGAATCTTTCTTGAATATCTTTCTCTTTTAGTTTCTGTAGGTCCAAGTGCCTTTTTCCGTTTCTTTTTTCAAATTTTTTAATTTAAGTGCGGCCTTCATAATTACAATGTTGTGGTCAGTGTCTATATCTGCTTCTGGGTAACTTCTACAGTCATTTACTTGATTCCTAAACAGCTGTCTAACAAGAATGTAATCTATTTGATATCTTCCTATATCTCCTGGCATCTTCCACGTATATCGTCTTCTAGCATGATGTTGAAATAATGTGTTTGTAATGATTAAATTATTCTTGTCGCAAAATTCTACCAGCCTATTTCCTCTGTCGTTTCTAGTGCCTAAACCAAATAAACCTACTATCGCTCTTTCCCTACCCTCACCTACCACTGCATTAAAATCCCCCGTAATTATTAAATTTTCATGTCCTTTTACGTGTCTTAATATGTCTTCGATATCTTTGTAGATCGCTTCTACCTCTTCGTCACTGTAGCTAGAGGTGGACATGTATACTTGTATTATTACTGTGTTTACCGGTTTAGATTCTAATCTAACCATGAGTACTTTTTCATTCTCTTGTAAGTAATTTTCTACACAGTATCCTATCTTTTTCCGCATAACTATCCCCACACCCAAATTTCCTTCCTCGGCTCCTGTATGAATTACCCTGAAGTCTCCACTCCAAAAATCCCCCGCCTCTGGCCACCGAACTTCCATAATCCCTACTATGTCTAATGATAACCTATTCATTTCGATTTTTAGGTTCTCTAGCTTACCCACTTGCTTCATAGTTCTAACATTCCACACTCCGACTCGCAAAATGTTTCCGACTCTTATTCTTAACTTTCCGATCGCATCCTCCAAGTAGTCCCTCCCAGAGATCCGAATGGGGGACTATTTTAACTCCGGAATCTTTTACCCCAGAGAATGCCATCATTTTATTATAATTTAGGTACGCTGTGTACTTGGGAGGTAATGTGGTGGTTTCCCGTTTCCTTTCACATCGCGGTAGTGTGTCTTAGACTGCCATACCGACCCTATGGTCTCTGCCAATCTAAGTACCGAAAGAGCCGCTGCCCTCTTTCGGGACCTGTCTTAGTCTGGTTCCTCACTAACGACCCTACTACTTTGGTTGGACCTGTAGTTTGGCTCTTTATCTCATTAGAACACGCAAGCCATTTCACCTGTTCTAGTAATCTAGAACTTCGGCAAGGTGCAGGTCCATTCGAAAGGGGCCATTAATATGTTGATTGCAATTAATAATTAAATCGGCTGTAACTTGTGACATTCCATTTAAGGTTAGAAGTTTGTTTATACAGGTAACCTACCATTGTCTGTGTTTGTTTAACAGCCAAACATTCAATTTTTTGCGAGTTACCAATAGTTAGACATTAAAACGAACAGCTGTTCGAGTGGGGGTCGAAAAGAAATAAATTGTAGTTACTATTATACTCCACTCCAGGAGTAACCCAACTTGCAATTAGTAACTCGCGGCAAATAGTCTATCAACAGTAAAGGACATGTAACACAATATGGAATATACGAAACATTTAAGCAATGTTTTCAGATTCCCAACGGCTATTTTGGTCTCCACTGTCAACATCATTAACGTTAATAACGAGAGGTGCAACGTCTCCAGTATCATATTTTACTTCTGAACCCCAACATTCAGTAACTAATTTGTGACAATGGACTACAGCATTATTACAAATTTGTGGTGTAACCATCGATAACGCTTCGTACCACATAGACAAACAAGATTGTAAATGTCCGTCGCTTGACAGTTCTTAAAGTAAACACAGAAACTATGCTAAAAATTGTATAATGATAAAATTAAAAGAGAGAGACACTAACTTAGGCATTGCAAAACCTTTTTTCAGTAAATTCAACACACATTTTATCAAATGTAAGTGATAATATAGATATTCCAGACCGCATCGGCAATAAAAAATTCGTTTTGCCCCTTCGATGTATAGTGGAAGATGAAAAATTAAAAAGAATGCAATATAAATAAAAAAGCAGACCTAGCTCAGCAAAGAACCCCGGACCTAGATCATGGAAGGCGGGACACCTAACAATGTGCCACTGAGATGGATGAGAATTTGAATGTCGCCCGTCGTATGTTTGGATTAGAATAAACACCACCCGAAAAATTTATTTCTACAAACAACCCAAATCGGATGGTTATTGCGTTCGGGTGGTTGATTTGGCAAAATGCAAAACGATAACGTTGAATTTTTGACCAACTTAACACGTGAAATTTGTTGAAGATAGAAAAGGACAAAAATATTAGTTTATGTTGATATGCCTATTAATCCCATATATGACATAAATCGGATTTTAGATTGATTGAACTATATTAATTATACACTATGACATAAAACATTATGTTTGTGGGTGCATATGCATGTGCGTGCATGTGTGTAAGCGTCTCTTATGTGTAAGGTGATATTAATGGGTTAACATAATAAAACTATATAAAGTTAGTTTAAATAGTAAGATGTTTAGTGATTAGTAGATAAAAGCTAATACACAAATGACAGTGTGAAATTTAGCAACGTGTGACTAATATCGGAATTAAAACTATAATAATGGATTTCTTATTATAGACTTTTGATCAAGTAAAAGACTTAAAAAATGTAGAAGCGTCTCTTAGTCCATCTTGACCAGAATAATACAACTGAATGTAAACGAAGCATCTGTACACAAAGGATAACTACTAGCCACCCTGTCGTGTGACATCTTCAGACGGATTTGATTGACAGCTTACAGGAGGTTGTACTTAAGAACTTTATCAAGCTTACAATAGGAACCCTCTAGATACTATTTGCATAATACTACTACATTCTTAGAATAGCCCAGAATTATTGATTATGTATACATAGCCTGCCAGTCATGAGCAGAAGTTGGTTCTAATTCAAGCTTTGATTGTAATACTACTTTTTAATCGAGTCTTCAGCTATACAGTCATGATATGAAATAAATTAGTATAAAAGACAGCGTTAAAATAAATAACTCTGGGTGGTACAAATTAAATTAACATTTAGTGTTTCAACAGATAATTATAGTGCTTCAATAGTAATTAAGAAGATGAACATTGTAGTTTTTAAGAAGTTAGTATTTGTGTTGTTAGCAATTAGCTGGAAATAAATTGCTGTGAGTGCTTTACGATTTCACTGTAGCTACTAGTTGAAAAGAATCGTGTAATCAGTTGATAATAAAGAACTGTTGTTATTGCAAAAATAGTTTTCGTTACAATAATTTTATACAGTCTAAAATTGAGGTGTTAATGGATTAAACATAGTTTGAGCTGTTTATACAGAAGTGTATAATTAAACACCGATGCTGTACTTGAAAATGACATTATTATTAAAGTATTGGTTTTTATAGTAAAAAGTAAACTTTACAAGAGCAAAACGCTTAAAACAAAATTTTACCAGGATTATCGATTACCTATTTCTTCATTCATGAATGCTGCACAAACACTAATAAGTAGCCAATTACAAACGCGAATTTTAGCTGAAGAAATTGGAAGTAAGTATTTATTATAGAAGTGATTTATCATTACACTATTATAATCGAACATGCAGCCATCTGCTACAACAATGCACAACACTGGAAATAGAAATTTATAAAATGCACAAGAAACAGGTTTAATTGGTCAGTGGGTTCCTAACGGTACCTTTATCCTTTAGGGTTTGTTTAAATTAATTGCCCGTTCCTAGTATTTTCTATTAAATTGAGTGCTTTGGTTATAGTAAGTAGTTGTAATTAATCATTTAATTAATTAATTCGAAATCCTTATACTGCATAGTGAATATAATTGCACACATTTTTTTTAATGTAACGAAATTACTACGATCCCAATGTCAAAGTAGCATTATTGTCTATACTTACTACTGATGTATTATTTTATATCTTGAGGAACAAAAAAAATCACAAGAGTTATCAAATATAAAAACGTAAAGAAGTTTCTCTGTAATTATACGAACTTTGTACCGTTAGCTAATTCACTGCAGACTGCACTTGAAACTTACTGCATGCAACTGATGTTAATAATAATTATTTATTCAACTATCGGAATGCCGGTAACATCCGTGGCACACAAACGCTTAACGAGTGGCAATTTTAGCATTAGATCCATCGACAGAACTGCTATACTTATTAGCAGTAACGAAATCGATTTACATTATTGAGTAATTTATGTTACGATTAATGTTTTAAAATACGCCACTTGGAAGTAAGATCGCATTCAGCTGAATAAAGAGATTCTGAAAATATTCAAGAACAAAAGGTTTTTACACTACACAAATAAACGAAACTTAAGCATTTTTAACCAAAATAATAAATATATGGTCAAGCAAGCTTCCTCTTGTGGTCTCGGCATACACACATTATGGTGAAAGTAGATTTTTTCTAGGAGTTGTATATAAAACAATTAGTCTCTGGTAAATAGAAAGTTTGGTTGCTCCAAGGGTTACAGATAAACAAAATACGCACAAAATCTTTTCTAAATTTGTTGTATTCCATTACTGACAGATAAAACATACAATTCTAATACGAAATTCTAGCCAAAAATAATGCAACTTCAAGGCCAAGGTTGCTTGAAGTACGGCTATTTAGATAAACAATCTAAAAGTATCTAAAACTATTCGGATCTGTTTGATCATCTCTCAGGTAGTTTATGCTAATAGTAGGAGAGGTTCGTGACCTTAGTAACAGGTAAAGCAGATTTAGGAAACGCCATCTTTTAAATCCATAGATGGAATCAGCCGGTTTTGTGCACTACAAATAAATATTGAACAAAAAACATACACAAGATATAAGAAGACAAATCAATATTATGTATATGAGAAATAACGAAACTCAGATTAATTTTCTTCTTCTTAAAAATAAGGGCCATCTTTATACTTGCAAACATCTTATTCTAATAGACACCCTATTCAAATTTTTAACCTCAAATTAAAAAATGTGGTATGTCGTACAGAGAATTTACAAACCCACGAGTATTAACGACCGATTTTGTGTCCCAGTGAAAGCCTTAGATAAGACAAAATCCCAGTAGTCTTCTTTTTTAAATTTGTATTTACTTAATGTTTTGGGTAATCCATAGCCTTAAAGTTAAGATAGGCCTAGCCAGATAATTTGGAACAACATAAATCTACAGTCCATTAAACTACATTTAAAATCACATCAGATTGTGTGGACCGTTACGTTGTTGAAGTCGTTCTGGACGTGATGCACACTTAACCCGTTCCTTGTTAGGCGTGGAGTCATTATAAAATCCAAGACAACAGCCGTTCCTCTTCGACTAACCACCCCTTTCTGTCTGTGGCCTAGACGATGTTACCGTCTCTAGACCCAAAAAGACCGCACTTCATCTAACATTTATTGTGATATTAGTTTTTGCGACTTAATTTTGTTTGAGGGTAATTTATATGGGATGTAGCTATTGAATTTGTGTACCGAGACCTAGCAGTTATTTATGGATGTTCTTTTTGGTTTGTGTGTGTGTATGAGTGCATGTGCAAATGCGCATTAACATGTATCTGTGCTTGCGTACGTGCAAATGCGAGTGCGCATGAGCATATGCGTGGGCGCAGGCGAGCGTGAGTGCGTGTGTGTTCGTGTGCGTGTCACCCTTAGGGTTGTTTTTTGGCCACTATACACATCAGTCCTCGGCTTCGATCCTGACCATCGGGAAGTGGAAATCAGAATTATTGGCATTGACTTGGCCTGTTTGTGCGTGCTTCGTGATCATGGGTAGCCTGAAATACGAATGCACGCAGGCTATGTGACTCTGGTACTTTTGTGTGTATGTGTGTGTTGTGGTGTGGTGTGATGTGTGGTGTGGATGTATTGGTGTGGGTTTGGGGATGCGTGGATGTAAGGGTGTGTGGGTGTATAGAAGTATGGGTGTATGGGTATGTGTGCTTGCGTGTGCGCGTACGTGTGTGCGTACGTGCATGCATGCGTGCGTGTGTGCGCGCGTGGGTGCGTGCGTGCGTGTGGCGTGTGAATGTATGCGTGGTGTGTGTATGTGGATGTGTGGGTGCGTGTGCACGTGCGTGCATGAGTGCGTAACGAACGCGCGTGCGTGTGTGCATGTATTCGTGCATGTGCGTGAGTGAGTGCGTGAGCGCGTGCGGAGATGCGCGCGCGTGAAAACGCGCATGTATGCGTACGTACATAGGTGCGTGTGTAATAAGTACGTGCGTGCGTGTTTACATGTGTATGTGTATGGTTATGTACACCATTGGTGTTGTTATTTGATCACTTGTTATTGGGTTTTGCTTTGAATCCAACCATCGGCAGTCGGAAAGAATCTTTAGTGTTGGCTTGACCTATTTATTCGTGCTTGTGTCTATCAGCAGCTGTAAATCACGGATGGGCGCATCTTTGCAACACTGGTACTTTTGTACGTGTTGCGTGTAGTTCAGTATGTGGTGCGTGTGTCCTATTATGCGTGTGCACGTGCGCGTTGTTATGTTCCATTGCGTACTTGTAAATTTTACTGCCGTCTTGATTTAAAAACCATTTCAATTTCTACTTATTTAAATATACGGATTCGCTACACTTTCATTATTTGAAGTTTGTAATAAGCACAGATAGATAACCAACTTTGCTAGTCCTTTGTTTATTTAACGAGTTCGCATTTGAGGTATTATACTTTCTGGTTTCTTATCTCTAGACATGAGTTGGATAGTCAAGAATTCCTTGACTGTTGCTATTTTAAATAAAATTAGATATTATTCCTTGCATCTTTGTCACTATATTGTAACGGTCAGTTCGTGACGTTACAAAATTAGTACATACTTAATGTCCATTAGCGTGGCTTGAGCCACTATTTTGTTATTGTTATATTCGTCACGTCTGTAGAATTTTCTAGAACATTGTTTTCTTCTATCGTTTGATTGTACAAGGCCGTATCAAGTATTGCATTTTCGTACTTAATCCATTTTGTAATTAATAGTGGAATAGGATATCGTAAAAGTTGTTCATGTGGTGATAAGAATAAATGTATTAACCTTAGACACAGATGTGATATCTTCTTAATATAAAATTTTTACTTTGTGGTGAGCTGTCAAAAACAGCAATTGGGTCTGCGGAAGACTACGCAAATTCTAGTTTACGTAAAAAGTTGGCTGGTACCTAAAATACATTTATAGAAGTGAATACTTTATCCGAAGTATTCAGGATCTTGGTAACTAGAATAAATTATTTCTGGGGTCGACAAGTGTCGAAGAAGTAGTTACAGATTCATTGTCTGTGGGAGATTGTTCCGAGGTAATTAATTAACAAAAGGAAGTATCATATTCTGAATGTTTAGTTGTAGATAGTTGAGTAGTAAGAAAATTGAAGAAAATTGGTTACGTACTGATTCAGAATTATTTATAAATTTCTTTTTTAACCTGTGGTAGCACGGTAAGTTAAACTGGGTGTATCTAAAGTGTATTCGCAGTTTATTTTAGGGTTCCTCTATAGGGTGTTATACGAATGATTTTTCTACCTTACGTTCCTGATCATCGGTGTGATTTAATTATATCAGGTGGAGGATCAACACCGAGGAGATATAGAGTACGGTTCTGGAGGCAGTTTAGAAGACAGAATTAAACCTATGGTATCGTGAGTAGTCATTAAGATATACAAGGGTGCAAAATAAAACATTGAACGACGATAGTCAAACTTGCATAATTATATTTTCCTGGTGCATGAAATTAATATCAAATTAATAATTAAAATATTTGTAAGTCTTGCAACTGAAGTCAAATATTAATTAATTGCTGAGTCGTGGTTTTACCAACGTTGCAAATATTAGTTATCCATAGTGCACTTACTGGAAACTTACGATATATTATTTTGTTGTATTTTTTTTTTGCTTCTCAGGTAAACTCCAGAAACGGAAAGTCAGACCGTTCTGTCTTCAGTCTTTGGTAAACAGGTATCCCTAAAGTATTGTGTTCTTATAATAAATTTTGCTTGAAATATGAACGTGTTGTATGACCACATTTTGGGATTCTGTACTTGCACATAGATACATTGAACTATTTAATTATTGATAATATATAAAATTCTAGTGAAGGATAGTTGTGTTTCTATAATTTATTTGTATGCGAGTTATAAATAAATCGAGGGAGGTTTTACACGAATAAACGCAATAAGACATTGGTTGGTTTAATTTTGCGGTTGAAAGCCAACGGTTTAGTTGCGTAATATATTATTTCCATTAACACTCTTAACACTGAGAGACCCACGCCCAATGGCTCTTGACTAGCTTGGGGACACTTGAAATGTAACTACTCACTATATGTCCAGTGTAAAATAAAAACAGTAGTATTATTATTGTTACGGAACGTCATAACTTGACGCCCCACAATAACTTGACGCCTAACATCACTACCACAGCGTCACAATATTTTCAAGTGTTGGTTTCCATGGGTTCTTCTGTGCTATAGAAACAATCAGGTGATTACAAAATCCTTATGATAAAAAACGTGCTTTCTCTTTTTACGTGACTTTTAGGTAATTAAAGGATGATGTTTCTTTAATAGAAATTTTAATGTTTACAGCCCGGATTTTAATGCATATTTGGAGTCGTGTATTTTTCACTCCCACGTTCTTAGGTTCTTTGAATTAATGTTTATTTGGTCGTACTACAGAAATTTCACATGGTCGTTACCAAACATTCTATTTGGCTGCCGTTGTATGCAAGGCGGCTCCGTGGCGTAGTGGTATGTGTGTGACTACTACGCCCAAGGTCCCGGGTTCAAATCCCGACACGGTCCGCTTGAAAAATGTTAGGCGAGCATTTTTCACAAAAATACACCCTCGTTCGGATGAGAGGTAAAATGGAGGTCCCGTGTGTGAGTGTTGTCACGCACGTTAAAGATCCCTACCTTGCTTGAAATAGCAAGGGTTCGGCAAAATTCCAAATTTTCCAGGTAAAAACTCGCTTCCTGGCCAATGTAGTACCTTCGGGTGGAGCATTGGAAAATTACATGTAATGCCGTTGTATGCAAATGTGGTTATGATGAGATAAGGATGTTGCAGTTACCTAAGAACCTCAAAAGCCTACGTGGACGAATATTATGAAATACTAACAGGTGCGATTACTTCGTTTACTTACGGTACGTGATGTGCTGGTAATAGATAAATATTTAGAAATTAATGAGCAACATTTTGTCTATTTAATACTGTCGCTATTAGAATAATGATTTACTGCAGTTTTGTATGATAATGTTTTTATATTGAGGGATAACTATATTAATGGATTTAGTGCGCCTAAGCACACTATTGTAAATATTTATTTAGGGTAGTAGGTTCAGCAGCTGCTAATGATGCGAGCTCGTAATCGTTATCCTCAGCGTACATCTAGTAAGTAATTAAGTACGATTTATTTTGATAGTTATCTAGGCTTATTGGTGTATATAAAATTTGAAATTGTTTTACGATTGTCGTCATGTTATTGTGTTTTAACCGTTGTATAATTGTAATTAATTAGATATGTGCTGTGCTAATTCAGATTGTTTTGTTAAATGGTACTTAGTGTTGTTAGTAAAGTTAGTCTAATACGGAATGTTATTCTTTGCAGTTGTTAAATACTAAACACCTTTTAGTTTGATTGTTACTTAGGTAAAATTAATATTTAATGTTAGTACGTGATGAGTGAAGAATTCAGATGCTCGTCCTTAATTCAGCATTTAATATTGTTTGCTATCTAAATTCATAGAAGTAATTTATTAGAGTAATATTTTACATGTGTTTTGTATTTAATTATCATTTCTGATACAGATGTCCTACAAAGCGCGAATTGGGTCGCGTGTCCTGTTGTTTCGTTATTTATTCTCCCTAATCTCCGACTGTGTTAGCGTGACATTCGTTTTTCTTCTTTCCGCTTCCTTTGTTACACGTAATTCGGACGACCACTCTGTTACTAATTTCGTTGTTTTCTCACTGACCCGCTCGACTTATTCGGGTAAACGGTGTACCTGCGTATGTGTGCGTGATGTGCACGTGTACGTGCGTGCGCGTGTGTATGTGTAGTGTTACATTTTGTGTGTGGTAAGTGTGTATTTGTGTGTGAGTGATATTCGTGTAGTGTTACATTTTGTGTGTGGAAAGTGCGTATTTGTGTGTGCACGTGAGTGATATTCGTTGCTTTCGTACTGCCGTGTGTTAGAAATCCCGCTATACAAGCAATGAAGTTGTTGTTTAGTGTTTTTTGAATGTGTTTCTACGGTTATATCCTTAACAGAAAGGTCAGTTTACATTATTTGCTACTTATATTTTACGATTTGTTAAACTCGATGAGTTAAACTTGGTGTCCTGCAGTTTTATGTTCGAGTATCGTGAGAGGACCCCTTTTATAATCACGTATGTTGTTTTGTGTGGTGCAATGCTCACTTTATTTTCCGTGCATTAACACTGTTCTGTTCTGGAGTTGCCTTCCACAGCTAGTAAGACGTCAACCGCATACACCACTAGGGACGACACCTTCCCAGCGGTATCCAGTTTCTCTAGTAAGTCAGTAGACAGTCAGTCTTGTGGAGATGAGATACTTCGCTAGTTTGTGTCGACATTTTATCGTGTGTCGTCTAGTGCAACATATCCGTCTTTGCAGTAACGCATGTTTCATGTGTTTCAATATAAGCTCAATAAGAAGACTCTACCATAACATAACCCCATGAGAGCAATCTAAGTAGGAGAAATTACAATAGCTAGACACCTGACGGAAAAGAATTTATTAATTATTCATGAGTTGGTAATTAGAAAGGTCGAAATGTAGTCCTATGAGCATTTAATAAGGCGGGATGTCCGCGTCGTTCGGATTGGTATTAGGATAGCTTAAAAGTTAGTTAACGGAACACAGTTTCAAGATGTAAAAAGGACTTCTAAGAAGAAAATTAAATAATGCGTAAGCTTTTGTGTAACTTCATTTGCAGATTTGGCAAGGAATGTTAATTCGTGTGCGTAATTATAAAAACTCGTGATGTTGTAATAAAAGGGCTATCTGCGGGTTGCTTGTGTTAAGAGCGGTTGTTTAAAGGACGAAAAATTGAAAAGCTGGTGTTTTCTGAACATACTTAACCTTTTAACACATTAATTAAATCGTGAGTAACTATAAGCTTTTAATTTTTATACTTACTAATTATGTACATGTGGGTTGTAAATGTAAATGATGGGTATTAATAAAATCGCGTTGATTAAATTTAAGCGTGATGTTATCATGGAAAGGAGTTGGAACATTCTAAAATATTAAGAAATATGTATGTATTGATTTCAAATGTGGAATTTAGTATTAGTTAATGCATGTATGGTAATGGTTGAACTGAAAATAGCGTGTAGTTATTATCCAGGTTCACGTCTGTTTTGTTGAAATTACGGCTTAGTATTCGTTCTTGTATTTTTGCATTGTTGCTGTAATGTCCTTATTAAAAAGTATTCTTGCTATTATTTATTCGTTCCTTATGGCGATTTGTCTTGCCCTTACAGGCATTCCAAAATTTCATTTGATGGTATAGGCTTCTTGTACGAGTATTAAGTCTAAGCCTTGTCGTGCTAAATCGTGTGTTTCGTGCATGACTGTGTTGTTGCGTTGGTTTGTTCTACTTCTAGTACCTTAGCCATCGGGGTAATATGTTCGTGTTCTGCAGTCGGACCATTTTTGGTGTAACATTTCATCTCTTACTCGTTACAAATTCTACTCCTACATCGTTCTATGTACAGAATTCATTCTGTGTTCGCTAATTTAGTTACTTTCATTTGGGACTAGGTCATCCTGTTAATGTCATATTTTGAAATAACATAATAAGTTTATTATTGATCGTTTTCTTCGTAATTAAACGGGCAATTGTGTTTTCTTTCGTGAGAAGTCTCATATGTTTATTCATTCAGGAAAATATAGGTTACTTTCTTCTGTAATCTATGGTTAATTATGGGTTCTCATATTTTACGTTTCACGAGGTAGTTATTTTGTGTTATTTTCTGATCAATCATTATAAAAGGCCATGGCTTCGCCATTTATCTCTATTCGTCGTCGGTCTCAAAGAAGCAGTGCCCAATGCTCTTGTGGAGCGTTTTCCAATTATAGAGTGATTTGGTTTTTGATACTAGTTGGGGCAAGCCTTCTACAACAGAGAGGTTGCTTTGATGTGTACTGTGTAGTGTTTATCCTCTCCTTAATTAAATTTATATTTTGTGAAACATTGTACAACAGTTTTGTCAAGCTTAGGAAGGTAATTTATTTATGGGAGTGTTCCATTATTAAAAATAAATCCGCTTTTGGAAGCAGTTCTTATTTACCTTGGATTCTTTTTCTTGGTTTTACATTTTTCTAGGGCGCCTTCTGTTTGTTTGGTTCTTGCGCATTCTACTTTTTACCCTGGTTTTTAAACCTCAACATGTCCAAAACATGGTGACTTCATATGTGCTTGTTTGGTTTGCATGTGAATACTTTTGGTGGCATTTAAAGTATCCTGGGTACGGGAGAACAATATCGCCAATGAGTTCAGGTTTATATTAATATATTGCAATATTGATCGTTTATCGGCAGATAAACTGCTGTCGAGCTATATTTTTGTGTTTATATACCTACATGTTGATTAAATCTAAATTACTGCATGTAACTATGTTTTGAGTATTTGGCATTTATTAGTGCAATGTAAATTTGAATTATAGCTGATTTACATGAAATTAAGTTAGAAAGGGGGGATATCTGAATAGGTATAAACAGTTAATAAAAGTAGGGAATCAGGCTCTCCAATCTTATTTGCATTTTAATGTTACATTTGTTTTTGCAAAAAAAAAAACTGACGTACAGTGTACTATCCTCATTTAAGTGTTAATTTATGAATCCGTGTAGTTATTCGACCATCTTACACTGTTAGTTGGGGAAACGACTCCATGGTTAATTGCGGGATTGTAGTATGAATATATTTTGGTTTCTTTATATAAATAAAGAGGGATAGTTAATCAGCCCTGCCTGTGTTCAAGAGAGATTACTAGGGAAAAGTTCGTTGGCTACGACTAAATATATGTGTATACGAATAAGCCCAGTATATTTGGGGTCTGCTGGTTTGATTGCAGCAGCCAGTTGTTCAATATGATACCAGTGGCGCGTTAGGCCATTTTACCGCAATTGGCGTCCTTGATTTCTTTTTGTTTCAGTGTGGCTCACCCATCTTTGCCCACGGTCCATCCTGTTGTTGGTTCGGGAACCGCACCATATTCCAAGCCATCTGATCAAGGGTTTCACCACCCTATCCCTAGATGGTCAGGACATTTACAGCACATTGAATTATGTACCGGGTCATAGATACGTTGACATGGTAAAATTGGTATAGTCTGTTGTGATCCTACCATACGTCATTGTTGTGATCCTACAATGCGTCATGACGAACTGTTCGTACAGTTCGATAGTATTGAACGGTTCCTAACGTCAGTCGAAGACTTGCCATAGTAGGTATGTTAGTTTCGTTTTTTATGTAGGTATTTCGTTGAGTTTTAGGTAAATTTTTTCCGCTACTAGAGGGGCAAATGCGATAGACTTCCCTTATGGCCTAAACATTATAGAAGTGTTTAAAGTTAATTTAAAACGCAATTTTAACATTCATTTTGCATGTCATTAAGATTTGTATTTAACTATTGTAAAAAGCTGAGATTTTGGATTTACAAAACAATAAGTAAATCATTTCTTAGAAAGTATTAACATTTGAAAAATTGCTTCAGAACTGAATTTTTGTATTTATAAAGTGAACAATGGCATCTTGCTGAAATATATTTAAAGTATATTTAAGTAGGGTGCAGGCCCTGTAATAAGATGATTAATAATACACCGTTTCGATACGAAACATTTGTTGTATTGAAATAATATTAGAATACTCGGGTAAATGCAACGAACTACTTACTAAGCGAAATGCATCCTAACGATTAAAATAATATACCTATTTAAGAAATAAGGGTACATCAGGTACAGAAGGATCTGAAAGGCAAACTACCTGCTGTTCTAAAATTGAAAAGTAAGGTAAACGGTTTCACGCGAAGGATAACTGAATAAATATTAGGTTTAAAACGTATGCTCTACTATGAAGTGTAAAAATTAAATACCTGTAATTAATATGGTTTAAGTCTATTTGAAAATAATTGCAACTAATAAAAGTGCTTGGTTTGATAATTTATTGTATTGACGGAGATACGGCATATATGATATTAGTGCAGTTTTTTGAGAGGACAATACATGTTTCTACCGAGATTATCGATAAATTCTCTGTGAAAGATTTACTACAGCAGGTGAATTTATTTTGATTTTAATAGCAGACTATTTCTAATACTTTTTTCCAGTTTATTTTCAAAATGTTTCTTTTAGAATTAAGTAGGTACCTAAAGTAAATAAAAAAAGACAAAATACATGTTAAGTCTAAAGTCATTGTGAAACAATGAATTATATAACATGAGTTTAAGGCTCGATAAAAAATTAATTCGTATTATATTGATACAAAATATAAAAAAATAATAAAACTTCTTAACACTCAGAACTTGTCGAAATTCATTGAAAAAATATTTTTGAATTAGTGGGGCCAGTTTGACTGCGTTTTTATGAGTTAATAAATGGATGTTGTTCCAGATTTTTACGTGTTTGAAGTTGCTTTAATACTGTAAAATAATGTAATACGAATAATTATTTTCAGAGACAATGCTGGATTCAATAATCAGTAAAAAAGCATCATCGCAAATACTACATACACATGGTATATAAATTATGCTCATTAACTACAAAAACAATAACATCGTTGTATAAACAATTTTCCACTGCATGACAACCTATTCAATTCAAGGATTTAAGGCTTCGTTATGTAAACATCTGATTTGTACAGCAGTAAATTCCTAAACCCAAAAACCATAAATTTTAAATACTCTATTAGGAATGAAGCTTGGTGGTAGTCAGTCTTGATCCAGGGGGGTGAGTTGATGCCCCTAACCACCAGACCGTAAACGTTTCAAACGTCAAAAACTAAAATTAGTATGTAAATAATACGTTAAAAACAAGTATCATTAGTGTTAATAAAAAAAATAAAGGAATATCCAGGGTTAATACTGTAAGGAAAACTCTTATTTGCAATAACGACAGCTTTATTTTCAAATGATTATACTAGCCTTTTCAATAACTCGAAGTTACAAAAGAATTTGCTAGAAGCTCTCCCAACAATTTATTTTCGAACTAATCACCGACAGTACAATTACTAGCTTCTTAAACTTCGACGATATCTTCTAAGTTACTATCGAAGCACTATAATTAACTATACAAGCACTAATTATTAATTTATATAATCACTACAGTAATGTATATCAACAGTGAGTAATTTGTATATACAGTAATTTATATCACAAAATTGGAACATATTCTAATCAAAACTTCACTCAGAACTGAGGTCGAATATCTACGACGACACTTTATATACATATTCAAAACCTGTAGATTAGTCTAAAACGTACTAGAAATTATGCAAATAACGTCTTGAACGTAGCTATAACTCTTAAATGCAAACTCTTGAACATGTTAATCATAACCATCTAAAGGATAAGGTGCAGCCGGCACATATCAATCATCTTTTGTGTACAAACGCCTCACATTCCAATGTAATTATTTTGGTCAAAGGCAGACCGATCGGCGATACAATATTTAGTTGTAATCTACCGCCAATTTATAAACTACAACGGCATTTTAGTAATAGAATAGAATAGTTAGTTAAAACAGGGTAATACCAACAAGTGGGTATGACATTTTCGACTGCAAACGGGCAATTGTTTCTGGAAAGCTATATCTATCGATTTATTTAGCCTATTATTAAAAACCAAACGTTTCCAGGAATTAACGGCAATATTTAGCACAAAGCAGTAGCGTCCGGCAATGATGTTTAATGTAAAACAATAACCTCATTTAGAATCATAAAATAAAGTTTGGATAATATTGGACATTACGCAAAACAAGAAAATCGATAAGGAACAAAACTATTTAGAATAGCATTTAATCGCCATACAGTGTAGATTTTATAAAAAAGAAAACACGTCGTCAAAAACTGTTTAACAAATTAGTGTTAGGATTATAGTACGCAGACCTAGAACCAAATCAACAGACACAGTCCAACATTAGATTATGTCGATCAAGAAATTGATAAAACGTAACCAAATTCAAGACGGATTGCCAGTTATAGACGACAAAAGCAGTAGTTAAATATGGTTTGGAAGAGAGAAATTAAAGATATGATAGGTTAACTAATTGTGTTTTGTATCAAAAATGGATTATTTGTAACAAATACTGTTTAAAAATCATAAACGCAGATTATGGATCTGAAAATTGTTCGGTGAACTAGATAGGTTTTAGGCACGCGGTATGTAAATTAATGATAGGTACAAAAAATAGGTAAGCGATTTTAAAGATTGTGTATTTATAGATCATTATCACAATTTAACGAATACCGAAATGCCAGTTAAAGAAGAGAACAAACATATGTACAAATTCAAAAGTAATAATATTAAACATGTTAAAAATTTGGAGGAATATAAATACTAGATAGAGATTAAAATAGTTCAAGACAGTGATAACATAGAAGAAATTGTCCTCTTACAAATAGTATTATCACAGAAATTAAGTCACTAGGAAAGAAAACGATCTACATATCATGTATTTAATAGAAGAAAGTGTTTAAACTGAGGAAGGTTGTGTAGGCATCATGAATAGAACCAAAATAGCCATGACATGAAATAGTACTAAATGGCATTAAAAATTAAAAATTTCAGTAAAAGAAGAAATATAATAAAAGATGAAAACGGCATAACGTTGGTAGAAAAGAAGATACAATAGCCAGATCAAAATACTATATGAAAACTCGCCACAACACCACACAATTGATCTAATATGGAAAGCACGGGTGACAAGAAAATCGGGAAATATGGTACAAAATACTAAATCCAAAATTTCAAAAAGATTAGATATGGTGGTTAGATAATACAGCAAAAAGCATTGTATAGGTTACCTTCAGATTTTTTAAAAAGTAGATTAGTATGCTTCCAAAAGTACCATCAGAGTTGCAAAAATGTGATTAAAGGTCATAGCAAGGTCATATTATAGCGTATGATAAGGAAATTACTTAATAAATTCCAGAAAATGCGGAAAAGAATCGTTTAGACATTTATTTATATAAGAATATATTTGGAATACATTGTATAAAAGTTATAAGCACGTTTAACGCATAAACTAGTGGCTATTAAAAGAGTTTCATCCATATTAAATAATTAAAGCATAGTATCTTCTGTAAACACTCTTAAAGGATTTCAATTATACGTAATAACGGGAAAGACGCGTGTATAAGTATTGTAAAAGAATTTTCATTTTTAATTTAATAACAAAATGAAAAGTTCCTAATTGAAAAGCGTATCAGTCAAGAAGGTATCAGACATAAAAAGCGTTGTTATTGACCCCAGGTTCTAGAATACACTGGAATGTTGAGATAGCAGTATGTGTAAATGACGCGCTGAACCTGGATAGTCAAATAGACTGGAACGTTGATAAAATACATAGCAAAACGACACGGAGATTATCGAACCTGATATAGAAACATATGGAAGGAGACTAGTTCAATGGTGAAGATTCAGGAAACTGTAGGAGCCGCCTAAAAATAAATTACGTCGGAGGGGTTTGACTTATTCAAATCCAATCCCGACAGCCTTTGGTAGCATACAGTTTACGTAATTAAATTCGTATACAAATATTTACAAAAATTAGGCAGCCAACAAGTATTTTAAAATATATTGAAATGTGCATTTAAAACAAATTAAAACTATCGTAAGACAGAATTTACTTAAAGATATGAAAACTAAATATAACATTAATGAACGTATGGCTTTTGGAATGTCAATTTGTACGAAAAGTGGACTTTTAAAAATAATTTGGCAAAGGATGGAGCATTGATTGATAATTATTATGGTTTGAACGAGCCTACGCTGGTGAAATAAAATCAACAACAAAAAGATGCTTAGCAGTAAAAAATAAAAATATTTTGTTTTAAAATTAAGTGATCTATAAAAGAATTTAATTGATAGATTAAAATTTTGTGTACAAATTACTTTAATTTAATTTTGGGGATTGTTTCTGGCAAGTTTACACGCATTTGTCATTACAGAAGGTAAAGAAAAATATACTGAATTCAGTTTAGTTTAAAACGGTTTATACGGGAAAATGATATTAAATTAGATAACGTCTAAAGGTTATGATTATGGTTATGATTATGATTATGATTATGGTTGTGGTTGTGGTTATGGTTATGGTGATAGTTTTAAAAAGTCAGGCCAGATTTATTCAAACGTCCAGCCAAACCGGACGTCCGGCGGAGAAGCCGAACAGGTCAGATCTCCGTTCCGTTCCTACATTTAACCATTCCATAACCAAAACTGAGAATATGCAGGTGCTCCATCTAATTGATAGTACATTTTCTGCTGTACAACCGATGGTCCGATACAGTACCGTCAAGATGGAGCATTGGGGATTTGGCCGCAAATGTAGCGGGCCTTACCTACATTATACTGTGCAAAGATGGGGCGGTTCCGTGACTTAGTTGGTATGCGATGACTACTAAGTCCAAGGTCCCCGATTCTAATGCCGACACGGTCAGCTTGAAAAATGTTAGGTGAACATTTTTCACAACGATACGTTGTTGTTCGTACGAGAGGTAAAATGTAGGTTCCGTGTGTAAGTGTTGTTAAGCTGTAACATTTTTTTAGATTTCTTTGCGGCAATCTGGACGCCAGTTTGAATAAAATCTGTATGGGTACGCGATTGTATATAAAAATGAAGTCAACTAACGCACTCTCTCCTAAAGTCATAGTTCAATAAAGATAAAATTTTAACCCGTAATAAGCGACTTTAAGGAGACTTCCAAACTAACTCTGAACTCTAACTTCAGCGAAGTTTGACGAGACCAACAGGAGGGGGTGGGGATTATTAGGAATTGCCTTTAAGCACCAAAACACTTAACAAGTGTAGGAACTAAACGGCAAATAACAGATACAAATACAAATGCATATGTTGAAATACTCTCGTTGTGGAGCCTGAAAGAAAACGGTACACGAAGGCTTATGAACCTTATGTTATAAATGTTAAATAACAAGATATCAGCACAAAAGTAACGGAATACAAAACGTAAATGTACTGATCATGCATACTTGAACTCGCACCTACATGGACGCTCTACCTATTATGAGACTTTTAGTATAAACTTTTTAGCATTAACCTTACACTTTTGCTGGGAATTTTATAGACAGGTGTTCGTCATACCTTTAGCATAGTGAAATCACAAGACCGAAAAACGAAAATCACATTTCTATTTCTCTTTAAATAAGAAAAACTACATTCATTTGGAATTACACAAAAATATCAAGTATTTTTACTAGAATCAAAACAAATTATGCATTTGTTATCTATTTAAAATGATTGGATTGGTTTCGATAAATTCAACTACGAAAACAACACCTGTTTTGCAATATGCATTAACTTATAGCTTCGACTTGATAGGAAACAACAAATATAATACAGGGTATGTGGTACGAGTTGAAACCAAATCTATTTGCAATTTTTTTGCGTAAGAAAAATAGAAACGTTACAACGCAGATTAAAGATCCCTACCTTGCTTGGAACAGCAAGGGTTCGACAAAATTCAAAATTTCCCGGTAAAAAAAAACTCGTATACTGGCTAATGTAGTACTTTCGGGTGTAGTTTTGGAAAATCAAATGTAATGTATAACAGATGGCTGTGACTACTAAGCCCAAGGCCCGGGTTCATTTCTCGATACGGGCCGTTTGAAAAATGTTAGGCGAGCATTTTTCACAAACACACGTCCTCGTTCGGATGAGAGCTAAAATAGAGGTATCGTGTGTGAGTGTTGTCGCGTACGTTAAACATCCCTTCCTTGCTTGGAATAGCAAGGGGTCGGCAAAATTCAAAATCTCCCAGTAAAAGGAACTCCCTTCCTGGCCAATGTAGTATCTTCGGATGAAGCAATAGAAAATCAAATTTAGTGGACTTAATTGTCGCACTGGTGAAATAAACATCCAAAAGTAATTACAGGATCGTAAATAAATATAAGGGTTTAAACTTGCGAGTTTACGCATATAAGAATTGGAATTTGTTATTGTTAGTGAGTTGGTGAACTAGTAGGAATGTGAATCACGGTGTCGTCGGATTTCCTTATTCAACGATTATAAAAATTAAAGTACGAGTAAATAACCCTTTTTTAATGATGTAAATATAAGTTGGTGTCAAAATAAGATGCGAATTATAGGTGGTTTCTGTTCTATAGGAGATTGTCATAATGCTAATACAGTTGGCATGTTGGGGACTATTTGAATAGAGATGGGCTAATTTAATTTTAAGTACGCTAGTGTATGAAGTGAAATAAGAACCTTTTTTAATGATTAATTAGAATGTGCATGATAATTTTTAAGGTAGAATTTATATGTGATCTAGTGCCCGTTATGAAGTGAACAAGAAGTGGGCGCTTTTTAAGGGACTATGGAATGCGGACATAGAATCGGTACTGACCGACGCTTTTGTGTATTACTAAGTTGACATTTCCAAAAATGGAACTGGGAATGTAACTATTAATATTCGTAAAACTTAGAAAAATCGGTTTGAGAATAGTAGCATTAATTTTCTTAGGTTTTCTTCTTTTAGTAATACCTGGTCAGTTTGAGGTTAAGAAATTGTTTTTAAGGAAAGTATATTTGTATTTATATTGCAATTATTTAATGTCAATAAAGATTAAGTATAGGTTGAATATTATTTGCATTTATTTATGAATTAGATAATAAGTCGGGTCATTGTAAAAGGATATCCATTCATTCCAGTGATTAAGTCGTATTTGAAAAGGCCTCGATTTCCAGAAATTCTTTAATTATGACAAAACGTTATAAGTGTTTTAAGAAATTTTAGAGAGAGGTAATGCATAACATGATAAATTTAGTAAACCAAAAGCAAAGGAAGACCTACGCGGAATAACCGTCTTCCGTGTAGGGATATTATTGAAAGGATTGCTGAAACAAGACGATTTGGCGCCCCTTGATTATGACAAGAGAATAAATAAGCCTTTCAACGTTATGTGAATATTGTAACGGATTTTGTTTGTATTTGTTATGATTATTATTTTTATTTTTTTATTGTATTTATTAATTCTTTCATAGGGCCTACTCCCGCAACACTTATGGGGTCCCCGTTCCATCAGGGTAAATCTAAATTTTAACGTGTCACTCACCTTACGCGTAACAACCATTACTTCAGGAAAATCCGTCAAATAAATTACTTGATTAATTTTCATGGTTCATGCAACATACCAATTAACTTCATTTCTAAATGCTGTAAAATGTTCTGAGTGTTAATTTTATAAACCAGTCGTAGTGCATAACCCTCTGTTCGCCATTCCGGTTAACTTTTTTCAGTTATTTTTATACTACAAGTGATAGAGCCGAAATTTCTTATTAACATGAGCTGTAGCTATAATAACCAAGATTCTTTAATACTCTAGAAAACAAGAATCTAAATAATTTTTTTAAGGTTGTAAATAGTGAGGTTATATAATAATTTTAAATTCAGTTATGGGAATTAAAATGTCCTTGTTTTACTTACATGGTTACAACTCCAAAGTCCACTGTTTTTGCTAAAAACATTGTTAATTACATGGACGAATTACAATTTTGTAATCAAATAAGTGCCCCAATGCTACATTTTTCAACATCGAGGAATCAACCCAATAGTACGAAAAATTTGAATAAACGCCTGTATTGTACCAGAGAAAATTATACAACAAACTAAAGCAATTGTGTATAATCCCAGTATTTATATAACGCTATACGCCAAAACGAATTGATTTCATATATTAACAGATCCTGAATACAGGTCAAACATGTGCAACTATTTCAATGTTGTACTACTTACACTGGTTAACCGTGTGTAATCCAAATTTACAAAATACACAATGCATCACTTGTACTAAGAATACAAAATATTGTTCTCAGGCATTAGAAGAACATCTACACAAGAAATTCAATCACAACTACACCAACCACATAATTGTCTTAATTTCAGTGTTTCCTACGACTGACCTCCAATGTATTTAAATGGGAGTTAACTGACAGGAGGTCACGTGGTATGAACTTGAACGATATATGGAATGATTCATAAGTTGTTATACCTTATATACAAGAGCAAATTGAAGATTGATTAAGCATTTACTTACCTTTATTCTCTTATCGGAGCCAGTCTTCTTCAAGGGTGGTCGATCGGGTGGCATTTGATTTTTCTCGACCTTTCCTTGTGACAATTTTCGGAGTGGAGGTGGCAACCATTTTCGACTGAAACAAATATATACATAAGATTTTCTTCCACATATAAAATAAAATTAAACCTTGAAATTTGAAAGCATCCACAACAGTGTTTCGTAAAGTACCGTTTAAATTTCTTCATTTTCTTTAACAAGCGAAGCAATTTTAAGCAATTCATTGGATTATATTTAAAGGTTGAACTATAATTACAATCTCTACAGTACAGCTTATCATAAGTTTATGGAAGCATAGATAAGATTAAAGCCTTATAATTGCACGTACGACATTCATAAATTGTACAGCAATCAAACCAATACTGGCTATAAAAGGGCATTCATATCTGATACCTGTTCTAGGTATTGATAATGTTGTATTTTATCATGTAATATACTTACACTGAAAAAGACTTTTTTGCAGTGAATAAATGAATAACCTGGTCAAAACACATTAAGACCTCCCACGCACAAACTTAGCATTGCTCGATTTAAATAGAAATTAGAGGAAATTATAAATAAATCAATTATTATTTTAAGAGCGGAAATCGTAAAAACCGCTCGATTAATTTAGATATATTCAACGTCATAAATAAACATCACAAAAACTTATCAAAAACACTTAAGAGCTCTTGTAAAGTAAATAAAGTAACGAAGTAGAATCCAAACTATATAAGCAATGTTTACAATCATTCCTCTGTAAAATTTTGCGCGCCACAGAAACGATAAGGTTCGGCGATACGAAAAAAGCTAGATTATGTAAAGCAGCAATATCCTGACTGCGGTTCACAAATCGCTTACTGCCCGAGTTTTATTCTTAAGAAATCAAGAAATTTATTAAATATTATAGAAATGAAAAAAAGAAAATATGGATGGTGTAGTTATTATAAAAAATAAAACAAAGATGAACTAACGCGATGATTGAGCCTATTTGGCTCTTTCAAGTTTATGAATATCCGGAATAAAAGTAAGAAATATGTTGTTAAAAGCTTATATAAATGATTATCATTCAATGTGAATCCCTTTAGGCTTTTGATTGCTTTCACCTTGAAAAATGTCTACTCAAGAAATTAAGCACCTTGAAAAAACGGCCTCATACTTAAGGTTAACACGTCGTTGCAACCTCTTAGTATTGCTACCTACTCGGAAACCAAATTGAATCTAAGCTTAAATTGTAAATTTTTGTTGATATCATGCATATTTTATCAATTCACTGTACTCCCGAGATTAACCAACATTTTTTTTTTTTTTTGGGTACATTGACGAGAAATGTCCATGACTCCGATACGAGTCATAAAAATGCCGTACTCATAATGGCAATGTGTTTGAAAATCGAATAAGTTTTAAAAAGATTTAATGCATATAATATAAGGAGCATATATATATATATATATATATATATATATATATATATATATATATTGCTGTGATTTTATTCCTTTGAATGCGGGAACTGGGTCCTTTCAACAAAAAAATTCTAGTCCCACAGATTGGGCGTCATAAACGGCTGTGATCCTCTTTTCGCCTCGGCTGCTCACCTAATGTTATAAACCTCCTCATTCATAAAAAAAAACAACACATTCCTACCAAAAACATCAACGTTAACTCTATTTACATCAATATTCAGAATACATTAAAATTTCAAAATTAAAACTCAGCATAAATTTCAGTTTTAAAAGAATTTCAAGATTAATTTTATTATCATTTTAATGTGCATCCAAAATTAAAGTCCTTGTTGGATGCCTACTAATTAATATAACAATATAAGCAGACCGGAGTCTGAGTATAAAGGAGCATCTACCACCCTTTACGTTAATTAACCAGGTTCGTCTAATTGAGCTCAAAGACATACCCAAATTTTCATCATATTGCCGAACATCAAAACTAAATACCCTTTCTACTTCAACAAGCAAATTTCATCTTAAAATTAAAATTTTATGGTTAGTACAATTTCACTAATGTCCATTTAAAGTAAATCAATTATAAAGTTATTCAACACACACAAAAATGTCAAACAAAATAGTATAATTTACCTGAAGGTTACTGTCCTCGTAGCTTCAAAGTACATCGTCCCTTTAGTTAATCACACCATTCCAACAGGATTATATTTACGGCTTCTAATTCTCAACGCTTTTAAAATTGTCTCCATCACCATTTATTTAAAGTTGTTTCTGGGCTTTTCCGGAATTCATCTATGTATATCTGACCCTTGTTTCGTGGATCCAGACACGTATTTGAACCATTTAATTATTAACACCCCCAAAAAATAGCAAATAACTTCATACTTCTTTCACCAATATACGCCAAAACTGCCTACTTTTGTGTATACATTTGTCGTTGTAAATTTTGCTAATTGGTACAGTGAAACTAAATTTTATTACCTTGTATCTAAGTGCACTGAAGTACATTCATGTTAGCACGTAAATAACCAACTATTTTGAATCACTAAAATATACGAGCAAAATTTTAAATTATTTTATCAAACTAAAATGCACTGTTTATCATCTTCAATCAAGTCGCGGATGTAAGAGCTTTTAACGCATCGAATAGTCAAAAGTCTAAGAGTCTAAGAGGGCTTGTTTATATTCATCTCGGTATATATAGCAAAAAGCCGGCACGTCGCTTTTGTCCTCAAAACGGTAATTCTAAAGAATTCCTCATTCTATGTTCCCAGTCTGTCGCTCGCGCGTCGGTTTTACGAATTTAGTACTCACCCAGTTAAATTTCAGAAATTTCAACACGGCACGCAACGTCTGGAAATAACCGATTAAATTTTATACAGAGCTGTTATTTTACCTCTCAAGTTTGCCTTTACTTTTAACCAATCGCAACCCCATGACGTTGCGCTACTCACGCCTTTTACTATATGTGTCTCGTTCTTGCGCATATTATCTGTCTCTATCTAACCTGTTCTTATTGATGCAAAGTGATATTCTGTATTATCGATTATTTTAGTCCACATGGAGTGTGAAATAACCCACCTTTAGCATTTCTTGTAACTATTATGCGACGTTTTCCCCAAGATTCTCTGAAACTATTCGTTATCTGCAAACTTTTCGCCGTATGTGACATTTAAACTACGCAGGTGTTCAACATAATATTAATTCTCAGAGCTTTTATTTTCTGGTATTATAATCTTGGGTTTTTAGAAGTTTCTGTAGATATTATCTGTACGTTTTGTTCAATACCGGTTACTTGAAATAGAGTTAATTAAGATAAATTTTGCACGTAATTTCCATTTGTTTAGGAATAATTACATTACACGCAGAGCTTTTTAATACTGCTTCTTTTGATATAAAGCGTCTTGTACATGATTTAAATCTCTTATGTTTAATGAAACTAATAAATTTTTATGCTTCACGGTTTTAATAACGCGTATTATCTAATAATATTCATTATACACGGTGATTAAAATTATTTGATGTGATTATTTAATTTTCTACCCTGGTCTAAATATGAGTAATATATATTGCTATGATAACGCTGCACGCCGATGAAATTAACGTTCAGTTTCCTGCTGCCCGCCACCGCTGTGTCTCTAAATAACCTGAAATCTAAATATGCTTCGAATAGCTCAATCTAATTCACACAGAGTGTACGACGGTACGACAACAAAGAATCTTTACCCCCTTTTTATCTAACTTTCCTACTTGAATGAGACAAACGAAATTAACCAAGATTGTATGATGACAAAAAAAAATATACACTTTACAGCTTGATAATATGATTCACTATTTACCAAAATAAGCCCCTGATTCAAAGTAATAATGATACTAATTTGTTTATCTCCAAAATAATAGCTCCCTCTTAGTCAGTTTAAAGCCAGCAAAAATGTCACTGTATATTATTGGAAATACCTTTGAACGTTCCGACTTTTTCCTTTTACGTAAATTTTCACTTATAAAAAGATTTTTGATGACCCTTTACATAAATATTCTGGTATAAGAAAAAATGTAAATATTCAATAAAAAAGAAAATAATGCGTTATGCTATTATATAATGTTCTGACATGTAGTTTTCCTTGCGTGTCTTTTTGTTCTCCCTGTTCTTGGATCTGCTGCTACGTGCTGTTGACCGGTACCCCTGGATTGTTTTCAGTTGAGTTCACTTGTTGATTTTATAGTACCGCTTGGCCAAACACCCATTTAATGCTTAGAACAATCCCCCGTTTACTGCTCTGATCCGTAGATGCAAACCAATGTTTCTATGCAAATTTCGATCGATGTATATTTAAATTCGGATTTATTTGCAAATTTAAATTTATGTACCAATCTAGATTTATATACCAATTTAGATGTGCTAGATTTTTACCCAGAGTTTTTAACCTAGATTTTAACTTAAGAGCCCTAAATTATAAATATTAGAATTATGTTTAATTAATAAGCATTCAGTTACGTTTTTCAGTTAACGGCAAAACTTCTCACGTATATTTTCACTATTATTTTAATTTCAAAACTTTTCTATCACGACTTCCACGAAATATAATTATTTAATTTTTCTATGTTCACTTTACGTAATTTTCTAATTGGAACTGCTATTAAGCGTGCTCTAGTTGAAGGAAAACTGATTGTTTATCAAATTTGTGTGGTATTTAAAACAACGCCTCCATCTAACATCATTGGTTGTCTGCGTCCTTCGTTCAAAGTTTGAGGCGTGCTATAGGTTACTGTCCATACTTTGGGCTTTTCTCCGGTATGAATTTGATAATAGCTTGTTAAACGACGTTGTCGATCACGTAACATTCAGGTTCTATATAGTGGATTCCTATAGCCCATGTACTTTTACCCGTCTTGTTTTGTTTTGTTGTAGGTAATTTAATTCGACCTCTCACACAGACAAACTTATGGCTTTTATTTTTGTCAAAATAATCTTTTGGGTTTTGAATTTACTGCATGTTAAAAATCACGTAGGCGATACTTCTATAATGACGTAAATTAAAATGCGTTTATTTACATCCTGCGTTTCTGAAGAGTGTTTGTTTTGAAAGATGTGTTTATTGCGAGGATGCTTTGTTATTTCTTTGCACTATTGCTTGTTTATTTTAACAGGATTCGTATCATGATTTTCTAGCTTTCCATGCTCTTAATGCGTGTTTATTTAAAATTTTTGAATGTTTTCCTGGTTTAAAATGAATTTGATTGCATACAAAGTTATTTATCTTACTGGATGTGGTTGTATTATTGTAGGATAAGCTTCTCTGCGTTAATTAAAGTTAACTGTGATTATTATACAGTGTGTTAGATGTTAGCTTTTTACATAATTTGTGAATTACGTACTTTTCATGATAAAGTTGTTTAGTATTATAGCTTTTAGTACTATTTACATGTAGTGTGCGACCCTTATGACACTATATACCCCTAAATAACCCTATTATCATAGCTATATATATATATATATATATATATATATATATTGGTGTGATAAGCGGTTATAGAAAGGCCATTGAGCACCATTCTGTGTAGATTCAACTCGCTAAGCTTGAGAAAATAGAGAAATTTGGGTAAATGTAGAAACGTTTCTAAATTAGAATACTCTGTATATTCTACTCTAATTGCGATAATACGTGAGATAATAAGCTTTATTCACGTAGTAGTATATGCTACGTAAGTAAAAATCCGTGAAAATTCCCCTAATTATGAAGAATTTAAAACGCATTCAGTTCATTCCATTGAGAAATGCATAAAATAGCACAAAACGTGCAGATGTGCATTTTAAAAGAAGTAGTACATTCCCTTCTTCGGAAGAAATCTAGATTATTCAAAAAATTTCAAACCTGCGTCCATCCAGTAGCAGAACCTATAAATGAAAGATAACCACGCGCAATGACAGCTATTAATCAAGACAACAGATACGCATTTTAACGTTCATTCAATAAAGATACCAATTAGAAACTACAATAAAACATTTAACGAGTTCATAAATCAAAGGTAACAGCAATTTTGATAAGATAAGCGTGTACAATATCCAAATAAGCATCACCGAAAGCTTAGAATCTCAATTACATCAGCCGCATGAATGAAACCACATAGATGTTTCTAAATTTTAATGACGTACTAAAATTTATATTATATAAATTAAGTTCAGTTCACGTTCGTGTCTTACTAGACGTTTAAAAATATCAGTCAATAAATAATAAATTCTAAAATTATAAACGTATAACAATCGACGTGGAAAGTTGATTTAATTTGAGATTATGAAAAAATGAGATTTAGAAGTGACTAGGAAAACTAATTTTTGAATGAACGATAAATTCCTGCAAGATAATTTTAATTTAAACGGAAGAATACGATATGGATTTTAAATGCAATTGTTGGTAAAGTAATTGAATGATACTGATATGGATTTGGGAAAGCATGCATGAAGATTAATTACACAATTTGGACATGGATACAAGCTTATGAAATAACAAGAAAAAAAGACACTGCATGATTTAACAGTAAATCGCTGTTTTAAAACCTTTTAAAAGACATTTTTGTTGGTTTTATTTATTTAAGTGGATTAGATTACATACGAATTGGCGTGTAAATTTTGTTTTGTAAGTGGATAATTTCATTTAAACAAGGTTGAGTTTCAGGAAAGTTTGAGCATTATAAATAAATTTATTGAATGTATCTGATCAACTACGTTTAACTTCGATTTAAGAAGGATTATTAAAAATTATTCATTCTCATTTCTAAAAATTTGTACATAGTGTGACTTGCCTTAGGGAAGATTGGTGAAATACTAATTAGAAAAGAGAGATTTTATGAACTCTATTTTAGTATATAGTAGTTACAAAATTTTTTTGTAGACTTAAGATATTGGACTCTCTAGATTTTAATGTTTGTATTAAGTGTTTTTCTTTTATTTTTTGATAATTTGTTAAAGAAAGTTGTATTTGGATGTAGTAATTGTTATTTGAAGCATCGTTTGTTAACAAACATTTGACGTCATGATAAGTTTGTTGTTGGATTATTGTTGTTTCGTTTAAACTGAGCTAACAAAATAATTCAGAGATCTTCAGGCACTACTTAACAGCAATCTTATTGGCGCCCAACATAGAGCCCCAGTTCATTATTTTTTAAACGCCATAAGCCACAGCAATATATATAATTGAAATTACTAGCTCGATTTGAAATGATCATTTGGACTTTGCATAAAAGTCTAAGTTATTATTTCATCTTATTAACAATGATATGTTAGTATTAATCAACTTACCTTATGTAACTAATTACCTATTATATATATATATATATATATATATATATATATATATATTATCATGTAAGTTATATGTAAAGAGGGATAGATAGATCTATATTATTTACGCTTCAAGTTAATTAGTTTTGACCTTAAAACAACGTATAATAGCATACATTTGTATCAATAAATCGTAATTTTAAAGTTGCGTAGTATGGAAACTTTGTAGGGCATAAAAACTCAAGAAGAATGCGAGGACAATTAGCTTTAATATTCCAAGGTTGTAAATAGAGCACATCAAATAATAGGGGAAAGCTTTTGTGTACAGAGTATATAAAATCGATCATGTAAACGCATATGTTCATTTAACTAACAAAGCGTTTGTTAAAAACAAATCCTAGGAAGTCTACAGGTTAAACAACTTGGGAAAATACAATTTCAAACTGGCAAACAGTTCATAGAAAGGACTTTCAGACAAATAAACAAATCAAGAAATCATAATGTACGTTGAAACACCACAATATATATATATATATATATATATATATATATATATATATTGGTATAAGTATAGAGTAGTTTAGGGGTAGGTTAAGTCACAGGGGTCGTAGAATAAATAAAAGAAACTTCCAGTTAACAAAAGCACATAATTACAGATATTATAAGAGTAAATAGGTCACTATACATATTGTTAGTTGAGACCACATTGTATATAAAAGTACATGCGATTAAACGCATAAGAAATAGAAATATTCAAGAGTAGTTACAAGTTAATATAAGATTTGAAAACGTAACGAAATGCATCATAATTAAATCAACGGAAAACCTATATGAATTGGCTTGATAAATATTCAACAAGTGCGTTAAATATATCATCGTATACGCAGGCTAAAATTATGCATTATTTAAATAAATCCTACGTGACATAAAGTATTACATTTGTTCAAAAATCCAATTTAACTAGGAAATAAACAAACACCAAATTTATTTCGGTTTAGATTAGAATAAGCAATAAACATTGAATACGTAACTTAATACACGAAAATTCGTGGGATTTATCAATTAAATATCATGGTATGTAAATAAATACGTGACAATTTCAGCATTCACCCAAGTATTTGAACTATACAATTGGTAAAAATTCCCGGAGTACACAAAAGATAAACGCAGAAGGTGTCGCCCCAACACGTGAATAAACGAATAGAAAACAAGAGGTAGGGCCTATAAATATGATAACAATTGAGCGACGAGTTTAGTATACATTTTAAACTGGGCTACGACGATACTCGGAAGTACTAGATTATTTACGTAACGAGTCATACGAAAGTAAATGAAAATCATTTTGAAAAGTGTAAAAATTGTGCAAGTGGGATGTGAAACTTATAATAACCTACAGATACTAAAAGAAGGAGCAGATAAGATCAGATTATTAAATACCAGAGATCCGACAGACTTACAAATTTAATTGACGCGCGACCTTTGGATGTTGAAAATAAATATTCATACCAGGAACAGTTAGTGAAATAGCAGGTTTTCGGATGCGGAAAAAACGTGGAAATGATATACCGTTAAGCGAGAAAGCTGTCAGTGGGGAGCCTTTATCAACAACAATATTTTGAATTTCTTTACTTGCAACAATTCCCGCCTTGAATGTAGATGCAGTGTTAAGTGAGCAAAAAACTGTAACTCGTTAAAATTTTGTTATGCAACTTATAAACACCATACCCTGTTTATTTGTATTTAATAACTGTGATTGATGGTAATAATAATGTATGGAGCTTAATGTTAAAAAAGACGCCTAACGTTGATGCACGCTTATTTATAGCGTATTGTACATACCGAATTCTTATAAAAAGAAGTTCATCCGCAATTAGCACGTAAAATTTCAATTAGTTAAATTTCTATGAAGTTGAATCATTGATAATATTAAGTATTTTTTATCTAAACACGTATTTGGCCAATTAGTGGTAGATCATAGTTCACTCCTCTTTGTTGTTATTTACTATTATAATCATGGTTTACAATGTGGGTTAGATATACATGACGAAGTTTCTTGTGTTTATTTTAAACTGGTAAGAGGTAAGAAGGGTATAAGTAAAACTCCATCAGCAGGAGAACCACCAAACAAGTTACCCGAGTAAGCTTTATCAGTATTATTTTCTCTACGTGGGTTGGCTCTTATAGGCAAAACACAAACAAGCGTGTTTAATAACCTTTCAAGGTAAGCTGTTACGTGCCATTCCTGCATAGAAACATTTTCGTCCATACGTAAATAAATCTTACATTTTGTACGTTCTTTTCACGGTCATATGAGTATTCATCCACAATTTCGACTACTGTCTAAATTGAAATGATTGCTTATTCAACGCTCTGTAGGTTTTATTAGTCCATGTAATTATAATTTAAATACTACAAACCTACTTTATTTCGATATAACCGTAATTTCTATATAGGGTAGTTTTCGCTTTGCGATCTTTATACGATTTATTAATATGTTAAATTTCTGTAATTTTATGCGGGAAGTTAGACCACCAATCTTGCACACACTTCATGATTCTACAAGTTCGGTTGCAGATATTCCTTATCTAGTCATGCACATTGATGTACTTTCGTGTTGTTTTGGAACGTTTACGTTCCATTGCATAAGGTAAATGTGGTTTTTCCCTGATCGATCTTAGTTCGTTTGTTGAAACAATATGAAAGGTTAATACATAAGGTTACCTGCGGATTTTCTAACAACTAAATTATCTATACATGGCTGATACAAAGGATGTTACGATCGAAATAATATTATTATTGTACCCGCACTCATGGCGTAAAAACGAAAAAGTAGAAGTGCGTTCCGTTATAAAAATGCCTGTTGTTTCGAAGTTTGTTACTTGATGTAGATAGAATTGTACTTGGTTCTAAATCTGCTAATATTATGAATTTGAGTAATGACTCTTTCACAAGTTCGTTGTACGGAATCAGACGTGATTCGGGCATTGGCTTTTTTTGTAAGTTTGTTGTACGATGGATATATATCGCGTATGATTCTTTTAAAAAGCGGTTGTTTGGTTTGTGTAAAATTAAAAATATGCAACTCCTTTAAATTATGATTTTATGGAATATTTTTAGTAAAACCGTTCGGTCTGTTAAGAGCAGCAAATAACATACGTGCTCTCATTTTATGCGATAATAGTATTAAAACGGGTTGTTAATAAGTAATGTGATCTGGGAAACTTTAATCGGTTTAGGGTTATTGTCTGACGCCTGCTGAGGTTATTAATTTCTGATTTGATAAAACAACCATGTTAGTGTGCAGATTGCTGTTCTGTTCGCTTGGTTAGTTCGAACTTTACTCATGTTGTTAGCGATAATAAGAAACACTTCGGCGAATTTAGAGTTACTCTATTCTTTAGGCGTGACAAGAGTACGTCATCCCGGACACCTGCAGCAGAAACGCATTTCAGCTTGTAGATGGTCTCCTTTATTGCTGTAACTATGTAAGTAAATAATGGGTTTTTCTATTCACCTTTAAAAATTTTGGTAACTGAAGGACTGAAAACAGACCACAAAACATATTTTTGTTTAATTTCTGTTGTATATAAATATTAGGCTTGAGGGTAAAAATTACTATATACTTTACTTAGTTAATTTTGTTTTATGTAAATATTAGAACTGATGATAAAAATTATTATTTTGCGTAGATTTTTATACTGTGTAAATCCTTCGGTATATGTTTTGGACAAACGTTAGTTTCTAGGCGAGTTGCTTTTCTTTTGAACCATGTTTTTTAGCTGGAGGTTTTGTAGGTGTTCTTCTTGGTATCATGTTTTTTAACGAAAGGTTTTGTAATTAAAATTCTTGAGGTTTCTTCTTTTCTTTCTTTCGGACCCACCCCACTCTACGATGTTTTAGCTAGCACGGCATTACTTATTTGGCTCTCTTTTCTTTCTCTTTTTTGTTACGGTACTCGGTGTGGGCTAATGTCTTTGCTAACTTTACTTTTTCGTTGATGTCCGAACGAAATAATGTAACAAAGTGTTTAGGAGTTTAGTAGAAGTGCTACACCTTGTATAGCGCAACGAGTAGTATATTTGCTTTCATAAAACCCACCCCGCACTATTCAATGCTAGCTCCCGTAGAGTAAAAATAAGTAAGTAACGTTCCGTTAATTTAGCACGTAACAGGTCATTTGGCTACTATAACAAAAAAGTTGTAATGAAGTTCCAGCTCTAATTTATTTCGGAAACGGGATGTGCAGGTAGTTTGGGGTTTGGTGCACAATTAAAAATACCGATGTACTAAGGAATTTGATATAGGGAGTCGTTTGTGCGTTCCATGCGTGGCTAGTTATATGGAGCTATGCCTGTCTTATAAGACTACCGTCCGTCCAATAGCTATATGAAATGGATAATATCCAATATTATTAAACAACTTACTAAAGTGGTCTTGAAGTAAAAATCGTATTAAAAATTCAAATCCGCTTTTTGCACTGACAGATATGAAAATGCTACTTCTGGAGAAGCTTTTCTGCTAATGTTTTTAATATATATCGAAACTATTCGTGTTACAATTGCGTTAAATCTCTTAAAAAATTTCATTTCTATAAAGTTTTAGGTAGTTAACTCTAACAATATACATATATAAAATGGTATGATTTGAAATATAGTTAGAAAAACAATCTGGTAATACTTTTAAGGCTTGCTATTGGTAACTTTTCCCACACAAACATTTTGAACATTTGAACTGTGCTTTGCGCTTGATAAAAAATAACTTTGATGTTTTTTTGTACTTAGTTCTGTTTGCAATGTATAAAAGTTAACTGTAAATATCAAAGGCTTCCGCAAAATTCAACAGCAATGATTCAATTGAATCGAAACACATGAACAACATGGAAGCAAATTATGCTGATTACACGTCGCATTATTAATGATTAATTGCTAGTTTGAGCACGTACTACCGCATCTCTTATAATTGCATTGTGGTCTTGGTTCAGAATGCATTTTCATATAGCCATTACAAAATAAACGTGAACAGAACTAATTATGGTAATTCTATTTTGCGTTTACAGTTCTAAACGCAATATTGAACGGCAGTTTGTGAAAATATAGCAACGTATAATTTAAGTGGTCATTGGATAAAATTATTTGAGCACTAAGTGCAGACACAACGTACTAATATTCTTCAAATTGCAATAGATAATTTTGAAGTATTCTTCATTACGGAGGCTTTAGTAATAGAGATTCATCATCATCCGGTCTTCAGTCCTAGAACTGATTGGACGCGAACCCTCATTATTTCCTAGTCTGAACACCAACCTACACATTTCCCTGCAATTTGCACAGTCTGCATCTATCACTATCTGTGTGCGAAAGTCTAATCTCGGTCTAACTCTACCTTTCTTTTCATATCTCTGCTTGTAGTAATATCCCGTACTATTCCCCAGAAATGCTTTAGAACGTATCATGTCCTTCTATTTCTCCTATTTTTTCATTTTCCACAGATAGAGATTACAAACAAATATTTTTCATCCTTGCGACGTTTCGTTAATCGGAAGACAAAAATATTCATCCTTATTTCAACGTAAAATTAAGCACGAATTATTGTGGTGTGTAGATAGCATTTTTTTAATGTTGGTTAAAACCGCAAAATCAAAAAACAATTAACAAGTTTCAGTCTAAAAGTCGAGTACATATTTAACAGAGAAGATCGCTGAAGTACCTCGCCCAAAACGGTAATCCGGAAAACTACAGTAAACCTCAGCTAAAAACAACAAGGTAAATGTCACTAACTAAGTAAGAATACGTGCTTAAATAAGGTTAAGTGCTACCATCGGAAATTGTCTTAATCGGTGATTACTGTGGACGCAACCTGTTTTCGACTCGTTTCGGGACTTCTGCCCTAATTGAAAAATATAGAGGTCATCAAAGTACAAAATCAGAAAATCGGATCTGACAGTGTACCACTGTTGAAGGTACAATCGCAAACAACTAATTTATGTAAAAGCTCCAGCTGCTTTTGGAGTAAATCATAAAAACTATCATAGGAAACTTAATCTAAACTATTAACCTCATAAGTGGTTTCATGTTCATTATAAGAATTATTTTAAGGTGAGTATTCAGAAGTTTAATTTCATAGATCCTAAAAGTAAAAGATGTGTTTCCTTTATTCTAAAAATAAAAATTCTATATTAAAATTACCAATATAAGTATACATCATCATCATTAGGTCTTCACTCCTGGAACTGGTTAGACGTGTGCCCTCATTGTTTCCAATTCTGAGCTAACCTACACATTTTTCTGAAATTTCCACAGTTTGCATCTTTCACTATCTGCAACCTGCAATAGTCTGATTTAGGTCTACCTCTACCTCTTTTTCCTATCTCTGCTTGTAATATATCCCGCACTATTCCCCAAAAATGCCTATTTTTCTTATATTTTTTTGTTTTCCACAGATATCTTTATTTCCCTACTATTTCTATAACCTCTTTGTTATTAACTTTGTCTGTCCATTCTATTATCCTCATACATCTGAAGCACAACATTCCAAAATGCTTCTACCATTTTTCTGTCTGCTTCTCCTGCTGACCCTATTTCATAGACGTACTGTGCTGTGCTCCACACATTTGCTTTCAACAATTTTCTCCTTGTTTCTATGTTTGTAGTGTTCGAACATAGCCGCTGCTGTTTCTTGTTAGATGCAGTTCGGTTCCCCTTCTATTGTTTACAAATATATACCCTATTGCCCGATATTCACTAATATGTGAAGCGGGTTAAGCAGTTTGCGACTACTACCATCCCCCAACACTTGAGCATTTGCCGAATTAATAGTTTTCCAATATACCCTTTCGCACAATCAACATTAATTGAAAGTATTTCAAAACCAACAACTGTAATTGTTTCTATTAATCATCAGATTTAAGTGCCATTTTTTTTTGTCATTAGATTTCCGTCTTGAAACTAGTTGAACCCGTACCTCCACTTATTTATGTTCTGAGCTAGCCTACACCGTTCCCCGAAATTCCCACAACCTAGATACAGATCGGTACCCCTTCTGTTGTTTCTAATTATATGCCCTCTTTCACCGAGATTCAGTGATATGTGCAGGGGGTTAAGCAGCCTGTGGCTACCAAGGATCCCCAACACTTAGACATTTGCCAAATGAATAGTTTTCCTGTAAATCCTTTTGCACGATTAAAATTAGTTGAGAATATTTCAAAAGCAATACCTGTAGTTGCTTATAATAATCATCGGGTTTAAGTACAGTTATTTTTTTCGTCATTAGGTTTTCCATCTTGGAACTGGTTGGACGCGTACCTCCACTGATTTCTATTCTGAGCTACATGCACATTTCCTTGAAATTCCCACAGTCTACATATTTCACTATCTGTGTGCAATAGTCTAACCTAGATCTACCTCCAATTCTCTTTTTTCCTATCTCTGCTTCTAATATATTCCGCACTATTCCCTCACGCATTAGTATGTGGCCTATCATCCCATCTCTCGTATTTTTTACTGTTTTCCACATACTTCTTTCTTCCCCTACTATTTCTAGTACCTCTTTGTTCTTAACTTTGCTGTCCATGATATCTTTATCATACATCTGTAGCACCACATTTCAAAGGTCTCTATCTTTTTCCTGTCCGCTTCTCCTACTGTCTAGGTTTCACAACCGTACGTACAGAGCTGTGCTGCATACATGTTTCAAGCAATATTTTCCTTGTTTCCAAGCAAAAATACACCGTCTTGTCAATGAATATAATTAAAACAATTCCTACGGTAGAAATGTTTCTTTGAACTAACCTGACAAGTATCTACAGTGACAAGAATAAATATTAAGCAGTTACAAGTAAGTATGAAATCATCTGAAGACTATATTAGTTAGAATTTCATTGAATTTGTAAACTCTTGACCAAGAAATCACAAATATGTGTTTATATAAATCAGTAATTCTTAACCAGGGGTGCAAGGGAGCATTTCTAACTATGCGAGAGAAGTTTCTAAATTTTTAACGAAAAATACCGCCTAACTAGTAGGAAAAACTTTATTTATTCTCCTCACCCAGACTCGTGCGGCTGAAACCAGACAAACACGCTTGAACAAAGAACAACACGTAGACAATAAATAGGTATATATTGTTTTACATGTAATAATATACTATGTATTGTAAATGTAATAATTTCTTCATGCAATAAATATATTTTCCTACATAAAAAATAGGAACACGTTTTTCAAAGGGGTGCTAGAGCTTATTTTCAGATTCAAAGGCGTGCAGGCTACTAGAAAGGTTAAGAACCACCGGTATGAATTAAAACCTCTGGCAACTCTTCTAACATACAACAACAGAAGTATCATACTTCATCAAGATTTATAAACTGGTTTTCGAATGGCGTTTTCTTCGTTACTTCTATCTTGTAACCAGGGAGTTATTTGAGTATAACCGAACCTGTATGCAAGATATTATTCACTACCTAACAATTATCTTCTTCAGAAGAAATATCGAGCTACTGAAAAACCCTCATGATACATGCGACGCACTGGATTAATTCAAAACTTCTAACAATATTTGTACGGTTCTAGGTCCCACTTTAACTACCAGTGTTGTTTTCCATTCCGTAACTTGTAGAAAATGACAAGTAAATCCAAGGAAGGATGACTTTGTTCACGATCGAAAAGAGACTGAATTGTATAACGCAAATAAACTTTACCCTCTTATAAAGTGTTTTTTATTAGCTTTACTAATTATATAACGACTATGGTAGTTAGAATTAATATCACATAATAATTTTATATACCTAAGCCGTAATTAAATATGGGAGTTTTATACCAATTTAAACAATCCAATAATGATATCAATTACGTGAACTTCCAAACACTTTAAGCAAAACTAAGAGGAAGTAGTTGCTCCAAGGGGGAATTACAAACACTGTATTAGTTTTCTATTTGTAATAAACTTAAAGATAAACATAACCTTGAATAAATACTAACTGAATTTGTTGTGGTAGAATCTTTTTCTATACAGGGGAAAACATCACACACTATCTTATGTTAAAGAAACCTTGAATAGTAAATACGTATTCCTCCAAAATAAACACCAATAAATTAACTATTGAACTTGCTCTAACACAGAAACTATTAATTAGAATTAAATTTGGAGATAAACACATAACCTTGCAGAGATACTAACACAATGAATTTGAAATCGTGTTTTAGTAAAATCCCTCTGTATACAGAGTTCAATTAACTAAAATAATTTATAACAGGATACAAAATGTAATTGAGGAGAATTTAGAAAAGGAGCTGTTTCGATTTAGGAAAGGTACTGATAGTAATGAAGCAATCTTGACATTGATTAATATAAGATGAAAAGATAAGAGTAGGATATTACAATAGTAGGCTTTCTAGATTTGATGACGCTTGAACAATGTAAAGTGGAATACTGTTTAGAATTTTGAATGAAACAAGAATTGATTATAGAAACGCACTGAAATGTCAAGATATTTGTTAAAGTTAAATAACTGGATTGTTTTTATTTAGAGACCACATAGTTAAGAAAGTTTGTAAGATTTTATCAATTTATGTGAAGCTCAATCATTGGATAATTTATAGAAAGGCTTTATAAAGTAAAGGAAACCTCAGATAATGCTCTCAAACTAGCATGAGTTTCAATTTAGGACAGCTTGAGAATGATCGTAGGTTTAGTCATACAAATCGAAAAGATTCAACACCACCATGTCTTTTCACATAAACAATATAAATAAAACCTTTTAAGGGAATATATTAATGCAATAATTTTATTTTGTTGTTATTCGGTGATGCAAAGTCAGTAAATCGGTCGATTTCGCTTCGCGCTGTACTACGAAATAAACGTCATACATGCAATCCGCCTTGCCTAAGTCTATTATTAAAGATAATATCAACACTAAATTAATCATTTTTAATAAATCTGATGTCGTATAAAGCTTGGAAATTTAATATTATTAAACAAACGCCATATTTTTGTATGTTTTTGATATATCGTTCAGTGTATAAATAATTTCAATTTGATTAAGTATAAGATGTTTTGTTTTGATAAGATTATAAATGGTTTAAATTTACATATCACCTAAAAATCTATTATTTAATTGCTTGTTACAAAATTTTAGAAGATTTAAATTAATAAGGTAAGCACGTTAATATTGAAATTTATAAAGTATGACCATTCTTGATAGCAAAAGTTGTACTAAAATTGTAATGTGGACTAAAATGATGCAAAATACTGAGGACTGAAGTGCAAAAATTAAAAACTGAATTTTTAATTTTTATACTTCAGTCCTCATTTAACCGTAATCAGTTTTATTAAAATATACATACATATATATTGCTGTGATATCATTACAGCAATAACCCGGTGCCCCCTTGTTATGAAATAAAAAGGTTAAAATTTTTCTTTTTGTCAATTTTAATTTTTAATACCTCGGCTAGTTCAGTTTAAATCACGCACAAAGCTTACTACAATACGACAACAAAGAATTTTAATTTTTCTTTTACCTCTACTTCCTATGCCTTTAAGTCAAAACACCATTAAGCACAACTACTAAAATATTCTCAAAATATTTACAATGTACAAAAACGTTTAAGAATTCCTTGAATAGAACCTCCTTTTAATAATTGAATTAAATTCTTTCAATAATTATCATTGGCGTTAATTAAACAAGAAGCCAGCAAAAATCACCCTTATTATTATTATTTGAAGACTTATGAACGTTCATAACTTCTTTCAGTCTACGTAATTTAGTACGTGTACTAAAACGATCTTTGTTGACCCTCACATAAAGTTTTCATGAAAGCAATGTTTAAAATATTCATAAATAAAAAGTCAACAAAATATTCAGATTGGCTAACCTATTGTCTCAAGTTCGAACCAGTTACTGCTTCAACCGCTCCCGTTTCAGCTTAGTGATTCAAACAGCCCAACGTTGAATCCAGATCTATTTTAGATATGGTTTGCATTTTTCTTAGTATAGCTTCTCCTGATTAATTCATAAATTACTTTAGCGTCCTTGTTAAACTTCCTGGTCGGATCCAGTAATTAATAATTGAATTAAATACTTGTTGAATTTCCACATCGGATCCAATAATTATTCAGAGTCCTTTTGTTAATGTAAAACTTAGAATCTGATTTAAAAACAACCTTTTGTTACTTGCTTTTTAAGGATTAAAACAACGAACCTCATTTAATTATGCACTATCACCATTATATAATTTATTAACTATCAAATCACTTCTAATTATTTCAAGTAAATATTTTCTTTCAGGTGATGTGAACCATGCCTTAATTCAAGTTAAACTGATTTATTTACAAATTCGGTCGTATTTAAAAGGAACGCTTATCTGTTGACAAGTGTATAGTTCAACGATTAAAGCTTTGTATGTGATTCTTACATGCAAGATTTTGGGTATTTCTACTAATTTTTGATGTATAAACGAAATTGATGCGCTATTTCCTGCACGTAGAACTTCAAGTTATTGGCATTGGTTCTCTTGGATTTTTCACTTTCATTGGTCGCGTACTTCTTGTTTGTACAGTAAATTTAATGAACTTTGCTTTTATCACCATGCCGCAATTATTTCTAATCTATTAAGGTGTTGGATTTTACCTTTCTGGTCACCTTGATTTAATTTATGTATTAAATTATATACGTTTTCTATCTTACGCATTTTCAAACCTGCTTGTTTAACTGGGATTCTTAGTGTAATCATGATGCATTACTCACGCGTATTGTGTTGCAGCTTCCGTCCACGTCGTTTTATGACTTGCCAAGTTGTTTATTTAATTAAACTTCTAGAGTACTTTTCATTTCTTAAAATAATTATAACTATAGTTTATATACAGGGCGCTGTCACTTGCTTTCCTACCTAATCGTTGAATTTCTCATTTTTTCATAAAAATGTCTAGTTTTCTGAACCCTCATGGTGTTATCATGAAGCGCACTATGCTAGTGTTCCTGTATCTACCCATAAATGACCCTATCAACATAGCAATATATATATATATAATGCTTATTGCGGACTGCAAATAACTTGTCTTTGTTCATTTGAATTGCCTTTGGGGCATGAACCCGGGTGTCGCCACGAGAAGGTTTGTTACGTATGCAAATAAATTTTGCTGTAACATTCCGCAAATCTCAAAGGCCAGACGTACTTTTATAGTCATTTATAAAATTTATTATGTAGTTTCGGTTCAATTCTGCACTTCCACACTTTAGTAGTGTTGGTTTTTATCACCTGATGGCGGTTTTATTTACTTTTGCCATAGTACAGTGATTGTTTCGAAATTATATCATTATAATAGCTTCGATTACTTCATAGGGTTCTTGGGAACTATTCCACTCTGATGAGGCTAACTAGCCGAAACCATTGGTCAGTGGATGTTTCCTCCCCTATGAAGTAATAAAGCTTATGTTTTGTTAATGGCTATATAACTACCAGCCCGATTTGTATTTGTCAATGGCTCTTATTATTTTCATAAGAGTTTGTTTACAGATACATCTTACTTTATATATATATATATATATATATATATATATATATATCCAGTAATGAAATAAATTAAAATATAACGAGTTCACAATATCCTTCTCACAAACAATATTTCAAATACACAACTCTCAATTATTCTCTACTCTAATAAACGAATTTTAAACACATAAAATTTATTCCTTAATTCAATATTTTCATTGGAATTACTATTTACATCAGTTATGTTCAAAAGGTTCGTCTAATTTAATATCCTTTCCTTTCTCTTAAAGCCGTGTTAAACGTATCCAATATTCGGTTTGTTTATTGTATTATAAAATCACAAATTCTTTTAGTAAATTTGCAGTCCCCAAAATAAATTATTTGAGTTGTACTCAAATCTGCTATAAAAATTAAATTCTTAATATAATAAATAGTCTTTTAAAATATTGCTCAATTGAAACAAAACATCTAATATATCTGACACACAAAAGATATATAATTAAATATAGTTTCTTCAGTACACAATTTACATTATATTTGTTTGTGGTTATATAAAATATTTTTTCCGGCAATGATCGTAAGCTTTTCATTTTTCTATGGTTTGAGGTTAGATTAGTACTATATAAAAATAGTAATTATTCAAAGAATATTGCAAGACCCGCATTTTTTATTAATAATTAGTTTTTAGATACTCCAGCAGTTTAAAACATCTTTGAATGGTTTTCCAGTAGTGCTCATAATGCACCGTAGCCTCATTTTGATTGGTCTAAAACTTATTTTTTAATCTTTCTCGGTTTTCAGATATTGGCTTGTAACACTTTAAATGAACACTCTGTATTTTCTTTTGTGAACCGCATTGGAATATTGTAGTGGAAACAAAGCAATTTACTTTTTTTCCTCAATAGAATTAACTTACTTCCATTGCATCAGTGACAGGTATACTGCCAAGAAAAATAAAAAATTCAGTAGCAGTGTTCATTATTTTCACCTGCTCAAAACCCGTAAAGTTTTCGTGCGAACTCTCACAAATCTGCATAATGTATAAGCATATCGTAAAAGTTGTTTCAGAAATCAGCTTTTTAACATATAAAATGTATTCAGCGTATTTCAATAAATTGGGAAGTTTTCTAGGAATAAATTCACTCGATTATACAGAAAAATCAAAGCATCGATGTGAACATCAACTTTTAAGCTTGAACTGAGTATCAAATAGAATTTTGAAGTGATTTTCACAGGATTGCAAGCAAAAGGGGTTGTTGCACACATACGGTTGCTCAGTCACTTTGAATAATCAGCTGTGCGAAACTAGCGCATAATTTACTAGGAATTTTACAAGTATTGATCCCCTGATGTGTTGATCTGGAAATGTGCTATTTTTAATATCCTGCAAAACACGTTCTTGGTACTAACATGAGAATTTATAATTAGGGATAACAAATTATCTTTCAAATCACACACCACAATAAAGAAATATTTAAATTTTCTTGTCCATTGTGCTGGCTACTGATACTATGGAAAACCGAATAATCAAGCAATCTTGCTCAAAAAATTTTGAAGAATATGTAAACTATCCGGTCTGTTGATTAATACATAATGCACTACCAATTAAAAGAAAATTTAAAATTCAATATGTTGGAATCATGTCATATATAAGGTTCAAATGAGGCTTTATAAGCTTTTAATCTCTTGGATGACAACAAGGTAACAAGATCTAGGCTCGTTGCTGACTTACAAATGCTATGAATAGGTTAGTTTTAAATTTGTAATATTATTTAGACAAAATGCCGCTAACAGTAATTTTTTATATTTTATATTTTATATTTCTAATAGAATAAGCTTTGTTACGAGCCATTTAGACGCATATCAAGTTTCTTTTAGTATTCAATTTTTATATGCGATTTCAATATATTGCTATGTTTAAATTAAGCGCTCTTTTCTGAATATCTGCGTGATAGCCTGTTGGAAATTATGGGGTTGGGTGTCAACTGTCGGCTGATTATCATATGCCAACCAGAATTGACTCTTTAGCGCAAGTGGGGATGTGATAGCTTTCGCGGTAATGTAGAAGACACTATTTACCGACACACTGTTGTGCGAGTACTGCAGTAGTGGCCATCTTCCTTAATCCTTTATTTGGTATTTGAAAAAGTAAAATTTAATTTTGGCTTGTAGGAATATGACGTTTTCATATACATATAGAACCTGTGTACAGTTATATAGCAGATACTTAAAGAAGTTATTAATATAGAAGATTTGAATGTTTAGGAAGCTTAATTGTAAAAGGCATTTGGAAAAAGATTTATTGATTTTGTATTCTAGAAAGACTAAACTGTAATTGGTATTTTAAAAAGAAACTGAAATTGATACGGTACTGATTCGTTAACGAAGAAATTTCGTTCAGTAGAGTAGCAAGGTCGCTAGAAATTTAAGAAGCTGTAGACGAAAGATATTAATGGGATAAGGAGGACGATTACTACATCTACTAGAAGTTACATCGGATGTATATCTATTAATTTAAATAGCATTAGTTTATAGTTTATAGTAATTGTGTATAGTAATTGTATTTATAATATTTATAACTAACGTTTGCTGATGAAGTAAGCCTTTCAAAATTCTCGTAAAAAGTTTTGGTTATTTGTAAAAAAAATACTTTCAAAAATCATTAACAAGTTGGTTATAAATTTTGATAGATAGATCTTGGCATTTCATATTTAATTTATATAATATTAAAGCTGATTGAATTTATAGGTAACTCAAGAGGATTATTTTGGGAACTGAATCTGGAATGGACGATGATAGTCCGAGATAATCTACTTTCAGATACTGTGGTAAACGCTGTAACTAGTAAAATAATTGATTTGATCTTTATAAAAGTATATGATTTCGATAAAAAGTTGGTAACTTGACTTATTACGTTATTTGATTAAAGGTATACACCGGATGTACCAATATTCAAAACAGGCGCTTACCATTTGTATTTATTAGTAAACCATTGAACCTGACAGAGTTTCATTTATAATCGGGACAAAATTTTATATGAGCTTGCTGGTAAAAGTGGACAAAAGTTTTATAGCAGAGAAAGATTGTAGAGTAGAAAATTGATATGGCTGTTTTTAATTTCTCAATTCTACTCTTGCGTCTTAATTCACATAGTTCCTTAATTTTTAAGCCATCGATATTGTTTTTAAATATGTTCCAATGCTTAGTAGACGTTCCAAAAAGTACGAACAATCTCTGGAAAACTTCAAATAGCGAAATACGTTTAATGAAAATTTTGGAAGCCTCTGCAATTACTAAATTATGCAAATGGCACCCACGAGAATTAAAAAATGCTCTTGGATTATCCTTTAAAAGCCTTCTATAAACTAATTTTTTTATTTTCTACCATATTAGCGCCATTGTCACACCCTTGGCCGCGATAATTTTTCATGTTTAATTTACAGCTCTCTTGTAATTCTTTCAATAAAGTCGCATACAAGTTTTCACTAGTAGTTTCCTAAATTGGATTAAAACACCAAAAAAAAGTTCCCTTATTAGTATGCACTCTTCGTCAATATCAACAAGTCGTGAAGTAAATGACATTTGTTCGACATGACTTTTATCCGTAGGGCAGTCTAAAATAATCGAAAAGTATTTACTATCTTTACAGTTGGCATTAATCTGCGATTTAATATTGCTGCCCAAAAGATCTATTAATTTGTTGTGATTAGTTTTTCCTAAGTAATGTTGTTAGATTTCCTTAGTTTAGTTTTTAAGATGTTCTTTCATGACAGGATCATATTTGTCAAATAACTGAACTATCCTCACAAAGTTTGCATTACTAGAAGCATATACACGAATTACAGATCCTCTACAAATTATTTTCTGCTAAAAAGCTAACTACCGACATAATCCGTTCCAGAATATCTTTCAAGTAGTTTGCTCGCTTTTCTATTTGTTTAAATAAATCTTTATCGATGTAAGTTTTATTTCTTAAATTTCTTTCCGCCTCTCGCCACATATTATTTGATGAAAAGTGGTTATATCATCTTTAATGGGTTTTTGTAAATAATCAGAAATGTTATGCCAAATAGACGTGAAAACCCAAACGTCAGGTGAAATAAGCTTTAACAACATCAATGTACGATAAAGGATCTCCTTTAAGGAATCTCCATCTTAACAGTGTTAAGATAATTCTACTTTTATATGTCTAAATTGTTTAACTCTAGTTCGCTTTTATTTATGTTCAGTTTTAATTTAGTCTAGAATGCTAGGGTTTGTTATTTTTGTATTTTTCGGAAATAAAACAAATTTTATTTAATTTTTAAACGTTGTTTCATAGTCTTCTATTTACTTTCAGTTTTATTTTAGTATAGAATGCTAAGATTTGTTATCTTTGTATTTTTCGGAAATAAAACAAATTTTATTCAATTTTTAAATGTTGTTTCATAGTATCCCACTAGGATTTCACAGTGAAACAAATAAGCATTATTTAAAAAAAATCGTATTTAAAAAATGTAGTGTTTACCTAAATTTTTTATAATGTATATTGAAGTTTAATGTATACTTGCCAGATTTATTGACCAAAACCGCATTTTTAGATTCTACCATATATTGTATAGCTCAAAATAAAAAATAAAAAAAAACTTTCATTGGGGAACACACTCCCCATAAACTACAACATAATCACCACTAATAATATAAAATAGTAAATTCAATTTTACCTGAATATTTAATAACGGTTGCTTTTCTTGTACTACCTTTAGTCATCTACTTCTACTTGAAAGCTGTGAGTTTTGTTTAGATACGGCAAATTAAATACTTGTCACGTGTAGATATTAGGTAGTGCAGATGCTGAGCGCATTTTCGTTTGAAAAATATGAGTAACGTGCATTTTCTTTTTTGTATTGTGTACTTCAGACTTTAACCTTCATAAAAAACGATGTTGCCCTTGGTGATTGTGATCCAGTTACTCTGTACCAACCCACCCAACGTGTCCCTCCAGTCTGTGCTTGCATGTGGTTCGGCGGACCTGGCGGACTTTAGTGTGCTTGCTTTCATAAGCTTAGGTTGATAGTAGTTTGTAAGACGATATGTGACTCAAATATCTGTAATAGTTGTTAAACAGAAAAGAACCTCAGAAAATGTGTTTTTTTTTTGTTTGTTTTGCCAATCGTATGACGTATTGTAAAGAAACCACAATCTGAAACACTTAAAAGCATTCAAAGCGCACCTCGGAGACGTAAAGGCGAAATAAAGGATAAATTTATTACATTGTTTGATCCAGACTCCCCTACACAATGTTTTCTTGGCATAGAAATTGTTTAGCCAAGTTACGTAAGTGAGAGAAAAAATCAGAAAACGGGAAATACATCTACACAAAAGAGAGGTGCAAGATTCCTTTCAAGCTGGGACATCTGCATATGAAAAACGTCAATTCCAACGAGGAAAAATGCCGTGTATACAAAATGTACGCATAATAAGCACAAAAATCACAAAAAGAAGGATAAAAAATTATTTAAATTATCAGAATTAAGTGCATCTGAAAATCTGTTTATAACAAGTAGACTGAAACAAGATGAAGTTGTTACGCGTTTCAGCACGGCTGATGATCCACAAGAAATAAAATAATATAAAACTTGTTTTTTGAATTACGTGCGAAAACCAAGATCATCAAGTAAAAAATCTGAGCGTCCCTAAACTAAAATTTCGAAAGAGACACTTCTAAATGCATTTAATCAACACTTAACTGAAATAGAGAAAGGTTTTAAAAGTACGTGTTTCCAATTGTCATATCTTTCTCATAAAACGCTTCTTCCTGGAGTAGACGATGCTGTGGTAGAAAATAGAGTTTTCAAATCAATGCTTTTAAACAAATATGGAGAGAAGATTTTGTTTTCTCGCCCAGCTGACAGAGCCAAAGCGTCATTAGTATTAATGTGTGATACACCTTTAAATGAAGCAGTAGAGCGCATTTAGGGACTTGGTTCTACAGAATCAATGTTGAGAAATGCGCAAAATGATGAGAGATGAAATCCTAACATCTATCTGAGTTAATAAGCGAACACTAATTAACGAAAACCGTCGATATTATGTTGAAGACAATGGACACCTGGAACATCTTCCTTCTAGTAAGTGCACAGAACTCAAGGACGATAAACTTCGTTGGGCTAAATCATGTCTAGTGACATATTTCACGAGATAATGGAAAAGTTAACACAAAAACATCTATCTCTAGCGCAATCTATTCACCATCTATCTATAAGTAAGCATATCATAGTAATATTAAATAGATTAGGCCATTGTATTAGTTATCAGGTAATGAAAAATATTGATAATGATTTTTATATATCGATGTAGAATCATAGTGAAAACAGTACTCCTTTGCCAACTAATATTTCTAATAGTAACTTCCTCTTTCTACATGTAGCAATAAATAATAACAATGAGGAGACACCGATCTACTCATCGTAAAAACTGTAATCACCGAAAAAGAGAAAATTCCTGTGATTGTATGTGAAGACATTGACGTACTTCTATCATCATTACCTCCCACCGCAGATGCAGCTACCAACTTTGTTATAGAGTGTATTTACAAGTACAAAAATGGTTTTCAAATGATTTACCACCAGAAGAGTGGGGTTGGCAGAAGGAAGAAATTTTAACTCCAATAATGATGACAAAGCCCCCAGCACAAGATGATGTTCTAAGAATGATTTTTTTGTAATTGCAAAAATGGTTGCGGAAATGCTTGCTCATGTAAGAAAGTTGAGCTATTTTGTAATGAAGCTTGGGGTAATTGCAGGGAACAAGGATGTTCAAATCGTTTTCCTGTCGAAGATGAAGAAGTAGATTACGATGAAGATATAACGTCTGCTGGAGATGAAAATTAAATTTATAAATGATATTATATGTCAATATGAATCTGAATAAAAAGTCATTTAACAAACAATACAGTGGTATTATGTAGTAGTTGTATACAATGTACAAAAAAGGCGTTTCTCACGTTTTTTAGCATTCTTCTTAAAAGAACGCATTTTAGCGAGAAAACTTAATAATCAAAAATTGTAGAGAGGAAAATATTCAATTTGTATAAGGTTTTTTTTCAATTATACTTTAAACTCCACTTCAAATTTTTGCCGTGTTGGGATTACCAAACGAACAAGAACATACAAATTTAGTTATTTTTAAAATTTAGGATAGTTTTTGCATTCTTTATAGACATCATTTTATCATTTAAAAGTTAATTTTAAGGCGCATAATATTCACTTAATATTCAAAATGGCGGCCATAAGAAAAACAAAAGTTGTGGGTGTTTCCTCGAAAAGAAAACACAGTCGAATGATTCTGTTCATGCTAAAATACTCCTTTTAGAAAAGTGTCTTAATAATGTGCAAGTCTTGTGATGGTGCGACTTATGATTCATGTTTTATTATCAAAAAACAAAATCCGCCATTTATAGTTTTCTTCGAATATCTCCAAAACCAGACAACTTACACCAATTTTGTAAACGGATACAAAACTGGCCTGGATTCCTCCAAATCTTTCCCCATTTAACCCAATCTCTATTTCTTATAATAACTGAAATCACAATGTAGAGACTCGAAATTTAGACACACTGTATATATATACTGGAACCATGACTGCTTATAACATTTCCCCCTGTATCCTTGATTTAGACAAAAATGGAGAAGTTTCGATAGATGATTATTAAAAAAGAGCGTTTGATTGAAAAAGGCAAAAGCGTTTTTGATCGAATAAAACATGTTCCTTTTTATAATTTTATACATACAAAGAAAACGTCAAATTCTATACCTGGAACAAAATTAGATGAATCAAAGAAAGTTGCTAACGTTCACCAAATGTTTTTATTAGTTACGCAGATAGGATTTGATTTATGCAGATTGTCAATATTTGAATTACTAAATTACCCTAAATGTCTTTTTACCAGGGAGGCTTTTATCCGAAGTCTGTAAAATCTCCTTTGACGAACGAAATTGAAAGACAGCATAACCGTAGACGTGAATCCAACTTCTTATTGATGGCATGTCGCTGGTTCACAGGTTAGATTTACAAACATTTAGTACTTTTGGTGATTTTGGAAAAACTTTTTTTAATAAAATTACTTCGTTTTTTTCACATCAGTCAGTTGTGCAAAGTCGTGTTGTGTTTGACAGATATGATGATATATTTATTAAATTTTGAGAGACTCGTTTGCGTTCAGGAGAAAACGTAGTTCTACTACGCCCGGACACAAAAATTCCGAAGAACAGTATAAGTTTCTTTGATACTGTTGAAAACAAACAAAAAATTGTAACATGTCTTTGTGAAAATTGCCCTTTGTATGCCGATGTTCCATTACAAACGAACTGTAAATTGCTGGTGGCTTTTATGATCTAACCCATTGCTACAAATTTTGTAATTCTGAAAAAAGAAAAGGTACTGGCTTGAAAACAAATCATTTAAATCCAATAGTAGATTATTTAGTCATATATTTTGTTCTGTTAAAGACCTAAATAATTCTATTGTCATTTTACAAACAAATGATACTGATATTTTTATACTGAGAATTCATTTCCCGAATGAACTATCCTTAAACTGTAAAGCAATGTGGCTTAATATGTGCTCCACAAAACGTGTTCGACTCCTAGGTTGTCACTTAGCTGCAGAATCGCTAGGGAATAATGTTAGCAAAATATTGCTGGCAATGCATTCTTTAACAGAATGTGACATTACAAGTCGCTTGGGTTCTAAAATAAAAGATCTCAATCGCCCACGTTCACCATAGTTACACTTAGCATTATTATGTCTTGGTAATAGTGACATCAAAACACCCGAGAAAATGAATGAATTAGAAAAAGCTTCCACCTACATCACATACAGCAGATGGTTTGCGGCATGTCATTGGTCATTGGACATTGTAATTGTCCAAAGTATTTTGCACATCTGACGCTTTACATTTGCATATTCAGAGAACTTCAACTCAAGTTTATATATGAAAAAGTGCAAAGATATCAATTTTTGAACCACTAATTTTTGAGCACTTTGGCTATCAATTTAGAAATTCGCATCTCTACCCAAAACAAATGATACAGACCTGATTTAATCAGCTCACGCAAATGTAAGTCGCTTTCAAATACTAATAATTATAGTTGTAAAAAAGAAGCGTTGACGTGTATAACTTTGTGCAAATGTGACACCAGAATTTGTAAGAATTTTGAATGTGACTAACATGTGTTTTTAGCTTGCTGTTTTTGTCTATTTTTTCCAATAAACATATTCAAATATGCAAAACGTTTGTTTAGATTTATAAGTTTGCTGTTTATCATTAATTTAGTATTCCGAAAAATTCAAACGGACCGGATTCTTCAAGGAAAACATAGGTTTTATTGTTGGTGCAGTACTAAAAAACTCATTTCCAAAGTCAAAAATCGTCACTCATATTTTGCAAACGAAGATCCTCTTTGCGCCTCGTCTAGCTTTACTAGAAAAGTGTTTTAAAGCACACCTGATTTTGCAATGATTAGCGGTGCCGTATTTTACCTGCATTGGGACCAGCAATTGTATTTGCGGTACAATGCACTAATACCATTAACGTGTGCCTCTATATTCTGCTATGTAGATAAATTTTTAATTATTTCAAATGGCGCATTCAAACACACTGCCTCCCCTACCCTTCTCCCACGCAGTAGCGGTTCCTGCGAGTGCATGATATCGAATCTGGTCAGAAATTAAAAAGTATTTACTTACCGTACAAGTCAAAAATTGCGCTACAACGCCCTTCTATATTATGAAATTTCTTTCAAAACGCTTTATAACTAATATGAGTTCCCCGTTAACCCACCTACACATTTGAATTCCAGCAAACTATTAAACTCGTATCAGAAATTTAACCGTGTATAATCGAAGGAAGTTTATAATGCATGCACTCGTATACATTGTATAAACTGCTATTATAAGGCCGGGAATATTGCATGCAGACTGGCTGGCCTATTCTCTAATTTGCATACCATATCACGCATACAATACATTAAATTAAAAGCTACGAAAGCTACAGGTGGGACTAAATTCTAAAATGTAACTAACATTCGTTTATGTATTTAAAACGTCAACCCGCACATGCTTGTACAATAGCAGGACTTTACCACAGTGTCAATTATCTGCTCACTAAAATCAAGAGGTAAAAAGGTATAAAACAGCATTTTCCAAGTAGTAAATTCTACTAAACGGTCAAAGCTTTTAAATAGTTTAGGTAATGATCATATGCAAAACATTCTATACAAAGGTTAGCAAAGAAAAATTAGGTCTATTCTAGGATATTGCATGCTGCAAGAATCTCTGTATTCGCTATAACAACGAGAAGGAACATAAATTATCATCATAATTTTTAGGTCTACTAGTTGAGGTTGGGAAAACTACTGCTGTCGGATTGTAGGTGCAAGATTTTTTGAAGAAAGTAGGAATTAACTTAAGAGATTGCTTCGTTATTGGAAAAAAGAACTAACCTTTACATAAAATGCCATTCACTTTTTACTTTAATCAAAGAAAACATCGCAAACCTAATTTTGATTAAATGCATCTCTCATTCCCTCCACTTAGTGATTAAATTGATTTTCTACGTTCTCCTTAAAGACAAAATCCTACATGGGTTTGAGGCAGCAAACAATGAAAAAGATAAATTGCAATCGATTCTTTCCTCTTCAAGTAGTAGGTGGTTGGTAAAAATCAATTGCATGAAGAGAATCTTTAATCATTGGGATTATTTAAAACTATATTTGCAGGGTTTTTCCTAAGTCTGTGATAAAAATCTTGCAAGAGAGCTCCAGAGCACGCAAATAGATCCAATTAATGAGCTTACATCTCACTTAATACCAATTGTAACAGAATTGCAATAAATCTTTACTATTTCAAATCGAGTATGTTGTTTTCATTGCAAACTGCTTAGATGACTTAAAAATTTCACCCTGACTATGTTAAGAACAATAATTATCCTCAAAATAGCAGTCTCGAATTTTAAAAGCAGTTACTTACTTATTGAAAAAGTTGATTTGGTAGGTTTTTTTATTTAAATAAATTGACAAGTATGAGAAAAATAACTTCAGAGAAAGCCCTAAGGTAACTTAAATGACAGAGCCATAACATTCTCAAGATTGCCATAGGAAACTTCTGAACCGAATTATTATACTTTGAAAGAGATTAAAAACTTTTCAGCAGATATTTGCCTTAACCCAGCTCATCCTTATTTTCAGATCTCTTTAGAATTATAGCAAACCAGTCTGAATTGAATAATCTTGAAAATTAATGAAAACATTATTCAATTGAAAGACGTCTCCTTGCTAAGTCTGAGATTCCAAAGGATTGAGCGTTATTTTGTAGCCATACTTTTAACATTAAAAATTCAATTAGAAATACCGGTTAAGAGATTTAGCAACATGTGCTTTAAAGCTATATAACTTTCGCATAAGTAATGCTACTGCAATAGGGGTATATTGTAGAACGAATCTACAAAAATTAAACTTCGAAATCCTATAAGACTTGGGCTTTAAATTTCATTCTTAGAATCAAACTGACTCTGGAAAAGAGCTATGTGTTGTGTTCATTTCATTGCATCTCAACGAATGCTTGAATACAATTAAGAAATTTATAAGAAAACTAAAAAAACCGAAGACGATGACGAACGGGCAGAAGCTGAAGAGATTTTAAATGCATTTAAATACTTTTCAATAATTTTTTACAAAATTTTCAGAAAGTATTAAGTAGCTAAGCTATGCCCGTATGAGCGCAAAATCATTTACTATTATTATACAGGGTGTCCGGAAAATACGTGTACAACGTAAGAACAGAGATTCTTTGGCTCGAAATAGATCGATTTGAGCCAACTTACCTATTATACAAGTTGCTGCATTTAGCCGCTAGAGAGCTTCAAAAATCGTGAAAAATATTTGATATTTTAAAATAACTCAAAAACGCGTCGATAGATTTTGACCATTTTTGGGGTGCGAGTTTCTACTTTCAATTGACATCTTTTGGTGGTGTACGCAATAATTTTAAAAGCATACGGGTGTCCCAAAAATAATGTATTGTATAAATATCCGACCATTACTTTTTTCCTGTTTATGCAATGACTACCAATTTTTTTTATGAGTAGCCCACTTAATTTGGAACATTTTTTGTCTCTTGTAAAATTTTGATTAGACGAGCGGTTTGACAGAAAAAAAGTAATTTCAAATGTCTGCATACTTTCGTCATCATTGCTGTATTAACTGTAAAACCGGGCAAATAAAAGAACATAGTATAGTAGTAGGCTTTGCTTTTGTTTTGTTATTTAATTTGAATATTATTTAACCTCAGCTCGCCTGTTAAGTCGTGAATTTCTGCTTAATTCAATAAAAGTTTGCATCTTTCATCTTACATTATGAGTACTTACACAAACAACGAACAAGTGGATATGGATTTCGGATTTTGTCAAGGCAATGGTAGTGAAAGCGTCAGAGTCTATAGGGAAAGATTTCCTAATCGCCGAATTCCAAATCACCAAACATTCGCAAATAATGAAAAACGTCTTCGTGAAAATGGTAGCTTTCAGTCAAGAAATGCGGATCGAGGACGTGAACGTACCACAAGAACTGCGCATCTGGAGGAACAAATTCTGGACAGAGTTGAAGAAGACCAAAAAATAAGCACCAGACGCTTAGGACATGAACTACAAGTTCCTAAAAGTATTGTTCATGACGTTTTAATGGAACAGTTATTACACCCATACCACGTTCAACAGGTGCAAGACCTTTTGCCTATCGATCCTGAGAGGCGTCTAGCTTTCTGTCAATTTATTCAAGATCAGAGAATTTAAAATGCAAATTTCAGTCGCAAAATTTTATTTACAGACGAAGCTTCTTTTACAAGCTCTGGTATTACTAACATACATAATGAACATGTTTACGATGTAGAAAATCCTCATACAACTAAAGCGACTCACTATCAACATGAATTTAAGATAAATGTCTGGGCTGGAGTTATTGATAATTTTATTATCGGTCCTGTTGTGATACCAAATCGATTAAACGGAGACAATTACTTCAACTTTCTACAACAAACATTGCCGAATTTATTGGAAGATCTGCCATTGTTACTTCGCCAAGACATGTGGTTCATGCACGATGGTGCTCCTTCCCACTTTACTCTAGCTGTTCGAAAACATTTACACGAAAAATATCCGGATCGATGGATCGGAAGGGGATATGATGTTCCTACAAATTCGCCAGCACGATCGCCGGACTTGACGCCCTGTGATTATTTTTTGTGGGGTACCTTAAAATCTAAGGTTTATTCGTCTCCACTTGATAGCGAAGAAGAATTGTATAGACGAATTTTAAATGCAGCCAACTCTTTAAAAAATAATGCACAAACAATGCAGAGGGTCCAGTTAAACTTCTTACGAAGAGTTAATTTGTGCATTGAAGAAAATGGCGACCATTTTGAAAATTTATTGTAATGGTCCAACACTTGTACCGCGCTGTTAATTTTCAATGATAGTAATAAAAAATAAACAAAACAATGAACTAAAAATAAAAAACAGACATTTGAAATTACTTTTTTTCTGTCAAACCGCTCGTCTAATCAAAATTTTACAAGAGACAAAAAAGTTTCCAAATTAAGTGGGCTACTCATAAAAAAAATTGGTAGTCATTGCATAAACAGGAAAAAAGTAATGGTCGGATATTTATACAATACATCATTTTTGGGACACTCGTATGCTTTTAAAATTATTGCGTACACCACCAAAAGATGTCAATTGAAAGTAGAAACTCGCACCCCAAAAATGGTCAAAATCTATTGATGCGTTTTTGAGTTATTGTAAAATATCAAATATTTTTCACGATTTTTGAAGCCCTCTAGCGGCTAAATGAAGCAACTTGTATAATAGGTAAGTTGGCTCAAATCGATCTATTTCGAGCCAAAGAATCTCCGTTCTTATGTTGTACGCGTATTTTCCGGACACCCTGTATATATATATATATATATATATATATATAATATATTTTAAAGATAATGACCTTCTAGTAATATTTTTATTTTTACATTTCTTCTTATACAAATTATATATCCTTCCTACATTTGAAAGTGAAAAACTAAAAATAGTTATGTTTAATAATTAATTTCGATGTTAATTTTTTAAAACAACTCATCTTAAGCCTGTGAACAAGGATTAAATAAATCCGAAAATTTAGGCATTATAAAAGAGTTTTCTTTTTACCAGCTGACCTCAAACCCATTAAAAACATTTAATATATATATATATATATATATATATATATATATATATAGTAGTGGTTTTAAAGGGTTAAAAGTAAATATAAACAAAGCAATTTCAAAACACCCTGTATAAAGGAAACAACCAGAATTCACGTGCGAAATTTATTCCAGTTAGTTCATTTTTAAGTAACAGGTATTAACAAAATTATACAAATAATGATTAAAATTTAGTAGGTTTGCAAAGGAAATAAATTGTAGACGCCAATGCCATTAATTTATTAATTTAATTGAGTTTAATTGAACGGTTATTTACGTATAATATGCATAAAAGCATGAAATATCAATAATACCAAGGTGAAACGCGTTGCTAATACATAAACAGCCGTTGGATATAAAATACGTTGAAAAGAAGCTCCTAGAAATGTTAGTCAAAACGTTCGTTGAAATTGAACACCTGCAGGTTTTGTACATGTCAACTTCTCCTTATTTTGTGTAAATAAAACTCAAGGTTCTAGGTATATTGTACAAACGGTCGGATTTTTTCGCATTAAACGCTAATACGGGGTTATTTAAAGCACGTATTTTGGGGTCCACATGGAGTTGTAGAACGCGGACAGGAATATCGATTCTCTACCACTCAAACAAGGTTAGAATGAGACGTAGAATATGCATAAGCAAGGGACAGCGTTAGTATAGGCGGGATTTGTAAGACGTCAATGCATAGACTATTGGTCGATATCGTTAGTTGTACATCAGACAAACACGAGAATATTGAATATTAATTTTCATAAAATATCGTAACGACGCGCTTAATTTCGAGGATTTAGAAAACGGTTGAACCCAAAATTTTAAAAAATATTATTGTAAATGAAGGACTTCGGGTGAAATGCGGCCGAGAGGTGGCATAATAAAATGTATAAATACTTTTTGAAAATGAATAAAAGTCCCTTAGTATTTTGATCGCTTCAGACTACGTATGAAAGTTACCACGAGCTTGTAAGTATAGAAAATTATTTTAAATTAAATAGCACGGGGTTAGCCTCATAATTTGTACGCGGATTGTGCCGAGTTTAAATTTTATTGAGGTGCCACATACATTTTTAACAAGCTCGTGTAGTGACGTTATGTAACGTGGATTAAATTAAACAATTATGAAAGAAGTATAATTAATTTGGATTTGGAAATTGGATACACCGTGAAGGCAGCGCAAGCAGCACAACTTAAATGGGGTTCTTCTACTAATAGCTAGAAGCGGCCTGCAGAGCAGAGCGAAGCAAATATACGGCATCATCTTCTAGAAATTCTAGGTAACGCTTTAAAATTGTTGTTATAAACTATGAAACTATGAATATTGGGTGTCGTGTGAGAGTGAATTTTGAAGGTATTGTGCATTATTTTGCGTATTGAAAATAATACGTATAACTAACTTTATTATGGTATTTAAATAGAAATCTGAAGGTGTATATAAAGCTTATTAACGTTCCATCAGGAATTTAAATTTTGTAAAGAGTACATGGGTTTGTTTTTTTTGTTTGTTGTAAGAGTATGCTAAGTATAAGGGCATACATTATTCATAATTAACTGGGTTATCATGAGCTCACCATACTCCAGAGTTTACGTAGATTTAAAATAAATTATAAAGAAAGAATGAGAAATAAGATATTATTCAGGGCCCATTTACTCCGGGTACATTCTATGTGTTTGCTAATTTAAATTAAAATACAGGACATTACAAAATAGGATTTATTGAGGTGTAACTTGATCACTGAAATGTGGATAATATTGAATTTTATCTGTAAATAGTGATAAATAAAAGATTGTGTGATTGTTGTATTTTGTGGTTTTATTGAGAGTGTGCGTGAACGATAGAGAATATGAGAGTGAATCTAGGTATCCAAGAGGAGGTCCAACTGAGCTAGCCGGAAGCAGTTGAAGAAAGCAATTCAACCGAGGAAGAGAGGAATCTGGGTAAGAAATTAATGTTTTTTTTGAATTTTTTTATTGTGTGAAATTTATTTTCGATTTTGGTAAATTAATAAAATTTTCGAATATATTTTTGATGAGTGAGAGGTAATTTAAGAGCAGATACACGGCAATACATATATATATATATATATATATATATATATATATATATATATGCCCTAAAATGTACCCCTATGGAGTTATAACCCCTATGGGGCTAGGTGAAATTGAGTTTTTTTAATTATCTGAAGAACCACAAAAGATATTTTATTCAGATTTTTGTTGCCTACCCATGTTTTTATGCCAAATAATACAGGTTTATCCATTTTTCGATAATAAGATCAGGAGCGTCCTATTCGGGGGGGAACAATCACGTTTAACCCTGTAATTTCTTTGTGTGTAAGCTTTTATAAATTATAACGCCAGAATTAGAATCTTTTGACATTTCTGAGTAAAAAAGTCACTCTTGTTTGAAATTGATATCTGTAGCTGTTTTCGAGTTAATTGAGGTGAAGCATTCAGGATGCCCTATGATACATACCTTATTCGTTTAGTTTTAATATGAACTTCCCATATGTATAGGTATAAACCTAATAAACATATGCCTTCAATATCTCTGTAACAACTTGGCATATGTATAAACTATACATGTCTCAAATTAATCAATGTATTACTTAGATGTTGAAGACTAAAGCTAAATGTCAAAATGCGATGTTAATCAAATAGCCTTGGATATTAGAAGCTCTACATTATAACAGTTGCATATTTGTTTGACAGGTGATTATGTATCTACTATGTATTACCTTTGTTATGTTTAAACACTGTGTAAGTTACTAATGTGCGTTACTAGTTCTGTTAGTTTTTGTGTAAATTGGTTCTTTAAAGACACTTTAATTTGTTGTATCATGGGAAACACCACAAACTTGTTCACATTTGCAGAACAAACAGACATGCTGTTAGTTTATGGTAAAGTACAGAGAAATGGCGCTGCTGCAGTTCGCACATACCAAGAACAATTTCCAACTAGAAGGATACCAAATCGTAAAACATTTCAATCCATTGAAACACGTCTTAGGGAAACTGGCACGCTAAAACCTACAAGAGTAAATGCTGGTCGACAAAGATTTCGACGAGATGTAAATGTTGAAGAACAAATACTCAATGCTGTTCAGTTATCTCCTAGTACTAGCACCAGAAGATTGTCTCTTCGTTTTGGTGTTTCATCTGCAAGCGTTTGGCATGCATTGCACGAGCAGCAACTGTACCCATTTCACGTGACATCTGTGCAAGATTTGTTACCGTTCATTTACATTTCCAATGCTCCACCCGAAGGTACTACATTGGCCAGGAGGCGAGTTTTTTGTTGCCTGGAAATTTAGAATTTTGCCGAACCCTTGCCGTTCCAGGCAAGGTAGGGATCTTTAACGTGCGTGACAACACTCACACACGGGACCTCCATTTAACCTCTCATCCGAACGAGGGCGTAATATTTGTGAAAAATGCTCACCTGCCATTTTTCAAGCAGTCGGCCGTGTCGGGATTTGAACCCGGGACCTTGGGATCCGTAGTCTTACGCTTACTACATTGATCCACGGCGACGCCGCAAGATTTGTTACCGCAAGATTACATCAAACGAACCAATTTTTCGCAGTGGTTAATTCGAAAATGCGCACGACATCGTAACTTCTAGACCCGCTTCCTAGTGACTGATGAATCTACCTTTACACGAAATGGAATTACCAATTTTTGCAATACCCATACTTGGAATGCAGAAAACCCCCATACCACTGTCACAAATCATTATCAGCATACATTTTCCTTAAATGTCTGGTGTGAACTTCTTGGTGACAATCTCATCGGCCCCTTCTTTTTACCACGAAGACTTTCAGGAGTCTTTTATTTAAATTTTCTGCAAAATAATCTTTATGAACTGTTAGAGGATATTCCAATTCCCGATAGATGTGGGATTTGGTTTATGCATGACGGTGCCCCAGCCCACTTCTCTCATATTGTCACTGACTATTTAAACGCAGAATATGGTAACCGATGGATTGGCCGAAATGGACCTGTTAAATGGCCACCTCGATCTCCCGATCTATCACCGTTAGATTATTTTGTTTGGGGTTGGATGAAGACTATTGTTTATTCTAAGCCTATCTACATGCAAGAGGAGTTAAAGAATCGGATCGTGGAGGCTGCTGATACTATTAAGGATCGTCCTGATGTTATAAGACATGCCAGAGAGCAATGGATTCGTCGTGCTGGATGCTGTATACAACAAAATGATGGGTATTTTGAACAGTTACTTTAAATGTTTAATTGTAATAAATATTTTCAACTCTCAACATCCATGTAGGTATGTAAAGTATCATAGGGCATCCTGAATGCTTCACCCCAATTAACTCGAAAACGGCTACAGATATAGACTTCAAACAAGAGTGACTTTTTTACTCAGAAATGTCAAAAGAGTAAATAGGTCACTATACATATTGTTAGTTAAGAGCACACTGGTATACAAATACATGAGATTAAACGCATAAGAAATAGAAATATCCAAGAGTAGTTACAAGTTAAGATAAGATTTGAAAACGTAACAAAATGCATCAAAATTAAATCAACGGGAAACTTATATGAATTGGCTTGATAAATATTTAACACGTGCGTTAAATATATCATCGTATACGCAGTCTAAATTAAGCATTATTTGAAAATCGTACGTGACATAAAGAATTACATTTGTTCAAAAATCCAATATTAACTAGGAAATAAACAAGCACCAGATTATGTCGGTTTAGATTAGAATAAATAATAAACAATGAATATGTGATTTAATAAACGGAAATTCCTGGGATTTCTCAATTAAATACCATGGTAAGTGAGTTTAATACGTGACAAGTCAAGCATTCATCCGAATATTTGAACTAAACAATTGGTAAAATTCCCGGAATACACAAAGATAAAGGCAAAAGGTGTCGTCCCAACACGTGAATGAACGAATGGAAAACAAGAGAGGTTCGGCTTTAAATATGATAAGGAATGAGCGACGAGTTTAGTATACATTTTAAACTGGGCTACGACGATACTCTGAAGTGCTAAATTATTTACGTAACCAGTGAGACGAAAGTAATTTAAAATCATTTTGAAAAGTGTACGAATTGTGCAAGTGTGAGCCGATCTATTATAGACGTAAGTAAATAACGACTTAATAAAAATACATTTCTAACATAAATAAAACAGGACTCTGGTTAATTACGTCCTGTTAATTACTCTGGTTAATTACTTCTGGTTAATTACTTTTTGGTAATTACTTCTTGTTAAATACTGACATGGTAAATCTTCTATTACTGTCTTGTTAATTACGGACATGGAAAATCTTTTATTTACTGATATTCAAATTGAATTTTAAATGGGATTGAATTGGGTTCTAACAACAATTTGGATAGTATTTTGATTTTGATGTCGACTTCCAAATTCGACTCTAAATATTCAGACTTGGCACGAAAACTCTTGGGGAATGCAAAGAAACTACAAAACAATTTATTACTGAAAACTGTTTTAATTCAATATTTTTCGTATATGTAAGAGTCAACAAAACAGTAGTTTCATTGATCAATTTATGAAAAAGGTAATAGACATCTTGAAACGTTTCAAAGGTCTCTAAAAATAAGCTAAAAGGCTAGTTTTCCTGGCTTCAATTTCATAAATCTGGTGTATGTAAATAATTCTGAAAAGGGAAGATTTTAAAAGTTGTAAATATTTAATCATTATATTGTGTATTGTAGAATTGCTATATTTAATCGAATCAGCTAGTTGAGGCAAAGGAAATCCATAACTTAACATTTCACATCATAGGTGCTTGATTGAACAAAGGGGCAAATAAAAATATCATAGCATTTTATGACATGCCAAGTCGTGGGGCTAAATATAATAAGAGTAACACAGCATATTATGTACACCCAAAACGTGGGAATAAAAATATCACAGCATTTTATGTACACCCAATCGTGGGGCTGGAGTATCGCAGGATTTTATGATGCCCAAATCGTGGGGCTGAAATATCACAGCAATATGTATATACAGTGTGTCTACTTAAGTTGGAGGCACATGGAAAACTTTTTTATTTTTAGTTTTAGGAAAAAAGTTACTGATTATAAAAAGTTCTGATTGGTATGAAATCTAAAATAAAATATTCAAATAGCTAAATTTATCAGTCATATACGAGGTTTATCGATAAATATGAATTTGGTACAAGAGTAAAGTGCTTTTGTTTTTGAGAATTTCGAAAATTGTTATTATGAAATGTTGTTCAGGCTCAAAAACCACGTTCAAATATGCAAAATATCCATCGATTATAAAAATTTTTTTCAAACTTTTCTAAAATAAAAATTTATTTAAGCTTACGCGTTGTTTCATTTAATCTAAGATGCATGGACAAGAACTGTCGATGAAATATAACTTCTAAGCATTTCGAAAGACTTTTATAATAATAACAACAGTTTAATAATAATGTAATAGTTTTTGTTACGCATACGGATCTTATTATGCCGTCCCTCAATTAAATACCCCTTCAACATATCCGCCTTTTCTGTACATACAGGTAATTGTTCTTTCTCGAAACTCTGTCAACACTTTTCTAATTATAGTCGGTGTTATACTCTGAACGGTTTCTTTAATGGTTCGTTCTAAATGGGCAACATCTGTGAATGGCCCTTGGAGGAACACTTTCTCTTCAAGTAGCCCCAGAAGAAAAGTTAAGTGGCGTCTAATCTGTAGAGCGAGGTGGCCAACGAATTTCAGAAAACCGATGCACAACTCGTCCATTAAAACAATTTTCAAGGTATTGCCTTACATCTAACCTGCTATGGCATGGGACACCATCCTGCTGGAACCATATCTGTTCACGTTCAAATAGGGGTAGATCATCAATAAAATCATCGCGTTCTTTTTGTAGAAAGAGTAAATAACGATCTGCATTCAAAAATTCTCGAAAAAAAGCTCCAATTATTTCATTTTTAAAAATTCCACACCACACATTAGTTTTGAAAGCATACTGGTCGCGAGTTTTGATTGTAAAATGTGGATTAGTCTTACTCCGCCAACGGCAGTTTTGCGAAGAAACTGTTCCATTTGATGGAAATGTTGCTTCATCCGAAAATAAAATGTCTTGCCATAAATGAATTATCTTCCAGCTTTCCTTGGATATCACAACAGAATTCAAAGCGTTTATCATGATCTCCTGGCCTTAACGTATGAATAAATTGCGGCTTGTGCGGCTGCAATATGTTCTTTTTCAAAATTTTTAAAACTGTGTCTTTACTTACAGTATTTGGCATTAAAGATGCCCTTTTTCGCAAAGAATATTTCGGATGATCAGTTGTTGAGAGCATTACTTCAAACTCCATCTCATCATAGCAGCCAGTTTTTGACGTTTGTTGGTATATCTATTTTTTACATCTCCAAAACTCTTAAATTTCATTAATAGTTTTCTTACTGTTTCATTGTAAACCCTTTTTTCTGGATGTCGGTTATTGAAAATGCTGGCAGCTTCACGAAATGTTTTATAATTTTCACCCACAATTAACACAATTTCAATTTTTTCTTGCAAACTCAATGTTGCTGGCATTTCTTACAAATACATTTACAAACTGGTCTTAACGTTTACTGTCAAACAATTTTAGCCAGTGCATCCCAGAGAAAAGTTTGAAAAAAAGTAAGAAAAAAGTTTTTTACGATAGATAGATGTAATTGCATATTTTACCGTAGTTTTTAATTCTAAATAACTTTTTGTAATAACAATTTTCAAAATTCTCAAAAATAAAGGTACTTTACTTTTGTACTAAATTCATATTTATTGATGAACCTCGTATATGACTAATAAATTTAGCTATTTGAATATTTTATTTTAGGTTTCATAACAAGCAGAACTTTTTATAAAGAGTAACCTTTTTACCTAAAACTAAAAATAAAAAAGTTTTCCATATGCTGCCAACTTAAGTAAACACACTGTATATATATATATATATATATATATATATATATATATATATATATTTCCCAATTGTGTCATCGGTCTCGGTGGCGTAATTGGTAAACGCATGGTTCCGGCAAAACCAGGATACAGGTTCAAGTCCTGTCCAAGACCTTATATTTTCCATCTTTCAATTACTAGCTCGATTTGAAATGATCATTTGGGCTTTGCATAAAAGTCTAAGTTATTATTTCATCTTATTCACTGTAATACTATAGTATTTATCAACTTACCTTGTGTAATTAACTATCTAAAATATTTATATATTTAATATTTGGCTTATAGCCCTAATTTTGAGCGTCGCTTCCTGTCTATAACTGACATAAGTCAAAACTTGCCAATGTCAGATATGATTGACAAAAATGCCAAACGTAATTGAAAGTTAGGTTTATGTATAGTTGTTGTACACGATATAAATTTGTAAATTTCCCAATTGTGTCATCGGTCTCGGTGGCGTAATTGGTAAACGCATGGTTCCGGCAAAACCAGGATACAGGTTCAAGTCCTGTCCAAGACCTTATATTTTCCATTTTTCAATTACTAGCTCGATTTGAAATGATCATTTGGGCTTTACATAAAAGTCTAAGTTATTATTTCATCTTATCCACTATATATATATATATATATATATATATATATATATATATATATATTGCTGTATTATTGGATACTCGAGCCCCTTCGTTGGGTAGACATTTTTAATTGCTGTAATATACTCTCTATAATATCGTGCCCCTACTTGGGCTGCTATATTTAATTGCTATAATATTAAAAGAATTATTATCGTGCTCTAACTTTGGTTCGATATCTTTATTTGCTATGATATTAAATTATTGTACCACCATTTTAACATTCACTATTAAATGTAGTTATTTCCTCCTCCAGCTATTTTCTTAATATCACTATCAAACTGGACGTTATCTTTAAACAACTCTTTAACAACCAATAACAAAATTCAATATGTTACCGCCTTGCGCGTTATCTCTTCTCTATTCAATTTGTGACTCCGCCTTTCTACTATTTAAATCTTTGACCTCGGCTAGCATTTATTTGCAATTATAAAATTCAGTAAATTTAGATTTTGTATAATGAAACTAATATGTTATATACAGCTTTTGAAATTATTTGTAATACCTTTCTTATAAATTTGATTTATTAACAACTATCTAATTGGTACTCAAAAATCCCCAAAGTCACCAAAGAACATTTACTACCCTTTAGGAACAAAGCGTGGAATATTCCAAACCTGTTTTTTTCATTATTCATTCATATAGTATGCAACCTTTCTTGTTGACTTGTTCACAAACCTATAGTAATTTAGCAAATTCAATATAAAAACAAATAATACTCCATATAAAAAAAACGAATATCTTATAACTAAAAATCTCTGACCTGGTTTTATCTTTTCACATCGACGCTCCCACTAAAATTGATCTTCCCCAATTCGGGATTCCATTCAAATTATTACGCTATTGATCAGCACCATTAAATTATATCCCCAATTTGCTTCAATTCTTAAACTTTCATCATTCTTGCCCCAGACTTAAACTTGCAGCTCGTTTCACCCCTGTATTTCAAGATTATTATTATTCTTCTTTTCCCCTTTGACATTTAAATTGCATTACTGTATTTTTCTTAACATCAGACCTCTAATTTGTATTACAGTTTCCCCAGACATCAGAATCAGAACCAGAAATCGAAACCCTATTATTTCTATGTCTTAGTTTACAATAAATTCATTAAAAACATACTCACGTTTAAACGGCAATTGTAATCATATTTTCACTTATTTAATTTTCACTCTTATACGTATCGCGTACTACTCTGTTTCATGGCAATGCACTTCGGCCTTGATTGAGTTTAAAACTGACTTTCTTAACACGGAGCTTGCTAATATCATTTCGAATTCCCACTCCAACCGTGGGTGTGATCTAGAACTTGTCGTTGTCCCGGACCAATCAAATAATTTTATTACGAGCCGTTTCTGATGCAATGCTCGACATTTTCCCATAATCACAACTTGCCTGCAGCTGTCTTCGATTGTCAACATATTGTATTTTGATAGATTACTTGCTTTTCTATAAACAACTGATGTAACCCGACTTTATATTTCCATGTTTACATATGTTTCACGCAATTTTTAATCGTTTCCCTTATCACATGGTTAGATCTTTGTACGCATTTATATTAACTACCTGAAACTCTCTTTCTATATCCGTATTTATTTAATCGCCTGGAACTCTTCTTCTTATTGCGTGTCTAATTACACTTTATCAAATATACGCGTGCTTCCACTGAAAAATATCCTTATTTGTCTTACCTAAATTAACTAAACTTTATTTACAGGGTATTTAATATTTACTATCTACTTTAATGCATTTATTTCACATTCCTACGCCGACTATGCGTCTTCCTAAGTTTACCTGCGTCGCCCAAAATTATCTCTACTCTATATACAGGGTGTTGACTACTCACTATCTACAAACTATGTCTATTTCTTAATTATCTCCTTAAATAAGTGTAGTTTTCTGCTGACTATCTTAATTACTCATTCCCGAACTATCTTTGCTATAACGTGCACCCTTAAGCAACCCCTTATCACAGCATAATATATATATTACTCAAATTTAGACCAGGGTAGAAAATTAATTAACGACATCAAATAATTTTAATCACCTTGTATAGAATTTTATTAGATAATACGCGTTATTAAAACGTGGAGCATACAAATTTATTCGTTTCATTAAAAATAAGGGATTTAAATTATTCACTGGACGCTTTCTATAAAAAGAAGCAGAATTAAAATGCTCAAATTGTATGTAATTTAATTGTTCCAAGTATTAAAACAAACAGAAATTACGTGCAAAATTTATATTAATTAATTCAAGTTCTAAGTAACGGGTATTAAACAAAGTGTACAAATAATAATTAATATTTAATTTGTATTCACTAAAAATTAAAGGGTAGAAGTCAATGCCATTCATTATTATTTTAATTGGAGTTAATTGAACGATTATTAAGGTATAATATGCACAAAAGCTTTTAAAAACCCAATAATATTCAAATCGTAGAAGTGTTATTTAAAGTATTACGATTGAACACCTGCGTATTTTTAAATATCAAAGTTCTAATTAATTTGTTTGGATAAACATGCAGCTTCTAGGTATATTGGAAACGGTCGGATGTTTTAACGGGAAGGCTAGATACAGGGTTATTTTACTTACGAATCCACGTGGATTGAAATAACCGATAATAAGGAATATCGATTTGTACCACTCAGATAAGGGTAGAAAGAGATGGATGAAACGCGCAAGGCAGAGACACAGATAATAAAAGGCGTGATTTGAGCAACGTCACTGGGTTTGCGATTGGTGGAAATAAGATGCAGATATGAGAGGTGTAAACGTAACGATTTCTATACAAAATTAATTGGTTGTTCTCGGACGTGTTTGCGAGCCGTGTGAACATTCTTGGATTTTCAACTTGGACGTGTGCAAATTTTGTAGAACCGCGTGCCGGACTGTCGAAAAGAGAATAGAGTATGCGAAATTCTGAAAACTGGCCGTCGCGGGACAAAACCGACATACAGGCGAGCTATTATATAAACCCGGACTTTAAACAGTTTCGCTCTCTTAGATTTTCGATTTTGATTCAATACTTTAAATAGTTTGCTCTTATATTTTGGTGATTATTAAATACTTTAAAACAGTTTGCTCTTTACGTGCTACGATACAAGTTATTATGCATTAGTGCACTTAGAAAAGAAGATACAAGGTAATAAAGTCTAGTTATATTTGCGAGTATTACTGTACCAATTATCCAAATTTGTAATGATAAATGAATAAACAAAAGTAGGCAGTTTTGGGGTATAGCGTGAAAGAATTAGGAATTTCTTTGCTATTTTTCGGGGGTGTTAATAATCAAATGTTATTCGTATTCGTGATTGGATCCACAAAACAAGATTTTGATATACTTAGATGAGTTCCTGAGAAGCTCTGAAACAACTTTAGATGAATGGTGGTGTAGAAAATTTTAGAAGCGTTCAGAATCAGAAGCCGTAAACATAACCCAGTTGGAATGGTGTGATTAACAAAGGACGATGTACATTGGAGCCACGAGTGCATTAGCCTTCAGGTAACTTATGCTTTGTTGTTCGATTTTTGATGTTTTGGTGTGTGTTGAATAACTTTATAATTTGTTTGCTAAAAAATGGACAGTAGTGAATTTGTACTAACAACAAACTTTTAATTTTAAGGTAAAATTTTCTTGTTTAAGTAGAAAGGAGTATTTAGCAGTTTATGTTCTTGATTATGATGAAAATTTGGGTCTGTCTTTGAGCTCAATTAGACTAACCTCGTTGATTAACGTAAAGGGGTGGGAGATGCTCCCCTTGTACGCAGACTCAGGTCTGCAAATATTGTTAAATTAATTAGTAGGCATCCTACAAGGACTTTAATTCTGGATGCAAATTAAAATGATGACAAATTTAATCTTGAAATTTTATGATACTGATATTTATGCTGAAATTTAATTTTGAAATTTTAATGTATTATGAATATTGATGTAAATAGAGTTAACGTTGATGTTTGTGGTAGGAATGTGTTTGTTTTTTTATGAATGAGGATGAAATTTTTAACTAGGTGAGCAGCCGAGGCGGAAAGAGTAAAGTGGCGATTATCAGAAGAGAATCTACTAAGGAGAATCACAGCAATATATATATATATATATATATATATATATATATATAGCAAGAGAGCTTCATCACCACTTCCAGACGTTTATATAGCCCAAAATGTCCTCTTTTCAATTAAATTCCTTGAAAATACACCACTACAAACAAACTCGCTTTCTCGGTATAAAATTTTCAACCGACGCTGAATTCTCCAAATCCCGAGTTAATCTTCGACAATTCCTAGTATTGTTGTCCGTGAACAGCAACCGTCTTTTAAATCTAAGAATTTTGCCACTCGAAAATAATATTTTACTACGAAAACAGCTTTATCTGCTCAACGAATATACTCATTCCCCGAAACTAGCCTCAACTGTCTTCAATTTCTTGGTTAACTCACACCCATTATAACAAGCGCATCACATCGTCTCGCTCTCTCCTGCGTACGAAATTTTCCCTCACTCACTTTATTGGCAAGTTCATTTATTCCTACCATACCCGCACTCAATCTTAACTATCGATTGTCTCACTTCCATCTGTGAAGTCTAATCCTCGTTTTCTGTCTTTCAAATGCATGCTACAATAGTCCTTGAAGCAAACCACCACTTTCAACTAATATACACCCCATATCTGTCTTCATTCATAACAATACATACTCTAGTAATCTTTCTTTGTTCCTCCTTAACAGCTTGTCTGTAGCCTCCCGACCTTACTCCTTCTATATTTAAATCGATATCTTATACAAACACATTGCCTCTCGTACTTATCTTTCAAACCGTACTAATTGATCCCTACATGAATCACTAACTTCTGTCATCTTACCATTGATTTCCTCTTCACAGAAAATTCTTACCTCAGTTTTTAATTGACCCATTTCCTCCCACAACCCTATTATATTTCGCTCATTCCTAGCTACCCTTGATTCAACCTCTTTCATTTTCACTGTTAAATTATTTTTAAACTCGGTAAACTCTTTAGCGGACTTTTTTACCCCACCCCACCAACGTTTCCGTCATTCGTTCAAATTTCCTATTCGATTCCTGACTCTACGTTTCCGCCATTTGCTCAAATTTCCTATTCGATTCCTGACTCATTTGTTCAAATTTCCTATTCGATTCCTGACTCTACGTTTCCGTCATTTGTTCAAATTTCCTGTTCGATTCCTCACTCATCCTCGTTAGCATTCTCATAATTAACTCATTTCCTTGTTCTCTCGATTCCGTCTTCAACTGATCTCTACTACGTCCTGCTTCCTCCATTTCTTGTCCCGGTTTATTAAACAGAGCACTATCGTTACTTCCGATCTCCATTCCTTCACTCCTTATCCACTCTTTTCCTAACATTCGTTCACAACACACCGCTCATACACCAAATAATTCCCACACACTCAATAAAATTAATAAAGATATCTACAACACAATTAACCCTTTAATCAAACACAAAAATTATTCAACAATGAATCTCTAATTAAACATTTTCATTAGATTTACATAAGCTGCTTTCACAAAAGCCATCTAATTTAATATCCTCTCCATTTAATACCGTATTAAACGTGCTGAATATTCAGTCTGTTTTTGTATTTTGTGTAAACACAAATTCTTTGAGTGAATTTGCAACCCTAAATAGTTATTTAAATGACTTGTACACAAAATGTATAATGAAAATTAAATTCTCAAGCTAAAAATGGTCCTTTATGAAACCACTCAATTGAAAAAAAATAGTTACTATGTTTGACTTCTTTAACAGCAAAGTATCCTTTTGTGGTTTGCATATCCCGAAGGATTTACGTAGTGCAAAAATCTTCGCAAAATAATCAATACCCTTGTTTAATCACCTTAACCTAGTTTATTACCTTAATCCTAGTATTTATATTAAAAACAAACAAACATGTCAGTGAACTGGTTTCAGTCATGTCGTTATCCAATATTAAATTTGATATAGAAAATATTTAAAATCGCGTACTTATGTATTGTCCACACGGAAATCTGGATAAGCAATTACAAAAAAGTAACGGTAAATAACAGTACCAAAGAAACTCGCTAAGAGTCGAAAAACATTTCCTCGCAGCTGAAAAAAAATATTAGAAAAAAAAGTCACACTTTAACATAGTATAGATAGGAAATTATATTTTATTCTTAATACGCAAACAAGAAAAGCTGTCTTCATTATCATATTCCTACAGGTTGAGTCAAGTAGGTTTAATTTCAACACCGTAACACCTTCATTTGAGCAATGAAATGCCGGAAAAATTTAACAAAAAATTCAGACCCAATTCTTCCTTATGTAGGTCGTCAAAGCGACGCAGAGAGGAAATAGTTCTTACACCTTGGCCGGACGTTCCTTTGCGGCCCAATCACTAGATATAGTCGATATCTGGGAGATCACATGGCACACCATATCAAATTCTTTTCCTGGAAATCCAAGTGAATCAAATTCAGAAGAAGTAAAGGTGAACAGAGTAACTCTTCACTTTCCTTGACCAATGCCTAGTAGTAAATCATTATCTGACCCAGGATATATGTCTATACATGTTACGTAGTGATGAGTTGAATTAGTTGAAAGATAAATTACCGCCAATTGCAGTAAATAATTTCGTTGTTGGAAAAGTTCCATCTCTCAAAGTAGTAACAACTTCGTACAGACTACTTTCAGAATCACATGTTATAAATCCATTAGCTGTAGGCGCCCACTTATTTACTTTGGCGACTAGAACGTACTACTTCTGTTTTATCACGAAACCCTTCGGACAGTTACTGGTCATTAAATGGATCGAACATAAAAATTCGATAACGAATAATTTAATATGTCACAACTACTGATAACAGGAAATCCAATTGATAATTTTTATTCCATTGCAATGTATGTTATTTTTCAAGAAACATCTATATATATATATATATATATATATATATATATATATATATATAGATAAAGAAACCGGCAAATTCGAATTGAATCGCATTCGCTAATCGTACATGTAGAAAATTAATTTTACAAAACACGTAGCTAAATGATTGTAATATTTCCGAAAACAAATATTTTGATAAATAAATACCAGATTTGCGACTATATTTAAAATAAAATGGATTTAAAATATTTAAATTTATAACTAAATATTTAATAAAATTCTACTGGATGTTAGATAAACAATCGCTTAAATGGAAAGGAAGTTGCACTTGCTAATAAGCATTCAAAATGATCGTGAATAGAATAAGGGATATAAAAGTTTATTACATAAAATGACGGGGTATAGGGTATAAAATAGGGTACCTGAAGAGATTTGACCTTGATATAAAAGCGAACATTTTGATTTTAAGTTTTGTTTGCTGATTATGTAAAACTATTTCTTTGATGTTGTATAGAATTTTGGGAATTTTGAATAAATATAGATTTGATGTTACATGCTATTTGTTCATAAATGTGTAAACAAATAATTACGCTATACATGTTCACGGTACCTGGTAGTTTTGATTGAAGTCTTATGCTTTTAGTTTTGCGGATGATAAGAGAGTGATTTTGTGGCAGGCCTTTAGGTTTTTCCGCCATGGTGTTGATAGTTAGTCCGGCATGCTGAACAAGCTAGGTAATCAGTCAGCAGTTGTGAATAAAGGACACACATTTGATTTTGTTAACGGCGGTATTCTAAGTACCGAGGCAAAAGGTAGCAAGAGAAATATATTGATACTACTAAAATTTAAAAAAAACACACTCTTACCATCAATTTAGTATCTCACAGAAATGGATTTATAGACATATATCACAACTTAATACATAAATGTTGACTAATCCCGTACTTGAATAGAAATATCCTTTATTACCTATGGATCTTTAATGGTTTGTGTTTACTCATATCTCATAACATATTTATTGTTTCATTATCAATAATGCCGATAAAATGACTTGTTAAACTTTATACCAGAGCGTATTCACATTTCTTGCCACACAATTAAAGCATTAGAAACATTATTTTAATTAAGATTTTAATTTATGGTGTCATATTATTTACGAGTTTATAGGTTTTAACAAAATATGACTAATAGTGGTTGAATAAATATTAGATCCCATAAAATGCTAATTACAGTTTGCATGTCGACATACATTTCAGTATTTTGTGTATGTAGATATGATAATACTTGTAGATACCCTATTTGACAATAATTGAAATGCAAATTAAGACAATAAGTGATGTTAAAAAAAGCACACTAGCCTGATTCTTGTTAGCTTGTACAACGTTTATGTAAGACAGGGTGATTCACAACTTCATAGAACTATTTTAACAATGGGCCATAATTGGTATTTTCGCAAAAAATTTTTTAAAACTAAAGTTGAAACGGATACTTTTAGGTGCATATAAAAAATGAAGTGACTAAGCATATTCTAATTGAAATTCCTTGGTGAGTGTCTTTCGGTATAATGTTTATGCTGTATGGCAAGTCTATCGTAGAAGTTTATGGTATGGTTTGCGGTTTAAGGTTTACAAACTAACGAATTGCTGTGTTTTATTATAAGTAATGCCAATGACACCGACCAGCGCTATAAACAATATTTATTTGTTACTCATTAGTAAACTGCATTTTTTTAAGTTTCCATACAAACAATGAATGTTCTTCTCTACAGGTGATGAGCTTGTAAAACGCTAATTTACAAGCTAGTAGCACATTATTGACATTTGCAGTTCCTTCTTGGTGTCAGGATTGAAAATACCCAATAACCGCAGCACAAAATTTCAAAGGACGAAATCACAGTAAGAATTTGTTTATACACAATGAAATTCATTGGTTAATGATTATTTAGTTCCAGTTTTATACTACTTTTATTTTCTGAGAGTTTTAATTTCGTTGAAAAATTAAAAATTTTGCTTTTGAAAGTAGTGTTTTACAAGCTCGCTACCTATAAAGTAGAACACCCATTGCTTGTGGTATAACTCAAAAAATGCAAGTGACTAATTAATAACAAATAAAAATTATTTGTAGCGTCCCGTCGATGCCAATAGCATTGCTAATAATAAAACACATCAATTCGTGGGTTTGTAAATTTTAAACCGCAAACCATAAAATTCTACGATAGGCTTATCATATAGAGTATGTGGTGGGTTGCTTCTTTATTTTTATACCTATCCTTAAAAAATTCGCTTCAATTTTAGTTTAAAAAATTTTTTTTTTGCGAAAATACCAATCCATGGACCATTCTTAGCATCAGTTAAAATATTACTATGTAGTTGTGAATTGCCCTATGTATATGGTCCGCAAAAGACCAAGATACAGGTTCGAGTCCTGTCCACGACCTTATATTTTCCATCTTTCAATTAGTAGCTCGATTTGAAATAATCATTTGGGCTTTGCATAAAAGTTTAAGTTATTATTTCATTTTATTAACTACTATATATATATATATATATATATATATATATATATATATATTTCTGTGTTTTCTCGTATTAAAAATCGAGCCTCACGAATTGGGTGTCAAGATTCTGTGAAACCTACAAAAAAAAACTCACCAGAGTAAAAAAACACACTCGAGCCCCAACGTTGGGCCGTCCAGATTTGCTGTGATTCTCGTTACTACGGTGAAATCTCCTCTGATATTAGATCTCTTACCTGAATATCGCCTCTTGACTCCTTCCGCCTCGGCAGCTCACCTAGATAAAACTTTCATCCTCATTCATAAAAAAAAAACACATTCCTACCACAAACATCAACGTTAACTCTATTTACACCAATATTCACAATACAGTAAAATTTCAAAATTATATCTTAACATAAATTTCAGCATCATAAAATTTCAAGTTCAAATTTGTCATCATTTTAATTTGCATCCGGAATTAGAGTCCTTGTAGGATGCATACTAATTAAATAAACAATATTTGCAGACCTGAGTCTGAATAAAAGGGAGCATCTCCCACCCCTTTACGTTAATTTAACAGGTTAGTCTGATTGAGCTCAAAGACAGGCCCAAATTTTCATCATAATCAAAAACATAAACCTGATAAATACTCCTTTCTACTTATACAAGAAAATTTTACCTTAAGATTAAAAATTTGTTGTTTATACAAATTTACTACTGTCCATTTTTATCAAACAAATTATAAAGATATTCAACACACACCAAAACATCTAAGATCGAACAAAATTGCATAATTTACCTGAAGGTTACTGCACTCGTGGCTTCAATGTACATCGGACTTGCTCATCCCACCATTCCAGCTGGTTTATGTTTACGTCCTCGGATTTCTAGCCGCCTTTAAAATTTTTCTACACCACCATTCGACTAAACGGTTTCAGGGTTTCTCAGGAACTCATCTAGATATATCGAATTCTTGTTTTGTGGATCCAATCACGTTTACGAATAACATTTGATTATTAACACCCCCGAAAAATAGCACTGAAATTCATAATTCTTTCACGCTATACCCAAAACTGCCTACTTCTGTTTATTGATTTATTGTTACTAATTTGGATAATTGGTACAGTAATACTCGCAAATATAACTAGACTTTATTACCTTGTATCTTCTCTAAGTGCACTAATAACTTTTATTGTAGCACGTAATCACCACGTATTCTACTTAAAGTATCGAATAATCAAAAAAATAAAGAGCAAAACTGTTTAAAGTATCAAATAAAATCAAAAATATAAGAGAGCGAAACTCCTATTAGCCCGGGTTTATATAATGGCCCGCTTGCAAGTCGAATTTGTCCCACAACGGACAATTTTTAGAATTTCGTATTCTATTTTCCCTTCCGACGGCTCGGCACAGCGATTCTACTAAAAATTTGCACACGTCCAAGTTGAAAATCTAAGAAATTTCCACACGGCTCGCAACACGTACGAGAACAACTAATTAATTTTATACACCAACTGATATGCTTTCCCCTCTCATGTTTGCATCTTATTTCAACCAATCGTAGACCTAGTGAAGCTTCACAAATCACGCCTTTTATTATCAGTGTCTCTGCTTTACGCGTTTTATCCATCCCTTTCTACCCTGGTCTGAGTGGTACAAATCAATATTCCAGTCTATATGCTATTTAAATCCACGTGGATTCCTACGTGAGTAAAATAACCCCTCATCTAGCATTTCCTGCTAAAACATCCGACCGTTTCCAATATACGTAGAAGCTGCATGTTTATCTATTCAAATTTATTAGAACTTTGACATTTAAAAGTTTGCAGGTGTGTGCTCCTAATGAACGTTTTAATATAATTCTCCGAGCTTTGTTTCATGGTATTTTAACTTTCCTTTTAGCTGTTTGTTACCAACCTTAGATTTTCACAGGCTTTTATGCTTATTATATATTACTAATGGTTCAATTAACTCCAATTAAAATAATAATGAATGGCATTGACTTCTACCCTTTAATTTTTAGCGAATACCAATTAAATATTAATTATTATTTGTACACTTTGTTTAATACCCGTTACTTAAAATTGAATTAATTAATATAAATTTCGCACGTAATTTCTATTTGTTTCTTTATACAGGGTGATTAAATTTATTTGATGTCGTTAATTAATTTTCTACCCTGGTCTAAATTTGAGTAATATATATATATATATATATATATATATATATATATTACTCATATTTAGACCAGGGTAGAAAATTAAGTAATTACATCAAATAATTTTAATCACCGTGTATAAGGAATTTTATTAGATAATACGCTTTATTAAAAAAAAACCGTGGAGAATAAAAATTCATTCGTTTCATTAAAAATAAGAGATTTAAATTATTTACAAGACGCTTTATATAAAAAGAAGCAGTATTAAAATGCTCAACGTGTAATATAATTATTCCGAGTAAAGAAACAAATGGAAATTACGTGCAAAATTTATATTAATTGATTCAAGTTTGGGTAACAAGTATTAAACAAAAGGTACAGATAATAATTGAATATTTAATTAGGATTCACTAAAAATTAAAGGGTATTATTTTAATTGGAGTTAATTGAACCGTTAGGAACATATAATACGCATAAAAGCTTGTAAAAACCCAATAATATTCAAATCGTAGAAGTGTTAGTTAGAAGTAGGACGATTGAACACCTGCGTATTTTTAAAAGGCTTGTTCTGCGTAAATTTTGCAGATAACAAATGGTTACAGAGAATCTTGGAGAAACCGTCGCTTAATATTCACGGGAAGGCTAGATACGGGGTTATTTAACCCAGATAAGAATACACGTGGATTGAAAATAACCGATACTAAAGTAATATCGATTTGTACCACTCAGAACAGGGTAGATAGAAACGGATAATATGCGCAAGACAGAGACACATAGTAAAAGGCGGGATTTGAGCAACGTCACGAGGGTCACGATTGGTTGAAAATAAGATGCAAATATGAGAGGTAGAAACAACGATTTCTGTATAAAATTTAATTAGGTGTTCTCAGAGGCTGTGAGCCGTGTGGAAATTTCTGAGATTTAACTGGTGCGAGTGCAAATTTAATAAGAACCGACGCACGGGCGGGCGAGATGGGAACATAGAATGCGAATTTCTAGAAACTGTCCGTTTTGGGGACAAAAGCGACGTATAGGCTAGCGATTATATATACCCGTGTTAATATGAGTTTCGCTCTCTTAGATTTTTTGATTATTCCATGCTTTAAACAGTGCTCTTAGATTTTCGATTTTGATTCAGTAATTTAAACAGTTTGCTCGTATATTTTGGTGATTATTAAATACTTTAAAACAGTTTGCTCTTTACGTGCTACGATACAAGGTAATAAAATTTAGTTATATGTGCGAGTATTACTGTACCAACTATCAAAATTGTAACGATAAATGAATAAACAAAAGTAGGCAGTTTTGGCGTATAGCGTGAAAGAAGTATGAATTTCTTTGCTATTTTCGGGGGTGTTAATAATTAAATGGTATTCGTAATTGTGATTGGATCCACAAAACAAGATTTTGATATACATAGAGGAGTCCTGAGAAGCTCTGAAACAACTTTAGATGAATGGTGGTGTAGAGAAAATTTTTAAAAGCGACCAGTAATCCGAGGACCTAAATATAACCCAGTTGGAATGGTGAAATTAGCAAGGACGATGTACTTTGAAGCCACTAGTGCAGTAACCTTCAGGTAACTTATACTTTGTTGTTCGCTTTTTGATGTTTTGGTGTGTGTTGAATAACTTTATAATTTGTTTACTTAAAATGGACAGTAGTGAATTTATACAAACAACAAAATTTTTTATTTTAAGGTGAAATTTTCTTGTTTAAGTAGAAAGGGGTATTTAGTATTTATGTTCTTGATTATGATGAAAATTTAGGTATGTCTTTGAGCTCAATTAGACGAGCCTAGTTAATTAACGTAAAGGGGTGGGAGATGCTCCCTTTGTACTCAGTCTCAGGTCTGCCAATATTGTTAAATTAATTAGTAGGCATCCTACAAGGACTTTAATTCAGGATGCACATTAAAATGATAACAAATTTAATCTTGAAATTTTCTGATACTGAAAGTTATGCTGAATTTTAATTTTGAAATTTTAATGTATTGTGAATATTGATGTAAATAGAGTTAACGTTGATGTTTGTGGTAGGAATGTGTTTGTTTTTTTTTAGGAATGAGGATGTAAGTTATCTAGGGGAGCAGCCGAGGCGAAAAGAGTAAAGAGGCGATTAACAGAAGAAAGTCAACGGACCAGGTAATTTAATAGTTTTTTGTACATTTCACAGCATTCTTGACGCCCAATCTGTGGGGCTCGATTGTTTTTTTTTGAAAGGGACAGTTCCTGCAGACATGAGAGGATTCACAGCATTCTATATATATATATATATATATATATATATATATATTGCTGTCACAACGGTCTCAAGTTGGAGCGCCGCTAAAAGAGCGCTGTGGCACCCTCTCTTTAAAGTGAGAGCTAAAAGGTACAGCAATTTAAAGTCTGAAATTATCTTGCCTTTCTTTTCTTTTCTTTGCCTGACTAGCTCAACGAAAATTGCACTGTCGAATTTACAAAATAAAATAAAACAGCAATCTCAAGAAACATCTATACATTCAAAAACATCTTTCTTTCATACAAAAGAATTTATAAGACAATTTATAGTTTGAATTCATACAGACACTAATTCTTACGAATTACTTAATTATTAAAATATTCATGGATATTTCACATGAGAACGTATTTTACTTTACAAATATTTGAATATTACAAACAAAGAAATTAAAAATTTTATACTTGCAATGGAAAAATGACGCTTATAATATTCGCATCTCCCACGTAGTTAATGATATTAAATACCTCCTGATTCCATTTTATATTGACGATAAAATCTTCAGTGTACAATATTATCCATATTCTTTTAAACCTTCATTTAGAATGTTAATTTTCAAAGTATCTTCTATTTTTAATTAATTAGCTTTAAAGTGGCTCTTGTATCGAAGAATTCAATCTCCATTGTATTTTATAAAAACATGCAACTCTACATGTTACTTGGCTGCGAATAAAGTCTTTTATCAACGTTACACATTACTTGGTGAAAAATGGCGAATTAAATGAATCTTACATGGCCCATATCGTAAATGGAAATAAATTTATGAATGTGAATTACTTCTGCTTATATACAAAATTACATAACTACATCATCGTTCTCCAGATCCTTCCAGATCCACTTAAAACATAATACATCCAGGTGATGTAATATTTCCGTGAATACCGCGGTTTCAACGATCCGATTAGCGTCACACCACCGCGACCGATTTGATCTACGAGCATCGCAAGGCGTTGTCAATCCTTGTCTAATGCACGGAGTACATGGTCACGCCACATTCATATTATGACACGGAAAACTATAAATAATTCTTACGATTTTTATTACAGTTTTATGTTCTAGCGAGTTCTTCGAACAGTCGTTTTATTAATAATTGGTTTATACAATATTTGCTAGTAATTTAATGACAAATATGTCTTTATTAATCACAAATGTTCCAGAATTTATGCTTCAAATGCATTCCCTATATTTTGCAGATGCAATAAATGTATTTTTACGATAAATAAAGCGAATATTAAATGGCTTTGTTTCTATTTCTTAGAATGATTATTTACACACACGGAAAAATTCTTATTTTTATAAAGGGTGGAACAATGAATATTCGGAAACTTCAATTTATCCAGTTTCCTTCTATTTGGGTGGGTTTTATTTATAGAATTTGCGTTTACATGACCTCTCGTGACCTCTTATCACTTCTACACACACAGATATATATATATATATATATATATATATTATTTTGATATTTCTTGATCTTTATTTAATAATATAAAAATTTTATTTTCTTGGGAAATAGGTCATTTATTAAACATTTATTCTTCACACTTAAATAATATGCAATACTAACATAACGCGTTTCGGTTATCATAAACCTTGGTCACATGTAATTAAAATTCCTGTAAATTTCTAAAATATCTTAAACTATTAAAATGTATCATAATTAAAACTTACTTGGTAACATTATTTTGAAATCTATTTGTATGGTGTAAAATCTAATAACTAATAGCTAGACTAATCAATTTTATTAAATATATCCTAAGCAGTTAAAAACAAGTTATCAAATAACATTAGTGTTATCAGAAGTGATACGAATTTATATTAATTATTCTATACTTAATAATAAATCTTAATATTTTTATATACAGAGTGAATGTTAGAATAAGTACCTTTTTTGAGATGATTTATCATTAAGCGAGAAATAAGCACCAAAATACAGTATATTAACTATGTAATTATTAATTATGAATAATATTGTTATAAATTTTAGTGAAATGTTCAATGTCCGTTTTATTATTTATACTGTTTATGTTCCGTTGAATGTGAATAATTTCTAATATACTACGTTTATTTTCGTTTTGTTCTACGTTAATTACACTTGGATTTTCAAAATCAAAGTTATGCATGTGGTCCAATGCATTATTTGCCAGTGCTGTGTTTCTTTTATGAGTTTTAATAGAATATTGGTGTTCATAAATTCTACGGTGTAAAAACTGTAACGGTTCATATATCGGAATACGAAACAATATTTACACCGTAGAATTTATGAACACCAATATTCTATTAAAACTCATAAAAGAAACAGCACTGGCAAATCATGCATTAGACCACATGCATAACTTTGATTTTGAAAATCCAAGTGTAATTAACGTAGAACAAAACGAAAATAAACGTAGTACATTAGAAATTATTCACATTCAACGGAACATAAATAGTATAAATAATAAAACGGACATTAAACATTTCATTAAAATTTATAACAATATTATTCATAATTAATAATTACATAGTTAATATACTGTATTTTGGTGCTTATTTCTCGCTTAATGGTAAATCATCTCAAAAAACGTACTTATTCTAACATTCACTCTGTATATAAAAATATTAAGATTTATTATTAAGTAAAGTATAGAATAATTAATATAAATTCGTATCACTTCTGATAACACTAATGTTATTTGATAACTTGTTTTTAACTGCCTAGGATATATTTAATAAAATTGATTAGTCTAGCTATTAGTTATTAGATTTTACACCATGCAAATAGATTTAAAAATAATGTTACCAAGTAAGTTTTAATTATAATACACTTTAACAGTTTAAGATATTTTAGAAATTTACAGGAATTTTAATTACATGTGACCAAGGTTTATGATAACCGAAACGCGTTATGTTAGTATTACATATTATTTAAGTGAGAAGAATAAATGTTTAATAAAGGACCTATTTCCCAAGAAAATAAAATTTTTATATATATAAATATATATTGCTGTGATAAGGGGTTGTTTAAGGGTGTACTTTATAGTAAAAGGTCGTTTAGGAATTAGAAATTACCATAGGAAGCAGAAAACTGCATTTATTTAGTAAAAAAATTGAGAAATGGAGATAGTTTGTAAATAGTAAGCAGTCAACACCCCGTATATAAAGTATAAATAGTTTTAAGCGACGCAAATAGACACAAGAAGACGCATCGTTAGAGTAGAAACAAGAAAGACATGCATTAAGTAAATAGTAAATATTTAACACCCTGTAGATAGAGTTTTAGTTAATTTAGGCAATGCAAATAATGATATTTTTCAGTGGAAGCACGCGTATTTATAAGTAAACATAATAAAGTGTAATTAAACACGCATTCAAAAGAGTTCCAAACAATTAGGTTAATACGGAGATAAGAAATAGAGCTTCGAGAGGCATAGTGTAAATGCGAACAAGTAGTTAATAATTGTGATAAAGGAAGGTGATAAAAATTGCGTAAATAACAGGCATATATGAAAATTAAAAGTCGAATTGCATCAGTTGTTTATGTAAAACATGGAAAAGCGATTAGATTCGTCAAAACACCGCATGTTTGATAACAAGGCACCTGCGAGCAGACCACAATTATTTGAAAGCAAATAATGTTACATCAGAAACTACTTTAAATGCAAAGATTTGATTGGTTAAAATTAGCGACGAGCTTGTAGACCATACCCACTGACGGAGTAGGAGATCAATGATATATTAACAGGGACAGTGATAACGAACTCAGTTTTCGACTCAACAAAGGCCGAGGTGCGCCACTCTGAAACAAAGTGTGATACGTATTAATAATTTAAAGTGAAAAGTTGTATTAGTGCGACTAAGATGAAAATTACGATTGCCGATTAAACCTAAGTAAATTTTGGGGAATTTATTTGAACTATAACACAATAATAATAGGGCTCCGAGTCCGGGGAGAATAATAAGAAATCCAAGTTCAGGGAGAATGATAATACAAGTTCAAGTCCGTGGAGAATAAATGTAATTCTAAGTCTAAATGAGACGACAATAATTTGGGGTACATAAGTCTAAGTTTAATGATGGTAGTCCAGAGGGTGATAACAATAATTTAAATGCAATGGTTCAAGCGTGTAGATAGACAATATTTCGAATGGGCATGTAATAATTATGAATTGGGGGAAAATAGTTTTTATCTAAATGGATGGTAGAATGCATGGAAAATATTAGCTGATAATGGATGCGTCAATTGCGAAAAGGAAATAGCGAAGAAAATAGACCAGGTTAGATTTTTAGTTATAACACATTATTTTTCTATTTTTTTATTTGAATATTGAATTTGTTTAATATAAATGAATGTGAAGAAGTCAACAAAACAGAGGACTTGCATACGTATAAAGTGCGTTATATGATAAGAGGTTTTGAACGTTCCACACTTCTTTTATAAAAACAATAGGTTTGGTGACTTTAGATTTCATTAAAAAGTATATGATTTTGATAAATGATATTTACAACATTAATTAATTGAAAAGTGTATTTTAAATAATTCACAAAAACTGTACATAATATTTGTTTCATTATATAAAATTGAATTAACTTCATTTGATAATTCTAAATAAATGCTAGTCGAGGTCATAAGATAAAGCTAATGGGAGTGATTTGAAAATCTAAACAATAAAGGAGGAGCTATAAGTTGAATACGCCATTGATAACGAGTAAGGCGGTAACATATCAAATTTTGTTATTGGTCGACAAGGTCGAGACACGATAAAATCCAGTTAAGTTCCTGGAGGGAGTTCATAGCAATATTTATATGACAGCCGAACGTCCGAGATTGATAAATCCAGTTAATACATAGAAATATTTATGTCGACCAAATGATGGGGCGCGAATAATTTAGGGAGCATAGCTATATATATATATATATATATATATATATATATATATGTATATATATATATATATATATACATACACATCTATATATTACCGTGATTAGAGGCCATAGCAAAGTCCTATTATAGCGTATGACGCACATTTCATTTGTATAAATCGAAAAATGCGAAGAAAAGCAATTTATTTAGACATATGCCTATTGGAAACACATTTTTGAAATCTACTGGATAGATGGGTATTAATTATGTTTAACGCATAAAGCATTGTTTTAAAAGAAAAATTCATTTATATTTAATAACAGCAAGATCATATAAGATGGGGTTTAGAAGGAATCAAGCGTGCGATATGCGAATCGCCATTTAAATTTGCACCTTTAGATGGGAAGCCCTGTAAGCTCTGCTCTCTCTGTTAACGGTAGTCAGGTAAAAGTATCTGATACGTCATTCTATTTGATTTCAATTACAGCGCTTTTTACAGATAGTTTTAAGAAAATTATCATGCCAATGTTCCTTCTAATATTTATATGGCGTCCTCATTTACGTCGTTTCAGTTTATTGGTTTGTGGATGACGAAGAATAAATTCAGTTATCTTCAAAGAGAAAAAAACAACATAAGTATTCAATTCCTTGGTATTTTGCGGTTCGGAAAAAATTCTTTAAGAAGTTTGAGTGTTTCAATTCAAAACATATGGCTCCCTTGTGCTATCTTGTGAACTTTCAACATTTGCTTAACAATGCAAGGTAAGCGTTAGCTTTATACTTGTCCTACAACCTGTAAGTTTGAAAAAGGAAGTTTATGTTACATTTACTCGACAATTTTAAACTAACAAATATTTGTTTATATTAAGGTGCAATTAAAATTTTCATTGAAAGCATCAATGTTTACGTTTAAAATAATATTTGTACCGTAAAACTGCTTTGCATTATACAGGTCAAACGAATAATTATTAAAAATTAATATCGGAGACCAAAGTAGATTGTCAAAGATTTCATATGGCTATGATTTAGTGTTTTTGATCCATATTTTAAGGAATTGTTTAACTTTGAAGTGGCGTTTAACATATAGTCTTGCAAACGGTAAATATTTTTATCCTAAAATTTAAAATACGAGTTGTTGTGTCAATAAGTGGTAAGCCCGAATGAACAGATCTGATATAAAAGGATCTGGTAAATTATGTAGCGTAAAAAATCATTTTTTTTTTATGAATTGAGTAGAGAAAGCCCGAATGAACAGATCTGATATAAATGGATCTGGTAAATTATGTAGCATAAAAAATAATTTTTTTATGAATTGAGTAGGGAAAGTTTACTCCACTAAAATTAAATTTGCTACCGTTTTCTGAAAGCTTCTGTTTTTTATGAATATTTGTTGTATAGTTTGTAAATGAAATTATTAAACATAAAAAAATACAGATTTATTAAACGAATAACTTAAACTAAATTTACTGTTTTATTTTGGACAAATGCATCCAAAAGTAGGGAAACCAAATAAAAAATTTTAATCTATATTGCTAAATAGATGAGATATTGATCGTGACCTATCGGTAATCATTTTTACAGTGTTTCCTATCAGGTTTGGTCAGTAATACTATTTGGTTCTTATATTAGAAAAAGTTTAAAACGACTAGTTCTATTGTAGTCTTGTCTTACAATAATCCTCACATAGCTCCAACAGTGTGGTTTGATAATACATAGTTTTATTATAGGAAAAGGTTTTATGTTGTTTCTTTTGCAATAGCAAGGTAGTAAGAGCACGCACTGCTTTTTGATAGCCGTGTTTACACAGCAAAGGCGATATTTTTCTCTGTGGGTTTCCAAGTTCTCCCTTAGAGTAATGGTTTTTTCTATGAGCCTAGAACTTGATGGCACCCTATTTAGTGTTATTCTAATTTTAGTTTCTATTTAATGTTACATGAAGTATAGCTTTTGAAGACGCAAGACCATCTCTCATTGCCCTATCCAGAAACACACCACTAGCTGCGTCGAAAAACTGCTTTTCCTTTAACCACTTCTTTTAGGAAAGGCATTTCGTAGTTGATCATTCAACCACTTGAATGTGAGATTACAAATATTTCGTTTCAACTTTTAAGTTAATGATTTGGTAGAAGTTCTATAAAGGTAAAAGATAAAAATTTTTTTAATGCATGGAAAGAAACGCGTTTCATTCAAAATGTATTAGTAATGTGTAAATTCTCTCAGAAAGTATCGATTATTACGAACACCAATGGAGAAAATAATAAAGACAGCTTCGTGAAAATTTACCGGCAATTTGTCCTTTCGCTCAGTAATAATTGCCGATAACGTTTATTATCACGACGTTCAAGTAGATAAAGCTCTAACTTCATATTCATTCAAATCGGACATGGTTTAATGGTTATTGTATAAAAACGTTCCATTTTTCGCATTTAAATAAAATCAAACATTCTCTTTATATCACCTAATTAGAATTAAAACGAAATATTACTGGCAAATCAGAATCAAATATTAGCTGCTTCTGGACACAATGTATTAAGGTCACCTCCACATTATCCGAAATGCATTTAACAGATACAGGGAGCGTTTAGAAATAACGTTGCTCACTACAATACTAATTTTAAATTGGATGTTATAAATAATTTCGTTGAATAACAATTCCTTAATGAAGGAACATGGAGAACAAACAGCACTCTTCCTGTACATGTTTAAGACATCATTCTTGAAAAGGAAATTACCGACCCAGAGTTAGTTATAGTGATACTAGTGACAATGAGCAGAAAACATCCTGTAACTTAGTAGTAAACTGTGTCTCCCTAAATTAACTACGTGCTTAAGATTTTCATTCTTGATGAACGTGCTCATATTTAGGGGTGTCTCCAACTTCGGAACGTATACAAGATTTGAAGAATGAACACATTCATTGATAAAGGATGGCTCCAAATCATTTTTATATAAGGCTTGCAATTTTGCCGCATGTGCCGATATATCTGAAGTAAACGTGCTTGACAGGTTGGAGAAAATTCAAAAGTACTTAATACTACACCTGTATGCTTCCTTTCTTCATAGTAGTTCGCTTTTCAGCCGGTCAATGACCACAAAGAAGGTTTCCACTTTAAACTTTTTTTTTCTGTAAGAACAATTTCCTCTTTATTGTCTTCATCTGAACGAAGTTTCATTTTTTGATATGTTTGACCGTAGACATATAGTCACTTCCACATCGGTCAATCGACTTTCTTTTAAATTCGTCAAATATGCAGCCTATTCCCTCTTTCACTTGACGTCTCAACACTTTGAAGACTTTCACTTACTTTTTTAAACCCCTCTAAAATATCTGCACAGATTTCCAGCATCAGTGCAGATGAATTCAAAATGCCCAAATGTTCGTTTTAACCAGAGACTTTTCGCAAGAGTCAGTTTGGTAAAACTGAATGACCTCAATTACACTCTCTCAGTTCACACAAAAAACAAATACGGACCTCATCGCGTGCATACCGTCTTGTTCGCGATAGGCTCTTTATAGTTTTGCTTCCAGTTTGCTAACTTTGTAATAGCTTTTCCCACCATTTTGTAGATGCAATAAAGAAAGTAAATATAGTTTGTACTAAGTTATTTACCAAGTTAAGTGAATGTGTAGCACAAGGAATGTAAAGTGTTTTTTCGTTGATTTCGTTAAAACCAGCTTGTAGACCAAAATAACTGCCAGACATTACTGGAGTTATTGTATTATTGTCTCCGACAGTCTTGTATATCAATTGTATGGACGTCTAAACACTAACTACAGTATCAGCTAGAGTTTGGGACTTCTCTCTCTGGGACTGAGAAGAATGCAAGAAACGCTCGACAAGTATTCCATTTTCTTTTACATATATTATTATGAAAGATAACTGGTCAATGTGAGAATTGTCTGGAATTGCGTCCATTTTTATTGAGAAATACTTGGCTGACTTTATATTAGTGATTTTTTTTTTAATTTGGCAGCAAGTAAACTGATATGTTAACTTCCTCACATATGATTGCTGAAAGGCTGGAAGTTTGTCCTGAACCTGGATTGTTAAATAGTTCAATGTCTCAGTCAGAAACAGGTCGAATTCAGCAATTAGTTTTAAAGACATCATGTAGTCACCATTAAGCAGAGAACTGAATTTCTGGTCTGGACCGTGAAAAAGGCATCTTTGGTTTGTTAACTTTTAAAAACTGTAAATACTCTAGTAAGAACGTTTTCCAGTACTTTTTCGACTTGAACGTAAGGTTCGTAATACTTGCAATTGTTCATAAGCCCTTTTTTTCGTGTCAACAAAGCTAATTCACTGTTCAAATGGTTTTGAAAGTTCTCATGAGTGTAGAAGATGCTTGTTATACTTTTGTAGTCGAATACATTCTCGTTAGCAAGTTTAGAACACGTATAAGCAATATTTTTTGTTCCAAAGAGCTTGCACTAAGTACAAAAACGCATCCAGTACTTTTAGAATAAACCTTGAACTTAACTCTACATTTGTTAATTGTCGATAGAAATCACTTGCTGTTAATATTCTTGTTTTGTCACTGATTCCTCTTTTCGAGTTAAAAAAATCGCAGTCTTTATTTTGTTTGAGTCTTCTTTGTATTAGAACATTAATAGTTGCATGCAGGTCCATTCACTAGGATCATCATTCACAAACTGCCTATAAGATCCACTTCCATTTGAAGTATTCTGTTCCAGATCTTCAGCTGTTTTGCAGCAGTTAATATTTACGGAATGGTTATAATTATTCAGTTCGGAAATTAGTGCGTAAATAGGCATTTCATTTGTGCAGTTTTCATTGTTTGCCGTACAGTTTCTTTTCGCATAAAGAAACTATCAACTTTTTTTCACTGATTTTAAAAATTAGTTTCTTTTTCCCACTTTTCGACTAGTGTTTTGCGGAAGGTTGCTCGGCTTGCCTTCTTTCATTTGTCACTCATGGCTAATACTATTTGCCATAGCCTACACATATGAATTTCCTCTTAACCTAGAGCAGTACTTTCAAGCTTGAGCACACTCGATACCAGTTCGCAGTGCAAATATTCTGTAAATAAGGAAGATACAAACTGAAATACGACATGCTCGAAAATGTGCACCGTGTAAGCACCTTTAAGAGTTGCAAGTAGACTGACCACTGAGCGAGTTCAGCGCGTCGAGTCAGCAGAGAGAGGGGAACGCGTACTTGTCTAATTTTAGTTTAGAGTTGTGTCTTCCAGTCAGTGAGTGAGAAGAGTGATTCAAACTTACAGTTGGTCCGTACTAACACGGGTACAGTAGCACTGCACTAGATTCAGATGAGTTGAATACAATAAAAGCAATGCATTATAGGTACATATTATCTTATCCTTCACGTTTAATTAAAACGAGACTATTTTCTTGTACGACAAATGATATTGTTGATAAGCGGTTAAATCCCAAAACGGATATCCTTGTCATAGACTAGAACTCAAAATGTTTTCTGTGTATTTTCTTAAAACCTTTGTTACGATGGTGTGAGCAAATAATTGTTGAGGATAAGATAAGGGAGTAGTTGAAAGTTTTACTACTAAAAAAATTATGAGTTGCCTCAGTAATTTGGAAAATTTTATTTATTATATTCCTAGCCAATCAGTCGCAGCCATTTTGAGATTTAGCTGTTCGGACATTGTTTAATTTGTTTCGTTCTCGAACCGCAAGAAAAGCCGCCGCGCCTACGCCCGTGCATAGTAGGGCCAGTTATAAAGGTGAAGCACACTTGAACAACTTCTACCTCTCTCTCCGTGCACGAGCAACACAAGATTTAGTAAGAAAACAACATCGTTCATAAGTATCAAGTACTAACGAATCGATAGACGTATACTCAATATCTTGTAATCAGATCCGCTGTCGAACGATTAATCTAGATGAAATATATCTAAATCTTCAGTAGTCTTCAGTATAATAATATTTTAGTAGATTGTAAAGAATGTATGTATTGAAAATTCTACGGCTGCTAGTAATGCCTATACTAAATAATAACACATAAAGCTATAAAATCTTGATAAAGAAGCCACCATACTAAAAATAGATACATGGATAAATTGTACTCCTATTTCTCTTCTGGACCTATTTCTATAATCAATATTGCACCGCAGAGCTCCATCAATCGTATTACTAGTAATCAAAACGTGGGAAAAATAGCAGTTTAAAGTTGGAAAGGGCAAAATGATACTGTAGCCGCCTACCTGAACTTTTTTAGATATTTTCCTTTTGCATCAGTGAGTTCTCGAATTGCAGATTATATTACCATCAATCAGAAAACTAGCACCCAAAAATTGTGGAAGATCAGCTTGTCAGAGTTCAGAACAGGGTCAAAGCGACACTGCTATTAACTTTTCTTTAATGAAAACGTTTGAACTCGTATCATATCGTATAGCACTAGCAGTCGACTGGTTAGCATTAAAATATAATTTTTCAATTGCTTTCATATTAGTTCTGCACTCTACAACACTAACAATTAAGCACCTAGCAGATAAAGAATATGGTGGACATGTTACAATTTGGAACAGAAATAAGAGTGCCTCCCTAAACAACTTTTTGATTTTTGCCTGCATACGTTTGTATTGCACTGCACGGTTATTTAATGAAACATTAAGTAGTAAAAAAAATTATAAAATTTAGTCAGTTAAATGAGATTTTATAGCAAGGAAACACTCTGAAAAATTTAGAAGCTATGACAGTTTACATTTAATAACACTGCAATTTCAATATACTAATAAATTAGGATAAATAGTAAAGCATCTAGTATATTATATACAGGCAGTAATAAATATCGGGACTTTACACCCATTCGTATAAGTTCAGAAAAATTACAGATAAACACATGAGAAATAACCGACATATTGAAGTTATTTGTACAAATTCATAGGGGTTAAAAACATTAACCATGAGATCGGACACCGCACTCCCAATAACCATATACTCGTAATTTACAGCCATAAAAATGTATTGAGAAAGAAAATAAAATGACGCAGCTTTTGGGGTATCAAATATAAAAGTGTGGGAACAAAACGAATTCGACCTCGAGAATCGAGCAATTTAGACGCACTACCCAACGAGAACCACAACATCGGGTAATAACCCAGCGACGTTACAACTTATAAAACACCCGGATAATAGTACGAGGGGATCACATCGGATCAGATTATTAAACACCATCAAGCACTCCCTCGAAACTCGATCGCGGTGCAAGACGACGGTTGAAACACAGGTACATTAAGTTACGGGACGGTATTCAAATATCAAGGATGTCAGGTATTAGACATACCTTAGGACGCGTCTAAACGCAGAAATTACATAACGCTCTTGTCAACCACAACAGGTTGGATTTTTACCTGTAATGAATCTTGGCCGTTGATGTGAGTGGAGTTTTGAAAGAACGAAACAAAAGAAAAACTAAGTTAATTGAATCATAACCATCACATCCTATTTGCTGTCTCTAAGAATTGTAATTGATTGTTAAACATTTATAAATGCGTACAGCTAATTCTTAATAAGAACTATTGATGTTGGTGGACGCTCCAGTAAATTAAAAGTGTATTGCATCGAATTTTCTATATAACAGCTCATTGACTTAGAAGAAAATTACCTTGATGAATTTCGACGAAGTAATCTTAAGTTTTGTAGCTAAAAACGGATTTGACCAAATTAGAATGGATCATATTTTTTGTTTACTTTTTTCGTTGTTACTTACTATTTGGAAAATGATGTTTTACAATTTAAGTTAGATGTACACGAAGTGAAGTTCTTTCTTTGTTTATTTTAAATTAATAGGAGGTGAGGAAGGCGTAATAGAGGCTCCATCAACCTCTAACTGCAGTGGAAGTCGCTACACCGTCTCTTGGAACACCTACTTTCCGCAAAGTCTTTATTTGGAGTTTTATTCAGGTGGGAAGGCGTTCAAAGGTATTACATAGACAAAGAACGTTTAAAGACCTTCCAAGTAAGCGTAAAAGTAATTAGTAGAAGAGTTAGAGTATGTATACACCTCAAAGTAGTATACTTGCGGTTATAGAATCCACTACGCACCACTGAAAGCTAACCGATGCACTATTTTACTGTTACGCCACTTCGCCCTTGTAGAGTATAATTAATTCAGAAGCTTGACATCAATTCAGTACGTACCCTATCATAAAGATTTCTGCAAGTTGAAACAGTTATGTCGATCTTTCGGACTCAATGCATTCACCTGATATCTGGAAATATAACCAATGTAGTTGCTCTTGACAAGAATGTGAGTTCCATAGCTTGAAAACTGCTACCTTTTCAATTTATACAGAACAAACCATTATTCGTTTAGTTATAGTGCAGATGAAACTTAGTGTTGGATATTTTTCAGTCATAAATTTTTAAATTGTATAAAATTGAAAATTTTTTAGATTTTCCACGTTTGCGTAAATTATGTGTAAAAGGAAATTTTTATCAATTACTTCTATTAACATCTCTTTAAAATACAAAATTTAACGCATTGAACACTCAAAAATATAAAATAATACCGAGGTGTTTTATTTAAAATAACGAGATGATGGAGACTTCTAATATAACCGAAAACGCTGCCATTTTAAAAATATTTTAATTACCAAAGCGATTTTGATAAATCCAGTATACAATTTTGCGGATGTCTTCTAATATTGCTGCTTTATATGTAACCCACCACTTCAAAAACACTCCGTTGAGTTATACAAAAACTTCACTTAAAACAATTTAATTAGTTACTAAAGAAACTTACCCGCTAAAACCTCTTCGTTTGTTTACTGGAGATGAAGTGTTGAGAGTCCCCGAACTGTCACTAGCTGCAGCATCTGCAACAAATAAAAATAGCTATTAATGATGCTGTCGAAGGTTGTCATTTTAAGTCATTTTCTGATATTTCTTTTGGACAATTCATTCCGACTACATTTATACTGTACAAGGTGATGCCTTAAGATTGGACAATGTCTAAAGTAGAGAAACTACACACCAAAATATTACCATTTAGCCCAACATGCATTATTTCAATGTCGTTGGTTTAAAGGCTACAAAGTGTTAAAAGTTGAAAATTTATTTTACAATTTCTAAATAATTTTAAAAGTTTTGAACAATTGGACCTTCGTGTTTTTTTGGCAAGATAATTACGATAATAAATAATTTTGTCTCTAGCATTGGAAAAGCAATTCAAGCATAGTGAACGAAAATTAATTAAATTGTTGGTTATTTTGGAAAGACAAAAGCTAATGACCGTTTTTTCTGTGGTTGCAGCTAATCAGATTTGCACATTTCTCTTTGCAAAACAACCAACCAACCAAGTACTTGAATTATACACGAATTGTAATGTATTAAAGTGCAAAACATTTCTCATGCAGCACGATTCGTCTATAATTCAAGAACTTGGTTGGTTATATTGCAAAAAGAAACGCGCCAACCTGGTGAGTTGCAAACACAGCAAAACCGGTCATTGGCTTTGTACATAGAGGACGCTAGTTACATCCTGTATATGCACTAAATCAAAACATAACTTTTGGTTTATTGAACTACTGTTGAAATAAATGAAAAATTTGATGAAAGGTCGTTCTATTTTACACAAAAAACTACTCTTATTTAATTTATGTAACTCTGACAGTTTTGAGTTATTAGCGTTTAAACGGTTTAAGGTATTTTGCCTATAAAATTTTTAATTTTTTAAAATTACAAACGATGCAGAGGAAAAGATCAAAAATTAACTAATAGTAATAACAATCAGTAACGATAACAATAAAAAATTTCAAAGTAGCTATTCGAAACGTCCATTATTCACTCCAATTCATTTTACAATGCGCTTTTCTTGAACATTAATTTAAGTTAATTCGCTGTCTCAAATTTTGTATATAAAACAAAATTCTTTTGATCACAGACCGCATCATTATTGAATACCTTTTGATGTTTGCCCGTTTAAAAGCTTCATTAAGAAGAGGCAGCTGAGTACATTTTATTGTCTCCTATCGATATGCACTCAGGTACCAGAGCACGTACGAATGTGTTCAGATTACGGATACCGGATATTAATTTATACAAAGCTACGAATATAGTATTTTCCGCCTGAGAATCAGTGGTGACATCGATTTTTCCCAAAATAAACTGGCAATGAAATACAGGTCAAAAAGTGTACAAAATACCAAACTCTGTTTCTTGTATTAATAACAGAGTGACAACCATAAGAGAATCGATTATCGGCGTTCGACGGGTTCCATAATGCATGTGTGGTAATATATAGTTTCTAAAAAAAAATTTTTTTTAGTCAAATGACTGCTAACCAAATTAAAGAGTGACTCATGACTCAATATACAAGCAAAATTAGGCATGATGGTGTTTTTGATTTGGTGTTTGACAATTCTCACAACTATTTATAGAGTACCTAAAATTTTCTGCATTTAATTTTTAATTGTGAAAATTTAAAATAATTAATTTTATTACCATTAATCAAGAAACTTATGAACAAGTTCGTCGCCAATTTTATTTTTGAAAACAAGATGGCCATTTAACCTTACACCAGAAAGGGAATTATGTCTGACCGATTTTTGTAAATTATCAGTAAACGGAATTGAAACTTTATGTATTTTCCCACATACATCTTCAACATAACTTCCCTACCAAATATAGATATTAATCTAGGTGCTATTTATTATTCCGATAACGCGTTACTCTATATCTTATATATGAAGGTACAAAAACTTGTAGCGATTGCTTTACTATATTCAATCTAAATTTATTTGATTGGTTTTAGTACTGCTGCATGATTAATTAAGCTCATTGCAATGGTTTTAAATAAATGAACAATAACGAATTACGGGAAGATACAGTTTTAATTTGAATGGAAACATATATGAAGCTGGAATGTATTAATGGTAAATTCATTATAGGATTTTAAACTATTTGGACAATATTGGTATATGCAATTAGAAGTCATATATGAAATTTAAACGATTTGGACAATCTTGGTATATGAATTTGAAATGCAACTGTGATGATATTTTTTCAACAATTTTGGACACGGATGTAAACTTACGATATGGTAAAAATAAAAATTGCATTGTTTTAAAATTTTTTAATTAAATTTTTAGTAGTTTGGCTTTTTAAGATTTTGTGTCCACGTATTTGTGTGAGTTGATCAAGTGAATAATTTGATTTATGGAGTAGTTGAAGTTCGGTATGTTTAGCCATTATGTAAAGAAGATGGTTGAACATAACTGATCAGATATGTTTATATACGATTTATGAGGAGGTTGAAATTATCCTACTAATTTCTTAAATTTTGTATATAAGTTTTAAATAAGGAATGCTTTCTGAATAAAAATTCTAATTAGAAAGAGAGATTTTTGGACTCTATTTTATTGTAAGCGAGCGATTGTCTTGTAGTTATACTCTTTTTGATCTTAGACCTAAGATATTGTTTGAAAGAAAAAGCCGTTGTGGCAGTATTGTTTGTATGAAACTATTTTTCTGAGGCTACATGTAAGATATTGTTTATTAAAAAAAAGCTGAATGTGGATGTAGCAATTGCTATTTGATAGCTTGTTTGTTAAAGAATATTTCATGTCATTATAAGTTTGATGTTTGATTCAAGTGGTTTTATTTAAGCTGAGCTAACAAAAATAATTAGGGCAACATTTTTACTAGAATCATCTTCACGGTCCACAGGAACGTTTATTGACGCCAAAAGTCGGGCATCATCAGCTACAGTTCACAGCTCTATATATATATATATATATATATATATATATATATATATATATATATATTTAATGGGTTTGAGGCCAGCTGGTAAAAAGAAAACTCTTTTATAAGACCTAAATTTTCGGATGTATTTAATCCTTGATCACGAGAAGTCAAATTCTATAAATAAAACCCTCCCAAACAGAAGAAAAGCGGAAAAACTTAAATTTTCGAATATTCATTGTTCCACCCTATATAATAAGTATACTTCATTATAGTTGAAATACAAAGTCATTCGCGTTATTACAAAACATAAAAAGAAGCCCTTACTGACTTAAATCCCGTGCAGAGTGTGAAAAAATCATAAAACGGATATAAACTTAAAAAAGCCCAAATTTTTAATTAATTTACTTCAATCGTTGATGATTACATAGTAAAAACGAGTTTCAATCTTAAAGATATAAAGCCATTCATTTCATTGCCTAAAGAAAGCAATTGCGATTAATTTTTCCGTGTATTAATAAAACTAATTTTCTTTCGAAATACAAAACCATTGAAATCCATTGTGTAAATATTTAATGGCTACCTTAAAAACAAGCTTCATTTTATTACCATAAAGATATATTTGCTTCATTCGCTGTAAATGGCATAGAATAGTGTCAGTTTAACGCAATTTCATTTAAAACAAAATTACATTCATTCTTGTTGAAAATAACGTTTTAATCTTTGAAAATATGCATTCGTACACTATACATTTCCATGCATTCGCAAAACCGTTAAGAACGCAATTGAAACTTTTATGAATTGTGTAATTATACTGAAATCTGTACTTCGCTATTACACAAATCAACCATAAAGAAAGCAAACGCGTACATGAATTATTTTCACGTGTGTAGACCATTTAACTTCATTTTAAGAGTTGCAAACACAATATTATTCTAGAATTCTCTAGTACTTTATTAATAGACAAATACGTCATCATTTTTACTAAGAAATACTATTAAATGCCAATTAGTTCGCATAAATAAATGAACGCCTCGATGCAAAGAAACTCGCGACCATTACAAAGTCGTAAAACGTAACCAAGATAAGATAAAGTGAGTTCAACTACTCTAAGTATTACAATACAAAAAAAGGAGATAGTTGCAGATAACTTCGTGCATTAGATAAGGATAAACAGTGAGTTTTACGATAAAACATAAATCATAAATTTGATACAAATTAGATCTTTAAAACCGTGGAACTCGCGGAAAAATTACATCACCCAGGTGACTAATGCATCTAGGTGGATACTGAAGAATCCCGAAAATGTGACGTATAGAGATAATGTAATATAAAAGACGGAACTTGATTATAACCATTGATTCGGTCCTAAACCAAGCAGTGCGTGACGTTGAGTAAAGATTTGAACGCATAAGTTTGAGCGATTTATTATATTACGATATTCAATTAGCAGCGTAGAACGCATAAATATAAAACTGATAAATTTGAATAGTTTCAAACACAGAAGTTATGGAATGCGATTACATGATGAAGAATCATTTGTTTTGTAATAATACTATGAAGATTGAACATTCTTCAGCACAAGAGATGCTCTAAAGTTGGTTAATTAAAAATAGAAGATGCACTTTGAAATTAATATTCTAAATGGAGATTTAAAAGAATATGAATAATCTTGTACACTGAGATTTTAAAGTTTAATGTAAAATGGAATCAGGAGGTATATAATATTATTATTGAGTGGTCGTTTACAACTGATTGGTATTTAACAATTTATCAAAGACATCAGTATTGCCCATCTTTGTCTATTTTTCCGTAAGGGGTAATCCACAACCAAGTAAAACTAAACCGTACCCATTTCAAATCCCACAATATTGTGTGCAACTATAAAGCTTCAGTTTCTGTGGGTCGCTAGTAACCAAACTGAATTTTATAAACAAAGGCAATGACAAGACATTATCAAGATATGTAAACATTTTATTATTAGGCAAACATTATTTGAAAACCGAATCACTTGTTTTGGTTTCAACAAAGCTATCTGTAGACACAAGCGTTTAAAACATAAGTGACAGGCTGACTTTATGACCTATAAGCTGTTTATTTGTTTATTTAACAATTTATTAGATCAACAAAGCACTTATTTCAAATAATCACGTTAAGTTTTATTGTGCATGGTATGTGACTTGCTCCGATGAAGAATCAAGCAGAAATAGATTGTAATACATATAACAATTCCACATGCTTCAAATAGTTTAATATTCATTGTATAAAACATATTCAAGCAAAAATTAATTTTGTATAATCACTTGCTAGCGATACATAATAAACCAACAGTAGTGCTTATGTAGAGGAGTTATTTGTTTATGAAGTCCTCGTTTATTAGATTCGGGATTGCTTGAAGGTATTCTAAATTTTGACTTTTATCTAATGCTGTTTTAATATATTTAATATATATTTAATATACTCTATACAAAAGTTATGCTATTTTATAAACTACACTATTATACTTTTAAGCATTAGTACGATAACCTATCGAAATAAATTTTCTATCTATTTGGAAGATAATGAAATTGATGGTAAGTGCACCTGGAGATTAAGAACGTATAACATTATGAAAAAAATTCTGCAGTATCAGGTTCGTTTATGACAGAATCGCTAATACTAGTTTAGTCGTTCGAAAGTATCAGAAGAAAAAATCTTAGTGGGGATTCAGAGTTTTCATAACCAAAGGAGTTTCTTAAAAAAATTGCAGCAAGATCAATTGAATTAGAAAAAAAGTTAATTTCTACATATAGTTGTGATATTAAATATTAGTATCACATCGAAAGCATAGAATTAATATTTGTATTTTTATTAACACATACAAAAATAGTATAATATACTAATCAGTAAAAGTGTCATTTATCATCCTATCAGTAAATTTATCATGTGATTTTCCTTAACAACAATAGTCGTAAAATATGTATTTTTCGCAATTGAATAATGAATTGTATTTCAATAACAACGTTCGTAGACGGCCGAGAAGTAGCAGAAATTTTGTAAAGTAATGATTCATTATTTAATCTGGTATGAGAATCCCAAGAAGTTGTAGATGATACAATATTAGGCACTATTCATATGTCGCAATAGAAAGGTAGTTTTCATTTGTCTTGTTGGCGGAATGAAACTATAGAAATGTATTGTTAGTTATTTTGTAACAGCTTTATAGCCTTTATGGCATTCCCTTCGAGGAGATATTTAAACAAATTTGCTATTGAGGCTTCAAATGACGGAATAGTTCTAACAATTTTTCTTGATGACTGCAAATCCTTTAAAATTATTCATTAAGAACGCTGCATTGTCTATTTAAATAAACAATAAAATCAGGCGATGTAAATAAGTATTTAGATCGAGGCTGAGTAGCCCAATCGCAAGCCGAAAATTATTCAATAATATTGGTTAAGTTACTATTAGTAAACGTTGGTCGTTTGAATAGAATCATCAATGTCAGGCGATTTTGATGTTACTTGTGCGCATTGAGCAGACGATTCAGTCTGGCACGACCATTTGCTAAAGAAGCACGATGCAGTTGAACTGGGTCCTCGCCAGCAACCTTCGTGTAGCGATAGGCGTTGCCGCTTAGTCAGGTGTACGATGCACTTGATTTACGGTGTATTTTAATAATGGTAAGCAGATTAATTTATTGAAAAAAAAACTAAATAATTTTGTTATAGCGCTCAAACGTTCTATAATAATTTTTATAAGATAGCACTCAAACGTTCGATGATAATTTTTGTAAGATAACGTTCAAACGCTCGATAGATTTTTAATAATGAATTGTCCAAATTTGTTAATTTTGATTTCACTAAATTTATAAAACGTACTTGGAGGATTTTCTAGTTATGGTCTTATAGAATTTCCAATAATAATTTTCTTAAAGTTTGTGCTCTTTGTAATTATCAAGTTTATTATCCGTAACGTAATTGTAATAACGTTTATTCTGAACATTCAGTAAAGATAAGACTGCGAGTTTACAAGTTCAAATACCATATTTAATTTTCCGAGTCACCGTTAAATTAACTGTCTTTAAAACAAGTTGAACAATGTTGAAAATGATGTATTTTAAATAGCCTGTTTTATGGTTTGGTTTTGTTTCGATTTGCAAGGATGAGATGCACTTCAAGTTCGTGTAAATGGTTCTAGTAAAGTTCTAGTATATTACGCAATAAAATGTGGACAGTACGTTGACGTCAGTTGTTTATCAGAGGATCGCATGCCAGCACATCTGGTCCCAACAATGTAATTGTTTCAATGTAGCTTAGAACAATACTTTCCAAGGTAAGCTTTTTTTATCACTTTGACATGACGACAGCTGTTCGCCATCTTGACAACGAGGCAGATTGTCGAAAACAACATTGTAACAATCAACGATTCTTATTTTACTGTGTAATTATGAAAACCTTTTTTGTTTAGAATCTATCACAGTTTGAATTAAGGGTTATACATGATATTATTACAAATGAATATGAATATCTTAATTAATAAAATATTTCATTTAAATTCAATCATAACTTAAGTAATTATGAAAACTAAAATTATTAGACTTTGAAATTTTAATACACACTTGTAAACCAAAATAACAGATCTGGAATTTTGGCTAATTAATTTAAAAAACCTTGTGAAAATGTTTGATACATTATTGATATTTTTAATTCTTAGTAGAGACAGCCATAATTTTCTCATTCAATAATTGTGTTGAAGAAATTAAACTACCTTTGAGATGTATATTTTGTACATAAAATTTTATTACTTAGAAGGCAATATTTAATTAAAGACCAACCATTTAATTCATTTGAGTAATTGTTTTATTTTGGACAAGTGAGTTCAAGAATAAGGTAATTAAATCAAGAGGTAATAAAGCATAAATACCCTTTACAAAATTAATGTTTTTAGCTCTCACTTAACTAAGGAGCACTAATGGCACTTTCAAGAATTTTAATACCTAAAATTGTGTTTATAATAGTGTTCAAATAATTGATATTAGTAGCTATTCTTTTTCTTTATAGTATAAGGTAACAAGAGTACACCTGTTGTGTCCTTCTTTGCTATATTAATTATATTTTCTTTAAAGCTCCTGCTTAGGCAGTAAATACGATATTTCTCTCTAAGGACTTCCAAGTCCCCCCTTAGGGTAAACCCGTGTTTAGAAAATTTAAGGACTTGGTGGCGCCCCTCTTGCAATCACATTTTAGTATTATTAGAGTCAGTACGTAAACAATGTTTTGTCGAAAAACCCACGACCACTCCTCATAAGCTCTACCCGAGGAATAGACCCCTAACATAGTCGGAAGATAGTTGAGATTCCATCATCTTAAAAAGACCATAACCTCAAGTTCACTTGAGTACACCATAAGATCTCCTAGTTTCTTTACTTACTCATTCGCGTCATTACTACAGGCGCTCATTAGTGCAAGATATTACCGTTAATATTATTTAGTCCTGTTGTTGAGATTTCTAGTAATGATTTGATTCAAGCCAATTTACACTACTTTTAATAGTTCTCATTTTAACATAAAATGATTACTTAAACCTACGCCATTGGTAAGAGTAGCGATAAAGAAAGGTTTTACTCGTGAAAGTTACTGTTTCATCTACCGCCGTAAGCTCGTATAAAAGTAAACACTATTAATTGTGAAAAATGTATGTACATATTTTTTAACATTACATCATAATTTAAAGATTGTTCAAAAAGGAATTCGTTTTGTACGATTTCGTGTTTCTGACACTGACCGCGGATATTGGTGTCGAGGCGGCTTCGTGGCGTAGTTGGTATGTGTGTGACTACTACGCCCAAGGTCCCGGGTTCGAATCCCGACATGGTCCGCTTGAAAAATGTCAGGCAAGCATTTTTCACAAAAAAAACACCTTCGTTCGGATGAGAGGTAAAATGGAGGTCCCGTGTGTGAGTGTTGTCACGCACGTTAAAGATCCCTACCTTGCCTGGAACAGCAAGGGTTCGGCAAAATTCCGAATTTTCCAGGTAAAAAAAACTCGCTTCCTGGCCAATGTAGTACCTTCTGGTGGAACATTGAAAAATCACATGTAGGGTTATTGGTGTCAATATTGGTTCTTAGATATTATTTACTTATTTCTCAATTGGGTTGTTAATTTAGGTATGGTAATATTTATTTATTAAACTAAGAAATACTTTAATATCCCGTGAATTGTGATTTACATCTACTATTGTTCTTTTGTATATCATTTCTCTAGATACGGCAGCTGCACTTGGTTTGGTATTTCCAATTTCAATAAAAAGAGATATTGGTAGGGTGTTCGAATGTGTATAAAAGGAATATAGGGATTAACTAAACGGATTCGGACCTTCATATTTGTTCAGATAACTGAAAACACGCCATAAAGGGTAATATAACAAGAAGTGAGAGATATGGTAAATAAACAGGACTGCAGAATCAATTGAAAAACGCGGAGATATCTTTGACCTTCGCATATAGTCTCATACGTAATCGGTAGCATTATATTATAAATTGTTCAGAGAATTATTCATATCATTTACAGTCAATCTTTTCAAAAGCTTCACTGACAACATTAACTCCACTCAACACGCTTTTCAATTCTGGAAATACGCAGAAATTAACAAAAGCAAAATCGTGCCAATTGGGAAAGTCCAAACATTTGTTGATAAGGAAGATTTTTATAGTGGACATCGACTGCTGAGGAGAGGGAGGGGGCTGTTTTAATGCCAACTAAAGAATTTATTCATCAACAAATCGTATCGCTTTTTCATAATCATTCTAAAATTGCGGCAGTATCCAGATGTGATGACGTTGATTGATTTATAAATTTACAAACTCTGTCGACAATGATCATAGACACCAAAAGATACAACTTGTGATTCCTTCAATCTTAATTATCGAATGCATTGAGCGGTCTTTTTAGAAGCATACAAAAATCCCTTTTGTTATAATATTGTAATACGGCATCGCTTAGTCTGCACTTGACCAGAATAATACAGCTGGACGTAAACAAAGCATTTGAACACAAAGGATAATAACCAACCTGTGGCGTGACGCTTTGATTGACGGTTTACAAGAAGTTGCAAGGAATAACTTTATTAAGCTTACAATAGGTATCTTCTAGATGTTATTTGCATAATTCTAGTACGTTCAAAAATAGTCCAAAAATATTGATTATGTATATAAACTGTTGTCATGGGCATCATTTAGTTTAGTTCTAATTCTAGCTTTCATTATGATACTAGTTTTTTTATTTGAGTCCTGAGCTATAAAGTCGTAATATGAAATAAATTAGTGGTAACACATACTGTTAAAATACGATAAATAGCCCTACGTGATATAAATTATTGTAGTGTTCGATATAAATTAACACTTAGTGCTTCGATAGTAAATAAGAAGATAATATCGTAGTATTAAGAAGTTAGTATTTGTACTGTGAGCGACTAGCTGGAAATAAATTGTCGTGAGTGCTTTAGAATTTCACTGTAGCTATGAATAGTTGAAAAGGCTTATGGAACCAGTTCATAATAAGTGCCGTTGTTATTACAAAAGAGGTTTCGTTACAATATGTTTGAACAACCCTATACAGGTATTGCAGATGGTTCAGTACGTTAAAGTAGTGGAATTCTTGGCAAAAGTTTTTGTATAACTGATTTTCCAAAGTTTGTCTTCCTTAGTCAAGACTAAGGATCATTTATGAATTCAAATGGAACAACTTTCATAATCTGGTGTAACTTAATTTATTGTTTTGATATTTTTGCCGTTGTTTAACGCATATAGAGCGACGTAAATCTTAGCTATTTGAGTTAGGAAGTGTGACTATAAAATAATGAGACTGATGTTGTAAAACTTTTTATTTTTAATTTATATATTTTTAATTATTATTCCCTTCAATACCCACCCACGCTGCTGCACGCGGATTATCCCTAGTTCAAAAAAGCGCTGAAAATCGTCTTCTGTGAGCTCGTTCATAGAGCGTGCCGCTTTTTTTCACGTTCAACTGTCTAAAATCTTGACCTTTTGATACAGATTTATTCTTGACAAATCGACAAATCACATCACATGCTATCATTCTTTTCAAAACGTTAGGTAATCTTCAATAACACTTATTTTTACACGAGCTTCTTTTTGTTCGATTGTGAGAATTTTTGGTACCTTTTTCGCACACGCTCTTTTCATATTAAAATTCATATGTAATAATTGCCTTAAGCATTCTTTGTCAATTTCTATTGTTTCAGCAATCACACGAATAGTTAAACGATAGATCAAATCGGATCAAATTGCCAATTTTTTCGATATATTCGTCCGATTTCGGTGTGGAAGGGCATCCAGGATGTGCATCACCTTCAACATCTTCTCAGCCATCTTGAAAACGCTTAAACCACTCAAAAACCAACACGTGATAAACGTTCACTGTCATATACTTCTTTTAATAAAAGATAAGTTTCAGTAGCTGTTTTACAAAGTTTCACATAAAATATCACAACGATTCGCTGCCATATATTAAAACACATCATTTTTACGCAAAACAAAAACTGGATCTTATACAAATGAAGGCCGCAGTCAGACTAAGATGTCGACAGATACGCAAGTGGCGACAATCGAAAAAAAGGGCTTACACTATATATCTGCCCGTCATATGACTTTGGCGCATGCGTGGTGCGTCTGAAGTGACATCAGCTTCGTCAACCACACATCGTAAAACTGTAATAAAGCACCGGTAGAATTTTTACTAAAACTCAATTAGCAACTTTGGGCAAATATAATTCTAAGTCTGTTAATCTGATCTAGTTGCACTCATCACTAGACCAGAATTACTGAAACACCTGCATATATAATTATTCTATTTATATTAGTTTTAGCTAACTTTTTCATAAGCGGAAGCTACTGTTTTGTTTCTGAGTGAGTTACGCAGTCGGACAGTCAATGAGTATGTGTCAATAGCTTGAATTTTCTTTTAGTCAGTTGATTGTTCCCCTATAATCTACATATAATCTCAAAATATTTTATAAATATGACCATTTATTCCAAAAATACCCAAATTTCTGACAACTAAAAATTCCAGTAATTTAAGATATTTTGGGAACGAATAAAGAGTCTAACTTTGTCCTTAAAGGATTAACTAAAGACATATTTCGGATATTCTACCATCATTAGAGACCTGTAAATTTTGGTTTAGGGCATTTCCGTTTAATTTTTTTGATTTTTGTTTGAATCACTCTTATAGACTACAAAACCAGTTAACAGGTCGAGGTGAAAATTTCATGATAAGGGATAGGCGATGCTTATTTAGCTTGGTGAAGTAACGTTTTTGGCGAGATATTGCGTTAAATATATGTTCAAAACATCGAAATACTCTACTTTTTGTACTGATAATGCGAAATTGATCGATGACAACCGCTAGAGACTTAAAAAAATTGAGTTTTATGGATGATTCTTGTCATGGGAACGATTATTGACAACCGCTATGCATATGAATGAGTGATAAAATATAATTTTCAAAAAATCAAGTCTGTTTTTATCAAATGATTGGTAATCAAACTTGACAACTACCTATAATGAAGCATGCATGAAAAAATACATTATGGCGTTTTTTAGTGAATCCATGGTAAACTTTTTTGAAGATACGTACGTGACCAGGATATAGATATCAAAGCTTTGCCAATTAAAATAAAGTTAACCAAGAGCGAGTCGAACTCGCACTATTACCAATAGTACCGTACCAATAGCAACCAATAAACCAAATTAAGCTGTTTTTATTTTTTATGTATATTTAAATCTTATCCAAATTTGATTGTGATAACTGAAAAATGAATATATTGTCCCACATTGTACTGATACATTAGTAAATACGTTGTCTATTAATGTGTTTAAAAAAATTTTCCCAGCAATCATTACACTGTCAAAAAACCTGCAGTTTTCCGATAATCTATGACTCAATAGCTACTATCCCTATTAATATCAAAATTTTAGTTTTGGAAATGTAGGAGAACAGGGGGGGAAACGGTCATTTTTGGCACATTGAGCTATTTTATGAATACTACTAGACCGAAAATTATAAAAAAAATATTTTTAGAAACCCGTTAGAATCTTCTTTCGAATGATACTTCACACGATATATTTATTAAAACTTTTTTTCTTTTGACCGAATTAACCCCCACCATTTCAATCTAAAAATACTTTTTTCTATTTTTTGACTGCCGATATATGTGCGCGCCATAAAGACCTAGCATTGTGCCAAATTTCAAATTCCTACGTTACATAGTTTTCGAGAAAAACCCCTGGGACAGACGGACGAACGGACACGAGAGTGATCTTATGAAGCTTCCGTTATACCTTATAAGGTAAGGAACCCTAAAAACGGTCGAAACTAACCTTTATGTGCTAGATTCAAAGTCTGACGACGAAACCCATAGCAACAATGACTTTTGGAATTCGGAAAGCTAGTATGAGACAAACGGTTCAAAATTATTTTATATGTAGCCCACTGTTTAGGATAGTTCAAACAACTAAGAATTCAATCTTAATTGATGGTGTCCTAAAGTCTAAAGCGTTTATTTTTGGTACCAATAGCAAATGACGGTCTTGTCATTTTCTAATGCTAAACAGCACTTCTTTCAAGTTCAGATTCTACACGCGAATAGTAAATTATAGTCAAATTCACTTTTTGCCATAACCTAAATCTAAAATGTACTTGCTACCATGCGCACTTGACTGTTTTTAGAAACAAAGTCTTAAGACCAAAATTCTTCTTAGTCAGTTTGTAAGCTTAAAATCTAATTGATTGCAACGTCAGTAAATGACTAGTAAACACTTACAATACACAAACATGGAATCATTCCTTTCATAGACCACTTAATACTTAAATTCTCAATAAATGCATCTCCCCTCTCGTCCAGTATTATTTTCACGAATATCATCATGAAGTTGAAAACTAAATACCCTTCTGTCGCCAACTCTTAACATACGTATGCAAAATAAATTGTATTTCAAGTGGGCTTACTTTTTGGTTTATGCTTTACTGGATGACATATAAAAATAATTGTGAAACAAGTTGCACCATAAATTTTTGGAGAGTACTAATTTATGAGTTTTGCACACAATCTTAACAATTTTTCTCGCGTGAAGTTTTTCAAGGGATAGTAAATTCAAGCAACATGCTATCATGGAATATTGCGCTTCAGTGTAAAACAAATAAAAGTGACTTATAATGCGCTGTGGAATTGATAAGTATTGTAACGAATTCTAATTGACTGTTTCTTATTCGACTCAATGTTAAGCTTAATCATTCACAATTATTCATGCAAATCTTTAATTTACTGAGATGATGTTAAAGAGATCACTAATGATTTTTACTAACAATGTTTAGAAGTAATATATTTCTTAGCTTAAACTCGACTCGTAATTTATCTACACAAGCACTCACTTTATGTAGACATCCAACGTATTTATTTTAACAGTCGATCCAATAAGTTATTTCATAATACTTGCGGATTCATGCTCAAAATTGAACTTACCGTCGGATCATATGGTTTATATATCTAACTAATATGGTTCCCACATATACCAGAACATTCTAGATATTTATATGGGTTCTTTAAATATACCTTTGTAGCTATCAGTCACCACTGTTCGCTTAATCGCTTTATCCCTTTATTTTAAATTGTTCGGCGTCACTGTAACAATATTGCTCGACTTCAATGTGATATTTACATATGTTTATCAAAAATTAAAGATTTTCAATATTTTACCGACGTAGTTTAGCTACAAGTAACTAAACTCAAAAATCCTAGAAACCTTGCATTTGAAAAAATAACGTGCTTGCTAATTATTCTAGGTGATTCTACCATTCTGTCGTATTACGGTCAGCTATCATTTACATATCTGCAGTTTTTTGCTCATTTTCTAAAAGATGGCTTATAACGCTGGAAAAGCAACCACCTTAAGTATGTAGTAAAATATTTCTTTTGATGTCATCTAAACGGCTAATTATTTCTTAACACAAAATGTATTTTCGAAGTACTTTCATCTACTAACTTCTTCACACCCTGCATAACGCTATTGCTTGTGAAATAATTTATAATAGAAAACTTAGATTTTAGACGGATCAGTTTTCAAAGGTAATGACTAAGAATTCCTAAGTTTAATTTTAAATTACACTTTTATATATTTATGGAGGCGCGTGACTTTTAATTTCTGCTATGAAACTCTATAGCATTATAAGAGCTTAATTTTTCTATTTGAGCCGTGTTCTTAATGAGAAAAAGTTAATTTGCACAACCCACGTAGTGTCGTCATGCATTATAGTCATGCTTATCTTGCTTGGAACAGCAAACGTCTGCAAATTCAGAAGAAGCCATAAGAATTTTTAATCTTAGTTGAGAGAGCTAAGCCCTCTACCTATATAACGCACTGGGGTATTCTTAGCGCTTTCTGTTTTAAATTGCAAAAAACATCAGCAGAAAAGTTTGCAATATTCTCTCTTGCTGCTTACGAAATGATGTCAATTCAATTTTTACAAAATTACGCTAGAAGAATCTTTCAAAATCAGAAGATGAAATAAAAAACACAGAATAATTGAAAATCCTGTCCTATTCAGTTTGGAAAAGGCTGATAAAATAATATGAATCAAAGTTTAAAATTCATAACTGAATAACTGAATTTTAAACGTGATGTACTTTTTACCGCTGAATATTAAAAAGTAGGTGCCGTACTATTTCAGCTTAAGGGAAATAATATGTCTAAGTAAATTGAAATTTAAGTGATGGGTTTGTTTCTGTATCTAATTTACCTTTCAATTCCGACTATAATTAGTTTCACCAATTCAATGAACTGGGATCGAACATACTTATTTATTTATTTCCACTTCTCTTTTTAAAAGGCGATATGGAAGTTTTGTTAACCTGGTTAAATAATTTAGAACGCACGTGTATGTATTACCATTGTCAATGTGCGTTCTATTATGATCTTGGAAGAGCTGTATATAAGTCTAAAGCATGCCAAATTTTACAGCTAATGTTCTTTTAATAGCTCTTAACGTCGTTCTGAACAAAAAATATGCATATAATAATAATAAACTATTAACACGAACATCGGAAGAAACTCTGTTATGTTTGTAAATTTGAACCGTGAGCCATTAAACTAGAAGTGTTTTTCAGAAGGTAAAATAACCATTATAAATAACATCGAATGCCTTGAAATTATTTGTACTATTAAATGGTACACCGAAGAGTTGAAATCTGTTCCGCTATTTTTGTTTAAATAAGATGATTTTGATTTGGTTTAAATAGGTTCCTATTGATTACCTTCCAACAGCGACTTATTGGTGTCAGTCATTTTTTGGATGGACAATTCCACTAAGTTATATCAATCAAAAAAACAATAATAAACTATTGTATAAAACCATACTTTCTCCAGCTTATGCCATTTGAAGATACCTCAGGCATTGTAAGATTAAAACTACTTTATCCCAATCCACGAGAGTCGATATTGGAACGAAAACTTTATTTACATAAACCTTTTCAACAACTAGTAGTTACAATGGAATTAGCTAGAAGTTCTCCCTACAATTTACTTCAGCTAACCCCTGGCAGTACAAGTATTATCTTCTTAACACTACGATGCTACCTTCTAAATTACTATAAAAGCACTATAATTAACTATCCAAGCAATAGTTATTAATTTATATAATCACTACAGAAATTTATATCAACACTACTTATTTATATAACAATTATCAAAGCTTTAAACTAGAATATATTGTAATCAAAACTTCAATCATAACTGACTGCAGAATCCCTTAACGGCAATTTATAGCCTGTCCAACTGCCCTAGATTATTCTACAACATACCCGAACTTTCAAATAATATTCTCAAGATTTCCTATTGTAACTTAAATAACTCTTAATTCCAAAACCCTTGTACCTGTCAATCAACTCCATTTGAAAATGTCACGCCACAGAATGCCCACCAACTATCTTTTTGTGTACAGAAGCTTCGTTTACGTTCTAATGTAATTATTTGGGTAGGAGGCAGACCGATCGGCGCTACAATATCAACACTCAACAGGAAACTGAGGTAACGATGGCAATACTATTATTGTAGTTATGATCGACTCATCTGCAGGAACTAGGAAAAAGTAGATATCGGATTTCTATTAAGTTGAAATAGTTTGACCAATTTTCATAAAACTTGTAAAAAATGATAGGGGCATTAAGGGTGAAGAACCCTATTGTTGAACAGAATCGATCAACAGAAACCAAGTAAAATCCTGTCCAAAAATGTTGGAATAACATTTTTCCTCTTCTTATACAGGGAGAACAACGATTTAGGCATCATAAACAAAGATTGTTTAAGTATGGCCAAAACGCATTCTTTCTATTTTCTCCAAATGTTCTAAAAAGCACTAAAAATGGACGAAAACATGGATTTCGAATGGCTATATCAAATAATAAACATTTATATATTCAGTTATATATTCATGAATAGTAAATATTATTTAAAAATGCTATTTTAATTTTTTGCTTTAGAAAATATGATTTCAGTTAGGGCAGCTAGTACAATTAAAACAAAAAAAAATAAATTTTCTTAAGTAAATTGGTATAATTTAATTTAATATTAAGGTAAGTCATTAGCCACTAAATAGAATAAACGTCGCAGCAATAAAAATAACTGAAATAAAAGATTTCATAATTTATATAATGTAATAAATATGTAATACTGGAATGTTAAATAGGTATAGAATGCAGGGCGTCATGCAATAAATAAAACCGCAGAGTATAGATTAATGAAATAAATTAATACATGAGTAATGCTTAAACCCCGAACAGGGAAGATTATATTGGAGACATAGCGAAACATTCAAGAGTAATTGCAAAAATTAATATGGCTATATCGTATTACCGGATGCTGACCAAAATAAGATTCTATAATGGGAGAAATAAAAGTAGTTGGACTTGACAGACAAGAATGAATTAATTATTTGCGAACAGTTAATTAAAAAGGTCGAAATGTCATTATATGAAGAAGTAATAAGGTAGAAAGATCGCGCTCTGGTGCTGGTATAAGGATTAGTTAAAAGTGAAGTTGAAAGTACATAACTCCAACATGTGATAGTGAATTTACCGCAGGAAAAATACGCGACGAGCGACATGAAGTTGAAATAACCTGCAAATGCAGGGTAGGTGCACACCCGCGGAAGACGTGGATATGTCGTGCTGATCGAGGTAAATGGGGTAAGGAGGCAGAACAGTAAACCTCTCCAATAGGATTTAATGGTATGTTGTATTAAGGATGATGCTGTTGTTAGAAAACTTAAATAATTGTTGCAAGAAACAAAATTAGCGTTGTCAAACATCCTGAAATTAAACAGTGATCAGAATGAGCTTAGATTTAGATTTATGAATTATCAACATGTTTATTGAAAATGCACTTGGTTTGTATTGATATAATAGAAAGTTAATCAAAGTGAAAGTAATTATTTTGTTAAGCTAACTTAGCATTATTATAGGACATTGGAATGGTTAATAAAAAGTTGGTATTTAACTGTTAACTATGTGGTTATTAAAGACATTTCCAGAAATACTGAATTATAATGTCCTCTAATTTAATATTGGAAACTAGAAAAATGGAGTGATAGTATTATTGATGGATTTAATTTAATGTTTTTTTAGAATTTCTTTTAGTAATAAATGGCCAGAGTGAGATTAAAAACTAGGTTTCTTAAGTATACTTGTATTTATATCGCAATTATTTTATGTTAATAAAAATTAAGTGTAGGTTGAATTTTATTTGCAATTATTTATGAACTATATTAAAATTTGGTTAATGTAAAAGGTATTCAGGTAGCCCAGTGATGGAGCCGTATTTAGTAGACATTTTATTCTAAAAAATTTTTAAATTATCACAAACTTAATATTTAAAAAAATGACAACACATAACTTGATAACTTTAGGAAACCAAAAGCAAAGGAGGAAATCTATTCAGAATAACCGTCTTCCGTGTAGAGATAATATCGAAGGGTTTGCTGAGACAGAAGTGCTTGGCGCCGCAAAGTCTTTCAGAGTAAGTGAATATTGTAACGTAATTTGTTTGTATTTCAGCCATTGTATTATTGTTATTTCAAAATTATTAAAAGATTATAAAAAATTTTAGCTGTTAAAAATGAATAAAGAGAAAAAAAATTATAAGACATTTTTCAAAAATCCTTTCTTTGAATAGTCCTTATTTTGAAAACGATTCACCTCCAGAAAACGAAGATGTGCTGTTCGGTTTCATTTCATCTCAAAGTTGCAAGAAAATTTACTGATATTTCAATGCGTCATATGTAGAGAAACTTTTTAATCCGAATGTATGAAGTCTGCAATTAATATGAATATGATAGCCGTCATGTGACTTTACGTCTGCAAACACACTAGATTGACAGTTTAAAATAGGTTGAATTTAAAAACTTTATTAAGCTTACAATAGGAACCTTCTAGATGTTATTTGCATAATTCTATTACGTTTTAGAATAGTAAAAAATTATTGATTGTTTATATAAATTGCCGTTCACGGCAATTTTATTCGATTTTATTCAAGTCTTGATCAATAAAGTCGTGTTATGAAATAAATCAGTGGTAACATATTGTAAAAATAAATAGCTATTTAATATAAATTATTGTAGTGATCGATATAAGTTAACAAGTAATGCTTCGATAGTTAACTATAAGTGCATCAAATAGAAATTAAGAAGATAGTATTATAATTTTAAAGATGTTAGTATTTGTAAAGGTTATGCACTGATGAGACAAGTTCGAGAATTGTAAAAACATTATAAAGGTAACGAATGACAAAGTGATTTGTCCATATTGTACTCTACATTGGGAACATTAAGATGCTAAAAAATTTTCTCTTTATCTGAACAATGATTCAGACTATTTTCAACAATGAAATGGGATTTGAACATAAAAATTTATTAATTTATGTAGAAATTTGATGGTTGTCAAGAGTAAAAATATTAACAAAACTTAAAAATTAAAAGAAGTAGAAGCATTTCGAAAAATAAAAAAATCGGAATTGAGAAATGTTTTCTGAGACAAATTGGATCGTGTATCGTATATATTTTTTTGTAATAAATGAGTTATATTTAACTCTGCAAAGAAATAATATTACCACCTTTGACTTATGGAATAAAAATAAAAACATTCGAGGAAAAATTACAACCATAGTGCAATTATGTAAAAGAAAACAATTATGAAATGTTTCGTTCATTTTCAAAATATATTAATGAAATTGATAAATATGCGCAATTTAAACGCTACTATCACTAATATAGTTCCAAGAATTGACACTATAAATGAAGGTTTATAGATATAATAATTTAATATCATTCCTTAAAAACAAAAAATTCTTTTTCAAAGTTTTGTCATTTAAATTACTTTATTCATTAAATAACTTTTGTTATTTAAATTATTTTACGAAAATCAATACACATTATTATTCAAAATAGTAGTTCCTTCCGATCTCAATGTTTACATATAGTTTAGTTCAAATATTATGACCGTATTTATTATGTTATTTATTTAATTTACAAACAACGTTAGAGAGTTATTGCAATGTTCATTTTACCAATCTTTTAATAAAGTTCCCTTATTTTGCGTCTACGCATGCGCAGTTAACACATCCTTAATTTTTGTACTTTATTAAAATACAGACCACCTTTATTTGAGGTAACGGCTGCTTTTATTTAAGGCACCTTAATTTTGATATAATACGAAATTTCTAACCTGCAAACTTACATTTAATGTTTTGTTTTCTCTACCTATAGTTATTGTGTTGAAATCTTTTTGAAAACGGATATGCTGCTTGAGAAGAAGTAAAAAATAGTGTCTTACAGTTAACTTGAAAAGAGTATTCCGTGAAAACACTTCGACAATACGTGCAAATGTTATTGGATCAATGGGAAATGAAAGACTCGAATGATAAGAAAAGGTACATGTTTGTGTGAATACATATTTTGTTATGTTTTCTAATTTACTTAAACGTGTGTAGGTCCAGTAGTGAAGAACCTTATTCTGAAAAGGATTGTACAATCTATTGAGAGAACTAAAAACGAAAAAACAAAAGAAGAAAATAAAAGTTCAAAATGCTAGAGCTCCAACTGAATTTGGGAAAGAAACTATAGTGTGCTGCAACGGATTTTATGCAAGCCAATGAGAATATCGTTTATTTCAAAAATGAGTATGATTATGCTAAAGGTTCACATACAACAATTGAGAATTCTGGTAAACTTTGATTTGAAATGTTTCAATCGAGAAATAAAAAACTGTTTAGGTTTAATTTAAGAGCCTTCAAAATTTAATTGCGTAGATGAAACATTTAATGTAAATGAAGATTTAAATCCTGAACTAGCAGAGAAACAAGGAGAAATTAATTTTGTTACAACAGAAAACACACGTACACCTTTAATTTCAGTAACCGGCAATAACAAAGTACATTTTCGTAGAAACATTCTAGGTACTTTTATTTATTGCTTTAATTTGTAAACTGCTTCAGCAAAACGATTATGTTAGAATTATACTCATATGCCTTTGAAATACTCGCATTACATATTTGTTAACGTATACTTTTAGTAGTAACCTGTCACCTACTGAAAAATCCTTTTAGTATGTATTAATCACGTAGATTTTTTTATTATTTTAAAACATTCAAATTAGCAATCACTGTTTCTAAATTTTAAATAAATTGTGTCTGCTTTTCATAGGATTTTGCATGCCAAATAATATGCACGTTTTAGTAAGACCTATAAAAACTATAACTAAAAAGATCAATTATATGAGACAAAGTGGTTTAGATTACTTGAAAGAATAGAATGGTAGAGAAATGGAATTTGAGAAAACAAAATTGAAACTGGAAGAATGAAAAGGAGCAGTGGCTGAAAGAAATATTGCTCTAGCAGAAAAGAAGTTTGTCTGAGAATCAGAACAGTATAAAAAGATATTTGATAGGCTACAGGAAAAAGTTGATAAATTACTTGATGTAGTTAAAAAATATTATACTTAATAATATGTACATATATTTATGATATTAAAACATGTACTACATAAAACTGTATCTCTGTTAAGCAATTAAATAATGGCTACTGGTCTTACAAACTATGAACATGCCAATACAGGGTAATCTGATCACTGTTTAACCAAACCTTTGATTCAGAATAAGAATATCTATGTTTATTTTACGAATACAGTTCCTTCCTACTTTTATTAAAAATAAAAATTTGTTCACCTTATTACGCGAAATTCTAAGGAAAACATGGGAATACTCATATTAAAATAGTCATTGAGGTAGATTTGGTTTTAATCAGGTTAACGGTGAATGAATTTCTCTGTTTCGGAATAGTGCTCAGGGAGAGTATTTATAAATTAAAAGGATAAGTCGAAATGATTATATTCGCTCTACGATAGTGCATATAGTTATAGATGTGAACTACAATTTTTAAGCAATGTACTCTTCGAACAATGGAAGTATAATATAGAAGTATTCGTTTGGCTCCCATGTGTGACAGTTTGTCAGAAGAACCGGACCGCACATTTATACAAAGTTTCTAAATGACTAAGGAATAATTCTTGATTTTTCCTGAAATCTACAAATGCAAATTGACTAATAGCTTTTTGAAACCCTACCAAACTGCCACACAGAGTACTTCCATAGTATTATTAAACGCAATTTGAGGGGTAATAAATTTGCAGGTTGACCAGGGTATGGTGATAATAATAGTTGTCTAACACCATATGCCCGATCTCCATATAACAAATAATTTACGCCATTAGGGAACATGGTATTTTGTTCCAATTCTTGAAATTTGTCTCCTCAAAAATTCTACCATCATGTCTCCTACCTTACATGTGATTTTCCAATGCTCCACCCGAAGGTACTACATTGGCCAGGAAGCGAGTTCTTTTTACCTGGAAAATTTGGAATTTTGCCGAATCCTTGCTGTTCCAAGCAAGGTAGGGATCTTTAATGTGCGTGACAACACTCACACACGGGCCCTCCATTTTACCTCTCATCCGAACGAGGGTGTATTTTTGTGAAAAATGCTTGCCTAACATTTTTCAAGCGGACAGTGTCGGGATTAGAACCCGGGACCTTGGGCGTTGTAGTCACACACATACCAACTACGCCACGGAGCCGCCTTCATGTCTCCTACCAGGAAAGCTCTTTCTACATTGATAATTAATCCATCTGGAGTTAAAACTGACTAATATTTAACACAGTGTATTCTCTTATGGCCAGAGTAACACTCTTCCTGATTAATAGACGCTCTGCTTATAGGATGAATTGTGCCGTCACTGAACCCCCAACAGATATGGACAGTAGCCACCATGTCAGATATAGACTAAAAATTAATTGTTATTAAAATATTGTTTATCAGTCATTAAACATGCCAATTACTTGCGTTATATAATTGATATCTGTTCTTGTTTAGCCATTGATGGAAATTTAAATTGTTTAATAGATGCTTATGATTGTCAACAATAAAATTAGCACTATTGCAAATAATTTGGGTTAATGACTGTGATAAATGATTGAATATTTTTTCAAAGTCTACAATCGGTTAGGATAATTGACTCTTCCCAACAACATGCATAATGCTGTTGTTCCTTCAAGTTTATTAATGTGTATATTATACATATATTGCACATTAACGTTTAGTTTTTGTTGAATATACAAATCTATGATTTATGTACCATCTATATTATTTCTGGTGTCAGTAACAATGCTCTGTGGTATTTATTCGTAAAGAATTCTGCAGTCGTAGTATATCTGCTTTGTGAAAACGAAAATTACCTTTGGCTTCAGCATCAGTCACGTTATTCAAATTAAATTCCACTGGTCCACTAACACCATTTTCCTCATTATCCTCGATACCAATTATGTTATGAAGAAGCAAGAACTCAATTTTACGGTGGTTAGCACTCCCTAGGATTGCTACCTCTAATTGTTCTTCTTATTCATATTACACATATGGGGTTCTTTTATGTAAAAACGATAATAAATTTGCAATTATGCACTGGAAATTCTTGGTTCATAAACGAGATTAATTCGTTATTTATTTTGAAAAAACATAACCTAGATACAATACATCAAAATAAGGAATGACGGGAAACACACTTGCAATAACACTCCTTAAAAAAGGATGCAAGATTTAATACAGGATATTTTATTTAAATATTCTTTTAATAAAGTCGGCTTGGAATAAGTTAGGCAATAACTCTCTATTATTGAAATAATTACCTTTATATTACCTGTGTTTATTATTTTTTATAAATTAGAACACTTAAAATTAGAAAAAAATACAGTTACAGAAACTAATTTTTGAAATTTTTTCTATTGTGGGAGAACAGACACCCCTCACCAGTAATGCGCTTCGCGCACGTTCTTTACTAAAAATATATTGCCGCTTTTACAGCAGTCTGAACTTTATAGCTAAGGGATTCGGGAATTACTATAAAGAACCTGCACTTACTCTCTCATATAGTATGCAAATTTTCGTCTGGTCCGCAATATCAACTTAAATTTTTATTGGTGCTCAGCATGATTCGGTTGAGAAACGTCGCACTAAAGTAAATTAAAACAATACCTGGATCATCAAACTATTATTACCTTTTCATTTCGAAGCACAACTTCTGAAACAATCCTTGTAATGATGTTAATACAAAACAAACAAGTTGAAAATGCAAGGCATTGTCGCAACGAACTTCCAAATGTAGACTTACTTTAAAACAAATTAAAGAAATTAAAATTATTATGTTGTAATAATTATAAGTATTCAGATAAAAACAAAAATTTATAAACAACAAAAGAGACATTTTAATATATTTTATTTTATTCAATAAATATTTTAAAAGGTATATATTAGTTCTCATCAATAAGATAAGAATTTTTTTTTTTTTTATATGAATCTAATTATTTTCGGTAATCAAAATTTAAGTTTAAACAATGTCTATAATATTGGAATAATTGGCATGAAATGCCATAAATTGTTCAAATATGTGTCGCATATTGATTTTAAACTTATTTAAAATTTTAATTATCCCTGTGGATTTTCCCGGGGGCAAGGCGTCCCCGTGGCCCGATTTTAACTGACATCAAAACTTAAGCTCTGGACACCGAGCTGAATCGATTGATGTATCACACATTGATGTCCGACCATTAAAAAGGCCTCGGACACACACACAGACAGACACACAGACAAATAGATTTCATAAACGAACGAAGTTCGTTGAAAAGTACTTAGAAAATGTGTTTCAGTATTTTTAATTCATAGTAAGAAGTTCCTTAACCCTTTATAATGCATATTGGGGTATTCTCGAAACGGTTTATTTTAAATTGCAAAAAGTAGCATACAGCAAGGAAAGTTTTCAGTAAGAAGGATTGTTATGTTATATCCTCTTCGTATCATAGAACACTAAATTTTAATATTTGTAAGTCGATAACTGAATTTCAAGCACGACCGTGCCTTTAAACAGCTAATTAAGAAATATGAGATTCATTTCTATTTGGTTATTGAAAATGAAAATTTTATGAATATCGTAATTCCAAGCCATGGTCGTGTTTTTATTATCCAGCGTTCCACTTCAATTTCCAATCCAATTACATTCACCACTTCACTGAACTGAATAATAAATTTATATATTCTTTTCCGTATCCATGTCCTTTTCAAAACGACTTTAAGGAATTGTAACCCCTTAAATAATTTAGAACGCGCGTATGTATTACCTTTTGTTAGATGTGAGTTTATATATATATATATATATATATATATATATATATATATATATATATATAAATGAGTCCCAGGTTAGGCGTCGATAAAAATGTTGTAGACTGTGGACTGAAGATGCCCGACGTTGAGAGCCAATAAAAAATGCTGTGGACTAAAGAAGGTTGTAATAAAAGTGTTTCCCCAATAATTTTTGCTAGCGCAATTTAAATAAAACCACTAGAATCAGACAAGCTTTATAACCGCACACAAACAAACAATCTTTCAAATAATAATTTCTACATCCACAACAGCTTTTCTCCAACGAACAATATATTACATATAACGTCTAAAAAAAGACACTTTCATACAGATAGTAAAATCTAAAAATAGAACCCAAAATTACCACAACGGTTTTTCATTAAAAACAATATCTTAAATGTAACAAAACTATAACTTCTGAGTAATCACACACTAAAATTACAGTCCAAAATCTTTTATAATCATGAAGAGTACATCAAATCTTAATTTCGTTCACCAAAACTCCTTAAATAATTCTTATTACGTATAACATTTGTCAAGACAATTCAGATAATTCAAAATCCACCACTTTAACATCAAATTTAAACGTATCTGATTAGTTAGTTTAATATAATTTTTTATATAATTGCAGACCTCACCATCGGCTTGCTCCCTCCCGGTAAGTCGAATTATCCACCTGTATACACACACACTTTACACAAATTTAAAATATTAGCATAGAAAAACTCTTATAGAATTTAACTAATAAATAGAAAGGTCATTTGTTTTAAATTATAAACAACGTAATTTTATTTTACCATGTAAATTATGCTGGTAGTCGTTGTTGCTTCTGTTTAGCACATAATCATCCATTCATGTCCAAAATCGTCCAGATTTTCCATTATATATAATTAACCATCAAAATTGCTACTCCAAATCCATATACGCTTTTATTAGATTAAAAACGTCATCTTGCAGTACACAACTATTATTTATTCATTTTACGTACTTCCAACAATCTCACTTACTTCTGAGCGTTTAAAACACTTTTCCTTCACTATTTCAATAATTTCCACTACTACACTGTAGTATTTTTACGAAGTGGTATATTATCATTAGTTCCACTGCATCATGATGTTTTGAATGAGAACTGAACAACTGATCCGCTGATCTGACTTCCATTGGGTTATACAGACAAGCCTTCGTGTGACGTAAACATCCACAAAAATATAGCAAAGTCTAGTTGTCCTTTCTATGTACGAATTGGTCCTTCAAAGTGGGTTTGTCTTTTTACGTAAGCATCGAGAATTGTCATGAATGATACAATCTCAGAAATTTATCGTTCTGATATCCTGGAGCTACTAATTAGTTGATGTCGCTCCTTATCAGTATTTAAGATTTATGACTGTACTTAATGCCGTTTACCTATACGTTATCTTATATTTACGACTTTATAGCTTTACTCGTCTTAATTTGACGATATCGTTTACCTTTGCTATTCACGTTTTTCAATTGAAATACACTGTCCTAGTCACTTTGAATATCGACTGACATTTTAAATGAATACTCTTTCATCTAAATATCGATGTATGTTTGTATTAAGAGTAAATTAAAATATTGTATACGCGACCTTGCCCGTTGGAAACGCTTGGTTTCTTTGAACATAAACACGACCAAATGAAACATTTTATAAAAATTACGCATTTACGCAACTGAGTACTTTATAGCAAAATATAGCTGAAAATCTTTGAAAAACGTCCTACCACTCGCGGAATATACCATTATTCTTATCTAAAAACATTATCTCTTCGTCATTAAAAATGAAAATCCCTTTAATTATATCTTTATGTATTTATACTCAAATACCAAGCGTTCTCTGAAATACGCTTCTCCATGAAAATGAATATTTACATAATTCGAGTAAATGATGCTAAATGACCTCTTCATGACCTCTAATCACATATATACAGGGAGGAAATAATCTACCTATGTTCTACATGTAACTTTGTTGTTATAATAGGAAATAATAGGTTAAATGGAAGCTATTATTCTCTTTTCCCATGACTATCCAGTAATGCATTTCTTATGCCTTTAAGAATAGGTCAATAATAGTACTCATTATTCTGTAAGTGTACATGAATTTATAATTCAACACCTTTAGCCAATCATGAACATTCAGGTCGTGGATCCTGTCATAATCCAACACCTCTGACCAATCAGTACATGTCTACCTGTTCCATAATCCCTGAATTTTGGTATTATGCGAAGTAGGCTATTACACTTTGACATAAATATTTGCTTGTCAGTGTTTGCGATATTAGTTTAAACTTTTAGAAAATATCTGGTAATGAAGATTTGTGTAGTCGTGAGAAAAGTACAGTGTTCTACTCGCAAGTTATGGCCATTTCTCATTCGGAGTAAACCGCTCGCCCTGACGGGCTCGCAGCGCAAACCTTCCGAATAAGTAATGGCTATCATAACCCGCTCGTTGAATAATATACTATTGCAGTGCTGTACCGAAATAATTGTTACTTTGGAGTTACAAGATATGACATAACCTTGCATTTTTTTTTTAAATGGAAACAATAGTTGGCTATGAGATCAGGAAATACCACATTTTCTTCCCTTTCCAAGCATATAAAAATATTACCATGCAAAAAAAAGTGGAGATATTTGCCTTAATTCGATTTCTTTATCCAAAAATCAAGTAACCCATGAAATCAAAAGAATACCAATTATAAAGAACATTTTTATTTAGACGGATTAACAACGATACGGACAAGAAAAGTACTAGATTATACAACAAAGCTTCAATTTCGAGTAAGGGATGATTTGATTATAGAAAAATATAATGCAGACTTAGGCATAACAAAAGAATTATACGCTATAGAGATTCAGTGTGGCGAAACAATCAGATCCTCCACTGCAAGATAATTAGATTACTAAATATTTGGCGGAAGTTAGGCAATGTATAACTTTGTAAAATATTATGGACAGGGACAAAGTATTTGCAAAGATGTGATGAAATAGGTCAACCGAGAAGAATAGATAAGAGGTCTGGGAACAATCCGGTAAATTTTGCCAGATACCAGAGAAATGATGGATCAGAACGTTGTAATAATAGGAATTTTGATCAAGGAAATTATAATAGGTCAAATTGGAACCAGAGTAATACACTAAGATGGGAAGTGGAAAGGAATGTAAGTAGAGAAAATAATAATAATGAAAATTCACAAAGTGATGGAGAGCATGAAGGTAATTCAAGGAGGGAAAATAATCGTACGTATGCATAACCCATAAATAGGCCGGGACCGTCTGCATCGAGACAAGGTTTTCAATAGGAAACAGACTATGCACACTCATTAAAATTAATCAATATTATCATCAACGCGAATTTATAAAATTTCAGTTAGAAAGTGAAGATAACTTAAATTAAAACTTATTACCTATTTTAAATTTAAATGTAGAAGATAAAAGAATTAAAGTACTTATAGATATAGGAGCTGAAACATCGCTGATTTCTGAATTTTTTATTAAATATAATATTCAACGATTAAATAATGAATGGATACCCGTAAAGAAATGTAACTTGATAACACAGAACAACAGAAAGTTCGCAAGTATAAATAGTATGGTGATTTGAAATGTGAGTTAGGGAGTATGGAGCTTGAGCATGAATTTATGATTGTACCTGGTATAAAGATAAATGCTATTTTTGGAATGGATTTGATAGATATGTTGATTGCGAATAGACACGGAATACGATGATCATGTGTTAGAAGAAATATATTAAATACAATGATGAAATAAATATAGAAGTCGAGAATGACTGTATTAATTTGAATCAGTTGTATATAGTAAACGAGGTAGAAATGACGACAACTCTTAAGGATCTAGGTGAAGTAAAAGATAAAGCAGAGTCATCATTAAATAAATATTCAGCATTAGTAGGTAGAGAGTGTAAAATTCCTACAAGTTACGAAAATAAGTTAGACGTTCTTAAGACGGAAACTTTTAAAGTAAAAGTTTATCCGATTTCAAAAGCAGATGAGCCGGAAAAACAGTTGAATGAGGATGAAAAAAATTTAAATAAAGGTATTGGTGAAACATAAAATACGTATTTTATGAAATAGATTGAAAAAGGTAATGACAGATTTTAAGTGATAAAGAATAGATTGGGGGAAGATTGATTTTTAAATTTAAGGAGTATGTGAAAACAAAAACGAATTTCTAATTAAAAAGCGTAGTAAAACATCTCGTGTTCTAGAACGATGGAATGCCGAGATAGGTAAACGATCACCCAATTATTAAATAGCCCAAAACAGAAGTAAAACATAGAACTTAAAATTCTGGAATAAACGAGAATGTTGATAAGCATATTTAAATGACACACCTATATTCTCGAATAAACTCAAACGTGAAAATAATACAAAGGGAAGGACTAGTGCAATGGCGAACGTTGTCGAACTGCTGGAAATGCCTGGAAAGAAACTACATCACAGGAGATTTGGTTGAGAAAATCCAATACCGGACAGCCATTAGAAGTTGTTAGAAACTCTGACGTCGCCATGCCGCCGGTGTAACTCTATAATGCGTTACGTAGTTAAAGTGGCACATAAAATGTACAATATTTGGTAGTAATAATTATTTAAATACTTTAAAATGGAAGATAGACGACTCGAAACCAATAAAAAATTATTGTCAGGGAATTTACTTAAAGGTATGAAAATTATTAGAAAATCAATGAACGTATATGCGTAATGAATGAGTTTGCATGAAAATTTTTACTTTTTAAAATGATTTAAAAGAAGATGCAGCATGGACTGGTAATTGTGTTTTGGAAAAAGTCAAACCTGGTAAATTAAGGCGAAACAACAAAAAAAAACACGGCAAAATTTAAATCAACTTGTTTAGACATTTTAAGTGATTTCTAAAGACTTATTTATTAGTTTGTTTCAGTTGTGTGTAAGAATCAATTTAATTTAATTTTAAGGATTTCTGGAAAACTTACGATACAGGTTTCTGTCATTACACAAGTTAAAAATTGAACATAACTGAATTCAGATACGTTTAATACGGCTTTTATGGAGAAGGATTTTAAATTACATGACTTCTAAAGGTAATTGTTGTACTTATTAAGAAATTGTTAATGAGTGATCATTCTAGGTTTAAGGAAACATACAGGACTATATTTTAGTATATAATATGTGTGTTGTGAGGAAGTTATTTTTTATTAACTTTATACTTAAGATATTGTTTGTAAGAGAAATTTGTTGTGGATGATTATTTTGTATTCCAAAGTTTGATTGTAAATGAATTATTTTGTATTATTATCAATTTGATGTATGATTACAGTGGTTTTATTAATCAAAGGGCTAGCAAAAATAATTAGATAACGGGTAGTTAGAAACATTCGTTTTCACTCACTCGCTATTATACTGAAATAAATTCGACGGAACCTTTGTACTACGGCAAAAGTAAATAATACCGCTTTCAGGTGGTAAAGCACAAACACTACTGGGCGTGGAAGTACAAAAAATGATTCGAAACTACATCGTAGTTTTATAGATGGCTATACAAGTATGTTTTATATATATATATATATATATATATATATATCAAAGAATGAAATTTAATGGCAAGTGACTCAATATTAGCCACAAGGGCATCCTGTCGACGCGTTTCGCCCTTATTGGGGCTCATCAGGACAGGAGTAGCAAAGATGAAATATTTAACACGAACACATTATGGAAAGTACAGTATCACCTAGCCCACAATTTGTGCCTTCGTGCTGTTTCACCTGACTTTGCAGGTTTTATCAACAGTCGGCACGGAGGAGCAATATATATATATATATATATATATATATATATATATTGCTATGATAATAAGGTTATTTAAGGGTCACAAGAAAGAAATACTTCAGGCAAATATCATAAAAACCGCGAAAACCAAACGTTTTAAGTATAAAATGTACATAACTCATTCATTATGCAAATGCAGATACAAATCAACCTGTATAAAATCAAGAACAAGCTACAGTTAATTAAAAGAAGCACTTTCAGTAAAAACTTAACCACATTCATCGCGATAAATAATTGCGGACGTAATTCAATCAATTTTAAAACATTTAAAACATGCTAAGCTCAAAAATAAATACAAATTCGGCATATTTGAAGAAAGATAACAGTAAAGCGAAATTTATTTCAGGACGCATTTGCGTAAGAAAATAATCAATGCATGTTTATAATAAACAAATCTTTTAAAACAAGCATATTTCATGACGCAGGAAGTCAATAAGCGCATGTAAATAAAAAAGGTATAGATACTGAAGCGAAAGCGTACGTGCGGTTTGAAATGTATATACGTTGCCACATTTAATAAAACCCAATATAGGTAAACAAAATATAGATATTAAAATTACGACCACGTGCAGTTTCAAACATACATGATGTACCAGTTGTTAACAAATTCCAATACAAAGCTTTGATGTACGTGAAAATGCAAACGTATAAAGTATGCAATACCGAATAAAACCCAACAGGTTGCAGATAGTACATAATTGCAACGCCTTTGCCATGGTCTAATAACAGATAGCATTCCATTATCGACTCGCTGACTGTAATAGTTGAAACCAAATTATTACGTGAATTTCAATTTAGTGAAAGTGATAAATAATAGAAATTAAGAATTACAAGTGAAGTAAATAGTTAAAGTGCGCGTTGAAATGCGTGTGTATAAAACTCTGCCGTTCATATAAAACGTAAGTCCAGATTTAAATAATATAAACAAAATCTTTACAATTTATTTAGGGCTCTAAGTACGGACACAATAAATAAGAAACTAAATCAAGACTAACTAAATCACGACGTTAAAACTAAATTACTGGGTTAAAACTCTACAGAATAAATGGTATAATACTCGAAGTACAGGGTTAGTACTTCAAAAACGACTCCAAGTTGCTGGTAAACTATTCGAAGTACTGAGGAACACACCAAGCTGCGGGTTTAGCACTCAAAACCGCTGAATAAACACCCCATTTGAGCCAGGGAGCTCTACTAAGAAACTACAGGAGGAGCATAAGGTCAGGATTCTCTTTTCAATGTTACATTTATTGTTTTAAATATTTGATGAGTTTAAAAATTGCATGTAATTTAAATATTGTGTGTAAAAAGCCAACAAAAATTTGGTTGATACGCAAAGGTACGTTTTAAAAAGGAAATAGTTCTATAAACGTTCAACGAAACATTCATGGTAAAATACAATTCTTTTTGCTGGTTTTAATTGATATAAACAGGTATAATAAGGGTTATAATCTTCGTAATGAAAAACTTTGACAGGAATATTAATTTTAATTCTGATTCAAAAGTTATGTAAATAGTACATTGTAAATTTTCTTCGCTTATTATACAAATTTTGTCTTATTCAGGTATATCGAATGTTAGAAGGAAGTAGGTAAAAATTATGTTATCATATCGTCGTTCACACTGTGCGGGGAATTACTGAACTAGTTGGAGCATAAAAATAATTGTGTTAATTTTAAGTTATTTTAAAAAGGCACAGAGAGGTGGCGATGAGCATGCAATTAGTCGTTATACGCCTGACGAGGGCGATATCGTAGATATATATATATATATATATATATATATATATATATATATATATAACACACATATATTTTCATTAGAGTGATACTCTTTAAAATTGTAATTTTCAGTTTCTAATAATTTGTTTGTGCTTCCAGGTGTGAAAATATCCAGTACAATTTGCAACTCCATCATGTAACGACTCGATTCCTGAACGATTTGAAATTGTTAAAAACATATAACTTAGATAACAGCTTAGTTGTGGCTGCTCACCGTTTGTTCATAAAAGAATTGGGTCGCCATTACAGTTTCTCTATTCAAGCTATATGCCGCACTGTGGCCAACTTTGAACGGGATTTGACTCTACCCGACTGGACGCTACCAAGAAGATAACGTAAAGTGCGAAATGGGGAAAATATCGCAGCAGAAAGCGGTCAGTATTGAGTACGAGCCAAATGTGTCAGTGTCAAGACGATCTCAACGGTTGCGGTTATGCGAGACGTCAACTTGGCGAATTTTGCAACAGGATTTGGACCTGCATCTATACAAAGATGTATTGACTCGAAAGTTGTAGCCAAAGGATCGCAGATTGCGTCGAGAGTTTGCTGATTGGGATGTACAGCAATTGGAAGCCGATAGTGGTTTCGTCAATACCCAAAATTGTCATTATTGAAGCGAAAAAAACCGACAAGTATTCCATGAGGTGCCATTGCATTAAGAAAAATTCGCTGTGTGGTGTGGTTTATGGCACAGCGCATCATTGGATCTTATTCCTGTCGAGATGATGAGAAAAGAATCGTTACCGTCAATGTCAACCACTACACATCCATGTTACCCGAATTTCTATGGCCAGAATTTGAAACCACAGACATTGAACACAAGTGGTTCCAGCAGAATGGCGCTGTGCTACACAGCTGATCCTAAACTCGATTTGCCGAGGAAGAAGTTTGGCGATCGGATCATCTTAAGACGCGAATTGCTCATTTGAATTACCACCCATGGATTTTTTTCTTTGGGACTACATCAAAGCTCAGATCTATGTTGATAAGCTACAAACTTTGGAAAAGCTGGGGGCGAACGTTCGTCAGGTTGTCGTAGACATAACCCAACTAGTGTTGCACAGAGTAATTAGTAATCGCGTGGGTCAGTGTGTTCAAAGCCATGGTGGACAATTGAACGATATTTTGTTCAGAACATAACTGTAATATCTAAGCTTCAAAATAAAGCACAATTTAACTTGATAGTTGATTTTTCAAATTTTAAAAGTATCTCTCTTGACGAAAGACCCTTTATATATACATTTTCTTCAAATTTTACAACTTTTATAGACCACTTCAACATGGTGCTTCTAATTATATGCTGGTGTTATTCACAGCGTTTGCAATTTTTCAGTGACTTAGCAATAAACATGAAATAGAAGTTGTACGCAAAAAGTTTATTTTTACCACTCTACGTAAACCGAAATGAAACGTTGCTGTTAATTTCATTTCTAAACAAAGATCGTTAACCAAACCATATAGTTTCTAATTATTTTAGACAACCTGAAATGTACCATGAGAATTACCTATTATAAAAATAAAAGAACTCGAAAACTTACATTTTATGTAAGTTCCTTAACCTGCAGTTCTCACAGTTGGGTTATTGAGGGTTTCTGTTTTAAATTGCAAAGCGCAGTAATTGGGAAAGTTTTCCACTGCATTTTCTCTGATGATATTTTGCAAGAGGTTAAGCAATTTCAATTTAAACAAGTTGAAATTGCACTGCAAGCAACACCAGATCTAGAATACAAATCAAGACTACACTAAATAAATTGAAAATGGAGATATTCTCGAATACGTATTTGAGCAAATTTTAACAAATAAGTAATAAATGAATTTTTAGCAGAACTTCACGATCGATAATTATGTAAAAGAAAACGTTTTCTAATTAACAAAGTTCTTATAATACTCGTACTTGAAATCCTCCTCGCGACAGATTGTTTCGGTATTCAGTGTTCCGTTCAATTTCTAAGATAATAATGTTAGTTTGTTCAGAAAATTGTAAATATATTCTGAAGTAATTCATTTCCGAACGAGAAAAAATATTACACTATTCTTGACAAAAAGCTGATGTACATTTCCGTTTAAAAATTATATGGAAACTTTAGTAACCGTACATCTTATTGCTAATTTTACTACACCTATTCTTTTTATAACTTTCAGCCGTAACATATTCATCCAGTAACAAATGCCAAGTAACACATGCAAGGAAAACTTTTATTACTTGAGCTATAGAAAACCAGCATGATGCAAATCTGAAAACCCAAAATAAAATATAATGTCTATATTTGTGCCTGTAAAATTTTACTATCTAATCTACCAAGCGCCAGATAGAACCGCGTACAACAACATGGAACCCTAACCTGCAAGTTGTGCAAATTCGGACTTACACATTCTTTTGTCTATAATGTCTACATTTATTACTAATTTTTTGGTTAATGTTGCTAATTAATAAGATGAGTGTGTGAAAACGACAGCGATAATTGGATACCAGCAGTGGTGTATTTTAACGTTTAAGTGGAAACTTCTTAGTTAATAACCATAAAACCTCGAACTATGCTTTTGATTTACATTAAGAAGTAGAAAAAGTCTTGAGACACGTTCCCATTTTTTCAGATTCAGGCAAACTTCCAATGAGCAGCAAATAGAAAACACTTACTCATCAAAAAGACATAGAAGAAAATAATTGCACGAGTCGTGAAAAAGGAAGAATTCGGGTTTTGATTCTTGATTTATTGCAAATTCCTGAATAAAGTTTTTTCAAAAACATCATAAAATAAAGAAAATGAGCTTTTGATAAATTTATGAAATTGGTAAACACAATTCAAAATTCTTAAGTGCATGATTCGGTTAAATAAGTAAATATGCAGAAAGCACCAACTTCTAACCATTCAACATCATCAAGACTGACAATAAACCTTTGAACACCAATAGTATTTCAATAAGAAACATAAAGTTTGCAAACTATGTTTCTGTAAATATACGTTATTTCCGACGGACGTATTCGTAGCTTTTGGAAAAAGTAAAAATCGCATTTACGTGTGAAGATTTGAGGAGCAAACACCCGCCATCTAACAAAATAGCAAAAAAAATAATTCTTATCTGTTAAATACATTTTAAATCGGTCGCTCCGTATGGACCGCAGCACTCTAAAATATAATCGGGAAAAAATGTTCAAACTCTATTCAACAGTTGCTTCATGTACAGATTGTACTTGTAAGTAGCTACGAAAAAACAAATCATCTGTCTCAGAGGCAACTGTAAGCAAATTTTTCAAAGATCTTCACCTTCATTGCCGTCACAAAAACACGTGCAGCTGGAGAGATATCAAGAAAGTAAAGACGGCTTTGTCGATATATCAATAAAAACTGTGTATGTGGTAGTGCGTGCGAAGTACGCAAAAATCCTGTAACATTTAACCTTCTAGGGTTAAAGAGTGCACCCATATAGGAAAGGGTGAATCCCTGGTGGGGTTCAGCAGATCCCTTAAAAATTGAGATAAGCCTTGCACTGGCGAAAGGGCGGCGTTGAAAGTAACGAAATGGCTGACAGTACTTCCAGACGAACTTGATTTGTATGCACAACAAATTGATTGACAGCTATGAGGGTGCATTTAAAAACCAATATAAAGCATACAAAAGTAAAAACCTACAAGTTTTGAAATTACTGGTAATTACCGAAACCAACATAGATTGTTACGCTTCATTGGCTTTACAAGCTTCATTTTAATATTTAATGGTATTGGATTTTCAATCTTGAAGTATATTCCCATGGTAATTTAGCTAGTAAGTAGATCATAACGCACTATAAATGTGGTTTTGAGGTCCCATCACTGCTAGAGGAATAACTTATAATTTATTGTATGTTTTACCGCATAGATGCTTTCTCACGTTTCGAAAAATGTCCATCATTGCTTCGACCAATAAGGACGTGCGCTATATATGAGCGAGAGGTTTACGAGTTTGGACGAACAAGAGCGATAAGTTCAGATTTCTCTGGGCTACATTATGGAACAGGCGAAGTGACGAGTCAGTGCGTTTAATGGAGTGAAGTACCTGTAAAATTCCTACCTTCCTTATCTTTTACTCTTTTTTGTTCCGTTTTAATGTTGTAGGTGAACATCGAACTCCACTGCTATCGGGTAAAAAAACGAACGTACGTATTGTAGTAGCTAAGCGTAGAATTTCGCGCGGAAATTGCTGTAATAGCAGGATTGAGTGTTGGCTCTCCTATCTAGAAGAATATAAATAAGTTAATTCATGGTGTTACTTATTGATATTTATGTGATTCTACCAAAATTTTAAGTTCCCTGAAAATCAGCAAAAATACTGTAATTACTTTTAAGTACCTCTGAACGTTCAAACGATCCTTTCTCTATTTTTCAAATTCTCAAATGATTTTTGATGACCCTTACATATATTTGATATAGCAAATATTAAATGTTAAAATTGAAAAACAGTCTTATACTAATAATGAATAAAATCTCTGACCTGCATTTTCGTTACTTGTTTCTGCCTCTAAATATCGATGGATTGTTACAGCTTGCCTCGTTAGCGTAGTTTTTTCACTTGTTGACCAGAATGATTAATTAATAGTTGCTTGAATTTTCCTCTCGAATTCTTGGAATGGCTTGGAGCTTGCTTGTACTTTAATTTGAGTATCTTGACGTTTATTATTTTTCCTTGTAGGCTTATTTAGAATTTCCTTGAAGTCTGTTTGTAGCTATTTATTTAGACGGATATTTAGAACTGAAGGTTTGTTTAGAGGTACAATCAGACGGATATTTTTAGAGGTACAATCAGAGTCCTAAATTATTACATATTAGAATAAAATTTAATTAATAGTTTACCTTACGTTTTAAGATCAAAACGGCCATTTCTCGTTGTATAAATTGGCACTTTTTAATTTTCACTAAGTTTAATAAATTATTAATCTTCACTACGTTCACTTTTACGTAATATTTTATTTTCAATTGACGTGGTTGGTGTCTTGTCGAAGAGATACTGAATGTTTACAAGCTCCCCATAGTATTGATAGACTCCACCTATCAATTGACGTGGTTGGTGTCTTGTCGAAGAGATACTGAATGTTTACAAGCTCCCCATAGTATTGATAGACCCTCCCTATCAATTTTCTTCTTGGTATTCATCGTATGTTTGTTGATCAACGTGTTGTGCTTTGCGCCTATCTCTGCAGAAATCGGTATTTCTAAAAATTCCTTGTTTTGATTGTTGTTCAGACGCTTGATCTCACACGTAGACGTTCAACTTCGTGCAGTATATTTTTCAGAAATTCCAAATTTTCATTGCAATCTGTCACGTCTTTCATGTTTGTGTCGACCATGGTCCAAACCTTATCAAATCGCGGACCGCCTGTTATTTATTTTGTTTGTTACTCCAAATATGTTGGATTTTATCGAAATACAATGTCTTTTGTCACGTATTCATATTTCTAATAATGACGTATTTGAACGCGTTTACTTATTTATGCGTTGATATTTTAATTATCTTATTAAATAGCTAGTATGCCAGTTTGTTTATCTTCACCGATTACGTGTTCACTTTGATGAAACTCGATGCGCTCAAAACCCTATTTTTACTCGTTTCTTTCCAATTCTGGACTTGTATATTTAACTTACAACGTATTATGACGTAAACATTATTATTTTAGCTAAATGGTATCTGATTATTGAATAACGAGCTTCTTTCCTATGAATTAAATGGGTTATGATTTATATACAGTGTGCTCGCTATTGCCTTTATGTAAAATAGTCGATTTACTCCAATTTATTGGTGGAATTGTTTGGTTTTCTTAACGTTAATAATATTTACATTTATCCTACGACGACCTTAATATAGCCTTAAACTACCCCTTTATCATAGCAATATATATATATATATATATATATATATATATATATATATAAATCTAAATATAAATAAATCATGCGACACGGTATAGTTCAGTATCGCTTAAAATATAAATTCTCAAATATGTATGTGTATATGTGTGTATAAATCAAGTGATTGTGTAGATAAACTATATAGTCGAACTTAGTAACAAATATAGTTAGTTAATCGTCTTGCTAAGCGGGAATTTAGTGTTAGTAAACATTGTAGTAATGATCATCGGCAATATAAGTACATTAGGATTTCTTTATATTTGTGAATAACCAGGCTTATATTGGAGCAAATAAAGATCAGTAAAAAGTAGTTAGTTACAATATTTAATAACAATTAATCTTACTTTTCTTATCCGAAATTAAAAATGTACAAGTCTAGAGAAACCTTTTTTGTTAAAAAAAGTTTCTATTCAACCGTTGAAATCCCGATACAACGCTGATACACCAGATAAGATCACATAAGATGGGCGGGCCAGGAAAGAAAAAACAAAATTAGTACCAGAATGCTCCCCGTATTACATATAACAAAAGAAGGAAGAGAAAGAACACGAATGCCGGGTTATAAACAGCTGGAGATTTGGAGGTCTAAAGAACGAAGCGATAATACACACGAACCAATTCGTCATTTCTTAGAACATCTGTACCTGAAAAGATAATTAAACACAAAAACACATGCAAAATGTAACTCTAATAAGTAACTTTTATGAGTTTATATAGCGAAACAATATTAAATTACTGCTTTAAGAATCAACATCTGAATTTTTCACTCCTCACGTACTAATATTAACCATTAATTACATCTAGTAACAATCAAGCTCAAAAGTTTTGTAAAAAAACTTCCATTATACACTTCTTAAATATTGCCGCATAATTTAGTTTAAGAGAAATAAGTGACATTTAACCACTGTAATTAATAATAATAAAAAATATATAAATATAACAAGAACCTTACCCACTTTGACTATGACGAACTCGTTCACGTACCATAGATAAGCAGAACTATTTGTTACATATTGCTTTTTTTGATTATATTCCCTCCCGTAGGCTGTTAAGGGTTATGGGTAACTGCAAGTTCCTCATCCCATCCTAACTTTATCTGCGTACAACGGCAGCCAAACAAAATTTACAGTAACGACAATGTGAAGTTTCTGTAGTACGACGAAGTAAGCATTAGTTCAAAGAACCTAAGGAATAGAGTGTAAAATCCAAAGAATCTTAGTTACAAACCCGGCAGCAACGTAAAAAGAGAAAAAACGTTTTACATCATAAGAATTTACAACTGCCCGATTGATTTATATTACTTATCATAGAAGAAACAGCGCAAACTAGCGCTAGAAAGTTAGTGAACTGAGTCAACCGATGTATTTATAAAATTGTTTTCTCAAGAATAATCATCAATCACCTGTCTACATAAGTAACCACTTAGTGTAGTATAAACACGTAGACTTAGGAATTAAATAAAGGAAGAACAACATTGGTTGCCTGACTGAGCTAACTTTACATAATAAAAGGGCAGCGAACCGGTATATTCAAATAAGCAGAAATTGAAAGGGTTTTTAAACTAAGGAGGCAGTGAATATACAAATACGAAAAGAAACGTAACACAACCCTATTGTAGTGTATTCTAATGCCTTACGTCTACAGCGCCTTATATACTAGCGGATGCGAGTTGATTTAATTTATCAAGATCAGCGGCAAGAAAAGCTTTTAGATATATTTTTGTATGGAACTTTACACAAAATGATATTATTCCAACATTTACAAGTTGAAATTACGCTAAAAAATAGTTTTTGACGTATATGTTTCACCTAAGTTGAACGCGTTAATGTATTCCATTGCTATAAAGATGATAAAACCGCGTGAACCGAACTTTAGCATAGATAAATTAATAAAAATATTTTAAACACGACCTCTTCTCGATTACTGGTTATGAAAAAGGAAGTGCCGTCGTATTCAGCTTATTGGAAATACAATTCTTATGAAATATGTAATTCGGTATCATTGGGTATGTTTTAATATCAAATTTTCCAATTCTATTCCCAATCCAATTATTGCCACTTATATTACAAGAAATATATTCGGGTTTATATATTTTTCAACTTGAGATGAAGCAATACCACTTCTATAAAACGAAAATGAATATATATCATTTCAAACGATCACTTACTTGAACGTTCTTTAAATCTAATTAAATTTAGAACTTGTATTATCAAAAGATTTATTTCAACCTGTCACTTGTAGATTTGAATACGATTTTCGGGATGAAATACATAATTTAAAAAAAGCCAATTTCAGTTAGCTTTCATTTAATAGTTCGCAGTATAGAGTTTGCAGATGTACACTTTTTCTCTTGTGGTACTTTTGTTATGCTTATAATTATAAAGATAAACCTTAACGTTAACGTAAATTTGGCTCTTAACCCAATATTATAAAATAACGACTACCAATCACAAAATACAATGCTAAACTTCTCCAACATGGAAGTGGTCAATCGTCATTATTTTGCTTCTTGCTTCTTAATGTAGAATTTTTAACTGTCAAATATAACGCATAGTACATAGTTTATACAACAGAGGTAATAGAATTAGACCAGGAACGTACAGAAGTAAATATTAGGAAAGGGGTGAGACAGGGATATACCCTATCCCCATTAATTTTTAACTGGTACATCGAAGAGGCAATGAATACTGTCAAATGTAAGAAGACATTTGGAATTATTTTGCAGAGGCAAAAGATTGATATGCTTTGATTTGCAGATGATATAGCGGTATTGGCATCTAGCAAGAAAGAGTTAGAAGCTGCTCTTAATGAAATGAAAACAGTTCTAACAGTTCTAACGGTATAAAAATTAACAACAAAAAAAACTTAAGTACTAATATGCAAAGAAGTGAAAAATAAATTAAAAACTAGAATACAAATAAGTAATGAGAACTTACAAGACGTTAAGGATTTCTGCTACCTAGGAAGTCAAATAACGCAAGACGGGAAGAGCGAAAAAGATATAAAACAAAGATTAGCACAAGGTCGTGCTACATTTAACAAGAAAAAGCAACTACTGTGTTCAAAGGCAACAAACATAGAAACAAGCAAAAGATTGCTTAAAACGTGTGTCGAACACAGCACGGTAGAGCTGTGACAGTAAGAGAAGCGGACAGGAAAAAGATAGAAGCCTTTGAAATGTGGTGCTACAGACGTATGATGAAGATATCATGGACAGACAAAGTTAAGAACAAAGAGGTACTGGACATGTTAGGGAGATAAAGAAGTATTTGGAAAACAGTAAAGAATAGGAGAGATAGGATGGATACGCCACACGTTAAGGCATGACAGAATAGTACGGAATATACTAGAAGTAGAGATAAGAAAAAAAAAGATGTAGAGGTAGATTTAGGTTAGACTATTGCACACAGACAGTGAAAGATGTGGGAATTTCACGGAAATGTGCAGGCTAGCTCAGAATAGAAATCAATGGAGGTACGCATACAACCAATTCGAAGATGTAAAACCTAATGACGAGAAAAATAACTGTAATTAAACCTGATGATTATTATAAGCAACTACAGGTATTGTTTTTACAATACTCTCAACTAATGTTAATTGTGCGAAAAGATTCACTGGAAAACTACTGATTCAGCAAATGACTAAGTGTTGGAGGATCCTTGGAGCCACAAGCTGCTTAACCCTCTTCACATACCACTGAATCTTGGTGAAATAGGGCAATTAGGAAACAACAGAAGGGGAACCGAGGTGTATCTAAGCTGTGGAAATTTCAGGCAACGGGGAGGCAAGCTCAGAATAGAAATAAGTGAAGGTACGCATCCAACCAGTTTCAAGACGGGAAACCTAACGACGAAAAAAGTATTTGCACTTAAATCTGATGATGTTGGTTTTGAAATATTTTCAATTAATGTTGATTGTGCGAAAGGATATATCAGAAAACTAGTAATTTGTCAAATATTCAAGTCTTGGGGGTAGCTGTAGGCTGCTTAACCCCCTTCACATACTACTAAATATCGGGGAAATAGGGTATATATATAAACAATATATATATATATATATATATATATATATATATATATATATATATATATATATATATATATATATATAATATATATATATATATATATATATATATATATATATATATATATATATATATATATATATAAACAATAGAAGGGTGTTAGTATAAAAATCGTGGTAGATTTTTATAGAGCTTTACTTAACCTATCGAGAATTCTTATATATCATTAACAAGCCCAGGGTAAGGTTAGGATGGAAACTGGCTTTTAGAAAAAGAAAACTCTTAAGACTTTTTAGCTAACTGAGTTTTGACCCACGGTCGCATGAAATTGGGTCAATGGGTTTATTAAAGTTGGAAAATAAAATAATGGACGCCACCTAATTTTTTTTTAATGCAACCGACTGAATCAAATTGCGAGAAAAGAAAAATTTGGAAACCTAAATTATCACTAACCACTTTAAATACAAAGTTTGATTACCACATATATGTTACTTACATCTGGTCGTCTTCTTCACTGAACTAATGAAGTTCTAGGGCGGCTCTGAAACATAAATACTACCAACAATAGATACCCTTTATATCTTATGATCCTGTATAAGCACGGAATCTTTATTTTAGTTTCAATTGGTTTTTCATTGTATCATTATACGCATTCATTATAAGTTAAACCTTTCAATTACCTAAGAAACTTTGGAGAAGTTTAATAATTATAGAATAATAAACTGAAGTCAAAAATAATTATATATTCTCATTTAAGATAAGTTATGAACATTATAAGTTTAACTTAATAAAAAATAAAACTCAAAATGTAATTTCTGTTTTACTCAGAGGGTGTAAAACAAATCTTAAAGTTTAATTACTACTAAATCTTGATTTGGATACTTAACTTTTGGTGACAATATTTATTTTTATAATTATTAGTCTGGGGTAGCGCTACAAAAGACTTTACAGTTCTTTAAAAATTTACTCAACAAGTGGCAAAATTATTAATTAATTGATCTCAGTGTAAACTTCACTTTTCTGGAATTAGGCCCTGTTAAAGGACTTTGTAACAAACAAGTGACGATTATTTATCTTCAAATTTTACCCTTGTTTTATATACAACCGGTAAAGTATAATTTCTAAACTTAAGCACATTATTAATTACAAAATATTGTTCTATGAATTATAACATTACATTTTAAAAAGATAAGCTTTTAGCAAATTACATGACAAAATTATTCGTGAACGACCCATTAGTAAATTGCATACAACAGCATGAGGTAGTTACAACCTTTCAAAAAAAATTCACTACATATATATATATATATATATATATATATATATATATATTGTCATGAAATTATAGGTTAAATTGGTCTAAATAATAAAATTTTAAACACTGTGTATATAGGAGATAGGAGCAATTTATTTACGCGCCAAATTAATTAGTTTATATAGTGAAAATAGACGGATATTAAGATATTTTTCTATTTTTAAATTGGAATGTTAAAATTGCATAACGGGTAGAAGCTTTAGGGTACAGGAAAACGCAAGGATACTCATAATTAATTATAATAGTTTAAATCAAGCGCATGGAATCAGAAACGGAGCGTTCAAGTATAGAAAATCAATAATTTAAACGCATTTTTCCATTCAAAGAAACGAAAACGTTCGTTTTACAAATGCTAAGAAGGCGATAAACTCGGAATTGTTATTTTAAACAACAAGTTGCTTCGATGAAACACCTGTTCGTTAAATGTCAAGTTCAGGGAACGTAAATGAACGTTGAGACAGAATTTCTAAAGAATTGTTTGTAACGGTCAATGTATAAGCTACTAAAATAACAAATCCTTTGAAGACTGAGTGAAATAAAAGACCTATAATGTAAAACGGACAGAGAACACGTATAATACAAGGTTGGTTACAATACACGTCTAGAATACACTGGACAGGCGAAGGCCAACAACAATATCGATTTTCTGTAGATTAAGAGAGGTTCTAAAAAAGACAATAAATATGCGTGGAACGGAGAAAGGTAGCTAGGAGGTGGAACGTTATAACGGGGGAAAGAAATATCACTGGTCGAAGACTAGCAGTTTTTGAGAAGCTCGCGTCCGTTGAGGGTATCGAACGAATTTCTATGTAACAGCACGATGAAAGGGGAATTTTCACACGTTAGAGTTCGGTACGATAAAAATTTTAAGAATCGGTTTAGAAAATATCTTTTCAATGGAAATACGTTCCATGGGGGGTTGAAAAGGATATAAATACCCAGAGAGAATTATTAAAGCTCTATTCTCTTGCTCGCTTGCTCGCGTTTGCTCTTAGATCTTATTACGTACTGATTATTGTCTATACGCTGAAGTAGTACATCCCATCTTATTTGAAAGTGTGTAAAGCGGTTAGTAAGGTACCAGAACTAAAAGTAATTTGCACAAGTGGGTACTACCGTAGCACAGAAGCGGTTAATACACAATACAATCAAATGAGAGGATAGCACTTGGGGTAAGCGAATTGAAAAGCTTAACTAGTATGCGTGAAGTGTAATGGTATGGCTGGTTAAGAAATACTAAAGGTGATGGCCGAGATTTGGATAGCTGGTGAATATCAGTGGGAGCCAGGCATTATCACGAAGTATATGGACACGACGACGAGGGTTTTTTGGTACACATCTTCAGAAGTAACGACGGACGAAGCTGACTCCAGGTAGGGAAAATTAATTTCTTGCTTTTAGTTGAACATTTGTGTTGATATTTTGGTGCTTGAGTGTTTTGACTTATTGGGGGTGTATTTGATTACCATAAAAACTCATTTAAAGGGGTATATGTACAGAACCATTAATATTGAATATTTAAAAATGTTTATTGATGATATAAAAATGTTGTTGTAAGGAGTACACGGGTCTTTAACCTTATTTTACATAAAAATGTGAGGTTTAAAAGCATTTAGCGTAACTGGGTTATACTGAGCTCAAAATAGACCAGGATAAAATCAATTTTAGGGTTGCACGACGGGTCCATCTACTCGTCTGAAATAAAATTGTTGAAATACATCAAAAATCATAAACTTTTAAAGGATTTAAAGATAGAGATGGTAACAGTTTTATCAAACTGGATGTACCAATGTGTAAATATTTTATTACTAAGGGACACTTGTTAATATATGTAAACAAAAAGGTTGTATGTCTTGTTACATTATTTGAATGGTAATATCATTTGTCTGTGTTTGTGAGAAAGGAATGTACTTAAGATGGTAGGTATTCACGAAGAAGCAGATTGCTGAGCTAGCCAGGGTGTGCAGAAGCTGGAGGCGTTCCAAAGGAACGGTAAGAATTTCTTTTATTTTTATTTTCTTAGAGATCCACAACTATATATATATAAATATATATATATATATTACTCATATTTAGACCAGGGTAGAAAATTAAATAATCAAATCAAATAATTTTAATTACCGTGTATAAGGAATTTCATTAAATAATGCGCTTTATTAAAACCTTGAAGCATAAATAAACTCGGTCGTTTCAGTAAAAATAAGAAATTTAAATTATCTATAAGACGCTTTACATCAAAAGAAGCAGTATTGAAAAGCGCAGTGGATAATTTAATTATTCCTAAACAAATGGAAATTACGTGCAAAGTTTATATTAATTAACCCTATTTTAAGTAACCGGTAGTAAAACAAAGTGTACATATAATAATTAATATCTAGTTGGAGTTAATTGAACCATTATTAATAATAAGCATAAAACTTGTAAAACCCAATAAAACGCAAATCGTAGAAGGGTATTTAAAATACGTTTGAAAACACCTGCGTGTTTTTAAAAGGCAATTTCAAGTTAATTTGTTTGGATAAACATGTTGATTCTAAGGATATTGAAACGATCAGATGCTTTAGCAGGAAATACAGAACACCTGCGTATTTTTAAAAAGCTCATTCTGCGTAAATTTGGCAAATAATTAATGTTTCAAAGAATCTTGGAGAAACCGGGACTTAGTATTTACGAGAATGTGCGATACGGGTTTATTAAACCCAGATAACAGTCCGCGTGGACTAAAATATAATCGATAATAAAATAAATTTGCACCAATACGAACAGGTTAGAAAAGGAAAGAGAAATGCGTCAAGCAAAGACACATATTGTAAAGGGCGGGATTTAAGCAACGTCAAGGGGTTGCGATTGGTTAAAATAGGATGCATATATCAGAGGTAGAACAACAATTTCTGTATAAAAGTAATTAGTTTTTCTCGGACAACTTTGCGGGCCGTGTTGAAATTTTCTGAGATCTCAATGGGTGAGTACTAAATTCATGAAAATCGACGTGCAGGCTACAGACTGGGAACGTAGAATGAGGAATTCGTTGGAATTACCCGTTTTAGGAACAAAGCGACGTGTCGGCTATTCGCTATATATACAGGCGGGAATATGTGTTCTCTCTTAGACTCTTAGACTTTCGACGATTCGATGCGTTAAAAGCTCGTGCATCCGCGACTTGATCTTAAACAGTGCATTTTAGTTTGATTAAATAATTTAAAGTGTGCTAGTATATTTTAGTGACTCAAAATAGTTGGTTATTTTACGTGCTAACATGAATGTACTTCAGTGCACTTAGACACAAGGTAATAAAGTTTATTATCACGGTACCAATTAGTAAAATTTACAACGACAAATGTATACCCAAAAGTAGGCAGTTTTGGCGTATATTGGTAATATTGGTAAAAGGAAGTATGAATTTCTTTGCTATTTTGCGGGGTGTTAATGACTAAATGGTTCGTAAATGTGTCTGCATCCACTGAACCAGAGGCAGATATACACAGATGAGTTCCGGAAAAGCCTAGAAACAACTTTAAATTAATGCGGAATGAAACTTTGTAAGCGCAGCATAATTTTAGAAAATTAAAGTCTTACCAAATGGCGGCAATGACCTGTAACCTTCAAATCACCACAGTATGTCTAGTTGCATACCGGAAATCCAATCTTTGTCCAACAGAACTGCGTAGGCATTTATATTTTAAACGAGTTCCATGAAAATAAAATTTGCTTGAACACAAATCAAATTGAACGTGATCAAGTTAACATAAACCAAGTTGTAATCGGAGTTGCACGTTGCCAACATATTCCACATATATGTTGTCCTAGACAACTTTTAACCAACTGTGCCTTCTATTTCGGCGTTTCTACCAGGAAAACTTAATTTCCCACACACATCTTGAGTGTCCGATAACACAACAAATGACCTTTTTCTTCAACAAGGAAACGAAAAGTGACTATCTGTCACGAGTGGACGAACTAACTTGAAGATCTTAGATATTACAAAGCGGTAGGAGCACGCGAATTGGTTTGTAAATATGTTATCAGTTGGGATGGCGTGATACGTTGTAGATTGTAATTCCAATTGAAATTGTAGTGTACCTTGAAGTTTGTTGCGTTATTAAATATGCAAGATCAATAAAATCAATAATAGAATAAACGTTGTTGAGTAAATACTGAAATAATAGATTTATAGCGGTAATGTCGACAAATAATTTTGCTGGAAATTTTAAATGTTACAAGGAGAACCGAACTGCATTTAACAAGAAAGAGCAGTGGCTATACTCGAAGACAACAAGCATAGAAACAAAAAGAAAATTGTTGGAAGCAAATGTGTGGTGCACAGCACGGTATGTCTATGAAATAGGGGCAGTAAGGAGAAACAGAAGGGCAGGATTTGTTCTAGGGCATTTTTAGGGAATAGTGCAGGATATGTTACAAGCAGAGATAGGAAAAAAGAGGTAGAGGTAGACCTAGATCAGACTATTGCACACAGATAGTAAAAGATGCAGACTGACAATTTCAAGGAAACAGAATAGGAAACAATGAGGGTACGCGTCTAACCAGTTCCAGGACTGAAGACCTAATGATGATGATAACGGAATCGTAACCCAATCTGCGCAAACCATATTTTCTTGTTAATACATATACTACTTTATACGTTGTATATTTACCGTAAGGCTAAAACCAAAAATCTCTTGCGAAAACTCTATAATAACAAGATATAAAACGAAGTTACGAATTTGTGACCTTACAACCAGGATAACTCACCATACAACTCTGCTGTTTACTAAAAGTGCTCTTCGGCTATGGAACTTCAACTTAAATGGAATCATGGCATGCGATTCTATTTTAATTCATTGAAAAGTAAACCTTTAAAATCCTAGGCTGATTAGAACTCCTCTCATGTTTTGAACTTCACACATTTTATTCAATTAATTGACGATAACACCTTTAATCCTTATTATATACTAGTCAGCTTTAAGGTGCATCATTAATTACAAAAGTACCTGCAACACACACAGTGATTACTACAAAAATAAGTACAACCTAGGATCCCATAGGCTCTAATCATAAAGATTTTTAAAACGGGCATGAAGTTACAAGGTGCAAGAAAACCCAACATGCGATGGTCGTCAACCGACGGATGATAGCACAATTTTATTTCTTATATGTTATATTCGATTATGAGCTGCTCCCTTATGTTCTCATTGGCGCGCTGAAATCGCCATGATAACAGAAAGGGGGTGATTGCGAGGGTCATGCTCCGGAAGTTTATTGCACGAAGGCATATTTAGGAAGCAGTTTCCAAAAGCTTGCAATGTAGCAAGCTTTTTATTTTCCAACTGATTTTATAGGCAAATCACTTTAAGAAGAACCCAACGTCATATGCCAGATTGCGCAGAAATGTAATAACAGTGGCGTAGTTGAGTTATTACAGTATAAACGGAAGATATGGCGTTAAATAGTAAAAAATAAACAACCAATTAAATTATAATTTAAAATTTTTAATATAATATCGCCATATGAGTTGTGTGCATCAATATCCCTAAAAAATACTGCTATAGCAAGGTTATTTTGTAAAATCCGATAAAGCAAATGATTGAATACCATGGCCTACTTAAGTGGTTTCTATCTCATTCTAGTGTTTTGCAAACACATCTGTTGAGTAACTTATTGTTTTATTAATGTTAATTGTTATATACAAGATATTTTATATTAGTTAGATGGCGGTTTAAAACTGTCCGTCTGTGTATCAAGTAAAAATAAATAGTAATGAAATCTAAAACTTTTACAAGGTAATTTCCGATTGGTTGATCATAAAACTCTACGCCACTAAAACCTGAATACTGCCATCCCTAATTACATATAATGAACTGTTCCTAACCAATTTTTGCTTTGTGCGCATGATGACGTTGGGTTCTTCTTAAAGTGATTTGCCTATACAAGCCTTTTCAACAACTTGTAGTTACAATGGATAAAGCTCTCCCAACGCTTTATTTTCAGTTAATCGCTAACAACGCAATAACTAGCTTCTTAAACTTCGATACTATCTTCTTAATTAACTTAATACTGATACACCACTATATCCAAGCACTAATTATTAATTTACATAATCACTACAGTAATTCAAAGCTTCAATCAGAACTAAACTCCAATATCCACGACGGCAAATCATATACATATTCAAAACCTCTAGGCTATTGTAAAAAGTACCAGAAATCATGCAAATAACATCTCGAATGTACCTATTGTAATCTAAATAACTCTTAAATGCAAAACTCTTGTGCCTGTTAAAAGCCCAATCTGCGCTACAGCAATATGTCATATTTGGACACGTAATGAATATAAGAACAAAACTAAATGAAGCGTTACAAAGACTGTTCATCTAGTGCGAAGTAAAATTAAATGCTCCAAATCGAAAGTTTTACATTTCGGGACAAATTGTCCATCTAAATTAAAACTAGGAGGAAAAGAATTCTATTTAACTTATCACATAAATCGAAATAAAAATACATAAAAGGTTAAATTGGAAAATGTAGTACAATAAGTTAGGTGCTATATTTCGAAAAATATTATAACTACTATTAATGTCCCGATTTCGAGGGTACTAAAAATCATGTTTAAGTGGATCAATAAAACCAGCAATATAATAACCTGTGCCTATCTGTAAGGTGAGGGAAACTGATAACTCGCAAGCGTACAAAGAATAATGCGGTTAAAACAGTAAGAATGCACCGATGTAGTGATAAAAATAAGTAAAATTTTACCCATCGGATTTTTCATCAATGACACATACGGGCGATAATCAATTAAAACGAGAAACAGCCGCGCAGCGCAGTAACAGAAAATTTTAGATTACGGACTCGGAATAAGTCCGGAATCAAAAGGAAAATTATCAAGTTAGCACTAGGAAGTCAAGACAACAGCGTGAAGTGAAACAAATCTAGTACCATCAACAAAAGCAAAATGTTCTTAAGTTTTTGTTTTAATGCCAAATAAAATGTTGTATAACTCTGGGGCAACATTCAGGAAATATGATTTTATTTTTTAATAAAGTAGCAACAAGTCTTACTGAAAATTTTTATTTTCATTTGCACGGTCTCCCCTTGTAATAACTTTTAACTAAAGCAATTAAGTAATGTGCCCAACCCTAAGTTTTAGTTACCATATTATACCCGCTAATCGGGCGTCATCAAAGACTACTAAAATGCTCAAAGCTATGATTACACAGTATTCCTTCGCTTTGTGCGCTTGTTTAATTTCTTCCACCTTTTACGCGGTAATGGTCTTTTCTATTTATTTCTCATTACACGTGTTAGGGTTCTTGTTCTTGTTCTGAGCCGCGCGTGCAAACTTCTTGATATATTCGATTCTCCGATGTTTCCTGTTATTTTCATTAGCGCGTTGAAAAACGCAGCCTTCAATTACGCGCTCGGTCCTTTTTGGCGTTAAATTTCGCGCCTACAAAGCATTTATACTCAAATACTTTTAGCGTAGCTTCGCATGCGTACATGCTTCGACGACAGTATTATTTAATTTCCCTGGTTTTATACGTCCTGGATGTTCTCAAACTGGTTTGCGATTTCCGGTACTCGTTCCTGGAGTACTTGTTCAAACAGTTCGTGCGACATTAATTGAATTTTTATTACTTGGCATTACTGCTTCCGCCTCTCAAGCTGTAGACTTGTGCTTGGACACCTTTATTTCATCCGAACTTAATCTCCAAAAACGAATATTTAACATGATGTTATTACCAAGCCACGATTACACCGATATAATTTGTTTCTTAGTGTCCTTCCAAAGTTTACCACGCCTAAATTCAAATTGGTAAGCAGATCTGTAACTTGTGCTTCCAAAGCGTTGTCTGTACATGGAGCTACCCCATTACATAGCATTAAAGTTCCCTGTTATTGTAACATTTTCAAAAAACTCCTACTCTATTATGCAATATTACGGTCTATTTCCATACTATATTAGTATTAACTTTTGCTTATCGAATAAATACATGTAGGGTTTAATGTTATGTAATATATAACACTCAAATATTACGAGTCTTCTTTCTTGAGATCTCTAAAATCCTTTTTCAACGTATGTTTCTTATCCTCGGATGAACCAGAAAGACGTAAAGAAGATCGTCGTGTTCAAATATCAGACGAATTAAGTGAGCTTCGTAATCTTGAAGCACAACCTGCTAATTGCTTTAAAAATTTTGTAGTAGATAGGGTGAATATCCTCCAAAAAATCCAACTTTTCGTTATAACTAATGCGCATTTAAGCATTGACATCTTTAGAAATAACGTGATCATGGTTTTGTGTTATTAAAGTTTTACATAATTTAAGAATCAACATTTTTAAAAGTAATGTTGTCATGATTTTATTTTTTATTTACAGTCTATATAAAAACCAAAACGTAGTAATTAGATTTGATGAAATAGAAAAGGAAGTTAAGATTAGAAATGGTGTTAGACAGGATTGTATACTGTCTCCCTTGATTTTTAATGTTTATATTGAGGAAGCTTTAAACTTAGCTAGAGAGAGAGAAAAGAGATAGGTATTAATGTACAGGGACAGAAAATAGACATGTTACGTTTTGCAGATGATATAGCCATTATAGCAGAGTCTAGAAAAGAGTTAGGAGAGTTTTTAAATATTTTAGATGAGATACTACAGAGTAACTATAGTATGAGAATCAACTCAGTAAAGACAAAGATAATGACAAGTGAGTTACAGCCTAGTTCTAAACCAAAATTAAAAATAGGTAATACCGAGTTAGAGGAGGTAGATGAATTTTGCTATTTAGGTAGTATAATTAGAAAGGATGGACGTAGCAGAAGGGATATAGTAGCTAGAATAGCTCAAGCTAGAAAAATGTTTTTAAAAAAGAAAAACTTACTAATAGCTAATAGTATTAGTTTAGATAATAGAAGAAGTTTCTTAAAGTCGTACGTACGGAGCGTTCTATAATACGGTAGTGAGACTTGGACAATTAAAGAAGTAGATAAGAAAAAGATAGAAGCTTTTGAAACTTGGTGTTATAGGAGAATGTTAAAGATCAGTTGGACAGAAGGAGTAACAAACGAGGAAGTTTATAGAAGGATAGGTGAGGAACCTTGTATGTGGAAACAATTAAAGCTCAGAATAGAAAAGAATTTAGAGCTGCGTCAAACCGACTTTAAGTAAGTTCGAAAACAAAATGTCACCATGACATAACTCACAATTAGTTAGCGGTCTGGCATGTTGGCAGCGATTCGTTGCTTAAGCCTTACCATAACATATAATTTAATAAATGTCACCATGACATAACTCACAATTAGGTAGTGGTCTGGCATGTTGGCAGCGATTCGTTGCTTAAGCCATACCATAACATATAATTTAACACTTTTCCTTTTTTGAAGCGGATAACCAGGTTATATTTCATTTCCTTATACATGGTAATCATGTATACATGTTAGATAGAGTTTTTTAACAACCATCAGGTTGCTAATATCTATGTAGAGCCAGGTGGATAGGAAAAAAATAGAAGGATATAGGAAGACCTAGACCAAACTATATTAGTCAAATTATTAGAAATTTAGGTTGTGAAGGGTAGGTACAGCTTTTTAAATTAGCACAGAATAGAGAAGAAGATAGAGTTGCGTCAAACCGACCTTAAGTAAGGTCGAAAATAAAATAATGATGATGATTTTATTTTGCTAAGGTTTTATATAACTTATGAGTTGACTACATAATAGGTATATCTTATTAAGCATCATGCAGTTGTTATTGTGAAGAGTAATCATCTGTTTCCATGTTAAAAATTATGGTGAGAAATTAAGATCTTATGTTTGATTGTTATGAAGCTCATCACAAAGCATAGAGGTTAGTGAAACACGTGGATTTTACCTGTTTCTGACTTGCTTAAAAAAAGTTTCTGCAATAGATGGCTAAAGTTAAATCTATTACCTTGTTTGTTTACCGAACTGAAAACATCTGCATAACGTCTGATTATCACTAGAAATTTCCTTTGTCTGAACATTTGTTTTCAATGATATTATAAACGTTATTAATACACATTTATATAAAACGCTTTAAAACCAGAAATAACATAAAACTTTATTAAATGTAGTGAGCCTTTAGCTTTTATTTATAGAGAGTAACCATATGATGCTTGACAACCTTTGTTTCCTTATGTAGTAAATTTTATTCGTAAATATTGTGGCAAATTTATTTTCCATCAGTATTTTTATGGATATTTATGCTATCGTTTTGATAAAAGGTTATTTAAAGCCTTACATCATTGTAAATTTCTATGTGATAACTGATTTTACAGTTCTGTTTTTCCTCATGCATTTATTACCTGTTGTATTAATTTAACTTTATGCTTCAAAATTGTGAGCATAATTTCAAATTGTATGGTGACAAGTAATAATTCTTATAAGATTCATTTCAAGAGCTCCTTCCTTCTATAAGTAGAATGATACACTCGGTCGTTGTAACTGTTGAATTTACAAACACTTTTACGTTAGCTGTTGTGGGTGAAAGTCCAACTTCGTATCAATAAGATGGCCCTGAACAATTACGCTTGATGCCAGGTTCGAGAAAAAGTTGTAAAACTAGGAAAACATTGTGTAGTGATTACATTCCTGGCTTCATTTTAGTTTTGAGAAAAAAGTTTTTTCTATTATGTTTTGTTTCAGTGATGTCTGCAATACACGGTGTTAATTTTATTAAGCATCAGTAACACATGCAACAAAAATAATTTAGAAAGAAGTATATAATTTCAGAAGATTCAATTTGAATATTGAAACGTTAGAATATTCAGTGTCTGGAATTTAATTGTGAACCGATAAATTTATCTGCAGCAAGATTTTTGGTTATGGTTTACATCAGATGATTTGAGAAATATCTATCAATTTCGTGATGGTATTAGTGGACTTCAAGATTTACATAAATTCATGGAATGGTAACTAAATGCATCGCTGATATTTTTGTAAGCTGTTGAACATTTGGTATGTTGTTTGTTCTGAAAGAACGTGCAATTTTTGGTTACAATTATACTTCGATCAAGTAATTGTTTTTAAATTATGTTCAAATTGAAAATTTCTAAGCTATTTAACGTCGTTTGACCTTATTATCTCTTTGTAATTTTTAAATAAATTTTACAGAAACTCCACTTTTAATATTGGTATGTGTCGTTGAAATTCATAGAGGGTAATATTAATGCGAAATTGTTTACATTTTTGACATAATAAATTAAGAGTAATTGTGAAAATTAATAATTATTGAGTATGTCCAAAAAATTACAATATTTCATCTTAAATAGTATTGGTTGTTATTAATAAAATACGGATTCTAAAAAGTCTTTGTTCATTGGTTAGGTTATGTATGCCTAATTGAACTTTAGAAATATTTTGAAGTAAATTGAATTGACACTTATATGTAAAGTCCATCGTAGTACACAATTTTACGTAATATTTATTACATGTTGACTAATCTAACGTAAGCTTTAAAACCGCCAGCATAAATTACAAGTTGAGCGGTGACATAAAATACCATTTACAAGTGTCATTATAAGATCTCCCTCCATCAATAATTATAAAGATCGTTGTAACTGTTGTCAAGCGGTAGGATATGTCAGAGTACGGCACTTTCACCTGGGCTGTTGCTTTAAAAAGTCGTCCTTGTTATAAGAACATGGCATCAAGTGGTTATACTTGGTGTTGGAGCCATGCGAATAAGAAATCGATTTAAAGTGAAGTCGTCTTTGTTAGTGCACTCTATGTCGACGTTTCACAGAATATGTTTGCACTAAACAAGACGTAAATGAAAATAGTTGGCATTTGAACAGCATGCAAATTACTTGACGTGGATACACGTGATGTTAGTTTGATATTCTGTAACAAGATTTTTTAATTTATGTGATTTTGGAGAATTCTAACCTGATTATTATTGTAACAAGAAGATTTCAATTATCATTAAATGGTTCAAGTACATCGCAATTATTTTTTTGATGGATAAAATCTGGTATGTAATTACTGCTCTTTAAGTACGTCAAGTTGTAATAACATTTGGAATGGCAAACAATTAAGTTTTTTTAATTTGTTCGACGTGGAAATTTTCCAGTTCGTTATGTGTTGACCTCTGGATAACTTCGTTATTTGTGAAGAGAACCTGATAAACTTCACTTTTATTTTTCATTAGTACAAATGTAAAGATTACAGAGGGTAGTATATATGTATATTAAGGGTTAACTTTCAGGACTAACAAAATTGAAGCTATCATTTGAATATAAAATTATCTAAGTTCAGATAACTAAATTGTTTCATTTTGCTCTACAATATTTATTAATTGAAATATTTTAAAATACAATTTAAATGTGAAGTCTTGAAGTAGTACTACCGAAGGCTAATAAAATTCTGTAGTATACCTTTAGTCATTCTTAATAATCAAGTTTGAACATCCACAAAAATAATCATTGCTAAATTTTTATACTGTAAAAATAACAACACTATATAATTTTTGTGAGATATAGGTGTTGAGAAGATTATTGTGTATATAAGTACATATTTTTCCTAACTATAACTTAGTCGAATTTTTTGAAGTAAATTTGTTATGTGAAATCATTGTAAATAATTTTCAACTGATACTTGAGAGAATAGAAATTCATTTCGGTCATGTCTATGATTAGTAGTTGGAATGAATGAGGTTTGATTCTTAGTAATTATAAACTTTTTGAATTAATTAACATAATGCACAAACTGTGATAGTCTTGGTTTAATTTGATTACAGGTGTAACAGTGCATCTTTACCAATCCATATCGAGCCCGAAGGTAAGCATTTGTAAGGGTTATGTTCACGTAATATTTTTTGTACAGCGGTATTTGAGCACAGGTTTCCGCATTCCCCTTATACAAACAGACTAAAATTAGGTCTTCATTGTATTCAAAAAATCGGTGGCGCCATATTCACTATATTTTTGGTCGTAATCCAACCCCGACCCCAACTCATGTTCTGCTTAGCCTTTGGAGGTTTCCTTATCTATGAACCGTTTTCCATCTAAACTAACCTTGGGCTCTTTACATCATCAGGAAATCCTCGTTAATTATCCTTGTGCCTTTCAGTTGAGATATAGTGAAACAAAATTATTGAATCAATTTGATAATGATGTGTACATATTAAGTAATCATTTGTAAATAATTGTTTTTGATAACTGGGATATTAAGCGAACAGAACCTTATTTTGGCGATGTTCTTTGATTACTATTTCGAATGAAATAATATTTGATTCATACTATCTATGAAATTTAATGGAGATAATTAATAGAATGCACAAACAATGCTAGGTATTTATTTTATTTGGTTACAGAAGTAGCTGTGCATCTTTATCAACTATAACGTGGAAGTAAGTGTGTATTTCGTAAGGGTTGCATTCATGCATAATATTTGTACAGCGGTATAGGACTTAGATTTCCGCATTCTCCTTATACAAATAGACTCATATTAATCTTTAGTTGTATTCAAAAATTCTGTGGCGCCATTTTCACTCTATTTTCGGTCGTAGTTCAACCCCGACCCAAGCCCATGATCTACACAGAGCAAATTATTCTACTAGCCGCTTTGCCTTTAGAGGTTTCCTTACTCAAAACCGTTTTCCATTCAACATTACCTCGGGCTTCTCCTCGCAACAGGAAATCCTTGTTTTGGTTACCCTTGCGCCTGACGTTTGGCAAGATAGGTGTCTTATATTACCTTCTACCAAGATAATCGGTTGCAATATCTTGCTATAGTTGTTAAATGCAACCTTGTATTAGTTATATTTTTACATTAGAAAGTATCTCGGTAAATAAATTTTGAAGTAAGAATTTTGTTTTAAAAAACTCACATGTAAATTTGATAAGATGACAAATCTGACTTTCATATTTGAATCGCTGTTAATTACGTCAATAACTTAGAGATATAAGAATTAGTTATCGATTTAAAAGCGACTATCAAATATACTGTCCTTTAGCATGTTATGGAAAGAAAATACTTTTTACTAACTAACATTTTAACACCTCAGGTTTATTGAAATTAATCTTCGAAATTTTTGTTTAAACATAGAGCGAAACTATATTCAAATTAGTTCGGTAATATTGAACCGAAGTTTTTTAAGAACTTTGAGCAAGGAGATTTCTTATGCACACACTAAAGACATGTTTATTATAATTTTTTTCTTTTGTTCAATAATGAGATTTATTAAACAAAAAATTTGACACTTAATGTTTCTTGACAGTTAACAAAATGTCACTTTTTATGAATTTACTTTTTTCTCCTGGAAAAAAATTAGTACTTTTTTCCCGGGTATATGCAAATAAGTAACCACTCGCAAAATTAAATTGACATATATTTGATTACTTTAAAGGTTTCCTTAGCAACGCAAGTCTAACTGTCTTTATAAGTACAACAGCCTACTTATTTGAACCTTCATATTTGACATCGATTGATTTTTGATTTAATATATTGTAATATTTTTTTCAATATTATATCATCGTTTTGCCCGTCACAAAAAAAGTGTATTATACACGGGTAAAAATGTGAGATTTTAACTCTCGGTGTTTTATTTCCTCCGCTTCGCGTCGGGAGACAAACACACCTCGAGCTAAAATCTAGTACTTTTTCCCTTGTATAATAAACAACTATTTTTATGCGAATACTTATTTTTTATTGAGCATTCGTGTTTATGGTAAAATCTTGAAACCTACAGAGGTTCGGCTAAGTATTATCATTTATTTTATTATAAATTTGAGACGCAAACTGCTGTCTTCCTTTGTATTATAATAACTTGTTTTTATTTCAGGCATACCAAGTCCATGTTCAATTTTTTGTTATTAGGAATATTTACCTTAGGGTTCCTACATCATCCCTACGGTTATAACAACTAGTGTTTAAACGAGTGTAATGGCGTCTAAATTTAATTCTTTTACATCTTAGTTTTACAGTAAACTTCCCTGCTCGCTCACCGCTCTAACGCTGGAATAAAGTCCAGAGCTAGCAAATAGACTTTTATCATCTTAGGTACGGGCGAAAGTCCTTATACTTTTACTATATTTTTATTTCTTCCGATTCTACTTAGTATCAATGAGAAGAGATAATACGCTGTGTCTTATAAGGATGAGATTTTTGTTGGTTTGGTTTGTATCATTGTACTTACAGTACATCGCGCATGCACCCATGAATGTGTCGATAGCGTAAAGTCAATCTAAACAAATCGTAAAAACATGTTACAAGCAGAAAACTTGAACAATGGATTTAAGCAAAGGAACAATGGGCATACTATTAACTAAATACGTTCTAATGCACAATTGGGGTATGTATATCATACCAATAATATGCTGGTAATCATAATCAGAATGCTTTTATAATATCTATCCAGTCTGGAGAAATTAATTTAAAATTTAGAGTCTCACTTCTTATTTTAATAAGAGAAATATTTCGAGGATCTTTCGTTTAAGTGAAAATAAATTCCCTGGCCTCCTTCGTCTAGCTTATATTATTTACACAAATACGACAAAAACTGCAGACTCGCCGCTATTCTAGAATTCAATTACATGCTGTAGAAATATTAATTATTATTAAATTCTATAGAATTTCATTGTAATACCAAAGTGTCAAAGACGTAATTTCTACTATATAGAGATACCTTGAACTTGGCTATCTTTTATTGAATTTCACCGGATTTTCGTTCCATGAAGCGTGAAACGAATCTGCTGAAAGTTAAATCCGGTGGTATCCTTGTACGCATTCGGAAGACATTGAGTAAGCGAGAATTGACAAACTTTCCAGCTTCCTAAAGTCCGGTTACATGCGTTTAAATTTAATAAGAAATTCTTAGTCAGTCATTTACCCTACCAGAGAGATCTCGCTCCCTTGATCTGCAAAATTCTCTTTCCGTTTAAATGTTGAGCACTCTTTTTGATCGTACTGTATCTCTTAAAAGAGACGGTCAAATTTTGTTCCATTGTGTTCAATTTGCAGTTGAATGTATGCGGAATACGTTTTAGAGAAACTTCAAACACTCTGCAGAACCTTTCTCATACAATATCGAATCAATTTGTATTCTGTCGCGCTTTTTTCGTGCTATTTATTTATTATTTTATGTTAAACCGGAAAGAAATTCAATTTAAATTTGAATTCAACATATTGAAAATTGTTCTAGCACACGAAAAACAATCTGCTGCATAATAAATTTTATAAAGCGTTTCGTGTCGAGACGAATGAAGAAAACTTTGAACTACTGCTTCAGTTCACTTGGTATCAGACAACGGGTCTTTTGTGTTAAATCAATACTACAAAGGACTAGATGGAGGATTTCTTTTGTTTGTGGTGCCAGATGTGGAAAAATTTATCCGTCGCTTTCTAAATCGCGCTGAAAGTAATATGCATTTTAAAACAGGCTGCTGTGAATATAAATTGCACACTAAACTAACAATTTTCAGCGAGATAGAATTGCAGAGTATAATGAATTGCCCATTTTTAACCCAGGTATTTGTAAACAAAATGAACTTTATAAAACTGAACATCCGTTTGGTCTTCTAAATAAAATAAATCTGTACGTTAAGTTTTTTTCCCACAAATGGTTGCTAGTTTATGTGAATATATTGCATATGTTTACAAAGTAACGGACAGTTCTTATCAGTTGTTACCGATAAAATGTAATCCCTAAGGAATTTTACCTCTCCGAAATAGCTAAACTGAACCCTTGTATTCTCATACTGGTCCGTATGGTGGCGTGATGTCTAAACAATACTTACAAAGTCAGGGCCTATAACAGATATACCTTTATGATCAACCCTTTTACGTGTTAGACAAAATTGTGGATTTTTCATGTTCTCTTCAACAGTCATTAAATATGCAAACTTTGCGAGTGATAACATTCGAAGAAATTATGTTAAAATCATTTTCGAATATTCACTGGGTGTTAGGCATGAATTTACGAATTACAATGATTGCTGTGATTTAATATTCTTTTATATCTGTAATACGATGATTGTTTTGCAGAAAATACCCACGGTTTAAAAAAAATATATAATTGCGTTCAAAATATGCTAAACACTTAAGAAAAAAAGGATTGTTAAAATCATCGACACTGTGGATAATATGGGAGTAGGTTAAAAAAAATGGTAAATTTCTTGTTAAGAAAGAGAAATGTGTAGGATCGTTAATAGTGATCATCGCGGGAAGTTCTCAAAAATTTGTACCCTTTAGACATGGCGTAAAAACCAAAACATGTTGGTGTAAACAGATAATTAAATAAAAGAGTTGGAAAATATGAACAAGAAGTATGCGCGTTCCGTTGATTAGAGAATTTGTTAAAAGAAGAGTACCGAAAATGTATCAGCTCGAATAAATAAGACTCGTATAAAGCGTATTAAATATGATATTCTGTTGTACTAGCGTGTTTACAAGTAAAATTTTCGTTTCTTCCCGACTAAATCTTCGGCTGCGATCGAAGTGTTTTTCAACAGTTGCCGCTCGATTCTAATCTGTACAAAACCATACTTTTGCAGCGCTTGCATTTTAGAGACAAAATTCGTCTTATTAAAATCGTTTCCCCACCCAATTCCCGGCTGTGTTCAGATATCTTCGACATCCTTCGGTTTCTTATAAAATGTATAAGACGATATATTGCTGTGCTTGCGCTCTGGTGGATTTACCCCACACTTTCGTTTCCAACATAATCTTAGACTGCGTTCGCGAGTTTTTGACATCCTTCGGCACTTGCTTTATAGAGAACATATAGCATCTTTTCTATATAAGTTAGTATTCGATGGTGCTAGAAACAGAATACATAAGTTTAGTATTCGAGAATTAAAAATAGTTTAACGTATTAAATACAAATGCCTAACTCTAATAAAAAAGGATTTCATTACAGAATTAAAAGTTTTGAATTTTAGTCGGAATATTAAGTGGGGGAAAATGACCTAGTGGTTAACGTATAACTAGCAAACAGGTAGGGAATCATATAGAGGATTTTATCGGTTGTTCGGGTGCTTGATTAAAGCAGATTTTTATATCTCCTAGAGTAAATGAATATGGCTAAAGAATATGATACTAGAAGCAACAACACATAACTGCACGATTGGAGATTGTTATAGAGTTGCCTTCTTGCGGATTCTCCACCTGGTACATAACTTCGTTCGGATGTCCTCGGCGACAAACGGCTTTCACTCAATGGGTACACAAAAAAACATCTACCTTTGTATTTTTTTATTTGACGAAGGAGAAATAGTCAACATGAACCCTTCTAAAGTGTTTAGTATTCAGCAGCTTCTTGATAGTAAAGTAAAACCAACCATCGAGAAGTTTGAATTGTGGCTGCTTTTTAAAATCTGGGCAAGAATAACTTATTCTTCTTAATATTCGTTGGGAATTAAACCACTCATAGTTGTTAAAATCGTCTTTATTTACGTTTCGATCCATGACCTAGGATTGTTGTCAAAATAATATAAATTTCAAGATTGACATTTATGACATAAATTGAAGGTGACTTTGATTTATTAATGTTTGATTTGAATACATTAGGTGAAAATTTTTAGAAGAATGAGTGCCTTCAGTTTGTGTTGCGCCCTGGGAGCGACTTTGAGGTAGCCAATACGCTTAACGTGAAACCAGCTGATTAATTTTTATATGGTTTAATTGTTACGTGCAATTTGCACTTAAACATTGTTTCTAGGTTAAGTTTTGATGTACGGAAGTTTCGCGCCATATTTTCAAAAGACGCGGTGCGCGGGAATTTTAAATAGACTAGGCGTGTACTTCCGTACGTCATAGTAGTGCATTTGCGCAAATCGTGCAATGCTAGAGGGTTGGACGAATAACTTCGCGGACGTGAAAAAAAACAAAAAGAGTGGGGGAGTTTCCTGTTCTCTCTATAACGTGGCTTTTTGCCTTGTATCTTCGAGTGAAGTGGTCGTTTTTTTGGTAACGTATCGTTAGGTTTACCTATGTAGTTCCTTGCTTGATTATCTTTTGTTTGTCTACCCTTACCTGGTTTTTCCTGCCCATTCCCTGCATAGGTAGGTGACAATCTGAGAGCCACCTAGGCGTACTGATCTCCACGACTCTGGATGAAGACCTCATGATTGCCGTAGCTGGCCGGAGCTGATCCGAACGCTTTTGTAGAGCGTCGGCGTATCATCTCTAATCCTTCCGGGAGGAGCCCTGATGGACTTGGTTAGAGGCCTACCCTAGCGCAACTTCGCGGGAATCTGGACCTATTATGTGAGTACTTCATAGTTTATATTGTTCGCTTTATCTTTGTTTTAAAATTAATATGTAAATTTCCGAAGTATTGCGCAATATTGGGGACATCATTGGTAGATGACCGCGCCCAAATCTGTATAAGATTAGCGCTGCCAACCACCGATGGTGTCTAGTAAACCTCGCTTCCGGTGTTGTATTTATCGAACTTTTTAAATGTAACTACCGTTTGTAAATGTAAGAAAATTTCATATAAATTCAATAACTTTAGGTTTGAAAAATATTTTTTAATATGTTTCTATTTACACGATTGGGGTATGGTTATTAAAGAAGTGTGGAATTATGTTGCCGTAAGGTTTAAGCAGCCGTTTTTTATATTTATCTTGAGGAGGAAAACTACCCTATTTCCACTATATTTAGTGGTATGTGAAGGGAATTAAGTATCCTTGCGACTATCAAAACACTCGAACATTTGCCGAACTAATATGCCTATTGTTATGTAATTAGTTATTGTATGTAGGCTATATTTCATGTTAATATCGCAAGGAAAACCCAAAAAAACTTGCAATGCTACCTAGATATTAGGGGAATTTGATTTTCATTTATTATTTCTGTTAGTAATGGAATGCATTGTCTACTGAAAGTCATGGATTCGTTTGCTACGCAGTTATTTTTATGTAGGGTTATATAAGCAGCTTCTTTGATTTTGCGTATTTGGTTTTCTTCTTTGTAAATAATTTTTGCGTCCTCGCATTTTGTTTTATGACTGGAGTCCCATGCATGTTGGCAAATCATGGATTTTTCAAATTTTCTATTTTTTGTATATGATTTGTTCTTTTAATCGAATTTCAAATGGTCTGGAACTTTCCTTTATGTAAAACTTATTACATTCGCACAGCAGTGGAAAAATTAAATATACCAACGAAGAAAAACTTTTAGAGGGCAGCGATTTCCGCAATCCTGTTACAGAGACCTTCTGCGAGAATATAATGGTAGTTAAAATGGACGACATCGTGGAAGGCGACGAAAAATTAAAACAAATTAAAAAAGAATTCCTGTCGGAGTTCTTGCAGAGAAGAATGGATATAAGGATGTGTTTTTTAAAGGAATTTTATAAAACGCAGTTTACTAAAATGTACTATGCCGAAAGAAGAACTTACAAAACAAGGACACATTTTAAATCCTCTTAAGAGAATGGATTTAATTGCCTGCCTACAGAAAAGCATTTTGCAACATTTAGAACTAAGGATATTACAACATATAATAGTAACTCACATTCGAAAGTAGAGGGCATCCAGAAAGTGGTAGAACAAATGGACAGAATTTTAATGCAGGAAGTAAGGGAACATGACACATTACGAAGTGCCAAAAACTGGAGCAAATAGAAGGGGGAACAAAACTTGTTATTATTGTAATTATAAAAGCAGAACACAGAAACAATGTGCGTTACACTCTTCAATTCAAAAATCAAGTTCCGCTGTACGTACCCAAATTATTGGTTACAATAGGAACTACGTGAAAAAAATATAGATCTAAATTATAAAATAACAATTAAATTAGCTAAATTAAAAACAACTCCAAATAAAAAATGGTCCTGTTTTGTGTGGAGAAATGTATCTATTATATTATGCATTTTATATTGTCTAAATAAAAATAAAAATTAGAAGTTGCTTATTAATAATAGAATTCCGGGTGTTCGATAAAGATTATACACTACATTTAGATCAGCAGACAAATTACCTATCTTTCGTATTTACACATTGAGAAAGTATAATTAATAGCTTTTACGTTTGCCTAATTACACAAGATTGTTAAATTACATTCAAAGAATATTGAGCACTGTTTGGAAAATACCTTCAAATTGAGCACCAATTAGTTTAAACATCACTAAGTAAACGAGTATAATAAATATCCCGTTAACGCAAATCCGGTGGAGGTTGTGTGGGAGGTGAAGGTTGTGTGTGGAAGCTAAGGCGGACGTGGGGTGTGCAGTAGAGGTGATGTGTCAATGAGGAGGTAGAAGCGGTGGTAATGTGTAGAGGTGGAGGTGGCAATGATGTGTGACGGTAGATGTGGTTGCGGAGGTGGTGTGTGTAGGTGGATGTGATGTATGGAGGTGGAGGTTATGTGTGGAGGTTGCATGTGGTGATGTCCGTTGATGGAAGTGGCGTGTGGAGATGGTGTGTGAAGGCGAAAGCGGAAATGAAAATGGTATGTAGAGGTGGAGATGCGCTGCGGTGGCGACGATGCTGATCCTAACGCCCTGCAAATCATCTATTGGGCAGTTATAACATGGAGCCTAGTACAAGATGTACCTTTCTATACAATATTTAAGACTGATTACATTGAATTTTAGTATAATTGAACTAGAAAAATTTTGGTTAAATTAAATTAACAGTCCTTCAAACTTTTTTTTGGAAAATAAAATAATTTTGACAAACAACCAAAAAATGTTTTCTATTGGTAATTTGATTTAACACATTCAAATTCATTATACACATAATTATTGGAGTTAAATAAAAATTACATATTGTTATGCTTACAGATCCAAATTTTATCAAACAGTATATAAACATTGTACAACATAAACAAACGTTTTTCTATGTAACCTATATGCGTAACAGATCACTTAAAATTGCTTGTTTTTATAATTTCTAAGCTGACCCTATTTAGGGCTGTGATTTAAATTTTATTTTATAATATAATTTTCTAAATTTAGACGCGTATGTTATATTTGCGATTTTTATTAATCATGTTTAGGTAAATATTCTGAGTCGAACTTCTGTCAAATCAAACCAATTTAAATTGTATGTAATGAAAAGCTTGGACAGTTTAACTAAGATAATTATTATTCATGTAAATATCTTCTACAATGTTATAGTTCCGTGGTGATATGGGCTTCCTCTTGGTTTTAATAAGGTAAAACTAAGTTTTGACTTTTTGATAGCTTCCCCTGGTATATTGTGGCGCCACTTGCTACCTGTGATAAGAATAATTACGTTAGAATGTTAACGAACGGTTAGACCACAGAAGATGATTTACAGGTCTTGCGATGCGAAATCTCTTGCTTGACAGGTACAAGACTTTGCATTAAATATTACTGCAAGTACATTCAAAATGTTATTTGCGTATTCAGGTATGTTCTAGGGATATTAGAACGATTGGATAAAATATAAAACTCCGCGATGAGCGCTAGTAAGTTCAGTTCTAATTGAAACTCTGATATGATTTCCGATTGAAACTTTGATTACGATACCAGTCCTAGTTTAAAGCTTTGAAAGATGTGATATAAATGAATGCTGATATTAATTAGGGTTAATATAAATTACTGTGGTGATAATATAAATTAATAATTAGTGCTTGGATAGTTAATAGTGCTTCGTTGTAAGTAATTTAGAAAATAGTATCGTAGCGTTAGAAGAAGATATCTGTACTGTTAGCAACTAGCTGAAAATAAATTGTTGGGACAGATTTTTGCAAATTCCATTGTCACTACGAGATGTTAAAAATACTTGTATAATCAATTTGGAAATAAGGAACTGTTGTTTTAGCAAATAGAGTTTTCGTTACACTGGCATCGAGTAGTGGGATTAACAACTTTTAAACGATTTCTATTTGTATGCCAGTCACTAGCAGGAAAAAGAAAAAGGAAATCCACAGCGAAATTCTTTTGTTTTTAAAGGAATAAGTCAATCTCAAAAAGGTTGCATAGTTTATGATTTGTATTTATGCCTGAACAGATTTTGTTTCCATATTGACGCGTTTATGTTCCATTTTCGCTATTGTCAAATGCTAGCGTTTTAAAAAATTTTATTTGCTATTTTACCCAAAAGTAAGGTTTGAGGTGGACAGTTTTTAGGACGTAAAAGCCAGTAATCATACCCTGTTATTTGACGATGAAGTTGTGCTATCCTGGTCCTACTTTTATTTAAATTTCAAAATTAGAGAAGAATTTTCTTTTAAAAATATAAAGTTGTTTACATTTTCAAGGTATTCGTTATATTGACTCCTAGTAAATTTTAACGGCACTTTTTTGTAGACTTTCTAACTCTCTTTATCGAGTTTCTTTAACTTAGTCAGGCAATTTGTACTTTTATGGGTAATTCAAGATAAATCCAGTATACACACTTTTTGTAATAATTTAATATTGCGTACACATTTAAACCTTTTTAAATGATATCTGATTTAGAAAAAAATTTTCTTCCAATAATTTTTAAATGTAATAAAACCTCTGCATACTTCTATAAAATAGTCACGTCTAATATACGATAAGCAAAATGTAGGTAGTTTTTGTTGAAAAGTCTGTTTTCTAAAAGTTTTCTATTTTCTTTTAAACAACAGGTATGCTTCTTTTAACTTGAATGAATACTCCATGCGATAGTTTGAGATAATTGACAGCAGAACTAATTATATAAATGCTATTCGTAGAGTTTCTATTATTTTTATAAAATTTTTCGTACCTTGCTTCATGAATGAAGACAACCTATAACAAATCCTACCAATGCTAGTTTCTGAAAGTATCATACACGGTTTTCTTTCTTTAGGGTTACAGATATTTCAAAGTAAGCTCCGTCTAATGCACTTTTGATAAATTGTGCAATGCTTTTTATACGAACTTTCATTTTAGTTTAAATTATGTCTAACCTTTTTAATTTATTTACAGATATTTTATGAAAAACGGTGTTATAGTTATAGATTTCACCGGCCAATGGCATAAGAACAGCATACAATCCTTACTTTGTTCTACCAAAAACAAGGCATCACACTCTATAAGAGTATGGAAAAAGAGCAATAAAAACTTGATTATGTATAAAATGCAAATTAATAATGTCAACTTACTTTGCGCTATTTTCACAATGATGTTGAAGAATAATTTGAATCCGTTTATGCATTGAAAATACTTGCACATGAAAACAGAACTTCAAAAACCGCTTTCCATGCAAAAATTGAACGGTTAAAGCATTTTACTACTAGAAGGAAATACTAAACGATGGATCCAAAACAAAAGTTACTTGATAAACCACACCGATCAAGATAACTGCCGATTTTATAAATTTTCAAAAATTTAATTGAAACGTTTACACGTTCAAAAGTTTGTACATATATAAAAGAAATATTAAACCCGTAATCGCTTATGCGTAATGTGCTCTAAAGGTAAACGTTTCTACCGACTACGTAATGAGTTCCTTTCCTTTAGATATCGCAAGCGGTTATTGCAGTGGTTAGTTGTAATGATAAAAATTAGAACCAGGCCTTGGATGTATCCTTATTAAGAATAATAAACAATTGCGACAACATAATCATATCGATTTGCATAATATCCCTTTTAAAAATGAAAACTGATTTATCCTGAATATCTAGATTATAAAATAAGTAATTATTTAACTGAACGGTTTAGGTAATATTAGGAAACATCGTTCGATTTATTACTTAGAAACTATACAATTATAACCTCATACAAAATTTGGTGATTTAGTTATAACGCTAATGATAACCTCATATTAAATCCCTAAGACGAAAACCAATAACAAATGTATTAAATGTAGCTTACATATTTCAGATAATTACCTCAAACTTCCTGCAACGGGGAATTACAAATTCCATATAATTTGGCTTGAAAATTATGGATTCACAACGCGTTCTAAATGTTTAATCTTTGCATTAAATCAGCTGTGCGAGAATGACACACTAGGGGTATTCAAAACAGTGGTAACAAGAGCAATCTAGAAAATAAACGTACCTTGTTTTAAATATTTCTGCATTCTGTGTACCATTACACGCATGGACATCTTCCTGTGGGTAGATGGTGAATGTGGAGGTCCACTTGCGCTATCACTCGAGGAATTTTCCTCAGAAAAGTCAGACACTAACATCATTTTTAATTCACTATGCACAAATTAAAGCAATTTTTCAGTTTTTACATAGATACACTTTTGCGACCCGAGCACTATACACTACTGTCTTCGGAATCTAATAGAATACTAAAGTAAGCATTGAGGTACGGCATTTAGATTATCTGTAGCTATATGTCATATCTATAGATAATGTTGTTTTAAGTAAAGAAAGGTAGGAAATGCGGGAGTCATACTTTTCCGGACATAGCAGGAAGTGGTAAGACTGCAGAATGGGATCATTTAGGAAATATGAAATTATTTAATTGATATTTTTAAGAAAATATGTTAAGTTCATTGTTAAGATTGCCAAGAGTTTTCACTTGAATGTGATAAATTAAGTATCTTGTGGGTGGTTACATAATTGCTAATCTGGGTTAGATAAAATTAAAAACCAATAAATAGCACGACAGTCAACACCGGAAATATTTTTAAATCGTAATCCTGTATAAATACATTTTATATACAACGTTATATGAATAAGAATGTATTTCTATCCTAAGCAATACCAATTTTCTATAAAGCAGCGAATAAAAAATATCCGCATAAAATAAACACTTTTATTAAATTGAATAGTTTAATAGCCATAGCTCTCGTTAATGAATTCCTATCGGTTCCCTTTGGCGGCCATTAAAAGGATTCACTTTCCGTAGGCGTTTCGAAAAGCATATAGTGCTAGGAAAATCATTTTTTTAATTTTCTTCAGCACAAATAGGCAATGAAGACATGCTCTTCAAACAAGGTAGTAACAAGAGAATCAACTCTACTGGCCATGAAAAGAAATATCACCAGGAACCATTTAATTAACCCTAAAACAAGAAATTATCAGAAGTATGGCGAAGTCTATTGAATAACATCAGTTACAAGTGCATCAAGATCCTGCCAAAAAGATTCATTTCTAATAGTAAATGGTTCCGTCGTCCCTAGGGTGATTTTCTTAAATCGACATAGTTATGTAATAGTAAACCAAGCGACAGAAAGGCAAATTTTCAGCTATCACTGCACTTTGGCAACATAACAATGGAATAAAACAGTAGATAACTAAAGACTTTATTGTCTTTAGAAGTATTTTCCACGAAGATTATTTCACTTTTGCATGCGCTAAAACCAACTCTGGAAAGAATTATTCCAGTCTTTTGTTGGTACAGTCAAAATTGCATTTTTGAAGGCATCGACTGCTTCTTCTGACGACTGGATCCTTTGATTCCGCAGTGCGTCATTACTTTTCGGATAGGTATAGGAATCGTTGGGACTTAGGTTGGGACTGTGCAGGGGATAGTCCAAAAATTTTACGTTTTGTTAAGTTAGAAATTCCATTATCTTACGAGTTCTGTGCAAACTTGCATTGTCTTGGTGGAGGATGATTCGTCGTTTGGGGTTAGCTTTCGAAACTCCGCGATGATTGGCGGCAAACAAATGGTTGTATATCAGTCGGTAGTAACAGTTCTTTGATCTTGTAGAGAAATTGTTACTAGAAGACCTGCTTTCGAGGCGAATGTTGCGACCATCTTTTTGGAGACACTTCGAGAACGGATGACTATTGTCAGCTTTTCCTTATCCCAAACAGTCGACAGGCATTTATTTTCTGACTCGTATGAGTAAATCCAAGCTTCTCGCCACTCACAGTTTTAGAGTTTCCTGCCTTGAAGCGGCCTAGAGTTTTTTGACGCCAATTCACCCTAGCTGCTTTCGGTTCTCCGGTCAACAGAAGCGGTATCACACGGGAAACTATTTTTTCTGCACATAATTCTTCACGCAAAATTTTCTGAATCGAAGTCTTTAAAATCCCCAGTAATCCCTCAATTCAATGTCGCATGTCGATCGTCGCTGATGAGCTTGTGCACAGCATCGATGTTTTCCTGAGTGACTGCGCTTTTGATGCATCTGCTCTTGGATCGTCGCTACGACAAATCCATTAATGTTTGAATTCTCAATACCAACGAGAAACTGTTGACTGATGTGGCGTTTTATTAGCGAAAACAGAAACCAACTCGACGAGGCATTCTTGTTAAGATAATTGTCTCAGAAAACTACAATTATTGCGCGAAAATTTTCACGGATTAAATCCATTTTTCGATTAACTTGTTAAGTTTGACAGATAGTTGTAGCTACAACACTGGATGGCTCAGTGGCGTAGTTGGTATGCATGTGGCTACTATGTCCAACGTCCCTGTTCGAAAACTGGCACGGTACGCTTGTAAAATGTTGGGCGAGCATTTTTCACAAAAATACGCCCTCGTTCGAATGAGAGGTAAAATGTAGGTCCCGTGTGTGAGTGTTGTCACGCACGTAAAAGACCCCTACCTTGTTTGGAACAACAAGGGTACGGCTAAATTCCAAATTTCCAGGTAAAAAAAACTTGTTTCCTGGCCAATATAGTACCGTCGGGTGGAGCATTAGAAAATCAAATGTAGTGTAGCTACAACACTAGACGCATCGCACTGAAACTTTGGAATTAGGTTAACTAAAGATGGAGGTTAATTTTTAGTACTGACATTTGATTAGTGGCGCCCTCTATGGCTCAGTACGCAAAACATGACATCCTCGTATTAATAAGGAGATATCTAACCCTAAGCCACATTTTGTAGTTTGCACCGTAGACCATAAGCCCAGTAAAAAAGCAATTACAGACTAACAGACACAGTATATCCCATTGACAGACCAAGGTTGTCACTTAGTCTGTTAATGCAAAATAGTAGCTACGCCATATTATGTGTTTAATAGTAGTTATTTTTAACAGAAGTAAGGTTATGTTGTAACAATAACTGAAACGTACTGTTTCTTTTTTAAATTATTATCATTAATGTTGTGCGTGATTAAGATGAATAATAGTAGACTTACAAATGGATCAAGAGGACGATATAATATATTATATAACACAACTAACGATTCAATGTGTTGGTGTAAAGGTACGTATTAGCATAAAATAACTATACGGTTCAACACATTTATTTTTAGGAATCTGGCCCATCCGATATAAAGACTAACCAACCAAAAAGGCAAAACAGTAAGCCTGGAAAGGGAAGTGATCTACCTACAATAGAAGACAACCCACTGAAAAAAATAAATGTGGTACAAGAAAAGGTATGTGAAATGCGTAAAATAAATAAAGACATCCCAAGGACAGTAAACAAATCTGTTGTTAGTGAAATAGATGATCCAGAGTTGATGCAGCTCATACAATCAGAACACGTGACTCCAAAAACAATAACAGTGAGACGTTAACAACTAGTCCATCTCGGGGTTACAAAAATGATACTACAATGAAAAATAGGATCATACAAAGACGGAATAAAGATGCATCAGTTGAAGTAGATCTCTTTTCACATGCTAGTGACATATGTAGAAACCAAGTTCATGAAATCACCACTGAAATCATAGTTATAGAAATGGAAAAGTTAAAAGTTGGGCAGGGAATTCCAGATATTGTTATTGAAATAGATGGCCCAGAGTTGATGCAGCTCATACAATCAGAACACGTGACTCCAAAAACAATAATAGTGAGACGTTAACAACTAGTCCATTTCGGGGCTATAAAAATGATTCTACAATGAAAAATAGGATCATGCAAAGACAGAATGAACATGCATCAGTTGAAGTAGATCTATTTTCATCTACTAGTGACATACCTAGCAACCAAGTTCATGAAATCACAACTGAAATCACAGTTATAAATATGGAAAGGTTAAAAATTGTGCAGGGTATTTCAGATAATAACGAAGTCGTTAATAGAAGTGACAAAAATATTGTCCATCAAGAAATAACTAAAAATGTTGTTGATAAGGTTCTGACAATGACAAAGGAACAGCTTACCTAGGTCGTCCTGAAAAGGGAAGGAAGGGAAAGTTTGAGAATCAAACTAGAGAAAAAAAAGAAGAAGGTTAATACTAACCAAGAATATATAATTCCTAAGGGAAATCTTAAATTTGTCAAAGAATTGAGAGATCGCCAATGTAATTACAGGCTGAAATGTAAATTTTCTAAAGTTGGTACGTACAAGGTCAGATGTTTATTAATATAAACCATGGTCAAAGAAGTTCCCATTAAACGCAAGAGAATAAAGGGATCTTTAAAGAAAACTACAAAGTACTTGTTATCAAATACAAGAGTATGTAAAAACTTTTATACAAACTCTACAAATTTCAAGTTCTACAGTATATGTAGTATTGAAAAAGAAAGCGAGTGTGCTGTGAACGATGGTCCAAAACGCCATATCCAGCATATCTAGAACTGAAATGTGTCAAGCACCCGTCGAAAGTTGAAAAAATGTTTTTTCAATGTTGGAAGGCATTTTGAACATTTGCTATAATAATGTTAAGTTGCTAATTGCTCGTTTTTGTTGTTCTTTTGTTTTGTGTGAAGTTAAATAGATATTGCGTTTTACCAGTTAATGAATACTGGTGTCCAATAGTTACACATTTTAGAGTTACAACATATGCTACTGGAATCAAAACTATTCATCGACTACATATTTCTTGTGACAGACATTTTTTGCAACAACTTACGAACTATTAAAGATATTGAGATGATGTTTTCACTAAAATCTTTATTTTTTATGCTTCATGCAATTACCTTCGGATAAACATGCCTTTTTAAGTAAATGGAAAAAAACTGATATGATCAGAAAAAGCACTCTTTAGGAAGTTTTAAAAACACTAGGAAAATCAAGTTAATAGCTTTTCATGATCATTGAGAAATTCTCTTTAAATGATTCTAAGAATATTAAATTCCAATATGTGATATGCCAGATAACCCTGTTTATATGTAGACCAATTCACCAGATCCTACAACCGTCCTTGTGCGGTCTACAAAAAAGTTTTAAGATCAATGTTGTACAGAATTAAGTAAACTGTCCATTCACGTTTTGAGCTGGAATTTTGGAAGAAATATTGATTGTTTTTTGGCGACCTTAGCGAGTGTGCCATCTTGCGGTCAAAATTGAAAATTATACATTTTTCAGCAATTTCTCATGGCCACTTTACTTAATAATTTTTTTCCGCAAAGCTCTAAGCCTTATACTTTATGATATACGCTCGCGAGATACGCTTAGTGAAACGACCGGTATAGAAGTTGAATTTGTATCACAGTTGGTGTTGGCGTCCAACATAGGAGTTGAGTTTCCCACAGCAGAGTAAGACTGCGTAAGTACTATTAATGTAGTTAGTGAAACTAAAGGCAAGATCCTGATTTAGCGAAGCATTTGCTTTCCCTATATTTTAGTATATGAGCTAGCAAAAGGAGGTTCTTCCAAATTTGTTGTGCTACAGAATATAAAATTAAGGAAATACGGATATATTAAAAAGAACATATCTATAGAAATTTACAATAACGGTTTACCTTGAGAAAAATGTCACGGCTCTAGAAAGGAATAACTGTTCTCATACCGTTAAACATGTGATTGATTGATTACGTGTCACAATCTATACATTTTAATTTCACTCTAAAAACTCTTCTATAGCTTCAAGATTATTAATTTGTAATAAATCAAAGTAGACCAAGATGAAGCGAAAATACCCAAACTAGTTATCTTTGTATAAAGCATTTATTCGATATAAACAGCCCCTGGGTAATAAATTCCTCATATGCACACTAAATGAAAACACAATATAAAGGAAACAGCCTATCTCATATTTCCTGTTAATTCCATTATTAGTTCCTCGGCGCCTTTGTAAACAGAATAGTGAAGGGGAAACTGTTTAACAAGCTGTTTCTGATGATAAATGTAGTAATGTTACAGGTATAGCTAGTTATATATGCTTCAAAACATTCATTTCTCGCAACTGTCTGTCGTTCAAATGGAAGTTTAAGTGGTCTGTCTCGACTGTACAGAGCTCCGCAAATGCATTTCATGAAATCTATCTGAAAATTACCTGGGCGAGTTTGCGTAGCTGAAAAAATACCTATCAACTTTATTTCAGTAATATACCGTGTTATCTATTTTAATCGTATATCAAATTTAATGTCTAAATGCTGTAAAAACCCTATAAACAATCAGATATTGTTTAATTTGATAATCCATAGCACATGATGGCTATTGACTCCCTAGAATTGCTAAGTTTCCCATGACTACCTATAGTAATCAACTTAAGTGAAAATTTCCGAAGGTCAATAACATTGAAATGATAAGCTTTTTTATTTAAAGCTTTAAAATGAGTAACTATAGAAAGAATCAAATAAAGTTGTGCGTGATTCCCGAGATACGAAAAAAACACAGCTTTAAATATGTAGATCTATTGCTAATCCTATGTCGGTTAAATAATGAAAATCATATAAAGTTCTATATTAGTAGATAAAACTCTAAAATGAACAACGTACTGAAATAGGTTCTGTCTTTATTAATAGTCAGTTCATACGTAACTACCTATATTGTTAATATATCCCGCTTAAAAATCAATGACTGAACTGGTTGTAAGGGTTTAACTATTACAATGATATACTGATAATATAGTAAATATAACAATTATCTTTAAACATATACTTTATTTCCTCTACTTCCACCGTTATTTTTTCCGCAAGTATGGAAAATGGCAAAAGATTTACCCAATCTTAAAAAGTTGTGATCCAAGTGATATCAGAAATTAAAAAGCCATCAGTATGTTGAATAATTTCGCAAAACTGCTAGCGATGGTACTATATTCACAAATTTATCCTTTGATAAAGAATCATGTATCTTCGGAACAACATGGTTTTGTGGTTTAGCGTTCCACCACAACCAACCTGGCCCGAATAACACATTACTTCATCAATGTGCTAGATAAGCAGTGCTGTAACTTATATAGATATATCTAAGGCATTCGAATGTATATCTTATGAAATAACGACTTGTTTGACTCTGTTACTCCTATTTCTGGTATCCCACAAGGCTCCAACTTTGGACCTTTATTATTTCTACTCTTCATGAATGATTTATGTGAAAAGTTGTCTTGTAAGCATCGGCTATTTGCCGACGATCTTAAGATTTTTTCTGTCTGTTTATCCAATGGAAATTATTTATTATCGATGACTGGTGTGTAAAGAACAAATTACGTTTAAATATTGCAAAAGTAAGGTTATAACGTGGACTCGCAAATATGAGCCGATTCTTTTAACTATGGTGTCACGGATGAGGCGGTGTCGCTATGTACATCCATGAAGGATCGTGGATTTATCTTTGACAACGAGTTTACTTCAAAGAGCATATCGATAATACATGTCAATCGTAGCTTTTCTATACGTAGTTGCAAACCATTTTCGAACACAAAGGTGTTTACTACAATCTTTCATTTGTTGGTGTAGAGCAAACTTGAACATTTGCCTAATGATATGGTATCCGACGTATGTGTACCAGATACATAAAATTGAAACAACACATCGAAAGCTGTTAAAATATTTAGCCTTTTGGGCAAATGTTCTATCCACCACAAGGGATCTTCCACAAGACGTTGATGAGTCAATATGAGTTCGATGTTCTAGAGCATATACGATTTTTGAATAGCTTCACTTGTTTATATAATTTTCTTCATAACGGCCTGGACTGTCACTACATACTTCCACAATCCAGTTTCATGATCCAATATACTTCACACGCAAACCCTCAAAATTCTTTAAACTTACGCCATATACTAATATGTTATACAAGTCGCCAGTTTATATTGTGTCATAATTTCAATTTACTTGGTATAGATATGGATATTCACACGTGTAATTTAAAAGAATTACTATTAACGGCATGATGACGCTGAAGTGCTTACTTATTGATGTCAATATTATAACCGATACTTGATGCACGTTGCTTAATGCTGATTCATAATGCTACAACACTTGCATAATGAACTATTCAGTATTACTTCAGTATGTTGTTATGTACATTGCAACTTAGTACACTACTATCGTAAATCCGTTTTGTGTTGTCCTATAAGTGGATGTAGTGTCTTTTGGGCCAATATATAAATAACAAATAAATAAATTATAAAATAGGAGAAATTTACAATGCTGTAACACCAGGAATAGCAAACGTTTGGGTTTTATTCAGATTTTTTCTCCTTAATTCTGACACCGAAAAGTTAGAACAATTACAATGAGCCTCTCAAAAGATTTAACATTTGACACTTGTTCATAACAGTTTTCCTAATATGGTTCCCAAATTCAGATTCATATTATTTTTATATTATTTATGAGTTTACATATTTTTAGAAGACACTAACCTAACTCTTAATCATCCTTGCCAATATAATGTAAACGTGGATTAAATTCTTAGATTTACTCGACATATTGGTTAGTTATTATTTTTCACAATCATTATAAAATATATTTTCCTACAAGCTTTTTCTTACAGTCAAAAATATATCTTAGGATAATTTTTTTTATATAACAGATGACGTCGTGGTATTGTAGAATTTAAGTCCAGAATCGATTATTAGCAGAAGCAAAACAAGCTACTAACAATATTTTTCTCAATATAACCACCCTCTAATTTAATTTTTCATATCACCAACCCGATTTTTAATTTCATTAAAAAAATCATTGTCGTCGTATACAAAATAATCTTTGTTGCTACCTTCATCCTCGCTTAATCATTGACACAAGTTCTTTTGCAAATTTGGTAAGAAATAATAATTCCTGAACATCAAATCTGGGAAATGCGATGATGGTTTGCCAAGGTCTTTTACGATTTCTCCTGGCATAGTACAATATGATATAATATCTTACAGTTGGATCTATAGGATATTCGCCATTATCATTAATAAATAGTCCAGTAGGAAAACATCATCGAGTTTCAAAAAAAAAAAGATGTAATAAACTACAAATAGGTTTTGTAACTTAAACTTCATAGAGATTTTCTCATTCCACTTAAATACTGCACAATTTCATTCTCGTTCGGAATCGAATAAACGCTCTTTGTCTAATAAAAAGTTAAAGGTTTGTTGCAATTATCGTCTGAGTTGCCCTTTGCCACATTAAAATATCCTTATTAAATTGGAGAAATTACAACTTTTATACAGTTTCATAATTCTTAGTATACTTCTCACTTACGAGTTCTATTTTGTATGAAATTACCTACTAGGCGTGCAATGGAAGTAAATTGTACATCTTCAATTTTTGTTGGAGATGCAAATCGGATTCATTTTACCTATTTGCAGAACGATAATTGTTCACCTGTCTGTTCGCCCGTTTGCCCATTCATTTGCCTGGTCGTTTCTTTGTTCATCTGTCTACTCAACCATCCGTATCCGTTTATATCTAAACGTGTGCTATACAGCAACTGGGCAAATATTATAAAATTTAGTGTTACAAGTTTTCATTTTATTCGCTACTATTTGATCAAGAGGTATAAAAATAAAACGCGCGGAAGAAGAGGCAATTGTTGTTACTTCAAGTTTTTAACAAGTTCGCAAAAAATATGTATAAAAAGTATTTAGTTATCGCACATCAAACCGTTATGTATTAAGTGAATTAACACGTTACATGCCTTTTTTCAATTACTGCATAACCCGTTTCCGTTTCTGTATTTACTAATGTATTATATTTACTTTGTATTAAAGTAAAGGAATTCCCCTTGCTTCCTGAATTCGGTCTTATGTATGTTATAAATTGTTAGGTACATTGTAGGATTAGAATGATTTAATAAGTATAAATATGCAGAGCTCTCGGGAGGGGGAGGGGGGGCTCAATGGTCCTGGGAATAAACCATGAAGTCGCATTATTGAAGTGCCAGGACATCAGCCAATTTAAATAGATCAATCCCGGTATGGATAAATAGGTGTTGAAACGATAGACGTGATTTACACAAACCAAAAGTGATTACTTCACTCCGGCTTTGACGGAAAACGGTTGTGCTTTTCGAAGTATTCTGATGAGTGTCTTTGATGTAGTGCTTGTTATCTATACAACCTCTCTACCTCTCCCTTAAGGCATTGCCTTTTACAACGGACTGTATCATGTCAAAAAATCTACAGGAAACCAGACCCCTTGAGATGAGCTCATCACTGAGGACTGAACGGTGAGTGTTATAATTTTAAGATTTATAGATAGAAATTTGCAGTATCCGAACCTTAATATTTGATTAAGGGGAGTACGTAATAATTGGCGTTTGAACTTGTGGTTTATTAATTAGAAAATGTTAAAAGCTGGCTCTTTCTTTCTCAGTATTAATTTTAAAAAAAAAATTTCGATTGCATCACGGCCTAGCGATATTAATTTAAATTGGATGTAACCTTATCCTTTGGGACAATATTTACTTCTCGTTGGTATTCGAACTACTATTTAAATTAAAAACATCAACTCCACTATCGGACCGCAAAATATCTACTATCTATGATCTAGATTAAGTTCAACACTTGGTTTACTTCAGTTTAGGGTTACGCTACTTCAGTAGAGTTAGTTTAAGATTACGTTATTACTTTTAGGAAGTGCACTTCAAGTAGCAGGTAAACAGCGTTCTAATGCTGTACATATTGTCTTATTTTCTTCTTGTATTTATTTAGGGCTGGAACAGTAAGTTACATGTATTTGTTATTTAGATTTTAAGATTTTACGTGACTGGGAAATAATCCCTAATTTATATTTGCTTAGATGTATATTTTGAAGTTGCGTTGTATTATATGCGAGTTGACGCATTTGTTTACATCATGTTTTAACAGGACGATTACGTAAATGTTCAATTTGGTTTCTGTAAATATTCCCTTAAATACTTTGTTTGTTAACTAGTGGTTTGTAATAAATCTACTTACTGAGACCTCCAATTTTTCTGTCTGTGTGACCCGTCCCACTCTACAACATTTTCAGCTAATACGGCATTAATGCTTTAGAACTCCTATATCCCTTGATTTGTTGCGGTATTTGGTATGGGTGATTTTCTTTGATTACTTTACTACTTTCTTTCTTGTCTACATGGAATACCGTAACAGGCACTCTATTAGAACTTACAACATAATATTTTTTTGACATTTACTTCTATCTTTAACAACGAGTAGATACTGCCTTGATTTTTTCAACATTGCAAAGTAGGATCCCGCAACTACTTTTTGCCTTTTTCTGTTTATACCATTTTTCAAATTTCATGTATGCTTCTTCGCACCTTCTTCTTGATTAGCTGGTATTATGAGATTTACTGCTAAATTAGGCATTTCTTCTATACCAGAAGAAATATCCGTATTGAAATTTACCACTATTGAATTTCAACTGACTTTGCAATAAATAATTAATCGTGATTGTTTAAAGTAACACTCAGGAAAAATAATAAAAGTTGAATTTATACTTGTATGGCGGAAAACGCTACTGATCCATATTTTAAAACTGTATAAATAATTTGATTTCTTTTCATAACTGGATACCCAAATAACTATTACTACAATCATTTAATATTGTTACGATACATCACTTAGTCTACCCTTCACCAGAATACTATAGCTGAATGTAAACGAGGCATCTGTGTACAAAGGATAATTGATAACCACCCTGTGGCGCGACATCTTCAGATGGACTTGAATGACACTTTACAAAAGGTTGCATTTAACAACTTTATTAAACTTATAATTTGAACCTTTTGGATATTATTTGCATAATTATAGTACGTTCTTAGAATATTCGAGAATTATTGGCTATGTAATAAATTGCCTTCATCGGCATCACTTAATTAATTTCAATTCAAGTTTTGATTATAATACTAGCTTTTATTCGAGTCTTGACATATAAAGTCTTGACATGAAACAAATTAGTGTGAAACAGGTTTAAAATAAATAGCTCTAGTGATATAAATTATTGCATTGATTGATATAAATTAACACCTAGTGCTTCGATAGTAATTTCGATAGATAGCATCGTAGTGTTAAGAAGATAATACTTGAACTGTTAGAGATTAGTTCGGGAATAAATTGTTGCGAAAGCTTTTAACAAATTCCGTTGTAACTACAAGGTGTTGAAAATGCTCGTGTAATTATTTGAAAATAAAAAACTCTTGCGAAAAAGTTTTTGTTACTATATATTGTTGCAACTGTTCAAAGAACCCTGTTCAAAAACACAATTGCGGTATAATATTTCATATCTGTATTAGATTAAGAATTGTTTATATTAGTATCAGTTTTATATTTAGTTCAATGTCGTATTCTTTTTTCTAAAAATATTTTACTATGGTCTGCTATAAATCAGATTCGATTAGTATATCTTTATACAAATATTTAAAATACAAAAATGCAAAAATGCAACTTTTACGTAATAATTCGTGCGCCCGTGCAATAAGGATAATAAAAGAGAAATGTATTAAGGAATTAATATCTTACCAATGTGAAACACTGAAAACATATAGTCACGTCAGAATTAAAATATTAACTATTGCACAATGACTCCTGTAAACTACTAAGAAATTTTACGATGTTTACCCTATCGTATTTCGAAATCAATAAATCCTTAAATTTTTAGGTTTATATCGAATGCAAGACGATCTAAATGCGTCTTCAAGTAATTTTTCAAATGTTGGCACGTTAAAACACTATTATCAATTTAACACTGAACTAACTCTTCGTTGATGTTAAAAAATACTAACACAATGCACCTATTTAAAAATTGATCACAACTTCCACACACGTATTATATAAAAGTAGATTCGGCATGGACGCCAACACAGAACTGTTGTAGTAGTTTTGGCCAAATTTGCCAGTTGTTGTGAGATTTAACTTATGACGCAAACTAAAAACATACTTTTATTTCTGTGATGTATTACAGACCGAAATCGTATGTCCAGTTGTACGATTCTACACATGAGATAAATTTAATTACACATTTGATTCCCATCATTATTTTTAACATTCTGCATTATGAAAAACTAGGTTTTCAACATCTAAGCTGGGCTGCTTCAAACAGTTATTATATAAAAATAAACAAGCGTAGTAGCCTGGCTGTCTACACGATTAAGGCTTGTTAAATTGTTCAGGTATAATTTAACTAAAATTAGTTTACAACATAGATGCGCCCACTTTTACTGTTGATTAATTATGAAGTAGTTGACTATATAATTTGGAAGCACAAAGATTTGGAAGATATCCAAATAGTGTCGTATTGTATTGTACAATTTTATAAAAGAATTATTATTGATTAGATACCATTTTACTCTTTAGTTGTGTAACATGCTCACTTCAAGAACGAAAAAAAGAACAATTCAAAAAGTTGAGAACTAATCATGAAGAAGGTCGCGCCACAATTAAGTGGGATTAGAGTAATGGGCACAGAAAAAATTAAAAAGAAGGAAGAACTTAAAAATAATTCAGATGGAATTGTAGCGGTCGTGTGAAAAACTACTCAACTTCAGCTAACGACTCGTGGTGGAGTGGCGTGGGCAGAAAAAACCAAGAAACAATAAGAACTATTTATTCGATAAGCACTACAGATTACCACAGTAAGCAACTAGCTCAGTGACTCCACTGCAAAGGATGATGACCTTACCTAAAATAAAAAAAAAAACAAAACAGCGGTACAAATCCAGTAAGGAGCAAAGAGTGAATGTAAGCGCAATCTCCACTAACATAAAAACTATGTCCCGACGACCCAGGGTCCTTCAGATCCATAGCTCTTCTTACATCCCTAAACAAACTCCTTGAATAGATTATACTCCTTAAACTTAACTCACACATTGAAGTCAACTCAATTCTATCTCGAAATCAACACTGTTTTCGATCTGGCGCAGAAACAACAGCACAACCCTTTCGTTCAAAACACGCTATAGTCCTCTTTCTTCATCGATTTCCGCTCAGCCTTTTGACCGTTTTTGGAGGATAAACCTTCTAAACCAACCCAAACAGATCAACTTCTCGTCCAATTTATTCCTCATAATACAATTCTCCTTCCTCGCGCATAGCCAACTTTCAACGAACTTCCATTTCGTTACCAAACCAATCAGCCAAGGATGCCTCTCTCCCTCCCAAAGTTCCCGTCTTTATCAAACCTTTTGGAACATATACACAAACTCACTCCTTGCCTTGAACTTCCCAAATACTTCAACATTCACCTACGCACCTAAAGACACTATTTCTTCGTCATTAAAAAATGAAAACTCTAAATCACAGGGTTTTGTACATTTTTTTCAATATATTGAACACTTTCACACATACGCTCCTCTACAAAAATGAATATTTACATGATTGAGGTTTCACTTAAATTTTTCGACTTTGCTCGGATTTGCGACGTCGTATGTTTACGAAATGACGTTATATGACTCGTTGATGACCTGTAAACACACATACATGCACGCACGCACACACAAACATACACACACACACATACACACACACACTTTGATATGCCGCTAAAGAAATACTGTGATACCGATACAGCAAATTGTAAAATTTGAAATTGTTGAATTACCTACCTTTCTAACTTTACCTTGCCTGGCTAGCTCAACGGAAATGTTGGAATGTATAAAATGAAATCAAACACAGGAATATCACAACGCATCTATACAGTTTAAAATATTTTCTTTCATATAAAAGCATATAGAACATTTACAACATCGTTTCTTTCAAACATAAAATTATTTCTAAGAAGTACCTATTTACTTAACTATAAAAATGTTCCTTACCTTCGTTAGATTTAAATCTATAGAACTACATCTCTTCTTTTATGGATAGTTTACCTGGTCATGATTCTCAGGCTTGTAAGGTTTGTTTGACCAAAAAAATCCTTGACAAATTATCTATTAAAAATATCAGAGTGTTTCGAATTTTGACTACAGAGTTTCTTGGTAAAGACCCTTACAAAAATAAAATGATTAGGACTTACTCTAGCTTAAACTAAATGACAAATACTCAAACAATTACAATGTTACAAACAAAGTTACAATGTTTTTTTTTAAATTATACTTGCAAAATCCACAAAGCGTTTTTTTAAATCCAATTCGTAATTAAAGTCCTTATTTTAAACTGACGTCCAAATCAGCTTTCAAGATTTTAATATTATTTACATCGCTCCATTTAGAGACCAATGTGCAATCTAGATTTGATTATTCAATAAAATTTTAGATAGCTTATTATATCGAAGCATTTCCCATTTCCATTATATATCACAAGATCAAACAATTGCATTTTTAAATTTCTGTGCAGGTTACATTTAACTCACTTCTTTATACACTGTTCCATGGTAAATATTAATTACAGTATGCGTATTGCATACTTTAAAACAATAGCTTCGAAATTCTTTACTCGATGTGACATTTCGCGATTGAATTTATGAATGAACCTATTTAATAAACGCTTCCTTTTATATACAAAGTTATCACATTTCTTGAACGAACTAGTATCGTATGGAATATTATACACCGTAATGACGCAAGGCTTCTCAGAATAATTCATTAGCGTTCAAATCGTTGCGTTTTATTACCTCGTTATCGCGTTAGTGACTTGGGTTGCTCGTCCTTGTTCAACACCCAAGGTTATTGTGGCGTCACATACTAATCCAGTAATTGCAAAAGGTAATAAATAAATTTTATTACATTTTATGGGTTTTTATTGTTCCGGCCGTTTCGTAGAATAAACATTTCTTTATTAATTAAGTCATACAAAATTGACGTATTTCTAAGTACTGATGATTCATCCCTTTTCTCTATTCTTAATATTCTAAAGAATTCTTTATTTAAAATGAATTTATGTAATCCACAGGGTAATTAATTAAAACTTTAATTGCTTTTTAATGCAAATGGGTTGCATTTTTATAGAAAATATTTGCTTTTACGGTAAAACATGTTTTAGTACACATAATTAAGATTAAAATTGTGGTTTTAAATACACAAAATTATTTATTTTTGTGCACGGAATGTGCACAAACGAATAGTTTTTGCATTTATCTTAAAATGATCGATTTGCATTAGCATTTAATGCGTTTTAAGGTATCTAAATAAATTATTAGTTTGACTAAGCTGCTTACATTATTTGCTATGTATTTGTAATACGCTTATATCATACAGGGTGATTATTTATATATGCGCAATTGCATTTTTTGTTTGGCATTTTAATGAATAATACGCTTGTATTATACAAGGCGTAAACATGAATTTACGGGAATTTGTATTTTTTTCCGCATTCTTTGTGGAAACCAAAAATCTACAAATGAAATCCACCCAAATAGAAGGAAACCGGAAAAATTAAAATTTCCGAATATGCATTGTTCCACCCTATATAAAAATAAGCGTTTTGCATGTACAATAGCCATTAAATTCATGCGCATTAATAAATAGCATATTTTTCCATGTATAAAACAAATCTTATTACATGTACTTTTAAAGTACCAGAAATAACTTAGATTTAAGCCATTCATTTCATTTATCACGAAACACATTCCCCGTGTATGTAAATAATCATTTTAAGATATAAATACAAAAGGCCATTCAATCCGCGCAAGAATACTATCGATTTATTGCCTTTATTAATTAAAATACCAAATAAATTTTCTGGGCATAAAGATGCAATAGAATACGTTTCACTCGCTGAGAACTGAATCTAATTGCATGCACGAAGCTATTTATTTCATTATCATAAAGGATGAATGAATGCCCGATTTTGGAGCGCGAACATAAAAAAGCAATAAAATCAATAAGAATTATTTTATCGTTTCCGTGTCTCAATAAGATAGAATGCGACGCGGCCAGTAACTTCGTTTATTAGAAAAGGATATAAACGGCACGTTTTACTACATACATAAATCACGCTATTTGACACTCATTAGACCATAAAGCGCTCCATTTCCAAAAATATTAAATCACGAAGGTGACTAAATTTCTAGGTTTATACAGAAGAATCTCGCAAATGTGACGTAGGGAGATAATTTAATATAAAAATCGGAATTTGATTAGAACGATTCATTCATTAATTTGCGTTTGACTCGGTGCTAAACCAGGCAAGATATAACGCTGAGTAAAGATTGATTCGCGTTTGATTACAAAGCTAAATAATATGCAGAGTTGCAATGAAATTTATACGTTTGAGTAGTTTCACACATAAAAAGTTATTAAATGCAATTACTTGATGAAGCATCATTTGTTTTGTAAAAATGCTATGGAGATTGAACATTTTTCGATACAAAAGCAACTCTAAAATTCATTAATTAAAAATAGAAGCTGCACTTTTCCAAACAAACAAATATGTGTTTCTTTATAAGTGAATGTAAAATACATCGCAACAAAGTTATATGCCTGCATAAAATTTAACTTGTTTTCACACTACTAGTATTTAATTTTAAGCTACTTAATAGAAATTTTTTTGGTAAGGGCCACAATTGTTGGCTATATTTACGTTACTGTAGTAGTTACTAAAGATGAATTATTAATACGAAGAATTAAGTTAGCGTGTGAGATAGATCATAGTAAATGGAAAAAAATTTCAACGGCTGTAAATTTAATTTTTCGACAATGTAAAAAATGTATAGAAACGAATGGAATGCACTTCAAAAAAACCTACAACAAAGTATTTTATATTTATTTTATTTATTATACCTTACATTTCATTTTCTTATTGGAACATAAACAAAAAATGTAACTAAATAATAAAGTTTTGTTACGGTAACTTTTTCAAATACAGCGACTCTGCATTAAATTGCAACTATTTCAATTAAGAACGCTAATCTAACAAGTTCAATAAATACGTATTCAAACCGTCCTGTATAAATTTCCCCAGTGAGTGAAATATATTCTATAACCGTTTATAAATTCGTTAAAACAAACAAGCATTGCCTTCTCCTAAACACTCTTCCTTAAAATTTGTGCTAGTTAGTTTGTTATTTCAAATAGTTATTCGTCGAAAGATTAAAACTTCTCGTTCATTAAATACTTTAAATGTGTTGTTATCTGTTTGTGTTCTGTGAAATTCCATTTTGTTATTTGCACGTGTTCGGTCGCTCAAATTTTATTGGTGATAAAATCGCTCTTCCTAATTAAGTTATTCCTGGTATATTTTAGCGTGGATCGATAATCATACAAACCTCTATTCTTTTCTAAAAAGTCAGGCAACTTTATTTGCTTGACCGCGTCTCGCTGTATAAATCGTAGGAATGTTTTAAAATGTATTTTGCATTCTCAATGCGTACAAAATTCAATGTAATTTATTATCGTATTTTGTTTTTGTTATTGTTTGCATTCTAGAATGGTTTCGCTGTTGTTTGGAATATATATTTTTGCTTACTTTCAAAAAATCTTTAACAATCTATTGTTGGGAATGGTTTTATTTTATTTCTTGCATGGTTTCAAAGTTGTATAAATACAAGTTCAACCTTGAAAAAGGTCCCTTACCTATTTATTCGACTTCGCTCTTACTTCTTCGCTCTTCTGTTACGTTTTTTAAGCGTTGTAAAAGCGCGCTTTTGAAATGCGTTTGTGGTAGTACAGATAATTAAGTTGTTCCAGCACCCATCCGTAGATGAATACAGCCGCATTTCCTCATCCTAAGATGGTACCAAAAAGAAGATAGCTCCAGGTACAATGTTGTTGATTTGGAAGAGATACACTTCTTTTTGATTAATTCCGCAATAAATTGCAGACCGTACGTACGCTCACACCACGAACAGTTGTGTACCCTATTTTTAAATCTTGCTATTTAAAATTTTAATGCGTTAGAGCACTTTCTACTATTTACTTTCTATATAAATTAATGTTAACGTCAACAATTTGCTGTTTAAAATTGTAATGTTACGAGGTGCGCTTCCTAAAGCAGAAGTTGCTGTTACTGTATTATTATTTGACTTCTTTTACATATTTAGGGTTGGATCATATTGTAAGTATTCTTATGTTTAGATAATCAGATTTTATTCTTGATATTTTTGAAGGTTTAGGTTTATACTGTATTATATGTAAATTGACGCTTTGTGTACATCACGTTGTACGAACGATTACGTAAATGTGTTTTCGACGTTTGTAATTTTTCTCTTGGAACTGTATGTTTTTCTACATCTTGGTAATATAGTTCTTTACTGAGGTTTCCAATTCTTTTCTTTCTAGATCACCCTCCCCACTCTACGACGTATTTGAGCTAGCCCAAACTCTAATTCTTTTGGAGTTCGATTCTACAATTCTGCCCCCGTGTTTTGTTGCGGTATTCGGTGTAGGTGATTTTCTCTACTTACTTTGCTGCTTTCTTTCTTGTCTGCACGGAATACCGTAACAGTTTCTTCCAAGACGTTCTTATAAAGATTCATAGTTAGTTGTTTACAAAATATTAATCAAATTAATAAAATCAATAAGCAAATACCATTTTATATATTTTAATTTTTGAACGTTACGTCATTATCTTAAATGTTAGTCACAAATTTAAAAAAAAAAGTTTACATAAAATAGGTAGAACAAACTTTTAACTCAAATTTACTCAAAAACTGCATCTTTCAAACAATTTTTAGAAACTTTTGTTAATAAAAACTATGGAAATTTATAATATTGAATAAAAAACGTTTCACATCCATCTATTAGTAAGGTACAGGTTCAAATCCTCTCCTATACTTTATATTTTCCTTCTTTTAATTATTAGCTCATCTTAAAATGATCATATACTAAGATATAATTTTATCTTTTTAACAACCTGCCTTGGGCAACTATATTTATATTTGTATTTCATATTTGGCTTTAGCCATGAGTTTGAACGTTGCTTCCTATTTATATCTGACATAATGTCAAAAAACTTCATATTGTTTAGATATAATTGACCGAAATGCTAAACGTAATTTACAGTTAGATCGATATAATGATCGTCTTTCCCATTCGGTTACCAATACTGTTCGTTCATTTGCTAAGAACTCTAACACAAGTCGCTACTACAAACTAAATCTTGTTCGAGACTATTTTTACTTCCTTCAATCACTAGCTCAATTTGAAATGATCATTTAAACCTTTGTCTAAAGTCTGAGTTATAATTTCATCTTATTAACTAATATCGTAATTTCAACAATCAATTTGAATTGTACATGATTTTTTGTTTGAAAATCAAATCAAACGATGTTTCACTAAACTAGCTCAGATTTTGAATAATGAATGTTGATATCTAATATTTCAATATCTTTTCGATGTAATTGATTCAGAAAATCGTGCCAAAGACTTGTAAAAAACAATAATTAATGTATTTTTCGACAATTATTAACCAATAATTTTTCTAAAGTTAATCTTGATCGATCTACGGAGATAAATATAAATAAATAATCAAATTTCTTGTTCCTGGTTTCGCATTGCTAATTTTGAAACCTTCGTGAACCGAAATGATGGACCAATGAAGATTTTTGTATTGCCATTTTTGCTACGATCAAGACCCCCCTATATCATTAATACTAACCACGCTACACCAATCCGCTTCAAGCTTATTAAATTTACCGTTGACATGCTATATCTCCAATTTTGACAAAATCTGTGAAATGCCTTCAAATATTCCCTGGAATATATTCTCGATTGTAGAAATAACACTTTCCAGTTCACGAACTCGGCTGACAGCTGACTGTGGAATTTAGTGTGGTTTTACTGGTGAAAGTGGTATTTTGAGCATGTACGTACCTAGTATAATGAGCAGTATAAGTGAAAACGCTGGGGGAGATTACCAGAATTCTTTACAAACTCGAGATATTTGCGAGAATACAAATTGCTGGGGTTCATTTTATAAGGTATTGATCAAATGAATCCTAACAGCTTTTATTACATCACAGTTCATTACCACATGTTGAGAACACTTTGTACATTTGATGTCGATGTTGTGCTTTTAATTTTTTAAATGCTGATTGATCGTCCTCTACATTTATTTTTCATTATATATTGGACAAATTATTAATGTAATATCGAAATTGAAAATGGAGATTTTAGTCTAGCTTGTCATGCTTAAGAAGATGCTGTAAAAAAATTCTCACAAATTTTAACCTTATAGCTTTCGAGGTTTTGTGCTTCTTTGTACAACTCACCTAAGGAAAACGAAAAACTTTTAAAAGTTTATTCATCACATTGCCTCTTTTATCTTCTTCTTGGTCATCCTTTCCCACAGAATTCTCCTCCATTAATAAAGTATAAATTACTACAACTTGTCTTGCATTAAATGACGATTTCAAATATAAATTACAAAGATATATCGAGTAATCTTTTTAATCCGAAACTTTCAAACATCTCGAATGCTAAACACTACGAAAAATTGTCCATAATCAAAATTTAATTAATTTGCGGAGAAAATACAGTAGTGCTAAAAATACCCCCTCTCCCCTGTCCTTGTACGTAGAACGGGGAGTAACTTTAAAATTGTACATAGGACCCCTTATTTTTTATTGCAGATTTTGGATTCTAGGACTTTTTCCATTCATAAGTAAGTGGCGCTGTAATGGATGAAACTCTACTTTTTCGATTGCTCATACTGAGAACCTACACATACTGCAATAATTTGCAATAAGAAAATACTACTGATTCGTTGTAAATACTCAAAATCAGTCTTAAAACAAATTTTATTTCTCATTTTGCAATTACTGAAAAATGACGTCCAGAAACTACTATTACCGTAACCCAAGAACTGATTTTCTTTTTGGGACACTTGATCAATTTATGACTTATCAAAGTGCTTGATTAAACCTACTTTCAAAGTAGTGTAAATTTTATAGTTCGTTTTAAAAATGTTATTTCTTATGTCAAAATACTTATTGTGAAAATGTCATTATGTTTCCATTTAACGTTTCTGGTGGTTTTGTTTTTGTATGTAAACAAACTCACAAAAAATAACTTCGAGAAACAACTCATTTTTCTCAGTTCAAAGCTTATTTCGCAAACAAAAAAACCAGTTTCCATTACATTGTTGATACTACTACGGAATGGAGTATTTAATTGTACAAGAAAAAATTGAAATGACTCTTGTTTATGGGAAAACTGGCAAAAGCCTTGATAATGCCGTTAATCTCTATTCTCAGAGCGTTTTCTGGACAGAATTCGGTTACGTGTTTCATTTTATCGTACTGTCAAATAACTCACTACTGACGGAAATGTTCAAACCAAAATAAAACCTATCGAACAACAGTCCTTGGACAAAATAATCAAATTGCTGCATTAGCTGCAGCGGTTGCTAATCCTCATGTAACTACTCGAGAAATAGCTAACGATTCCAGATTGTCTCAGAGCAGTGTTTGGAAAAGTATAAAATGTAGCACGTGTTTTTACACCAAGTTGATCATGGCGTTGATTTCCAAAATCAGGTAATTTTATGTCAACGGAATAGTAAACAAATACAACAGAACCCTAATTTTTTTGTTACGCATTGTTCTCTGACGACTTATTCTGCACAAACCACGGAACATTTAATCGACACAACATGTATTACCGAAGTGTTAAAAATCCACACTGGCTTCACCAAGTTGAACATCAGCGTCCATGGAATAATTCACAACAAACTCAGTGGCCCCCACATTGTTGAAAAAAACTTGAATGGTTAAATGTACCCAGAAAATATACTTTAATATATGAGCTTAGAAGTGCGACAAAATATGTGGTTTCAACATGATAGTTGTTCAGCACACTATTCGGAGGTAGCACATGAAGTACTTGTTTGAGATTTCAATGATCACTACATTTGATTTTCTAATGCTCCACCCGAAGGTGCTACTTTGGCCAGGAAGCGAATTTCTTTTTACCTGAAGATTTTCGATTTTGTCGAACCCTTACTGCTCCAAGCAAGATAGGGATCTTTAACGTGCGTGACAAAATTCAGACACAGAACCTACAGTTTACCTCATCCGTCGAGGGCGTAGTTTTGTAAAAAAATACTGACCTACCATTTTTCAAGTAGAATGTATCGGGATTCAAACCCGGGACCTTGGGCTTAATAGTCATATGCGTACCAATTAGCCGCCCTGATTTCAATAATCGTTGGATCGGTAGAGCTCGTACAGTAAATTGGCCAGCTTGATCACCAGATCTTACTTCGTCCGATTTTTTCATTTCTTTTTGTGGGGCTATCTTAAAGACGATGTTTACAAACATGTACGAACAACACGTCAGAATATGGTTAAGCGAGCCGAAAATGCTTGGGCCGATATTCAAACAGACACACTTGTCAGTTGCATACAGTCATTTGAAATGGGGATTAATAAGTGCATTGAAGTCGAAGGCCGCAATTTTGAGCATTTACTGTAATTGAAAATGTGAGAAATTTGTTTTAAGACAGATTTGAAATAGAATTTCATCGATTGCAACGCTATCTATCATGAATCGAAAAATATGTTTCAGACAAATCCTACGTATTTTTAGCAGTAGAATCAAAATCTGTAATAAAAAAATAGATGTTCCTATTTAAGATTTCAAGTTACTCGCCACTCCACTTACAAAGACGAGCGAAAAAGGAGTAATTTTAGCACTACTGCATTTCCTCTAAGGATTGATAAAATTTTGATTATGGACAATTTTTTATAGAGTACTTATAATTCGAGATATTTGAAAGCTTCAGGTTAAAAAAATCACCCGGTATTAACATTAACTTTAATGTCAGTACTAAAAAATAATACAGAGTTTGCGTTGCAGCTGCATTCCGGTTATGCTTATAATTATAAAGATAACGTTAACGTAAATTTGATTTTTAACTATTTTATAAAATAACGACATGCAACTACAAAATTTTACGCTAAATTTCTCCAATGTGGAAGTGAAAATAACAATTGTCATTCGCCAAATTTGATATTAAGCGCATTCTATTTACAACTTACGTAAGATTAGGTAAGAGAAAAATTTAATCTTAGCTAAATACATTTCTAAGCGATTAATAGAACGCACAATTTAGCATTTCAGATAGATAACCTATATATCTATTTATTTTGTTGAGTTGTAGTTGTGGGGTCTTATACACTTGAAAACATCACTTAGCATAATGAAAAACGACTTAATTATAGAGGTAAGTTGTGTATTAATGTATTTATTGTGTATTGTTTAATCATTTTAATTTTTACGCCACTACGAACCCAATTGTAAATTTTTAACATCTTCAAGTGATGAATCGCACTCTAATTCTTCAGTCGACATGTTCTGTAAAGAAAGACGAGCTCTTCACATACACGAGGGCACGTCGAAAGGACTTCCAAAATATAATAACAAGTAATTTATAGAACATTTTTGTTTAAAAAAATCAGCTAATCTTCTTGGTAAGAATTTATTGGCATAAGCTAGAAGCTCGTTGTTGATTTATTTTCAGAAAAAGTGAAAGCTTCGAAAATTTTACCAACAAATACTTATAGAAGAGAAAAAATAGGTGCTACAAAAGCAGTTTCCTATGTCAAATTTGCGTTTTTTAAATCTATAAATACCTATTTATGCACTGCTAAGAGTTATTATAAATAATTTTGAGCCTTATAGTCTTTGTTTTTAAGTATTTCATTAGAAGATTTTGAAAGCATTTCGAATCTAATAGTAATTATAAGTTAATGAAAGCTTTGCTATACAATCGTTAAATCTTGAGTAAAATATCAGTAGGTATCGGTTCTAAACGGACCTGCAGCTTGAAGAAGTTTCTAGAATAATAGAACGGGCAGAATGACTTGAGTGTTTTAGTGAGCTATAGAACCGAACTATAGGTTTAAACAAATTAGTGAGATCTTTGCCGATAAACCAGACTAAGTCAGGTCCTAGAAAGAGGTTAACAGCTGTTTCGCTACTTAGAATGGCAGAGACCATAGGGGTCGATATGGCATTCTAAGACACACTACTGCGATCTGCAAAGCAATAAGAACCATGACATTATCTCCCAAATACACTGCGTAAAAAATGATGGCATTCTCTGGAATAAAAGATTCCGGAGTTAAAATAGTCCCCCATTCGGATCACCGTGAGGAAACTACTTCGGAAAATGTGATCATCAACAAGTTCAATAAAAGACACGAAGAACTGGGAACATCTTGAGACTCGAGACGTGGAATATTAAAAGAATGAAGCAAGTAGTCAAGCTAGAGACTTGGAAATTGAAATGGACAGTCTAGCATTAGATATAGTAGGGATTAGCGCAGTTCGGTGGCCAAAAGCGGGACATTTCTTGAGCGGAGACTTTAAGGTAATTCATACACCAGCAGAGGAAAAAATTTTGAGTGTGGGGATAGTTATGCAGAAAAAGATAGGACACCGTGTAGAAAACTACTTAGAAAAGAACGAAAGAGTACTGATAGTTAGTTTAGAAACTAGACCGGTAGTTAGAGAGAGGAAGAGGTAGAAGCGATCTATAAAAATATCGAAGACATACTGAGATTCGTGAATGTAGAAGTAGTAGGTGAGGGCAGAGAAGGAGCAGTAGTAGGTTTAGCTAATTTAGGGACGAGAAACAACAGAAAAAATAGGCTGGTAGAAATTTGCGACAAAAACAAACACATTATTTCAACATCATGCTAGACGACGATATACGTGGGAAATGCCAAGAAAGGAGATATCAAATAGATTACATTCTTGTACGGTTTAGAAATCATGTAAAAGATTGTAGAAGCTACCATGAAGCAAATATAGACACTGACAACTACATAGTGATTATGAAAGCGGCACTTAAATTTAAAAATTTGAAAACAAAGAACCGAAAAATGCACTTTGACTTTGAGAAACGTTTCGTCCCTGTAATTAAAATTTAGCGCATAGTTAATTAAAAAACTTCATAATCCAGTACTATTTCCATGGTTATTTGCGTGTATTAACGAATCCTGCAACCTTTGTCAATCGAAGCGGTGGCTTACACATCATCCTGTAGAATTTGTGCTAAATATTCAATTATAAAATTTAAAGTACTTTGAATCTGAGATTATTATTATCAATAACAAAGGTTAGATATATATATATATATATATATATATATATATATATATATTACTGTGATAAGGGGTTGTTTAGGGGTATATTAAGTAGCAAGGGTGGTGTAGAAACTATAAATAGTAATAGGAATAAGAAAACTACATTTATTTAGCAGAAAAATAGGTAATTCATACATTATGTAGATAGCAAGCATTTAACACCCTGTATATAGACCGTTATTAATTTTAAGTAATGTCAGTGAGCATATTTTTCAACAATAGAACGCGTATTCAGCAGAGAAATAATCGTACATGTAATTAAACACGCATTGAGAAGTGTTCCACAATTTATACAATAAATACTCAGTAGAGTAGATAAAAACCTAGCAAAGCTTCATGCAATAAACGTTGTGATAAGAAAACGCAGTTTCAAAGATGCATAAATACATGAACGAAAACAGCATTAGAGTTACATAATTTATTTTGTACAATTATCCAAAAGGCGATATCTACACAAAACAACAGACTTAAAGTTGAACGTCTGGCAAAGATAACAATAGCAAATAAACACCATTACACTAAAGTCCGAATTAATTACATCAGAAACAGCTTCAAAATACAGGGAATATTAAAGACAAAACCTGGTTGGTTAAATAATCTGCAGAACTGCTCGAACACCTAGCCCACATGTAGTGGGAAAAGACTATTTAACATCCATTCGATGATAACACGACTCAGTACAAACTGATGCGCGTCGAAGCTACAACACTGTTAACCAGAAATCTACGCGTAAAATAAATAAAGAATAATAGATCAAATTTAAGTTACAGTGAAAATAGTGCAACAATTACGTCAAGCATATGTGAAAAATTTTTGCCGTTTTTTTATAGAAAACGTGAGTAGAAATTGGGGTAATTAATTTAAATTAAAAATTTCTAATGATAGGGCTTCTAATCTATGTCGACAATAATACTGGACATTTCAAATCTGTGTCGGCAATAATATTTCAAATCTGTGGTATATTTCTGGACATTTCAAGTCTGCATCGACAATTCAAAGTTGTGTCGAAAAGAAGTTCTAATTCTAAGTGGATTCTAAGGGGACAATTCTAATCGAATTTTGGTACAATTCTGGTACAATACTAAGCTGGGTCAAAAGTATTTAAGAGAAGAGATTCAAAGCATTTGCAGACAAATATAAAATAAAGAAGCACGAAGTGATTTTTGGAAAACAAGGGGTAACTACTCAAATATTGGTACAACTAAGCGGACATTGGTATACGAATGAGGACAGCGAGGGAGTGTCGATCCACAACACGAACAACATATCACAGGTCAGATCGACTTAATTTTAAGATATTTTTCAATTTAAATTTTAATACTGAATTTATTCAATTTATCCAAAACTTGTAAGGAAGTCAACAAGAAACATTGCATACGTTAAACTTACGTAATAAATCATAAAGAGGACTAAAACGTTCCAGATTCCTTTGTAAAGAGGTAGTTTTTGGTGACTTTATATTGAATTCAAAGTATATAAATTTTGGGATAAATGATACATATGATATTAATTGATTGAAGGGTGTATTTAAAGAATTTCAAAGATTGTAAATAATATTTTCTTTCATTATATGAAATTAATTGACTTCGTTATATCAATTCAAATAGGTAATCATAAAGGGGTGAAAAAGAAAATTGATCATCGTAACGTTGTGCACTCTATGTAGATTAAAAAGGGCAAGCCGTGGCATAATAATAAATTGGTAAGATTAAATAGAGTAATACACAGAGAGGTGGCGTTAAGTAAAACGTTCATAACACCGAGTACGGCGTAATCATATCAATATATATGCATGTCTTCGATAAGTTTTATTAGTACATGTAATTATTATTTAAATATAGCAAATTATTCTTTCAATATAATATTAAAAGTCGGTATCTATTTATCAAAACACTTGTTTCAAAAAAGATGATAATACGTTCAAGAACGGGGTTTTCGACTGTTAAAGCATTTTGTTTAGGAAATATTACACTCATTTAGTGACGTGTATTATCAAATGGGTTTCGCGTTATCAGTTGTTGTTGACTTTCGTATTTCGAATGTGAATTATTCGAGGTATTTCGTTGTCCAACTTTTATTTCAGATCGATCTATTAACTATAACTATCCGTATTATAAACTATTTCTATGAAACTTCACTAACTAAGTTATAACCTGGAACTCCAAAAATTAGTTTGTACGAAGCTGTTCCTTTAAGAGAAGAAAGTTTTCCAATAACGAGAATCATTGACACCGAATGGTACTAAATTACTTTCAGCTACTGTAATCCATCTCTACGTAATATGTATAGACATATCCTAGGTCAATTAATGGTGTGCTACTAGCTTCTGGTCAGGGGAAGTAAAGAGTAACTCCGCTCACTGTTGCTTCTTCTGAATTTGATTCACTTGGTTTTCCAGGCAAAGATTTAATATGTTGTGCTGTGATTCCGCTCAGCTCGACTATAACGAGTAAGGGGCCGGAGCGGAACGTCCAGCCAGTTCTTTTTCTGTAAGTTTATAAGGTTACTCACGAACAACTAGAGATGTTACCGTGTGAAATTGAACGTTCTCTGTTCCGATCGTCGGAAATGTTACGGGGACGCTTGAGTGTTTATTAATTAATAGTTTAGGATTGACTGCTCTATAAATTTGTTTAGAGAAATTTAAAGCTACACCATTGTTTAGGTGTGATGGTTTTTGTTCTCTAATAATATTTGTTTCAGCGGCGGTAAGAAACGCGTTTCAGCCTGTCGCCTTTTCTACTTTGATGCTGGAGCTATGTAGGTAAGCAATGTTTTTTTTTGTATTAAGAGTTAAAAATTTTAGTAACTAAAGAACTTAACACGGTCTATTACATATTGTTATTTAATTTTGTTGCTTTATGTATATGTTAGAATTGAAGTTAAACAAACGGAAATTTTAACTCTAGGTAGTTAAAGAAGGGTCTATATTATTTTTGCGACAAAATATTATTTTGCATAGAATTTGTGTATTGTGTAAATCCTTCGGGATGTTTGGATAAATATTATTTTCTGCGCAAGTTGGTGATCTTTTTGTATCAAGCTTCTTTAACTAGAGGTTTTGTAAATAAAATTTCTTTCTTGAGGTATCCTTTTTTTTTGTGTGACCAACCCCACTCTACAACGTTGTTAGCTGGCACGACATTAATTCTTGCTTACTGCACTTTACTTTTCCCTTGTCCGCACGGATTACCGTAACAAACTAAAACATAAAGACATCCACAGAAGATTAGAGTCAATGTCAAACAAATTGCTAAAATTACCGATACTAAGGAAGTCGAAACAAAATGGAATAACATTAAATTCTAGAGATAGTAGTCAGAGATATTCTGGGGTACAAACAAAAAGGAAATAAGAAACCATGTATAACAAAAGATATTCTGAATTTAATAGAAGAAAAGCAAAAATACAAAAACAGAGCAGACTAAGCAGGAAAACAAAGATACAAAGCCAAAAATGGAAAAGTATTGGCAAATGTAGAAAAACTAAAGAACAATGAATTGACGAAAAGTGCAAAGAGGTACATACTAAGATGGAAATAGGAAAGACCGAGGAAGCATACAAACTAATTAGAATAAATTTTAGAGATATGAGGGACGCGGGGGGGCGTCATTATATTACCGCATAGAAAAAATATAAGGGGCGCGAGAGGAGACATCATTATAGAACATGTAGAGAAAGTGGTTAGATGGCGAGAATCTATGGGGAATTTATATGCAGAGGATAAACTAGAAGCACTACAACAGCTATCAGACATTGAAAAAGATGATTTGGCATACCCTATACTTACAGATGAGGTTGAATTACCATTAAAAGTCTGAAAATAATAAGCGAAACTCTAAAAGTCAATGGAAAGCAGTAACCGAAGGTCTCTTCCAACTTGTAAACTATATGTACGAGACAGGTGAGATACTCAAAGATTTTAAACATAACACCATAGTCACTATACCAAAAAAAGAGAGGTGCGGATAGATGTAAAAATTTTCGAACAATAACTTTGACAGCACACGTGTCAAAAATACTAACTAGAATTATACAAAGACGGATGGAAAACGGAATTAAGAAATACTAGGAAAAGATCAATCTGGGTTTAGGCAAAACACGAAAATACAGGGGACCATTTTAGCTTTAAGATTGATAATGGACAAAACGACAAAAAAAGAGAAAGCGTGTATGTAGGGTATGTAAATCTGGCAAAGGCGTTCGACAATGTAAATTGGAAAAAAGAATGTTCGAAATACTCAAAAGTTTAGAATACGTTATAGGTTATAGGGATAAACGGATAGTACATAGCTTATACAAAGAGCAACTAGCTCTAATAAAATTAGAGCAGGAACGTAGTGAAGAAATATTAGGAAAAGGGCGAGACAGGAATGTGTCCCATTCCCGTTAATTTTAACTTATATATCGAAAAGGCAATGAATACAATCAAATACAGAAAGACATTTGGAATTATTATGCAGCGACAAACGATTAATATGCTTAGATTTCCAGATGATATAGCGGTATTAGCATTTAGCAACGATAGAAGCAGCTTTTAATGAAATGGAGACTAGTGACGGAGAGTTTATGAAAATCAACAAAAGTGTATCTAAAGTACTAGTAAGTAAAAAAGAAGGGGACAGTAAATCAAAAACCAGAATTCAAATAGGAAGCGAAAACTTACAAAGGGGTTATGAATGTATGCTACCTAGGAATCCAATTACCGCAAGATGAGAAATGTGCAATAGATATAAAACAAAGGTTAGCACACGGCCGTTCTGTGTTTAAGAAGAAAAAGCAGCTTCTCTGTTCGAAGACAACATACATAGAAACAAAGAAAAATTGTTGAAAGTATTGTGTGGAGAACAGCAATGTGGAACGTGGCAATATACGAAGCAGACAGGAAAAGATAGGATCCTTTGAAATATGTATGATGAAGATGTCATAAACAGACATAGTTAAGAACAAAGAGATTCTAGAAATAGTAGGCGAAGAAAGGATATACGTGGAAGACAGTAAGGAAATATTAAAGATGGGATCCGTTGTAAGGCACGTGGGAATATTGTGGGATAAATTAGAAGCAGAGAAAGGAGAAAAAGAGAGATAGATCTAAATTAAACTATTGCACACAGAGAGTGAATATGTAGATTGTGGGAATTTCGAGGAATTGTGCAAGCTAGCTCAGAATAGGAATCAACGGAGGTACGCGTCTACATTCAAGGACCGAAGACCTAATGATGATATAAATAATATAGAATGGTGTAGTGAGCACTCTTGTGTACTCCTTTGTTATGCATATACTAATTTCTTTTACAGATGTTAGTCCTTAAGTTTTTGATGAGTAATAGTTCTAGGGAAATAATAAAGTTTTGGTACAGGAGTTTTAAGTATTTTGTTTTGGACTGCTTTTCTATCGAATTCGATTACGTTATAAATACAGGGCTAGGTTTTTGTTATAGTTGACAATCTAACCGTGATCTCACCTTGCTACAGTTATAACCTCTTAAGTTTCGTTTATAATTATAGAAATTGGCACAATTAGTGGTGGAACAAAAACACTCGATTTGCACACTTCTGCTGAATGACATTTATATCAATACAAATTCATGTTTACTTGTTACAACTGACAAAAATATTTTCTTATATAGACGAACGACAAGAAATTAATTAATACAAATATGTATTTCCAGTTACATGATGTGAACAAGCTTTTATAAAACTAACATCAACGCAATATTAGGTAAAGGAAAATACTACGATGCGAACGTCAAGTTTCACAAGAAAAATATATATAGCAGATGACGATTTTAAATTATATCTGATGCACACCTTTTCCTGCTTAATTCAGCACATCTAAAAATGTGACGTACGCTTGGATTGTAAACACCTCGTCACGTTTTGAAAGTAAGATTAGGTCATTTATATTCTAATGTTGGAAACAGGAATCCAAAAATACTATCAAAACAAAGCTGTAGCGTGTAGAGGTCCGGTTGCTCTGTCACAAAAAGAGAAAACTTGTGAGGAGCATTATACATAATAAGTTGTATATATTCTAAAAATAAATTGTATGATTTAAGAAGTTTTCCAAGCGCTAGAGGTGTATATTTTACAGATTATCATCAGTCAAAAGGTTTTTAGGAAACTGAGAACTTTTTCAAAATAGAAGAATACACAAATATCTAAATCTAAAATATTTCTCTTGATAATTACTGTTGATGAATTTTTAAATTATCATATAATTATAAAAATCTAGGGTATTTTGCGTTATGGTAATCAGCTAGAGTACAATTTATTTATAAGAAAAGCCTGTACATCATTTGACACACGCGCAAACCTTGAAAGTCAGTAGTGTAGCGGATTTAATGATTTTTAGGGTTTGGAAAATACTCCCATAGAATAAATATTCTAAAACCAAGTTTTATTTTGTTACATTATACTTTTCAAAATAGAAACTGTGCGACTTCAATACTATAACTCATTTATTTGTACAATACTAGCTTTTCATATTATTTACAGAATAGAGCATTCCAGAATGCTGTCAGATGGCAATTCAATTTTGCCGACTGGAGACACCCAAAAATTTCTTAGTTACAGTAATTACTTGTATTCTGTTCAGTACTAGCATTGAATTTTAACATTCCCCATTACATACAATACACATAATAAAATCAACTGATAGTATAGTAACTGACGTGTTTGAATTTATAACTAGGGCTGGGTCGGCGTATCGATATATCGATACGTATTGATACGAGCCCCGTATCGACCCTCCCGATACAGCAAAAAATAAATATCGATATATCGATATTCGATATAGAATATGTATCAATATTCGATACGCAAAATCCCGTATCGCCCACCCCTATATACATACTTATGTCACAAATATTAAACTTGAAACTTTAATTATTTTGATAACAAACAATTTTAAGTGAAAGATCGAATTGTCAGTAAATACATTATTTTAAAACGATCTTGTGATTTTATTCCCAAAGAAAGAGTAGAAAAATTTATAGATGCGTATCGATTCGTACCGACAGGTATCGCTACGTCTCGATATGTATACTTAATCTACACATCTAAACGTTCCGATACGAATCGCTATATATATCTATACGTACCGCTACGTATCTATACGTATCGATATGCATCGATACGAATCGATACGTATCGATACGTATCGATACGCATCGATACGAATGGATATGTATCTATACGCACCGATACGCTCGATACATATCGATACGCATCGATACGTATCGATACGTATCGATGTATATCGATATAGAATATGTATCGATATTCGATACGCAAAATCCCGTATCGCCCACCCCTATTTATAACCACTAAGTGCGTCGATGGGTCCCCGAAAGCCTTTTTACTAAGTTGCTCATTTGTTGAGGTTATAGTTTATGTTGATAATCTTACTTTGATGAAGAGTAATAATAAGAATTCTGGTTATAAAATAAAACATTACAAAAAGTACTCAAAATTATAAGGCTAAAAATTTACCTGGAACAGACAAATATCGAGTAGAGGATGGTTACTACTATTTCTGCGGTGTGGGCTCCAAATTCAAGATTAGGTTCATTTGTTAATATGGACTGCAGAAGAAGATGCTGGTTCTTATAAAAATTTGCTGTGAATGGTCAATAATATTTCTGATAAGTTTTTAAATTGTTGGTGTAAACGATCGATTAAATGATGGATACAATATTATACAGAGGAAGACAGTATAGAAACATATAAGTTTTTTCAATTTAAAAATGTCCTACGAAGAACGTATATTTAATTATAGTCTAAGTCATGTTGTTGAAAATGTCTTTGGTATTCTTGCTCATAAATTTGTATTCTGTTGACTCTAATACAACTGCCTAAAGTTAAAGTTGCACTAATAACCCAAGCATTTTATGTATTACACAATTTTATAAAAATGGAAAGATCTGCTATAGTTATCCTTTCCATGAAGCATACTGCGAAACAGAAACTGGAAACCTACGGGGTGGTTTATGGAAACACCATGGTCAAAATCTCAATCAAAACGCTCAATTAAATAAAGTATTAAAATAAGAGAACCGTTATAATTTAAGAATTATTTTAATATGTATTGAATATTGCCTTCCCAATACACATGGTTTAAAAGTGCAGATATTTGATGCGTTCCTGTTTTATAAATCTCATCATCATCATTAGGTCTTCAGTCCTGGAACTGGTTAGACGCGTACCATCACTATTTCCTATTCTGAACTAACCTACAGATTTCCCTGAAATTTGCACAGCCTGCATCTATCACTATCTGATCTAGGTCTACATCTACCTCCTTTTTCCTATCTCTGCTTTGTAATATATCCCATACTATTTCCCAAAAATACCTTAGAACGTATTCTGCCCTTCTATTTCTACTATTGTTTTTCCACAGATATCCTTGTTACCCTACTATTTCTATAACCTAATTGTTATTAACTTTGCCTGCCCATGCTACCATCCTCATACATCTGAAGCACAGCATTCCAGAAGGCTGCTACCGTTTTTCTGTCCGTTTTTCCTACTGCCCGTATTTCATAGACATATTGTGCTGTGCTCCACACATATGCTTTCAACAATTTTCTTCTTGTTGCTATGCTATAAGCGCTGTTCTTTCTTGTTAGATGCAGTTCGGTCCCCTTCTATTGTTTTACAATTATATACCCTATTTCTCCGACATTCAGTGGTTGTGAAGGGGGGTAAGCAGCCTGTGGCTGCCAAGTTCCTATAGTACTTGAACATTTACCAATTTAATATTTTTTCCAATATATCTTTTCGCACAGTCAACATTAGTTGCAGATATTTCACAACCAACACATGTAGTTGTTTATAATAATCATCAGATTTATCTGCGGTTATTTATATTCTAAGCTAGCCTACACAGTTCCCTGAAATTCTCACACAGCCTGTATACAGTTCGGTTCCCCTTCTATTGTTTTCTAATTTTATGCTCTATTTCACCAAGATTTAGTGACGGGCGTTAAGCAGCCTGTGGCTGCCAAGATCTCCCAACACTTAAACATTTGCCGAATTAATAGTTATCCAGTAAATCCTTTCACATAATTAACATTATTCAAGAACATTGACCAACCAATACTTGTAGCAGCTTATACTAATTATCATGTTTAGGTACAGTTACGTTTTTCGTCATTGATTTATCCATCTTGGGACTGGTTGGATGCGTACCTCCATTGATTTTTATTCTGAGCTAGCCTACACATTTCCCTGAAATTCCTACAGCTTACATCTTTCACTATCTGTGTGCAGTAGTCTAACCTAGATCTACCTATACTTCTCTTTTTTCCCATCTCTGCTTCTAATATATTCCGCACTATTCCCTCATGCCGTAGTATGTGGCCTATGATCCTATGTCTCCTACTTTTTACTGTTTTCCACATATTTCTTTCTTCCCCTACCATTTGTAGTACCTCTTCTTTTTTAACTTTGTCTGTCCATGATATCTTCATCATATGTATGTAGCACCACACTGCAAACAATTCTACTTTTTTCTTGCCCGCTTCTCCTACTGTCACAGTCATACAGTGCTGTGCTCCACACATATGTTTAATCTTTTTTTTGTTTCTATGTTTGTTGTCTTTGAACACAGTAGTTGCTTTTTCTTGTTAATAGTAGCACGGCCTTGTGCTAACCTTTGTTTTATATCTTTTGCGCTTTTCCCATCTTGCGTTATTTGGCTTCCTAGGCAGCAGAAATCCTAAACTTCTTGTAAGTTCATGTTACATATTTGTATTCTTGTTTTTGATATATTTTCCCCTCCTTTGCATACAAGTACTTTAGTTTTAGTTTTGTTAATTTTCATACCATATCTCTCTGTTAGATACGTTTCCATTTCATTAAGAACAGCTTCGAAATCTTCCTTGCTAGATGCTAATATTGCTATATCATCTGCAACTTTAAGAATTTCAATATTTTGTCCCTGCATAGTAATTCCAAATGTCTTCCTGCATTTGACAGTATTCATTGCCTCATCAATGTACAAGTTAAAAATTAATGGGGATAGGGCACATCCATGTTTCACCCTTTCCTAATGTTTACTTCTCTACGTTCCTGCTCTAATTCTACTACTGCTGTTTGCTCTTTGTATAAGCTATGTACTATTCGTCTATCCCTATAACTCATTCCAATCTTTTTGAGTATTTCGAACATATTTTTCCATTTTCCATTGTCGAATGCTTTTTCCAGATCTACAAACCCTATATATACGCTTTCCCCTTTTTCTATTGTTTTCTCTATTATCACTCTCAAAGTTAAAATAGCCTCCCATGTTCCCCAGTTTTGCCGAAACCCAAATTGGTTTTAAGTATTTCTTCAGCTCGTTTTTCCATTCCTCTTTGTACAATTCTAGTTAATATTTTTGATACGTGAACTGTCAAACTTATTGTTCGAAAATTTTCACATCTATCCTTGCCTTTCTTTTTTGGTTACTATGATGTTATGTTTGAAATCTTTGGGTATCTCGTCTGTCTCATACATATAACTTACAAGTTGGAAGAGACGTTCTGTTACTACTTGTCTAGCAACTTTTAGAGTTTCTGCTTGCACATTATCTGTACCCGGCGCCTTACTATTTTTCAGACCATTTAATGCTAATTCAAACTCATCTCTAAGTATAGGATATCCCAAGTCATCATTTTCAATATCTGATTCCTGTTCTAGTGCAGTTAGCTCCTCTCCTGCATATAAATTCCCTATATATTCTTGCCATCTACCCACTTTCTATACATTTTCTATAATGACGTTTCCTGCCGCGTCCCTTATATTTTTGCTATACGGTTTTATATACCTAAAATTCATTCTAATTAGTTGGTATGCTTCATCTGTCTTTCCTAGTTCCATCTTAGTTTGTACCTCTTCGCACTTTTCATCAATCCATAGTTCTTTAGCTTTCCTGCATTTGCGAATAATTTCCCATTTTATGGCTTTGTATTTTTTTTCCTGTTTCGTCTGATTTATTCTTGTATCTTCGTCTTTCTTCTATTAAATTCAGGATGTCCTTTGTTATCCATGGTTTCTTATTTTCCTTTTGTGTATACCCCAGAATATCTCTGGCCGCCATGTCTAGGTTGAATTTAATGTTATTCCATTATGTTTCTACTTCCTTAGTATCAGATATTTTCCCGATATCTTTGAGCAATTCATTTGACTTTTTTTCGAATGTTTCTTGAATATCTTTATCTTTTAGTTTCTCTAAGTTCAAGTGTCTTTTTCCGTTTCTTTTTTTCAAATTTTTAAATTTAAGTGCTGCCTTCATAATTACGATGTTGTGGTCAGTGTCTATACCTGCTTCTGGGTAGCTTCTACAGTCTTTTACTTGATTCCTAAACCGTTGTCTAACAAGAATGTAATCTATTTGACATCCTCCTATATCTCCTGGCATCTTCCAGGTACATCTACTTCTTTTTTTAATAATAATATAATAATATTCATCTTAATTTTGAATAATATTCGGACCATCGGTCCAACTGCGAAAAAAAAAGGGGTTAGTTGTTTGAATACGTAAAAGTAAGATAGAAATATCACGTGTTGACATAGACATAGTTTAAACTTAAGAAGAGAGGGTGATTTTGCCCGTTACAATAAAACTTGCAAACCAGTAAACAAAGAGCGATTGTGTTATAAAATGGGTATGAGCGAGATAAGCAGAGAGGGAACTTTAACGGTCAGGAACAACGGGGATAACAGACAAGGTAAACAGGTGATTTAGCGTGTATATATTGAAGCGAGATAGAGATAACGAGTATTATTAGAGGCATGTTTTGAGCGTTTACTTTTGCCAGTAGGCAATTTTCGTAGAAAATGTTGATAGTACGTGCGTTGTTGAGAGTGTAAACTTAAGTTTCCCAAGAACATCGGTGTCGGTTGAGAGTGAAATTCACAGAAATGTATAGTCTAGCTTGTAGTGAGGAGAAATTTCTAAGATTTCGTTGGCCGTTGGAGTTGTTGTTGCTAGAAATTGTAGAAAAACTAACCGTTGAGAGTTTCAAGAATTAAATGTTGGTTTTGACGGTGTTAACAAGCGTTATAGGGACAAACGAAAAATATATAAGCCCTAACGAATGGTGGTGAGGCTCTCTCTCGCTCTACCGAAGTTTTCAGCAAGTGTACGTCTTACAATGGTAGTTACAACCAGATAACGGCGCCAAGTATTAAAGTTCTGCAAGTAAAATTGTTACATTTTCGTTTTGCACGAAGTGTGTTTTATATACAATTGCGAATGGATTAAGAAATAGTGTTTGTCGTACTGGTTGATTACCTACACATAATAGAAAAGATTTCAGAGTTAGAATGCAGTATGGAGATGGAAATTGGGATAACCCTTTGCTGATATGGTTGCAGTTAGCAGTCATTGTAATTGCTATCCAGATTAGATGTTCCTGTAGGCAGCAGTCGTTGATGGTATGATGTCAGTCCTGGGGGTAGCAATAGAATCCAGTTAACTGTTGTTTTGTTTACATATGTGTATAAACAGATGTTTTGTGCTTTGTGGGTATACTGTTATAAACTAAAAGAATAAACTTGGGAAGTGTTATGAATAGAACTTTGGCTGTTACATTATTGCACTTCATTTCTGTGTGGAAATTTAGGTTTAAGAAATAATTGATATTAATAATTTTTAGTATACACACACAAGCACACGCACGCGTACGCACATTAACTGTGATAGAAATTTATATTTAAAATTGACAATCGCACTTAACGAACGTCACGAACACCACTCTTTTTCTCTTTCACCTTTCCTGATAGTTAGTCGCGAAGGTACTTTACTCCTGTCCCGCTATCAACCGCTTCCTAAGGGAACACATCGCCTAATTTTTCGAACAGTCGCCTAACAACACCAACCCATCCTTCCTTGATTGTTCACCCTTTGTCCTCCCCTGAAAAGAAGGGTTTCCAACCGACGTCTGTTAGCTACATTTACGTGACTAGACAGGCATCTTTTGTTAACGTTGACAACACTTATCTCTATACCCTATCTTCCAATCTTCTGCATATTCTCTCTCTTACTTAATTCGTAGCAAAAGTTTTCATTTCACAAGGTCTATCTCCTAAGACTTTTTAGCGTTGGCCTTTGGGTTCGGGGCTCTATTCAGGATCACTATAGTATTTCCGCCGATCGCAATCGCAACAGTTCCTCCTCATAGAGGTACCGGGGATTGAGGGCTTAATGCTAGACCTTAGCAGAGAGGTTTTCTCAAATCTGGGGAATATTTTTTTAATATGGGGGAAATACAAAAATGGTCGATTTGCGAATAAACTTCGTCATACTTGTTCAATCGTAAATTATACATAGAAGGTTGGGATATTACTTGACTGAGGGATGTAGTTTGCTCCATTTCTCAGATGGCAATACCTTAGCAATCCAGTACCATGTATAAAGTGCCATGACCCCTGTATGTGTTCTATTTTCTAGAGAGATTGAGACCTTTCGCCTTCAGCGACATTTGCAGAGTTGGATGAAGAATACTAGACTTATTTTTTAGAATTAAGGTATAACTGGACACGTATTGCTTGAATGACACAGACACAATCTTTAGTGATTTAGGGTAAAAGATTTTGAAAAAATCTTGTTTGTAAGGGAGGTGTAACGATCTCGCGTTATTTAAGCATCCATTCGTCAACAGATAAACATTTATCAATTAATAAGGAGACTACCATTAAAAATTTCATAGAAGCGCGGGTAATTTACAGTTAATAGGGACTATTTTATTATGATATTTAAATACGACAAGCAAATGCATGGACGATATTTTTATGATATAACGGTTTGGCGCCCATTAATCATTACAGTTAGTAGAACCTTTCAAAATAAGTAGTATTTGTAACGTAAATCTATATTTCAGCGATTGCACATTTTAGATTTTATTATTTTTATCATGTTTTTCGTAGAAATTGATTCCCGCACCACTTAAAGTAAGGCGGTGCACTGTTGAAATTGTTACGGGGTTCCCGTTCCTTCCATGCAATTAAAAATTAAAACATAACGTCAATTTTACACATCACACTCACCAAACCTCCTATTCCATCAAACCAGCGGCTCAGACATAGATATTAACGCACCGATGCATACCTTCCAGTCCTCAAACCTCTCTTACAACCAACTGACAACACTACGAACAACTGATCACTAATTACAAACACCACGAAGCTGCTGAGCTGACGACAGAAAAAGATCCGGGATCTGAAAATCTTATGACATTCTGTTTTTTTTTTAGTAAATTTGGATTCTAATTCAGCTTATATTATATGCTCGTTTTATTTAAATTTATGTTTTCTTTTTATCACGATTTATTATGATTTTGCATACTCTATTTACATTTGCCTTTTTATAGTCGAAAAACCACTTCAATCAAGGAATCTCAATCTTGCGATACACGCACTAGAAGCACAAACACTTAACGTAATCCCCTTTTACAGCTCTTACCAATGTTTGTTTAATTAAATCATATGGTGTAGGCTCATTGTGTGCTCATTCTGTGTACTTTACTATTGTTATTTAAACTTCATAGTTTATTACTTAATTTAATTTTGTCACAATTTACAATACTTGTAATTTATGTACTAACCAATAGATTGTACTATCAGGATCGACCGATGGCCCGAATATTATTCAAAATAAAGATGTATATTATTATATTATTATTAAAAAAAGAAGTAGATATAAGTGGAAGATGCCAGGAGATATAGGAAGATGTCAAATAGATTACATTCTTGTTAGACAACGGTTTAGGAATCAAGTATAAGACTGTAGAAACTACTCAGAAGCAGATATAGACACTGACCACAACATCGTAATTATGAAAGCCGCACTTAAATTTAAAAATTTGAAAAAAGAAACGGAAAACGGCACTAGAACTTAGAGAAACTAAAAGATAAAGATATTCAAGAAAAATTCGAAAAAAAGTCAAATGAATTACTCAAAAATATAGGGAAAACATCGTATACTAAGGAAGTAGAAGCAGAATGGAATAACATTAAATCCAACCTAGACATGGCGGCCAGAGATATTCTGGGGTATACACAAAAAGAAAATAAAAAACCATGGATAACGAAAGATATCCTGAATTTAAGAAAAGAAAGACGAAAATACAAAAATAAATCAGACGAAACAGGAAAACAGAGATACAATTTTAGGGATATAAAACCGCATAGCAAAAATATAAGGGACGCGAGAGGAAACGTCATTATAGAAAATGCAGAGAAAGTCGGTAGATGGCAAGAATATATAGGGAATTTATATGCAGGAGAGGAACTAACTGCATTAGAACAGGAATCAGACATTGAAAATGATGACTTGGGGTATCCTATATTAGAGATGAGTCTGAATTAGCTTTAAAGGGTCTGAAAAATGGTAAGGCGCCGGGTACAGATAAGGTGCAAGCAGAAACTCTAAAAGCCGCTGGACAAGCAACTACTGTGTTCAAAGACAACAAACATAGAAACAAGGAAAAGAATGCTTAAAACATTTGTGTGAAGCACAGCACTGTACGGCTGTGAAGCCTGGATAGTAAGAGAAGCGGACAAGAAAAAGATAGAAACCTTTGAAATGTGGTGCTACAGACGTATAATGAAGATATCATGAACAAACAAAGTTAAGAACGAAGAGGTACTAAAAATGGTAGGAAAAGAAAGAAATATGTGGAAAACGGTAAAAAATAAGAGAGATAGCATGATAGGCCACATACTACGGCATGAGGGAATAGTGCGGAATATATTAGAAGCAGAGATAGGAAAAAATAGAAGAAGAGGTAGACCTAGGATAGATTACTGCACACAGGTAGTGAAAGATGTAGGCTGTAGGAGTTTCAGGGAGCGTGTGGGCTATCTCAGAATAGAAATCAATGGAAATAGGCATGCAACCAGTCCCAAGATGGATAAATTAATGACGAAGAAAGCAACTGTACTTAAACATGATGATTATTATAAGCAACTACAAAAATTGGTTGGGCAATATTCTCAAATAATGTTAATTGTGTGAAAGGATTTACTGGAAAACTATTATTTCGGCAAATGTCTAACTGTTGGGGGATCTTGGCAGCCAGAGGCTGCTTAACCCCCTTCTTCGATTCTCGGTGAAATAGGGCATAAAATTAGAAAACAATAGAAGGTGAACCGATATAAATAAGTGCAAGTCCGTGTCTAATCAGTTTTGAGACGGAAAACCTAATGACGAAAAAATAAGCGCAGATAAATCTGATGTTTATTATAAACAATTACAGGTGTTGGTTGTGAAATATCTGCAACTAATGTTGACTGTGCGAAAAGATATATTGGAAAAAATATTAAATCGGTAAATGATTAAGTGCTGGGGGAACCTGGCAGCCACACGCTGCTTACCACCCTTCACAACCACTGAATGTAGGAGAAATAGGGTTTATAATTGTAAAACAATAGAAGGGGACCGAACTGCATTTAACAAAAAAAAAGAACAACGCCAATGATCAAAGACAATAAACATAGGAACAAGAAGAAAATTGTTGAAAAACATATGTGTGGAGCACAGCACAGTATACCTATGAAATACGGGCAGTCTGAAAAGCAGACAGAAAAACGGTAGCAGCCTTTTGAAATGCCGTGCTTCAGATGTATGAGGATGATAGCATGGACAGACAAAGTTAATCACAAATAGGATATAGAAATAGTACGGAAACAAGGATATCTGAGGAAAAAATAGGAGTAATAGAAGAGCAGAATACGTTCTAGGGCATTTTTAGGGAATAGAATAGGATATATTACAACAGAGATAGAAAATAAGAGGTAAATGTAGACCTAGATCAGATAGTGATAGATGCAGGCTGTGCAAATTCCAGGGAAATCTGTAGGTTAGTTCAGAATAGGAAACAATCATGGTGCGCGTCTAACCAGTTCCAGGACTGAAGACCTAATGATTATGATTAAAAAAATACGTTTCATTCTAAAGTGGTAGGGGTATGTTTATGAGGATGCCAAAAAATCGTTTAAAAGAGAAATATGATTGTAATAAATCCTTTGGCAACGAACTGATGACGATTCGCGCTTTCATATATTAAATTTAAATAAAACTGTTCAGGGAAACTTCAAATGATCCTTGTATAATTAGCAAACAAAAAGAATGTAGACATGTAAAATAGAAACGATCGCTTTTCCACTAGAAGCTTGTTTATGGGGCGATTGAGATAAAATGTTTACTCAGTACTATGCACTATGAAATATTGACAACTAGATATCCATCCCCGAATTATTTTCAGATTAATATGCACTCATGAATTTATGGAAGTACACCTAGCTTCAAAAGTAGTAGTTGGTTGGAAAAGGTTAGAGGCTGCTGAAATAGGCGAGGCATTTTGGACGCAAAATAATTTTGGCGTGATTACAAAACAAAGCTTCATATCTCATTTTGAAATCCTAACTGTCAACATACCCAAATGAGTTATGGATTTCTAAAGTAAAATCCTGAAATGCTGTGGCAATAAATTGCTTCGACTAATATTATTTACCAAAAATAAAATTAAAATGTAATTAAAATGTAAAGCTTGTTTGGTATATAAAATGCTATAACAAACAATACAGAGATAAAGTCAATCTGATCAAGGTAAGTTATTTATAGAACTCCAAAAACATTGAAGCTAAAAGTATTTGTTGTAAAGAGTTTTATTATATCAAGGTTTGGCAAGTCCCCAAAATATAGTTTATTGCTCTTATGTTAAATTGCCCTTATGTAAATGAATTATAAATAAATACATTAACGTTACATTGCATATCACATCTAAAATAACTACCAACATTCACGATGTATTTTAACGGCAGCATAACTTTTTTTATAGTGGATTTGTTATCTCCGCTTGTTTTTCTTGTTAGTAAGCAAGCACAATAAAAGCACACAATTTCCCGACAGTAAAACTTTATAATGAAACAAAATTTCATCCACCCGGCAACTTTATAAGCCGATTGTATCAAGCTTTCAAGCATTAAAATATAACTTTTACAGGTGGACTAAAAAATTCTAGAAACGCACGGACGTGATAAATTACAAAGGTGGACATTAACTGAATAATTTTCAATATACCGAAATATTTGTCACTTTAAACACTTGTTTTCCTAAACTGAAGTTTTTTTTTCATAAACGTTTTACTACAATGCAGCTCGACAAACTTGTTTTAGGCCCTTCGAGGCTGATGAATGGAGTTAGCTGGATTTGTTTAAGTATTTGGATTTTTTAAACTCTAAGCTTAGGAATTATTATTTTTCTTATGCTTTTCTTATGATCATCGCCTTTATTTTCGACTTTTTGTTCAAAAATGTTTGAACTTTTACAATACACTTTAGTTGTATGAGAGAGAAGGAAAGTCGCTCTCTTAGCAATAATAACTGTAAATAGCGATTTCTAAACAATATTTTAAAATGAACAACAAACAATTCCAATATTGATGGCAAATTTAGGAGTTTGGCAATTAGGGATGCTAAGTCGAAGAACCGATTTCTACTTGTGAAACATTGATGTTGAGTTAAACAGATGGATAAAAAATAAAAAAAATAATCTAAAACGGACAATTTAATACTGAAGCACCCTGTACGATTCTAATTTCATGAATAGTAGTGTTTAGTAAGCAACATAATTTAAAAAATTGTTAGTTCTATTAAAATCATAACCTTAAAAACCACAAAGATGTCATTTTATTTTTATTAAACACATATTGGAACAGAATTAGGTTCAGAAATCATGTTAAACCACAAAATGGGTAAATAAAATATTTAGTTCAGTAAATTTTCAAAGCGGAATCTTGTTATTTTAAGAAAGCTTTAGTCTTATGAAGTAAATAATAGTGAATTACAAATAGGCATCTCAAATATAGGAAAACCTTTTACAAATTTTAGTTAAAAATTGAATTCAATATTAAATAGTTGCAAATAGTTGACAAAGAATGTGTTTTCCATGTGTGGGCTTTTAAAAACTCACCTGTACCGTAATAAAACGGCTACCTGCAAGGATTGCTCAAATAAGTGAATTGAGGTAATTAAGAGAGTAGTGTTAGTTAAAATTAAAACACTGAAGGTTTCTGGACGTTCTCAATTTTAAGGAATTGAAATAAACTGTGGGTAATATATGAGCTTTTACGTTACGCTTTATTAATTTTATACTTGTGAACAATAAAACGAAATGATTTGTATTTATGTAATAAGAAATTGTAAAACTTAATTGTTTTGTTGAACATAAAATGGAAGTGATCAAATTATTAAATCGATAAATAAAGACAATTCAACCTGGAAAACTTTATCTTCCGGAAATTTTATGCTAATCAGAAGAGATGTTTAATGACTAGGATTGGCCACGCGCCGTGTTTATACAACAACTTCAAAACCTTGACATATTTATTGTTTTCCATATGGGACTAAAAATTTATTACGAATATGAAACGTATTTAGAATGGAAATAAATAATTTTTATCATTTTTTTTCATTTTTCCTTTCTTTTGTACAAAATTGTTACACTTTAAAAAGAATTGTTACAAAATGCGTATCAAGGAGATTTTCTGCAAATATTACTAAATGTCATTATTAATGACAGTAACTTTTCGCATGACGTGAAACCAATTGTGCAATGCTTCTGTGATACAGAATTTCTGCAAGACTAGAAAAGTATGTGTAACATTCTTCTTTGAAGTGAAAATGTTGTACAGGAAGTGAGAAAAGCTGTCGAAGAACAGCCCTAACTTCCGTTAGGAAATTGGGGCAACGTTTAAATGTTAGTCGAGGAACCAGTCGCAACATTTTGGTTTGTATCCACACAAAGTACAGATTATGCACGAGAGATGCATTATTTCTTCAAATCTCAATAATAATTGATTAGACTTGTATCGCTAGTGTGCTAATTAAACATACATTCGTTAATAAAAAAAAAGCATTTACTAATTTCAGCTAGTTCACGAGCTTTAGTAAAAAAATGTACTAAGATTTTAAATAAGTTTGGGTAATTTACAGTTAATAAAGGAGCTATTTCTATATAATGTTAATCGGGACAAGTAAATAAACTAACAAGCACCTAGTAATTTTTATATAAACAGGAATGCCAATAGGAATTTGACACTAGTCGTATTCAATGATCGATAAAAATCAGCGACATTATTGTCCATAATAATATTTGTATCAATTCACATGAGGGTTCAAGAAACCGCAACAACCGCAAAAGCACACGCATTGATGACACTGAACTTTACTCTAAGAAAGCTTTAGACGTATAATGTGTGAGAATGCAATTTGGAATTTTTCAAAGGGTGGGAGATTAACAGGACAAAGTTTAAAAGAAATCGGTACAGAAAAGTGCTCAAGGAGAACGAAATTATGCGTCAGTGACAACGGGCGTGGCGGTAAGCCCCTTATATTTGAGTTTTCAATGCTCCACTCAAAGATACTACCATTGGCCAGAAAGCGAGTTCTTTTTTACCTGAAAATTTTGAATTATGCCGAACCCTTGCTGTTCCAAGCAAGGTAAGGATCTTTAACGTGGGTGACAACGCACACACGAGACCTACATTTGCCTCATACAAACGAGGGCGCGTTTTTGTGAAAAATGTTCGCCTAACATTTTTCAAGCGGTTAGTGTCGGGAATAGCACCCGGGGCCTGGAAATTAGTAGTCATACGCGAAGCTATTTATCGCACGGAACCACCTTTGTGGACTTTGGCCGTTTACCACTCGATGAGATGGCCGACAAGAGTGACAGCGGACGTGTGTCCGCAAGAACCTTCAGAGACCAATATCGAATTATTTTCAGTTTTACTGGATACGTAGAGGCCAGAAAGAACAGACACGTGAATCGTGAATTTATATTCGTGTCAGTCGGGGTGATTAACCAGGAAAGTATGATGAATTGGTTTTGCTTGTCAACATAAGATATATCATTGGCAACCCTGAAATTCTTCATCATTAGTTGTAAGAATTATTTGGACCGTTAGAACCGCAAGCACACTATTGACATTTTGTTTGTTGAAGATGTATAGTTATGTACGTGTGGATTTAACAACAAAGTGACTTGGATCTATGTAATAGGACATTCATGTTTGTTACATAAGTATTCTGTTGACTATGAAATAGCGATAGACATAATTTTATTTAAATTTAAGCATAATACTATGAACGGAGGAAGATTGGCTATTTTAAAAGTGTAAGAAATATGTATATGTAAACTCAAATGTGGAGTTATTGTTAGTTAAAGGGGATAAACTTACTATCTTAAATGGACAATAGAATGATTATATGTAAAGCTGGTATTGCGTTGCTTTTACTATGTATTATTGTTAAGGACATTTTCAAATAAATAGGATTTAAAATGTCATATAGATCAATCGGAGAAAATTAGAACAATGAATTTGTAGTATTACTTACTGATTAATGTATTTTTGGAATTTCTGACCAGTAGAGGTTAGATTTGGTTTGTTGCTTTTAAGGTTAATGTACGTGCAATGATATGTTTTGCAATTTATTGTTAATAGAGTCTAAATTAAGATGGCATTTTATTTGCAGTTAGATATAATATAGGTAAATTTGAGCATTATTAAAAGATATCCAGCCATTCCAATGATGAAGTATTTTGGCAGATACTTATTTTGAAAAATTGTTTCAGTTTGATATAACGTTAAAGGAGTTGTTTTAACGAAAGGTAAAAGATGAGGAAGCGACATTTAGGAAAATCGACAGCAAGGAGCCCTATTCGGAATAACCGTGTTCCGGATAGCGTATATATCGTCGAAATTGCTGGATCACCACGGTTTGGCGCCCTTTAATTTTGGCAATTAGTAGTCTTTCAAGGTAAGTAGGTACATCAAAGCAGTTTTATATTTCGCCCATTTTACATTTTAGATTATATTATTTTTTATCATTTTTTTTCCATAGGAACCCACTCTCGCACCACTGAAAGTTAACAGATGCACCTATAAAATTGTTACGGGGCTCCCACCCCTTCAGGGCAAATAGAAATTCTTATTGAAGCATAATTTCCACCAGTAATAGAGTCTACTGATAGGTTTGACCGTTCAACGGTCTATAAAGAAAATAGGCACCACTTACAAAATTATCCACAACAATGCCACCCCGTACATTTACATATAGTTAGTGCTTAAAGTAGTTTTGTTTTATCTAACGAGAATTTTCCTGAGAATATTAGTGTATATTATGTTGTAGTCTTTATCGAGCGGCTCCGTGGCGTAGTTGGTATGCGTGTGACTACTATGCACAAAGCCCCGGGTTCGAATCCCGACACGGTGTGCTTGCAAAATGTTAGGCAAGCATTTTTTTTAAAAAAAAAAACGCTCTGGTACGGATGTAGGTCTAGTGTGTGAGTGTTGTCAAGCACGTTAAAAATCCCTACCTTGCTTGGAACAGCAAGGATTTGGCAAAGTTATTAATTTCCAGGTTAAAAAAACTCGCTTATTGGTCAATGTAGTACCCTAGGGTAGATCATTGTTGACTTTATCAGTATTTTTGAATTTGATTTCGTCGGTACATAAAATTAAACAACAAATTCGATATTTCAATTTGACCAGCAATTTGCCATAAAGCAAGCCGATTTTTATAAAATTTTTGCTACTGGTTTCTAGCGTCAAATAAAAATTTTAGATTTATTGCGGCCACAACATAAATAATTTGGTTTTCTGTCTAATTTTGCAACTTAGCGATTGTCACTGAGATTCTGTTAAATTCAGTACCCTTGTGTTGAATTTCAAATATTTAGAGTCCTAATTTTATAAATTACATTTTACACGACTTTTCTTGGGTTCCAAAAACGCATTAATTTGTGGTACCCAAATTGAAACCACTGCTATTTGGATCGCAACGAGTACGAAGTGTTTCAAGTTGGGTCAAAAGACTATTGCGTTGGAATTTAAACGTTTCGTTTTAATATTACAAATTGCACGTACAGTAATTATTGACTTGAATTTTTAAAAATTGCGAACAAATTTGTTAGTACTATCCTAAATAGACAACTTTTTGGATACACTAAATAATTATTCTATTGGGGTTTATTTCTATTGGGTGCTGGTGGAATGTAAACTTCTTGTGTGGGATTTTTGTTATTAACTTCATTGATTATTATTCCTTACACGTTCCCTTAACGACAATAATTTTACACTGCGACTATTCAATTAACAGCTAAGTTCAAAATGTAGTTATTTTTGGAGGTGTTTGTAAGGTTGAAGCAGGGAAGCAGGAAAAGCTCAAAATTTAGGGAACACCTAGATATGTACAAACTCAGATGAATTTCTAAGTCGTTTTCGCACTGGAGTGACAGTACCTAGTCCTGAAAAATCAAGCCTTTCAAATCAAAATATTGCTTAAATTAGGTGTTTATACGTTAGCACAAAAATTACCTTTCGCATCAACATGAAAATATTTAATTGCACAAGCTCTTCAATATGTCATTCTATTTAAAATAAAAATATTGGATCCTCGCATATTGTAGTCATCTAAAAATTCGCCACTTCGTACTTTACAATTAGCCAATTAATTTATATAAGCAGCGCCATGTCCTTCTAAATTTAGAGTTGTAAAAATAAAGTATCGTCAAATACAATGCAATTCTTTCGTTCAAGGTTTCGTGATTCATTGGGAACAACCGCTATTGTAAATTACTAGGGTTACGATAACGTTTTACAAAGATTAGAAGTTCGAACTTCCCCAGTCCTCGAATCGAAAAACGCGTCGAAAGATTATTGCAATAAATGCAGATATTGGGACTTTTCGTCAATTTACACTTCAGCATATTTATTTATATATCCTAAGATCACTAGGTATTTGCTAAAAATTGTATGTTCCATATTCTCTGTATACTCAAGTTTTTTGAAAGGTACAAACTATTTGACCTGTTTTGCCTAAAAGCATCCATCATAAATCCGATTAATAACCAGAAAATTATACAAATATTGGCTTGAATTTTATTAACTTCATAGTTTCAAATAGCTATCAAATATGAAAAGATTAAATTGTAATTACATTTATAAAAGCTTCTAAGCGTAATCGTCCCGTTTATGACAAGCAAAATTGAATTAAATTTACTCAAATTTAGTTTGGTAAAAGCTTAGCAAGTTCAGCTTTCAGTTGATGTTTAACACCACTTTAACCAGGAACGAATTTAGTTTTAGTTCCTGGGGAACGAATTTTAAACAACTTGGATAACTAAAACAATCTCCTTCCATTTATAGGAGACTATATAATAAGTATAGGCCATTTTGTAAAGAGAAAATGGTTTATAAATTTTAGTAAATATTCCTATATCAAAATAAATAGCGGATAATCTTGCAGCACTTAAGTACTCCATGTATATCGCTAGATAAATGATATCAATCTCCCTCGTTTCGCTATTGTACAGTTTAATTAAATATGAATTATACAATGTTACAAACTGAGGTACTTATACTAATTTTTCATAAAAAGCACGGATAAATTTCAGTAGATACATATACTTGCAGTGACATGGAAATTGCAATATCTAGTAGGAGTATGAATTTTTGGCCGAACTTGGCAGAAACGTTTAACTACTCAAATGTAAAATAAATGATAAAAATTTCAAAAACGACAACAAAATATTAGGATTATTTTATTAATGTGTTGGAAACCCTCTATAAGCTTCACACCTTCTCACTTTAGGTGGCATTGATTCCACCATGTGATCGACTTCCTCCTGAGGTATTGCGTCCCAAACAACTTGTACTTCATACCGGAGAGCTTCTAGCGCCTGCGGAGGATTCGTCAAGTCTCTAAGTGTTTTCCCCTAACGTCCTTGACGTGCTCAATAGTCGAAATATCGGGAGATCTGAGAGGTAATGGCAAGAGATTGACATTGGTTTCTTCAAATCGTTTCATAGAATGTCTTACATGCAAGGACGGTTATTAACCTGATGGAAAAGAGGTTCCTCCACCTCATGAAGAAATGAAAGAATTCGAGGTTCTACAACATCGTCAACTTATTTCTGGGTGTTCATAAAGCCTCAAATTAATACGAAATGGGAGCCACCCCGTAGGTTATAGCAGCCCATACCATAACCCCCACAGTTACGTGTGCATGTCTCTCAACCGTTGAACATTGCGACGTATCCCAGGTCTTTCTCTCATACAGCAATTATGCAACCCCAAACAGAATTGGGATTCAACCCTTACATTTGATTTTCTAATGCTCCATCCGGAAGATACTCCATTGGCCTGGAAGTGAGTATCTGATAGTTGGCTTAAAGTCGTAATTTTGAGCGTGCTTCCTGTCTATATCTGGCATAAGTCAAAAACTTGACATTGTCCGAATTGACAAAAATGCCAATAGTAATTGAAAGTTAGGTTGATGTATGTTCTAATTGTCATCACTACTCCCGGTAATATAATTGGTAAATACATCAGCTCTATAAGCTAAGATAAGGGTTCCAATCCTATCGGGGAGCTTATATTTTCCATCTTTCAATTACTTGCTCGATTTGATATGATCATTTAGGCTTTGAATAAAAGTCTAAGTTATTATTTGATCTTATTAACTAATACTTTAGTATTTATCAACTTGCTTTGTGCAATTACCTAATATGCATATATTGCTGAGGCAGATAAATAGCATTTTAGTATATTAGGGCATAATTTTAATTTAAAATAATTCATAATAAAAGCTTGAATTTTCTGGAAAACATTCGATATATAGAACTACGATTTATATTACTTTACTGGATGGACATTTTACTGGTAATATTCGTTTAGTATTAAGTGAAAGTTTAAAAAGGAATTATCAATGCATCACTCTAAATCGCTACATGCATGTTGGCACGTAATTTTAAGAGTTCATTTTTCCGGTTCGATAAAATTACCATTTGCAGTGATAAGCCGATATATAGAGGTAAATACTATATTTATCAGGAAACATTTAGATTTCAAAGTATCTTATATGACAACTAGTAGTTTAAATGGTCGAATTTTAGGTTTGGTTAATAAGGTCGATTTTTGCATTGTTGAGTGCGCTAAACCAATCAAGTACTTTGCAGTAAATTGAAACTATTACTATTGGAGCACGATACGTGACTTTTAGCATGAGTGATATCCTTGGAGAATAAAAAATTTTATTAGCCGTGTTGTGCATTTTTAGTTGAGGCTTAAGTTATAATTACGACGAGTGCAGTCTTAAGGGATGATTTTTCTACTGTTCTGCTGACAAACAACGTTATTGAAAGTAAAATAGCGATTAATAAAACTCAGCGCAAACTTTCAAGTGTCTAAGATTTTTATAAAGTGCTTTCAATTGGTTAATTTTTGCCAATTTTAGAAAATTGTAAGTAAACCTACATTTTTTGAATTAAATAAAGTAATGGGGGATAGTTTTTAGGACTTCAATTCGATTTTGTTCAACTATATTTTATTCTATTTTAATCCCTCATTAGATTTCTCGGCTTAGTGGTAGTGAAATTCTAATATAATTTAATTAAACTTAAACAATCACGTCGTAAAGCAAGTTTTAGTAGCAACTTATATTAGAAGGAGACCCTTATTTATGCAGCATTAATATTTGAATTGTTTGGAGTTTAAAGTTATCGGAGGACTATCGAATCTGGAGTTATCTCAGTGCACTAGAAAATAAAAATTAGAGTAGCTGTTAAGCTTTGTCTGTTATAAGACTTTATGAAGATATTTAAATCAGCAATTTGTATAGGGTTTTGGAATTTGATAATTTTTATTGTGAATGGTAGCAACTTTTATGGTTAATCAATTTAAACGTAAAACTCAGGATTTTCACTTAGATAATTTGTACAACAAAGGGCAATTTATGCGTATTGGGAAGGAAAGGGATATTTTTAATAGAGTAAAATACGGTTGTGTGAGTATACTCAAATGCTAAGTGAAACGTAAAATTATTCTTGGTGTAAATTGAGGCTTTAAACTTTTTATATTTTTTAATGTGATTTAGTACTGTAAAATGTATTCATTTTTCTATATTTTATTATATTATTAGTGAATGCTGTACTTTAGAAATCTTAATAAAGGTTTAATACACTCATCTACTAGAGCTGGGTGTCTTTTGAACGTTCTACTAATTAAGATAGTCGAAGAAGTGAATTCTTGAATTTAGGTTTGAGATTCTGCGTCTGTTCTGTTTAGTTCGGAATTAAGAAGGTAAGTGAAACGAGATATATACTTCCAGCATTTAGCATACAACAAACGGGGTTACAAAAACACATCAATATATATATATATATATATATATATATATATATATATTGACGCGCTAAGGGGTCATGAGAGGTCATTGAAACCCAAATTCTACAAATAAATCCCACCAAGATATAAAAGAATCCAGAGAAAATAGAAACTTTATCAAATTCATGGCCACGACTTGTATAACACAAGCGTACTTTAATTTATTACAATGCCAAACAAAAATGCAATTGCGCGTGTATAAAATGACCCTGTATGATATAAGCGTAAATAATGTAAGCAGCATAGTCGATATAATTTGTTTAGATACCTATAACGCATTAAATGCGAATGCAAATCGATCATTTTAAGATAAATACAAAAGCTATTCGTTTGTGCACTATCTGTACATAAAAATAAATAATTTCGTGTACTAAAACACGTTTTGCCGTAAAAGCAACTATTGTCTATAAAAATGCAACCCATTTGCATTAAAAAGCAATTAAAGTTTATATTAATTACCGTGTGGATTACATAAATTCATTTTAAATAAAGAATTCCCTGGTAAATTCTCAGTAAATACAGAAGTAAAGTTAAACGATAGCTGCATAAAAAAATGGAAATTATTAAATGTAATTATGCACAATGAAAAGGGAAAACTCGTCAATATAACGCTATTTTTATTAAATAATTGAAAGGAAGATTTAAGCGAATATGCATGATTTTATAAACCGGGATTTGAACGTCAATTTAAAATACAGCCAAAAAGCCGAAGATATTCAATACTGTTAATTACCAATGGGAAAAAGACTTCGTGGATTTTTGTAAGTATTAATTGTTTGTAACTGATATTTGAATTTTGTCATTTAGTTTAAGACAGAATAAGTCCTAATCATTTTATTTTTGTAAGGATCTTTACCAGGAAAGTTTATGATCAGAGTTCAAAACACTCTGACATCTAGATTATCTGTCAAGGATTTTTCAGCCAAACAAACCTTACAAGCGTGAGGCGCCAAACCAGGTAAATTATCCATAAGAGAAGATATTTTAGTTCCTAAATTGTAAGCAACATAAGGTAAGAAACATTTATAAGTAAATAAGTTTGTTTGAAAGAAACTATATTACAAAAATGTTCTATATGCTTTTGCATGACAGAAAATATTTCATACTGTATAAACGCTTTGTGATATTGCTGTGTTTGATTTCATTTTAAAACTCCAACATTTCCGTTGAGCTAGCTAGGCAAAGTTAGAAACGAGGTAAGTCGACAATTTCAAATTTTACAATTTGATGCATCTGTCTCACAGCACACTTTTAGTGACGCTTCAAAGCGGGGCGTTGTCACGGCACTCTTTTAGTGACGCCTCCACGTGCGGCGTTGTCACGGCAATATATAATAGGTAGTTAATTACACAAGGTAAGTTGATAAATATTAACGTAGTATAGTTAATAAGATGAAATAATAACTTAGACTTTTATGCAAAACCCAAATGAGCATTTCAAATTAAGCTAGTAATTGAAAGATGAAAAATATAAGATCCCGAAGAGAACTTACTGTGACAGCTCCTCGCGTTGGTCGTCGCTAAATTAGTGCTGCGACAACGTTCGCATGTTGGAGCGCCGCTAAACGAGTCCTGTGATACAGCAAATTGTAAAATTTGTAATTACAGACTAACCGTCCTTTCTAACTTTACTTTGCCTGACTAACTCAACGGAAGTAATGGAATTTACAAAACGAAATCAAACACAGCAACATCATAAAGCATATATATACAGTCAAAATATTTTCTCTCATACAAAAGAATATAGAACATTTACAGTACAGCTTCTTTCAAACAAAATTATTTCTAACCAGCACCTATATACTTAATTATCAAAATGTTTCTCAACTAATGTTGCTCACAATATACAAAACTAAAGTCTCTTCTCTTGTGGATAGTTTACCTGGCTTTTATACCCACGCCTGTAAGGTTTTTTGACCAAAAAATTCTTGAGAAATAGTCTATTAAAAATCAAAGTGTTTCAAACTCTGACCACAAACTTTCTGGTAACTATCCTTACAAAAGAATATTATTTGATTAACACTTATTCTACTTTAAATTAAAATGACAAATACTCAAAAATCAGTTACAAACAAAAGATTCTAAAAGTAATACTTGCAAAATACAAAAAGCGCTTATCTAATTCGTAATTGACAGTATTGAATATCTTCTGCTTCTATTTTTAAATTGACGTTCAAATCCCAGTTTACAAAATCATGCATATTCGCTTACATCTCCATTTAGAACATCAATTACCAAAAGTGCATGTACCTTCTAATTAATCAATTTAAAGTAGCGCTGTATCGAAGAATTTTCCCTCATCGTTGTATATTACAAAATCAAATAACTACATTTAACAGCTTCCATATTTCAAACTATTTAATATGTAAACTCTGCCTGTTATTTTTAACGTCCTAATCATTTACTTGGTTGAACAAAATTATTAATAAATTATCACATTGTCGATCGTGTAAATCAACATGTATCGAATTACTTAATGAATTGAATATGAAACCGAATGAATCTCTTGAATAAAATTCCAGTTTATATACAATTTATTTTGAATACGTCACTTCTTCTAGATTGTACGACATTCCAATCGAAGGATTACACACCTAGCTGGCGCAAGATTTCTGGAAATTCCTCATTAGCTTCGAATCGCGTGATTGATTTATAATAGTGAAGCGCACCTCCCGTCCTTGTTCAACACCACGAAGTTAATGGTTGTATCGCACTTCTTCACTAATACGTAAGGCTACTAAACCGCGTTCTTATCGATTTTACATTTTTATTACATTTTTAATCTCCGCTAGATAGGTTTGGGGTTTTTGGAGCGTCTTTTTAAAAAGGCTTTCTTCCAAACAACTTTTCTATCAATTTTATTTAAACAGAAATTACAATATGAATTTAATAACAGGTACGTTATGCTCAGTAACGTATTGAAATCAAAAATATTCTAAGCTGACAATCACTATTTAATTTAAATAAAATTAGGATGAGTAGCTTGAACAATAAACAATGTTAAAGTTGTGAAGCTCGAGACTGACTGACCCTTTTGGAGTTCTCAGAGTATTTATGCTATTCCTGCTTTTACATCACTTGTGGGAAACGCAGTCTGCTGTCTGCTGTTTCCTTATTCAATACAAAGTATGACTTCTTAGTAATTTTAATTCTATCAATATGTTTCTAATAATCTTTTGTGAGCTGCACCTGCAGTGTCATGTTACATCTGGAATATAAAGTAGTTGTATCCGTTCTCATATCTGGTTTATGAACTTCCATTAACCTTTTGTAATATGTCCTTCAATTATACATTGTAATAATCTATTCTTTAGATTCAATAGTTTCATTTGATTATACCTATATACTAATTTGGGGTATATATAACTCGCTCTCTTCTTAGAATAAATGTTTACTTATTAATTTGGCATTTAAGTAGTATAGTATAGTATAGATGACGCATTTCTCTATTCCTCTCTAACCTTCGAGAAAAACTTTATATTTAAAACGAATTTATGTTATACACCCACGGGGTCAAATTATATGCTTAATTAAAGCTTTAATTGCTTTATAATGCAAACGACTTGCATCTTCGTAATTGTAATAAAAGAACTTAGTTTTTACACGGATATTTTACACACGGGGTAAAATAATTAATGCTTTTAATTGTTTTATGTATCCTTTGTAAAAAGAAAATATTTGCTTTCACGGTAACTACAACGTGTTTTTAATGCATACTTATACATAAAATTATTTATTTTATGCACGGAATGTGCATTTTTTATAACAAGCAAATGGCTTTATATTTATCTTAGAGTGATTATTTACAAGCACGGAACTGTGGTTTCGCTTTTCACATTAATGGCTATGTATTTACAATACGCTTATATTATACAGGGTAGAACAATGATTCTTTGAAAATTTATACTTTTTCGATTTCTTTTGTTTATGGTGGGTTTTATTTGTAAGCTTTGTGTTTCAATGACCTCTCGGGACCCCTTCATCACGTCAATATATATATATATATATATATATATATATATATTGCTGTGAAACCTCTTGAATTACCTGGTCTGTTGATTTTCTTCTGTTAATCGCCTCGGCTGCTCCTCTAGATAGCTTTCATCCTCATACATAAAAAAACAAACACATTCCTACCACAAACATCAACGTCAACTCTATTTACATCAATATTCACAATACATTAAAATTTCAAAATTAATATTCAGCATAAATTTTAATATCGGAAAATTTCAAAATTAAATTTATTATCATTTTAATGTGCATCCAGAATTAAAGTCCTTGTAGGATGCCTACTAATTACTATAACAATATATGCAGAGTACAAAGGGAGCATCTACCACCCCTTTACGTTAATTAACCAGGTTCGTCTAATTGAGCTCAAAGACATACCCATATTTTTATCATAATCCAGAACATCAATACTAAATACCCCTTTCTACTTAAACAAGCAAATTTCACCTTAAAATTAAAATATTATTGTTAGTACAATTTCACTACTGTCCATTTTAAATAAACAAATTAGAAAGTTATTCAACACACACCAAAATCTCAAAGTTCAAACAAAATAGTATAATTTACCTGAAGGTTACTTGCACTCGTAGCTTCAATGTACATCGTCCCTTTTGTTAATCACACCATTCCAACTGGGTTATATTTACGGCTTCTGATTCTCAACGCTTTAAAATTTTCTCCATCACCATTTATTTAAAGTTGTTTCAGGGCTTTTCCGGAACTCCTCTGTGTATATCTGACCCTTGTTTCGTGGATCCAGACACGTTTATGCACCATTTAAGTATTAATACCCCGAAAATAACAAAGAAATTCATACTTCTTTCACCAAGATACGCCAAAACTGCCTACTTTTGTGTATTTATTTGTCATAGTAAATTTTACCAATTGGTACAGTGATACTAAACTTTATTACCTTGTATCTTCTTTTCTAAGTGCACTAACGTACATTCATTGTAGCACGTAAAGAACAAGCTGTTTTAAATCATATAATATTCGAGCAAACTGTTTAAATTATTTAATATTAAAACCGGAAAACTAAAAAGCACTGTTTAACGCGTTCAATCAAGTCGAAGATCTAAGAGAGCTTCTTCAAATTCACCTCCGTATATATAGCGGTTAGCCTGTCTGTCGGTCTGTTCCCCAAAACGGCCAGTTTCTAGAATTTCGTCATTCTATGTTCCCATTCCGTAGCTCGCGCGTCGGTTTTTACGAATTTTGTACTCGCCCTAGTTAAATTTCAGAAAATTTCCACACGGCACGCAACGTCTGAGAATACCTAATTAAATTTTATACAGAAATGTTATTTCTACCTCTCAATTTTGCCTTTTACTTTCAACCAATCGCAACCCCATGACGTTGCTCTACTCACGCCTTTTTACTATATGTGTCTCGGTCTTGCGCATATTATCTGTCTCTATCTACCCTGTTCTTATTAGTGCAAATTGATATTCCTTATTATCGATTATTTTAGTCCATGTGGAGTGTGAAATATCCCACCTTTAGCATTTCTCGTAACTATTAAGCTACGTTTTCTCCAAGATTCTTTGAAACCATTTGTTATCTACAAAATTTTCGCCGTACGTGACATTTAAACTACGCAGGTGTTCAAACATAATATTAATTCTCAGAGCTTTATTTTCTGGTATTTTAATCTTGGATTTTCACAGGCTTTTATGCTTATTATTAATAATGGTTTAATTAACTCCAATTAAAATTGACTTCTATCCTTTCATTTTTAGCGAATACAAATTAAATATTAATTATTATGTGTACACTTTGTTTAATACCGGTTACTTAAAATAAGGTTAATTAATATAAATTTTGCACGTAATTTCCATTTGTTTCTTTATTAGGAATAATTAAATTACACGTAGAGCTTTTTAATACTGTTTCTTTTGATATAAAGCGTCTTGTACATGATTTAAATCTCTTATTTTTACTGAAACGAATGAATTTTTATTCTCCACGGTGTTTTAATAAAGCGTATTATCTAATAAAATTCCTTATACACGGTGATTAAAATTATTTTATGTAATTCATTAATTTTCTACCCTGGTCTAAATATGAGTATTTTCCCCCTATTTGAATACAAATAATCCCACTTATTTGAATGCAAATATAAAGCATTTAGACTGCCAAAAAATATTTAGAAAAAAAAATTGCCTATCTCTCTCTACCCTTATCTATCTATCTTACCTACCTTATCTCCAATCCAAAAAAAATATTTACACCTATCCTATATCCCTATCCTATTCCTAACTCTCACCTAATTCTCTAAACTGAAATTATCCCTAACTTCATCCTACTTGTCCATCTAATCCTATAAATCCTATATATCTATCCTATTCCTAACTTTTTAACTAATCTTCACTATACTTTACTTCCCCCTACCTAATCCTATATACCTATCTTACTCTTACTCTATTCATAACTCTCCACTAATCTTATATGAAATATCTATACTTAACCTATCTTATTTTCTTCCTACATTTACTCTTTATTCTCATCCTAAACCTATTTCTACTTATCTCCCATATTTATCCTATACCTAACTTTATTTTCTATATCTATACTAAAATTCACCTATCTCTATCCTTTGTTCATCAAGTTATTTAAATCTAACTCTCTTCTTGACCCTCCACGTCTTTCTTCTCACCATCCTAATACTCTTCATTCCTATCTCTCCTCCTTCTATATCTATACTTAACATCCCTATTATCTCACATACAATAAACTTATCCCTATTATCCTGATTCTTAAATATTACTTCTTCTTCAATCCCTACACTTGTCTGTTTCTCATTTATTATTGTTTCCCTTTCTGCCGACAAACCAAACGATACTACTTTACAATTATCGATTTTTCCCTCTATGGAAAATCCTATGTACCTTCTAGACTGCTTGTGTAATGGAATCCACCAGAATGAATCCCTTAAATCTACTTGATTAAAAACAAACTTGCCATCTTTACTTAATTTCGCCTTTACCTGCTCCTGATATGCTGCTTCTACCCCCACTACTTCTGCATGTTTTTGTATTAAAGCTTGAACCTCTACTTTCCTTTCCTCTGGACATCTTATTGTGTTGATCTGTTTACCTTCATCATCCTCTACCTCTACTACATTAATACTCAACCCCGTGTCATCCTCTGTGACTTCATAACTGCCCTTCCATGGCACTACCCTATCATTAATCCTTATTACCTTCCGTTCCATATCTATCAAAACCCCTAACTTCATCATACAGTCAACACCTAAAATGCTCTGAAACTTCAGTCCAGGTACAATTACAAACTCCTGTTCACAGCTTAAACCTCCCATATCTATCCTAAGCACCACAACACTATTTACTACAGCAAACTTCTTTTTATTTGGAGCTACTAAATGGCTACGCTTTATAGGCATAATTCTATCACAAACCTTATCCCTAATTTTGCTGACGAATTCCTCCGATATTAAACTCGCCTCTGCCCCTGTATCAAGTAATACTTCTACACTATTCTCAAAAATTTCTAAATTAATAATTGGCAAACATAAATTTTCCTTAGTTTCTAGCTCTACTTCCTCCTCAATTTTGAAAAATTCACGTGGATGTTCATATACATTTACACTGAAATCTAGTGGTCTGTCGCGTTCTAAAAATCCTGTCCAGGTCTGTTTTCCCTACTCGGTCCTGGTCTAGCCGTCACCTCAGCGTATGTCCTAGACGTTTCCACTCGTTCCGTGTCTGTATTAGCAGTCCCCCTCATGTCCGATGAACTATTCCTTCTGGTAGGTTCCGGTCTCGGTGCAGGTCCCCTTCCTAAACTATTACTCCTAACGTATGGTCGTCTCTGTTCCCAATTCTGTCGCTGGTATCCGTAATTATTCCCCCTTCTAGCATAGTTGTCCCGTCTATTGTCAAACCTAACTGTGTTGATCTGTCTTTCCCTGTTTTCCCGAGGTCGTCCACTACTTACGTCGTCATACCTCTGCAAGTATTCTAGAAACATTTCTCTGTCCACTATGTTCTGTAGTGCTACGTGTTGTCTTATTTCTACCTCGAAGTGTCGTGATAAATACTTAATAATTTGTCGGTCCGTCAGTGGTGGGTTCAGTTGCTTTGCTATGCTATACTTGCGTATAGCATATTGCTCCCTACTTCCTGAAAATTCTCCCTTAAATTTCCCTGTGATTAAGTCGTCTCGTACCTGGTCTTGTCTGTGGTCACTCCAGTAGTGCTTTAAAAATCTGTCCTCAAAGTCCATGTAGGTGTCTATGTCCTGTCCTACTAAATTGTACCACGCTTCCGCATTGTCCTTTAATAAAGCCTTTATCGTATTCAGTTTAGTCTGTTCGTCAAATAAATTTCCCACTAGATTTCTTACACTATTAATAAAAATTTGTGGATTTACCCTGTTACCGCCATAAAACTTCATGTGTTGGTCCAATGATACTCCACCTGTAGAAAATCTGGGACCATCCCCCGTTAAATTTGACATGTTGTATTTGATACTACTAACTTCGCGTTCTACCCTGCCTAACTGATCCCTACATGAGTCCGTCACTTCAGTCATTTTTACATTAATCTCTTCTTCACAGAACATGCGTACTTCGGACTTTAAATGTCCCATTTCCTGTCGAAGACCTGTAATATCACGCTCATTTTTTTCAACTCTATTTTCAACTTCCCCATCTTTACGGTAAGACTATTTTAAATTCTGAAACTTCTTTATTCGTCTTATCTATTTTCTCACTTAGGGTTTCCTAACTCCTGTTAATGTCTCATTCATTCGGTCAAATTTTCGATTTGAGTCCTCTCGCTCTATTCGATTCATCGCTTAGCAGTTCTAATTTTCTGTTAGACTCCTCCATCGCTCTATTCGATTCTTCCCTAGCTACTCGCATTTCCTCTAACATTTTCATCATTAACTCATTTCCTGTTTCTCCTGATTCCGTCCTCGACTGATCTCTACTGCCTCCAGCTTCTTCCATTTTCGAAATTTTCTCACACAATGCACTATCGTCACTTCCAATTTCCACTCCTTGACTCCTTAACCACTCCTTTCTCTGCATACGTTCAAATCACTCACACACACTCTAAAATACTCCTAAATTTATACACACACAAAAACTCTCTCTCTCAGATCGCCAGTTTCCTGGAATAAAATCACAAAAATTTTATTTGGAACTCGAGCCTCACTTTTGGGTCGCCAAAAATGCTGTGACACCTCCAAAATCCGGGTACTCCTCTTTCTAATCGAGCCTCACGAATTGGGCGTCAAGAATGCTGTGAAACCTCTTGAATTACCTGGTCTGTTGATTTTCTTCTGTTAATCGCCTCGGCTGCTCCTCTAGATAGCTTTCATCCTCATACATAAAAAACAAACACATTCCTACCACAAACATCAACGTCAACTCTATTTACATCAATATTCACAATACATTAAAATTTCAAAATTAATATTCAGCATAAATTTTAATATCGGAAAATTTCAAAATTAAATTTATTATCATTTTAATGTGCATCCAGAATTAAAGTCCTTGTAGGATGCCTACTAATTACTATAACAATATATGCAGAGTACAAAGGGAGCATCTACCACCCCTTTACGTTAATTAACCAGGTTCGTCTAATTGAGCTCAAAGACATACCCATATTTTTATCATAATCCAGAACATCAATACTAAATACCCTTTCTACTTAAACAAGCAAATTTCACCTTAAAATTAAAATATTATTGTTAGTACAATTTCACTACTGTCCATTTTAAATAAACAAATTAGAAAGTTATTCAACACACCAAAATCTCAAAGTTCAAACAAAATAGTATAATTTACCTGAAGGTTACTTGCACTCGTAGCTTCAATGTACATCGTCTCTTTTGTTAATCACACCATTCCAACTGGGTTATATTTACGGCTTCTGATTCTCAACGCTTTAAAATTTTCTCCATCACCATTTATTTAAAGTTGTTTCAGGGCTTTTCCGGAACTCCTCTGTGTATATCTGACCCTTGTTTCGTGGATCCAGACACGTTTATGCACCATTTAAGTATTAATACCCCGAAAATAACAAAGAAATTCATACTTCTTTCACCAAGATACGCCAAAACTGCCTACTTTTGTGTATTTATTTGTCATAGTAAATTTTACCAATTGGTACAGTGATACTAAACTTTATTACCTTGTATCTTCTTTTCTAAGTGCACTAACGTACATTCATTGTAGCACGTAAAGAACAAGCTGTTTTAAATCATATAATATTCGAGCAAACTGTTTAAATTATTTAATATTAAAACCGGAAAACTAAAAGCACTGTTTAACGCGTTCAATCAAGTCGAAGATCTAAGAGAGCTTCTTCATATTCACCTCCGTATATATAGCGGTTAGCCTGTCTGTTGGTCTGTTCCCCAAAACGGCCAGTTTCTAGAATTTCGTCATTCTATGTTCCCATTCCGTAGCTCGCGCGTCGGTTTTACGAATTTTGTACTCGCCCTAGTTAAATCTCAGAAAATTTCCACACGGCACGCAACGTCTGAGAATACCTAATTAAATTTTATACAGAAATGTTATTTCTACCTCTCAATTTTGCCTTTACTTTCAACCAATCGCAACCCCATGACGTTGCTCTACTCACGCCTTTTACTATATGTGTCTCGGTCTTGCGCATATTATCTGTCTCTATCTACCCTGTTCTTATTAGTGCAAATTGATATTCCTTATTATCGATTATTTTAGTCCATGTGGAGTGTGAAATATCCCACCTTTAGCATTTCTCGTAACTATTAAGCTACGTTTTCTCCAAGATTCTTTGAAACCATTTGTTATCTACAAAATTTTCGCCGTACGTGACATTTAAACTACGCAGGTGTTCAAACATAATATTAATTCTCAGAGCTTTATTTTCTGGTATTTTAATCTTGGATTTTCACAGGCTTTTATGCTTATTATGGTTTAATTAACTCCAATTAAAATTGACTTCTATCCTTTCATTTTTAGCGAATACAAATTAAATATTAATTATTATGTGTACACTTTGTTTAATACCGGTTACTTAAAATAAGGTTAATTAATATAAATTTTGCACGTAATTTCCATTTGTTTCTTTATTAGGAATAATTAAATTACACGTAGAGCTTTTTAATACTGTTTCTTTTGATATAAAGCGTCTTGTACATGATTTAAATCTCTTATTTTTACTGAAACGAATGAATTTTTATTCTCCACGGTGTTTTAATAAAGCGTATTATCTAATAAAATTCCTTATACACGGTGATTAAAATTATTTTATGTAATTCATTAATTTTCTACCCTGGTCTAAATATGAGTAATATATATATATATAAATACATACTTACATACCTACATTAATCTAAAGATGGACGTCCATCAGCTTTAGGTAAAGATTCAGAATTGGATGTCTTGCTATTTGTGCAGGAAAAAGGAAAATCCACATTCAAGCGTTGAGCGAGTCGCTTCACAGTTAAATGCATCAAAGAGTGCAGTTCATAGATTTCTCCGTAAGCAAAAGTTTCACCCTTACAAAGTGCAATTAGTGCAAGAGTTATCAGATGATGATTTTGATAGGCAAGCGCAATTTTGTGAGACAATGATGTAACTTTGCAATGAAAATCTTGGATTGGAAGGAAATATTATGTTTTCTGATGAGGCAACATTTTATTTAAATGGTACCGTTAATAAGCAGAATTGCCGTTATTGGGCTGATGAAAATCCGCACTGGATGATGGCAGCAAACACAATTTCCACAAAAGATTAATGTTTGAACGGGGATAGTGGGTAATAAAGTTATTGGACCGTACTTTTTGAGAGAACACTCAATGGGGAACAATATCTAAATTTTCTCCAATTTGAATTAATTCCGGCTTTAGCGGTACTACATCCGAATGCAGAAGATCCTGATTCACCTGATCCCAGTATTTGGCTACAGCAAGATGGTGCACCTCCCTACTATGCACGTCCAGTACGGGAATATCTCGACCAAGTATTTCCTATGAGGTGGATTGGTAGACGAGGACAAATTGAATGGCCCGCAAGGTCTCCCGACTTAACCCTTTTGGATTATTTTCTCTGGGGTAATTTAAAATCTAAAGTGTAGTAAACAAAGTTCAACAAGTGTTCGTCTCTAAATTAGGACACTGCCTAACCGCTAACGGGCAGCAGTTTGAACATTTAATTGAAATTGGGTTTGTTTTTTGCTTTTTATTTTAGTATTGTTTATTGAATAAAACAGTTTTTTATTAACCGATTTAGAATTTTTTGTAAAATTCTATTTCTGCTTGAAAAATGCTATTAATTGAGGCATCACAAGGGGTACATTGCTATTTAAAATTTTTAAGTAGGGGATGCTAGCGCTTAGGGGTTGAAGGGTGGTGGGTTAAAAATGACATAATTAAATAACAATTTAAAAATAAAAATCGACGTGTCAGAGCTTTTTACTCAGAAATTGTCGATAATCATTTAATCGAATATATCCGTTACTTTTGGAAAGCACTGTGTATATATATATATATATATATATATATATATATATTAGTAAAGTTGTATATGTAAATTCTAGTGTATTTAGTTTTCCCCAATTGTTGAATAACAATGTTATAAACAATTGAATCTATGTATATGCCACTGACCACAAACAATATCGAAATTGCATAGTGGTGCAGTTCATGCTTTGTCATTTACCTAAATATGCGTTGATGATCACAAAATGTTATAGGCAAGTGGAAATGCAGCCATAATAACTGTCATAATGGTTTGTTTTTGCAGAATTGAGTCAAATAAAACGCCAAGATTATTAGAAGTTTGGACGCTTCCAGCTCGAGTTACTCTTGTAGTGGGGAACAGCTACTTGTGACCCTTGTGACGTCGTTCTCTTCAAATCTCTCACTATTTTTAAAAAGTCATCGTTTTATAAACGCTGCAAAACTGAAATATAGTTCAGTTGAGCGCAAAAGTTTTGTCCGGTAGCATGTCTGCTTCAAAATTTGGAATTCACATAAAGCTTTGACCATACAGGAGTTAGAAGAGTTTATCAACGATCCTAATCTTTATCCTGATGAAGAAAGTGCAACTGTAGATGTAGGAGTGATTCCACATGGCACTGATTATCTTACTGATGAAGATGAATAAGATGACGATGTGGGTGTTGAAGCCGCCACTATTCGGATATGACCAATTTTCATAAGAACGATTGTACTGGTCAACTGATGAAGATTTGGGCATCAAAATTGTGCAAGATGGTTTATCATGAGACCGATTCACAAAAATAAAATCAATGTTGCACTTCGCGAGCAATGACAAACTGGATAAAGACGACAGATGCTATAAGGTTAGTCGAAAAGGCAAATAAACCGTCCAACAGTTTGGTGTGTTCTAATCTTATTTATCGGCCGATGCCGAGATAATAGTAAAATATTATGGACATATCATGACTTCAAACACATACGTTGAAAGTCAATTCGACTCTGCTATAAGTTATAGACATTGTACAGATCCGACGGATTTTATTTCAAATTAATTCTCTACACGGGAAGAAAGAAAAAACTCAACCTGAATTAAAAATAGGCTCCCGTGTCGTAATAGAATTGTTATCCTGTGTAGTTGAACTAAATGACGATGATGTGTTCTTCAATAATTTTTTCACCAACCGGAATTAATTTGTACAACTGGGGCCTCAAAGATTTTGAGCTACAGAAATTATACGAGAAAATAAAACTGAGAAGTGCCCTTTGAAAACCGATAAAGATTAATCTGAAGAAGCACGCAAATCATTTGACTATAGATTTGACGTTACATCAAACACCCTCATGCCACGATGGCACAATAATAAATGCGTTATTGTTGCAAGCAACTACGATCACCTGAAGTCATTAGCTAATGGGTCACGCTGGAAACGAAAAACTATAAGTAGAGCTGCAATTGTCCAACCTAGGTTGATAAGTTATTACGACAAATGGGGAGGGGGGGGTCCCAAACACGATTGGTTATCATGAAAATATGGCGTAAATATTCGAAGAAAAAACCGTACTGGTCCATATTTACACGAATTACGGGTAAGGCTCTTACCAATGCTTGGATTTTATAATGACACTTACATGAAAAATTAAAGTTTGAGCTGTTTAGAATTTCGAATAGCCGTGGCTGTACCCTTATCTCAAAACAATTTCCTCTGAGAAGCGATCGATAAAAATTCTACGGACACTTCTGGATGCAAAATACGACGGATTGAATAACATTCTCAATTTTTGAAATCAACCACGACACACACAGTAACAAGTGAATTGCAAAAGCAGACCAACATCATAATACGTAAAATGCCATGTAACTATCTGTGTGGAATGTTTTGAGCCTTATCACAATAAATAAAATTTGTTATAAATAATGTTTTTTAAATAAACCAATCAATTGTGGAAAAAATGCATTATTATTGATATAAATACAATCCGACCTTGTATATAGTTATATGTGGTATAAATTATTGCCGTGATTGACTTAAATGAACCGTTAGTGCTTCGATAACTAATTATAAGTACACCGAGTAGTAATTAAGATAGCACTGTAGCTTTAAAAAAATTAGTAGTACTACTATAAGCGATTAGCTGGAATTAATTGTATTGAGTATGTTAGAATTTCGCTGTAGCTAGAGTAGTTGGAAATGCTTGTTTAATCAGTTTAATACCGAAGAACTGTGGTTATGGCAAAGGAGTTGTCGTTACAACACTAACATTGTTAAAACAAATATCGTGAGTGCTGAAAGAGTGTGTCAAAAAAACTGTACACCTTTTGCTTCATTTACAATTCTGCAACACAATATACTTAAATAAGGCATCACTATAGAGATTTCCCCTACTCCACGCTATAATTGTTTTACTTAGCTTTCCAAATTTTTTAACAAAATATGGCTTTCTTGGCTGAATTAGCGGTGAAGGCAAACTTATTGTAATAATATCCATGTACAGTGAAAACTACACTATCAATTTGTTACGGTGTGCTATGCCGAGCGGACAAGAAAGAGGGCAACAAGAGCAACGTAAGTAGTTCGCACCGATTGCCCGAAAGAAAGAATGCCTTGCTTAACTTGTTGCTCAACTTTTTTAAATATATTTTGCGGTGGCTTCAATGCAGCCTCCCGTTAAAAAAGTTTATAAAGAAAGCATACCTTTCTTCGGTGTGATAAAATAAATGTCATATATGTAAACGCAAACAAAACAGTTACTTCCCCTTGTGTAGTAATCCACCATTTTTAAACGTTGTTCCTCACTTCAAGTTCCGTCTGTTATTGTAGGATTAAAAGTGTTTATTAACAGTGGCTATCATGTCATATCTTATTTAAAGTTGTTTGTATGTTTAAAACAGTAAACAAACACTTTCTTATAGAAAAATCACTAAAATTGTTGATATCACATACGATAAATAAACGCTGGAGAAAAATGTAACTTTTGTTTTTCAAAGTGAATGATAACTTTAACTAAAATGTCCGAGTTCTATATCGCCCAACTTCTAATAACACTAATGCAAAATATCTACTTCAAAGGTATACCGGTATAGATAAGGAACCAAAAAATATAAACATAAACGTGCAGACTTTTTAATTAAATCAAGGACGAGTAAAGTTGGTTGCTTATCTATGCGATTGGAAATTAAAGAAACGTAGCAAAGATAGATTTAAATAAGTAGAAACTAAAAGGGTTTTTAACGTAATGAGGCAGTAACTTTTTTTTTAAATACGAAATAGAACGTTAACACACTATATATTTTTTATAGCTTAATACCTATTATTCTCCTTGATTTAATGACGTCCACAAGAACAACTTAAAATCATAATTCAGCAGCACGCAAAATGTTGCATTAACAGTTCCTGCGAGGTTATTTATATGACGATTATACAAAGATTTTGTCTTTTCTATTCCTATAGTCAGTTTTCTTTTACTTGCCCCCAGATTTAGAACAGGCTGAAATTTAGTTAGTGTAAAGAAAACGTTGCTTTTTAGATGTAGCTTATTTGTCTAAATGAAAATAAAAGGTTATGTTTTTAATTTAAATTTAATATTTCAAGTTCAGTTATGTCATAAATGCAACTTTAACCTTAACTTAATCAAAGTGACTTACACTAACAAACCTACCAATAAATTAGTAATGAAGTTGGGGCAAATAAACAAACGCATTATAGCTGTGAAATTTTGCTAGTTATCTTACTCCCTCATTTGCACAAACAAAAATATTGAATATGACATAATTAATTTCTCACAATCGAAATAATTAGTATCTCTTTATATTATACTTTCTAATTTTTGCAAGCTCTCCATTCTCAATAAGCACTAGATGCAAAGTAAAGTACACTATAGTTTATGCGATTCAAGTATACACTAGGATAACCTTTATCAATTTATTCACAAAAGTCGAGAAGATATAGAAAAACTTCTCAAATAATATCCAATTGAAAAATCCCTATAGCGGCGAACGTACCGAGTCTCATTTTCAGAGAGTTCCATGCGATTTAAACCCTCTACAGATTTATTTGTATTTATTTGCTTTGCAGATAAAAATATGTTTTCGTTCTTCTTGGATTCTTTAATCCATATTCATGCGTTGATTAATTTACAAGTTACTGCAAGGTTTCTTACGTGACAGTTCACTTAAGTTAATTAATAATGAAAACAAATATTAGCTGCATGATAAATTTTCTATACCTCATTTATAACAATTAAGTTCATGCTCAATCTTTAATTACAACTCTCTACAATACCTGCAATTTCGCCACATTGTGTGAAATGTAATTGAGAAAAGTTTTGTAATTCAATTTTCAAGTTGAGTTTATATATCGTGCTAGCTAGGACGTGGAAAACGAGGCGTCTCACTGACTAGGTACATATAAACAGGCTAGTAACATTAAATTATCATGTTACCTTTTATACAGGCTGAAAAGTAGTTCTCATTTATAATTTTTATTAAATGCTGCCTTATCGGAGAAAACGGCATTATTCTGATATATTAAAGTATACACATATATCCAATGTGAGAATAACAAGGTACTATTGCTATGTTTAGAGGCATTCACGAATTACAGCAACTGTTAATGAAGTGTCATAAACTTGCAGGCAATAACTAATTAAATACACATACTATATGAAAAATATGCATTAGAAACACAAAAATAAAAACGTACTACACTCCAATAATAACTGATGGACGAGAATAGAAATTCAAGCACTTTTTAAAGTATGTGCGCAAGGCAAATTTGTACGCAGTTGCATACTCCACAATCCATTAACTGCTCTTTCACTCTTACTGAACACGTCTATATAATAAATGGTTATTCAGAAACCTCAAAATTGACTTGCCATGTACCAGCAAAGCTGAAATGAACTCAATTTCTACTACAGGAATTTTAATGAATGAGGATTCTGCAACAAAAACACGTTTACAAGCGATAATGCATTTTCGATTCAACGAAATTTTAAAAAATCTCAATTAACATTAAGGTACGAGTCAGATTAATCTGTAAATTTCCTTTTTGGTATCATACTTATGGTTGTTTGCGGAGCCATTTTCAAACATCAATTCTACTTCAGAATCCGAATTGAACAACTGCATTATTAGTGGTTTTCAATGAGCCAAACACAAAAAAGTAGAGGGTGAACAAATTGGAAATGTAAGTGAATGTTCTAAGACTTCCCAAGCAGATTGTAAATCGTTTGGGTTACACGCCGAACCCTATCCCAGTCCATCTATTCTTAATGTGCTGGCATATTGCTCAGTATTGATATTGACATTAGAATCTTTAAGAATCTATGAACAAAACACTCCAGTAATGAAAAAATAGAACTACCAGTATCTTTCCTGCCGAAGGTTTATTCTTTCGTCTTCGGAGATTATACAGGTTTCTAATGTATCACTATATCGTTTGAAAATTGATTTGTGTAATAATTTAATGTAAAAAGGCATTGCTTTATTGATAGCGCGCATCCAATGCTGTAAGGATAAGCTCGGTCGAATTTTTTTTTGTTTATCAGTATGGGCTGTTCTTACGCCAGAGAGGGAAGGTGAGCGTTTGAACTTCATTTCAGCGGAGAGCAATGATGAGGAGGAGAAAGAAGTGTGTGTGTGTATGTGTGTGTGTGTAGGTGTGTTTGTGCGCGCGCGCGTGCGTGCGTGCGTGCGTGCGTGTGTGTTTTGATTTATTGTAAAAGATGGTAAAGACAAAAAAGATTAGGTGCCAATATACCTTTCGATTAGGAGAGGTATAGAAACCCGAAAAATAACACAAAAACCAGACAGTTACGACCAATGCTATACTACACAATATACCTGGAATAAAACAATATTCTTTATCAACAAGGGACCGCAGATTGCGTATCAGAAAAAAATAAATACAAAAAATAATGTGATAAATAAAACCAACTGAGTGCATGCATTTACAGCTTATATTGAGCACCTTTTTTTTAGTTCACCGCGTTGCACTTCATTTGTACAACTGTCAATAAACGGCAACTTCGATTTATGAAGTTTTTCCAATAAAAAAACTTTTCTTTGTCATTAAATTCTTCAACTGAAACCTCAAATACTACTAAGAGAGAAATACAATGTCAAAATCAAGTTGAGACGTGTATTCGTGAATTCTTATTTAATATTTTTAACAATCACGAAAGGCTAAATGATAAGTAAACAATTATTTGCTAAGTATTCGTACTGAAATAACAAGTTCTTCGGCTTTATAAACGCAAAGTACATTTACTTTCATTTTAAACCAATTTCGAAAGGAGTTAACAAAATCTAAATAATGACATTAATATTGTCGTTGAAAATGACATTTAACACTGTAACAACCCGATTTTCAATCGCTTTGTTGAGCATAAATTTTATAATTATTTTTTATATAATGTTACGCTACTGCGTACCAATTCTTATAGTATTAATAGTTGACACAATTTAATTATCACTTGTATATTTCACGAATCGTGGTGGAATTATATGTACGTTTTACAAAGCCTGCATACACCGTGGTGGAATAACCTCATACAAGCGAATTCTTCTATATTTTAAAAAGCTTTCGTTATACATCTACGGTACCTGAGATCGCATAATATTTACAATACAATGTAGTGAGAGGTTTAGTTTCTGGTATTTAAACATATGGTGCGGCCTATGGGACCGGACGAATTCATTGGGGTTTTGCAGGAATGTGGCTGCAGGAATGTGGTTGCAGATGTAAAGAAACAGCAATGATTCTTGGCTTTTTTTTTGATGTGTGTCTTTGAGTGAAGACGTGTTTGAGTGTGCTTTGAACACGTAAGTACTTATTTTGATTGAAAGGACATTTATTTTTAATAATGCAAGTAACACTTTGATATAAATTTCCTTCTGATTCTACATCGATTTATTGAATTGTAACGAGTTAACCTGAGTATTAATTCTGAGTACCGGTGTACATACATTATCGGGCCTGTCAAATAATTGTTACTTCTTTATGAACAATGTTGCCCGCGAAGTTATTTTGTTGTTTTGTGTTATGAATATTTATAAATGGTTGGTTACAAAGACTTTTCATTGTTGTTTTCTTTGTAAAAGTAAGAAATGGTTTAACACAAGATGTACAGCATTAATATATTTTTATAAATAACGTTTCGCTTTTATACTATACTTACAAATACTTTTGTAATATATTGCATCTGTGCACAATATTAATTTTATTAGTATAATTTTAAAATAGATTCTTGTACTTTTTGTATTAAACGCTGATGCAGACATTTGATAAGGTGTGGTATTGCGTCTATTTGGAATTTTAGTTCTGTTTTATCAATGAGCATAGTGGCTTGTAAAACAAGTAATCTGTAAACAATTAAAAATAGGATATGCAATCTTATTAGTGCTTTTGTTAAATTAATTAAAGGTAAAGTTAATCATAGTTAGGCTAAGGTTAGGTATACGTGACGACGTGCACGTCCCTAGATATCAATTAGGTTAGATAGAATTACGTTTATTTTATGTCGGAATAGTGGGCCCTGTAGGCCTATTTCATTTCGAGTTCAAGACTGTTTATTTATTTGTGTATATATATGCTTTTCCGGACAGTCGATGGTATAATAAAATGTTATTTCTTTTTTCTAAACTATGAAGTTTACTTCATGATTACTTTTATTAGGTATCAGTGCCTTTCCGCTGATTGGCGCCCATGTTTATTATAAATTGTTAATATATGTATCGATGATTTTTATCCATATCGCATATTTGGTAAGTACAAGCAAGGGTTTAGTTAAGAGTTTGAACCACGACCTACGCCGCTGAGTTTAGTCTGCCTGGCCTTAATTAACCGTCTTGACTGGTCTTTACAGGCCCTCGACGGACGGTTGATTAGGTAATTATTACAACACCTATAAATTATTACAAGCCAGGTCTAACAGCCTCACGTTTAAAAATTCTTTATTTCAATTTTGTCTACAAAAGTAAAAGTTACGGACTGCTCTTTAAGATTATTTCTAATAATTACGGCATATGAATCTGCTTAAACACAAATGTTTATATCAAATAAAATTGAGTTTAATTTAAGCAAATAATGTCTACACAAATCCAACTTCAGCAATAATTTTCTAATAATATCGATGTCAACAAAACAACCGCAATAATCTGAGTCGTCCATATATCTCTACTTGACAATGTTAACCAAAATGTAAACAAATTGCAATACCAATACCATATGTTGACGCAATACACAAATGGAAAATTACTTACCGCCATCTGAGCATACTTTAAACGTGTCGAGAAGGTACAGATCAACTTGCACATGATCAATCTGCTAACGGAAATCTCGACTCCTACATTTTCCTCATCAATCCATACCGTTTTGTGTATGAAACATCCAGAGATAAAGATGTTTGTACGCTAAACGATTATATTTAGTCATTAATATCCACCAGCGGAAGTTAGTCACCCATTTTTAAAGATGAAATAACTATTAACTACCTCCAGGCGATTTTCAAATTCATTCCCCGACTGACAGTTATTGTGAACTAAGCAAGAGCCGGAATTCGAATGCTCGGGAGGTGTCAGACTGACCTAACCACTAAGAACAGCGTCGTGTTAACGCTCGCGCAACGCGAGATATTTTCTCACTTACAATCAACCCTAAGGACAAGGTCCTAGTACGGAAACCAACAATACCTGAAGCTTAAGTTGTAATGAGGGTATATAATAATCATGGACTTGAGGTTTATAAACTGCGATAAAGGATTGGGTTTAATGTGCAAACATAATAATAAGTTCTTTAAAAACGTTACCAGCCTCTCTTCAAATACCAAAAAATATCAAGGTAAGATTAATATGAAGAAAACAAAACCAACGTAACATCAAAATTCTAAACCTGGAAGAATATTACTACCTGTCCATAATCATCTTTCAACTACGCAACGCAGCAAGATACCCATCTCCTGCTCTGAATACACCAACTACTTCCAGCCACTATAGTAGTCAATCAGATACTGTTTTCCATACAAAATTCTTCATACCTCTAACAAAAACATCTGCTACGCAATTTCCTTTATATTGGATACCAATCGCACAACTATAATAACCGCTTATCAAAATTCCCAACCGAACGTGCTACAAATGAGAACATTTTCTCCCAATGATTTGAGACACTACTTGCAAAAGTCAAATCAGAGTACAAATTGCTAGAGTAACAGACTCCACAATGATCTAACCTACACAAGATCAAAGAAAACTGCAGCATTCTCAACATAGAGAACAATGCAAGTTGTTGGAACAACCAACTTTCCACGAGTTTCGCCTGGACTAACACACTAAAGCTAGTGTAACCTAAAACTTGAGTACCATCACAGCCTACACAAGAATACATGAGCACCTTTTAGCTCCAACAACCGCGTAAAAATTTTTTAGATCCTGGTCCTTAACTTGACCTAATAACATTAAATCATTCTTTGCAATGCACGGCGATAAACAAATGATTGTACTACACCAATTCGAGTACAACTCTAAATACTAAACACTCAAGCAACAACAGCATAACTTACACCACAAGTCTAACTTGAAACAGTATCATAGAACTGGCACGGATACTCTACTACTAAAATTTCAACTAACCCAAAAATCTAACTTGCATAGAATTATACTTTCTCAGCAATCAGCGACTCTGTACGAAACTTGAAGCTTTTTTATAAACGACATATAGCACAAATTTTTGTGCGTTTTGCAGCAAATCCATCGCCAGCCTTAGATAACACCAAATTAACACTCCGAACCTTTTCACCTTCTACAAAACAAATATTATGCCTTCTCAAATCACAACGATGACAAGAGCCTTCTTACAATTAATAAACGATAACTTCAATTCACTGGGCTTTTCCAATAAAAAAAATTCTTTGTCATTAGATTCTCGAACTCAAATCTTAAATAATACTAAGAGTGAAATAAAATGTCAAAGGCAAGTTGAGTCATATATTCGTAAATTATTACTTAATATTTTTGACAATTAGGAAAGACTAAACGATAAATAAACATTATTTGTGCTAAAATATCAAGTTCTTCGCAAAGCATATTTACTTTCATTTTAAACCAATTCCGAAAGGAGTTAACGCGATCTAAATAATGACATTATTGGTCATTGAAAATGACACATAGTTATAAATTACTATCAGTCACATCTGGGAGGTTCACAGTTAAAAGACTTTAGTCTGAATGACAAGTTACGTGATTGCTCTTTAAGATACTTTCTAATAATTACGACACATGAATCTACTTAAACGCAAATACTTAGTTCAAATAAAATCGAGTTTGATTTATGGAACTAATGTCTACTCAAATTCAACTTCTGCAGTAAGTTATAATTTTTTAATAATAGCGATGTCAACAAAACCTCCACAATAACCTGAGCCGTGCTATATCTCTTGTCAATGTTAAGCTTTTTAAGCGAATTTTCTTCCTAAAATTCGTTCGTCATATACTGACGCCGCAACAAACACGAATAGAAAATTAAAATACCACTTACCGCCATCTGGACGTACTTTAAACGCGACGAAAAGGTAACCTACAGATCAACTCATATACTATCCACCTGCTAACGGAGATCTCGACTCTTAGATTTGCTTCATCGATCCATACCATTTTGTTTATAAAGAATTCAAAAATAAGACTGAACAAACCACACCAGTACCATATAAGTAGATACAGCAGAGAAATATTAATCAAAAAACCAACACTACGGCACGTGTCTTAATCGTCCATGTCCTTGCAGTCAACGGTTGTGTTAAATCATTCATATCTTATACCAGAAGTTAGTCGCGAATTGTTAAAGTTGAAATAACTATTAAATACCTTCAGGCAATTTTCAAATTCATTCCCTGACGGACGGTCATTGTGAACCAAGCTCGGGAGGTGTCGATCTGATCTAACCACTACGAATAGCGTCACATTGATGCTCGTACAACGCGAGACATTGTCGCACTTACAACCAACCGTAAAGACAAAAGTCCAAAACAGCAATACTTGAAGCTTAAGTTGTAATGAGGATATACCATAATCATGGGCTTAGTGTTTATAAACTGCGGTAATAAATTGAGTTTAATATGCAAACAAAATTATAAATTCTTAAAAACCTTACAAGTAAGCAGTCGTGAGCTCCATCCACTGGACAGTATCATGGTGATAATCAAAACTATGCTAGTGGTAATGCGTAACAATTAAGGAAGTTTTCTAATTCCGGTGCGCCTATTTTGGGCGTGTAGCAGTTCCCAAGCTATTGTACATTTTCATATTATGCTCCTCCAATACGTCCAGGTCCAAAATGGGCGAAATTCATCAGTGGATTTAGCCCGTCGTCGAACTTATCGCAACTATCAGTATGAAAATAACCTTAGTCATCATTTAAATCTTCCATGCTTGCACACATTTCTATTGTCTGTTGCACCTCAGCGGACAAAAGCCGAATAGCAGCTTGGATTTAGATGGATTTACTATCATAGATGTCATTTTTCAAGTCAATCATGACTTTTACAAAAGAGCAAACTGCAAATATTTTTGACATGCGTGTCTTAAGTACATAAGCAGAATTTACAATCAATGCTGTGTCACGACAACGCAGATCGAACGCATTTTTATTGAACAATCATGGTAATTTATTTGAGTTCACTTCGTGGACTATTCTAATCACAGTCAGCCAGGAATTGATATCAAGATAAAACCTATAGAAACAAAGATGGGAATTTTCACATTGATATGTATTTTTACAAGAGTGGTAAACCCATATGAATGTATTTATGTCTAGTACGTATATATGAGTGTAGTCATGAATGTTAAGAATCTCCGCCTTAGTTGGGAGAGTAATAGTTAATTCTAAAAGCTACAACTTCTCACAATAAAGCTATTAAATGCTAATTGTAGAATGTAGATTAAACGTCTTCATAAATGTAAAATTCTAAATTTCAGAAATAGTAATTTTCGGCTTATAGCTTATATATGATAAACCACAGGAGCATGTTACGTATCATGTTCTTTACAAGCTTTATTTTAATAATTAACCGTAAGGGATATTCAATCTTTTGGAAGTATATTTCCCATCGTAATTTAGCTAGTAGGCAGGTCATGACGCATTATAAATGTGGTTTTGAGGTCCCAGCACTGCTGGGAGAATAAATTATAATAATTATTAAGTCTTTTGTCGCATAGACGTTTTCTCACGCTTCGAAGGAAGTGCATCAATGCTTCAACCAATGAGGGCATGCGATATATAGATAACGGGTTTACGAGTTTTGATGAACAAGCGCAATGAGTTCAGATTACTCTGGGCCACCTTACAGAACAGACGAAGTGGCCAGTTAGTGCGTTTAATGCAGTGAAGAACCTGTGGACATTCCTACCTTTCCTTTTCCCTAAAATGTGTTTATTGTTTTAAATGTTGTGGGCCAACAACTAACTCCATTACTATCTCTATTCGCACTGTTTGTCGTAATACAAGTTTTCAATAATTGACTCTACTTTAATTTAATTAACTAGATGAATAAAGGTAAACTATTTCATGATGCTAATTATTATTCATTTGGTATTAAAAATATATGCAATATTACTATGACCTTTGTACAACTACGCCACAAATGATATTCCTTTACATGTATATTTGACAAGTAATAAGCAGAATAGTTTCACTTAAAATAAACAAATAATAATTAAATTTAATCGTTTTAAATACACACTAAATACGTTCAAATTTAAACACGAATTTTCTGAATTTGCTTTTGTAAGATGTTTTTATATTTTCATGAGCCCCATTAGATGTAATTACAATTTTGGAATAGAAGGTGCGCAAAAGCATTGCGTATATATTATTATTAATAGACTTCGATTTATTTGAAATTTAGAAATTAATTTAAGGACAAACAGGGCAAACGCTTCTCAGCCTAGAGCGTATAATAAACATAAGCGTTAGAAAGAGAGCTAGCTAAAAGATAAATAGGTGCTTTGTTGGTCACGAACATCCTATGGAATGCAAAAGGAACCCATACCACGATTTTTTCACAGAACATCGACTACTATTGATAGTCGTAGAAAAAATAGTGAGGCAAGGAATTTATTCCAAAGGGATAGTTCCTATAGTACAGTTTGTTTCCTTCAGACAAATCCCACTCTCTTGATATCGCATTGACAATGGCAACTGTGCGAGAACTACCTCATACAGCCTAGATTTAACATCAGACTTTCATTTCTTTGGCACATTTCAACAATATTTGAAAGGAAATAATTTATTAAATATGCACGGCATTAAAGCGAAGCACGAAGCCAAAAATGCAGCCATAAGATTTTTAGTCATCGGGAATTAAAAACCTACAAAGCAATTTAAATAATAAAAAATTATGTTATTTAAAGAAGAAGTTCGCAATCAAACTATTGTAACACAAACAGTGGATTGATTAATAGCTATAAAGATGTATTTCAAAAACCTGTATAAAGTAAAAAAGGGGCGATTCACTCTAGTAGAAACTAGAAGGTTCTGGAAACGTGTAGAATAACTATAAAACGATATATAAATCGTACGACCTTGCAGCAATATGAACTAAATAGTTATTCGGGTGGTTACAGTAAATGCGTTTAATGTCTATATAAATAAAAATAGAACAGTTAGTGCTTGTGTAAATAAATTAACGGTGTGTAGCTTTAGTAACAAATATCGTATTAAGAAATAAATTAAAATTGCAAAAATTGTTAGTAATTATCATCAGTGATCTGTGTAGCCGTTCCGAATTGATCTGGACCTTGACGAAGTTCTAGATTACTAGAACGGTTGGAATGGTTTTAAGTGTTACAATGAGCTAAAGAGCCGAATCAAAGGTTTTACCAAATTGGTGGGGTCTTTGGGGAGGAACCAGACTAAAACCATGTCCCCGAAGGAGGGCAGCAGCTCCTTCGGTACATAGAGTAGCAGAGACCATAGAGGTCGGTATTGCATTCTAAGGCAAAGTACTGCGATGTGGAAGGCAACGAGAAACCACCACATTACCTCTCAAGTACACAGCGTACTTAAATTGCAATAAACATGATGGCATTCTCTGGGGTAAAAGATTCCGGAGTTAAAATAGTCCCCTATTCGGATCGCCGGAAGGCGACTACTTAGGACGATGCGATCGGAAATTTCAGAATAAGAGTCGGGAACATTATGCGAGTCGGAGCGTGGAATACTAGAAGTACGAAGCAAGTAGGTACGCTACAGAACTTGAAAATTGAAATGGATAGGTTAGCACTAGACATAGTAGGGATCAGCGACGTTCGGTGGCCAAAGACGGGGGATTTTTGGAGTGGAAACTTCAGGGTAATTCACACAGGAGCAGGGGAAGGAAATTCGGGTGTGGGGATAGTTATGCAAAAAAGATATGACACTGTGTAGATAATTACTTACAAAAGAACGAAAGAGTACTCATGGTTAGTTTAGAATCTAAATCGGTAAATATAGTAATAATACAAGTGCACATGCATATACAAAGATATCGAAAACACACTAAGATACGTAAAAGGGTATGAAAATTTAATAATTACGGGGATTTTATTGCAGTGATAAGTGAGGGTAGGGAAGGAGCGGTAGTAGGTTTATTTAGTTTAGGCACGAAAAACGACAGGGGAAATATGTTGGCAGAATTTTACGACAAGGACAATTTAATCATCACAAACACATTATTTCAACATCATGCTAGAAGATGATATACGTGGAAAATGTCAGGAGATATAGGAAGATATTAAATAAACAACGGTTTAGGAAGTAAGTAAAAGACTGTAGAAGCTACCCAGAAGCAGATATAGACACTGGCAACATCGTAATTATGAAGGCCGCTCTTAAATTTAAAAATGTGTAAAAAAGAAACGGAAAGAGGCACTTTGACTATGAGAAAGTAAAAGATCAAGTGATCCATAAAAATTTGAAAAAAGTTAAATGAATTTCTGAAAGATATAGGAAAATTTTTGATACTAAGGAAGTAGAAACAGAATGGTATAACATTAAATCCAGCTTAGACATGGCGGCCAGAGATATTCTGGAGTATACACAAAAAGAAAATAAGAAACCATGGAAACAAATGATATCCTGAATTTAATAGAAGAAAGACGAAAATACAAAAATAGATCAGACGCATCGGGAAAACGGAGATATAAAGCCATTAAATGGGAAATTATTCGCAAATGCAGGAAAGCTCAATAACAATGAATTGGCGAAAAGTGCAAAGAAGTACAAACTAAGATGGAAGTAGAAAAGGCAGACGAAGCATACAAACTAATTAGAATGAATTTTAGAGATATAAGGGACGCGGGGGGAGGGCGTCATTATAGAAAATGTAGAGAAACTGGTTAGATGGCAAGAATATATAGGGAATTTATAGGCAGAAGAGGAACTGACAACAATAGAACAGGAATAAGACATTAAAAATGATGACTTGGTGTAATGCAATAAACAACATCAAGTTTAAAGAAAGGTTTATTTAAATATAAATCAAGCTAAGCGACTACACATCTTGAGAGCTTCTTACGTTCTACTGTTTCTCTGAACAACAAGTTACAGTAACCCCTTACTTACTCCCTCTACTACTCTTAGGTCTATCGACGCACGCAGAAGGCCTGAAATATTTTACACACTTGGGACATCCTATACTTAGAGATGAGTTTGAATTAATACTAAAGGGTCTGAAAAATGGTAAGGTGCCGTGTATAGATAAGGCGCTAGCAGAAACTCTAAATGCCCCTGGACAAGCAGTAACAGTACGTCTCTCCCAACTTGTAAGCTATATGTGAGAGACAGGCGAGATACCAAAAATTTCAAACGTAACATAATAGTAACTATACCAAAAGAGACGACACACATGTCAAAAATATTAACTAGGCTGTTGTGAGAATTTCGTGGAACTGTGCAGGCTAGAGCTCAGACTATAAATAAGTGGAGGTACGCGCCCAACCAGTTTCAAGACGGAAAACCTAATGACGAAAAAATAAGTGCACTTAAATATAATGATTACTATAAACTGTCGGTGTTGGTTGTGAAATATTTTCAACTAATTTTGATTACGCGAAAGGATATATTGGAAAAACTATTAATTCGGCAAATGTCCATGTGCTGGGGGAACTTGGCAGCCACAGGCTGCTTACCCCCTTCACATACCCCTACATGTGATTTTCCAATGCTCCACCGAACCCTGGCTGTTCCAAGCATGGTAGGGATCTTTAACGTGCGTGATAACGCTCACATACGGTACCTCCAATTAACTTCTGATCCGAACAAGGGCGTATTTTTGTGAAAAATGCTCGCCTAACATTTTTCAAGCGGACCATGTCGGAATTCGAACCCGGGACCTTGGACGGAGTAGTCACAGGCATACCAACACACTCCAAGCCACCCCCTTCACATACCGTGTATTTACATTTCCAATGCTCCACCAGAGGGTACTACATTGGCCAGGGAGCGAGTTTTTTGTTGCCTGAAAATGTAGAATTTTGCCGAACCCTTGCCGTTCCAGGCAAGGTAGGGATCTTTCACATGCGTGACAACACACATACGGGACCTCCATTTTGTCTTATCCGAACGAGGGCGTTTTTTTGTGAAAAATGCTCGCCTAACGTTTTTCAAGCGGACCGTGTCGGGATTCAAACCCGGGACCTTGGACGTAGTAGTCACACGCATACCAACTACGCCACGGAGCCACCTCTCCTTCACATACCTTACATGTAATTTTCCAATGCTCCACCCGAAGGTACTACATTGGCCAGGAAGCGAGTTTTTACCTGAAAAATTTTGAATTTTGCCGAACCCTTGTTGTTCCAAGCAAGGTAGGGATCTTTAACGTGCGTGACAACCCTCACACACGGGACCTTTATTTTACCTCTCATCCGAACGAGGGCGTATTTTTATGAAAGCTGGTCCAACATTTTTCATTCGGACCGTGTCGGGATTCGAACCCAGGACCTTGGGCGTAGTAGTCACACCCCTTCACACACCTGAAAAATTTTGAATTTTGCCGAACCCTTGCTGTTCCAAGCAAGGTAGGGATCTTTAACGTGCGTGACAACACTCACATACGGTACCTCCATTTAACTCTGATCTGAACGAGGGCGTATTTTGTGAAAAATGCTCGCCTAACATTTTTCAAGCGGACCGTGTCGGAATTCGAACCCGGGACCTTGGACGGAGTAGTCACACGCATACCAACTACTCCACGGAGCCGCCCCCTTCACATACCGTGTATTTACATTTCCAATGCTCCACCAAAAGGTACTACATTGGCCAGGAGGCGAGTTTTTTGTTGTCTGAAAATTTAGAATTTTGCCGAACCCTTGTCGTTCCAGGCAAGGTAGGGATCTTTAAAGTGCGTGACAACACACACACGCGAGACCTCCATTTAACCTCTCATCCGAACGAGGGTGTAATTTTTGTGAAAAATGCTCACCTGCCATTTTTCAAGCAGTCGACAGTGTCGAGATTCAAAATCCCCCCTTCACATACCGTGCATTTATATTTCCAATGCTCCACCAGAAGGTACTACATTGGCCAGGAGGCGAGTTTTGTTGTCTGAAATTTAGAATTTTGCCGAACCCTTGCCGTTCCAGGCAAGGTAGGGATCTTTACGTGCGTGACAACACTCACATACGGGACCTCCATTTAACCTCTCATCCGAACGAAGGCGTAAGTAATTCTTGTGAAAAATGCTCACCCGTCATTTTTCAAGCAGTCGGTCGTGTCGGGATTTGAACCCTGGACCTTGGGATCCGTAGTCTTACGCTTACTACATTGATCCACGGCGACGCCCCCCTTCACATACCGTTCATTTACATTTCCAATGCTCCACCCGAAGGTACTACATTGGTCAGGAGGCGAGTTTTTTATTGTCTGGAAATTTTGAATTTTGCCGAACCCTTGCCGTTCCAGGCAAGGTAGGGATCTTTAACGTGCGTGACAACACTCACACGGGACCTCCATTTAACCTCTCATCCGAACGAGGGCGTAATTTCTGTGAAAAATGCTCACCTGCCATTTTTCAAGCAGTCGGGATTTGAACCCAGGACCTTGGGATCCGTAGTCTTACGCTTACTAGATCCACGGCAACGCCCCCCTTCACATACCACTGAATATCGGGGAAATAGGGTTTATAATTGTAAAATAATAGAAGGGCACCGAACTGCATCTAACAAGAAAGAACAGCGGCTATGATCAAAGACAACAAACATAGAAACAAGAAGAAAATTGTTGAAAGCATATGAGAGGAGCACAGCACAGTACGTTTATGAAATAGAAGCAGTAGGAAAAGCACACCGAAATGGATGCAAGCCTTCTGCGTTACTGTGCTTCAGAATGTATGAGGATGAAAGCATGGTCAAACAAAGTTAATAGCAAATGGATTATAAAAATAGTAAGGGAATTAAGATATCTGTAGAAAACAAAATAAAATAGCAGAAAAAGAAGGGCAGGATAGGTTCTAAGGTATTTTTGGGGAATAATACGGGATATATTACAAGCAGAGATAGGGAAAAAAGACGAGAGATAGAGTTAGATCTAGATCAAACTATTGCACGCAAATAATGATAGATGCATACTGTACAAATTTCAGGGAAATGTGTAGGTTAGCTCAGAATAGGAAACAATAAGGATACGAGTCTAACCAGTTCCAGGACTGAAGACCTAATGATGATCTGTGTAGATTCTTTGTAACTAATTGTGAATGATTAAATTTGTATTAGACCTAATACAACAGCAAATTAAAGTTCGTTACACTATTTAACTAAATTACCGCGGGTCGGAACAGTTGTAAAAGTACGGACTGGATTAGTGTGTAACCGAATTATAAAATCTTCCTCTAATCAAGCATTTTAAAAGTTATCCCCACATCTCAAGAAGTATTAAGAATAGAAATGTGGAATCATAAATAAAAGCTGTTTTAAATAAGATGTGGAATCTACCTGCCTAAAAACATAAACAACATATAAAATAAGAAAATCAAAGTAATTTAACAAAATCTGTATATTTGGCTGCTCGAAAACCGAATTCTGCACCGAAATTGATTAAAAATCTATCAGGCGGTTATCGTTACATTGTATTTGCTTCCTGCTTAATAATCGATGTATACATATTGTGACGAACTTCCTTTTACTGTTCCTTATTTGGTCAAATGATTATTCACAAGAAAAATCTTAATTGACCGATGATAATTTACAATGTTTGGTAATAAATAAATTCTTCTTAACACGATGATTAAATTATTATTACAATTAGGTTCGACTATATAAATTTATCTACACAAGTATTAATTCATATACACATAAAACGCATTTATTTTAACATTAATTTATATCATAATCGCAAATTCATACTTCCATTGAAACTGATCTCTCTGCTTATCTTACGGTTTTCTCTGTCATCAAATCAACCCAGAAAATACCAAAAGCCTTTGCGAATTTTCTAGATTGATGGTTTAAATGCACCCTTTTAACTGTCAATCAGTCTATTTTTAGTTTAATGGCTGTGTCCCTTTCAATTCCGGACTCTTTCGTCCCCTTTGTTACAATATATTGAACAAACGCACATTGAAATATCAAAATCTAGGCTCCCACAATCACATTATATGAAACAAAAATTGTAGGTTGATAAACTATACTAATCATAAAACAGATTTTAAGTATCAGCGATGCATACGTGAAAAAAGCAAGTTTGCAGTTTAACCCCCTGAAACGAACATATATCTTCAAAATGCAAATTCGTACAACAGGCAGTTGAAAAAAGTCTAAACTAAACATATTTGCTACTAGAAACGTTAAACAAATTTTTATTATTTTTTATAGTGTGCGAGATTAATGAACTTTGTAGATTGATCTTAAGTAAATGTTATTTATATGGCAGACGATTTTTATCAGAAACGGCGCTAACTAGATATAAAGAGTACATTCGTATTTTTATCTTAATTCGCTTATTCGTCTGTTTACAATGTTGTTCATAACATTTTGTATCACACGTAAGCATTCACGAACGCACATTCGTGTACGCACGCACGCTCGCCTTTCGCCCATGTAGTCAGTAGCGCACGTGCGCACTCACGCACGAATGTACTAACAGACCTCATACCCGCAGCTACGCGCGCATATGCCCACTCAAATCAGCTCAAAAAGCAACTTTTCGGAGTAGGAAATCTCTAAACATGGTGATGGGGTCAAAAAGTAAAAAAGGAATTACAATAGCCACCTCACATTCTTAAGCACTAGCAAGATTAGATACGATGAAAGATAGCTTTGATATCCTTTAGAAATTAGAGTTGGATGAACGTGGCTGAGTAAGCAGATAGGGAAAGATTGGTTGGGAAAGAAATATCGACTCTACAGGATAGAAAAGAATGACTAATTACTGACGACACAAAGGCGGAGATTTTATAAGAAACAAGAAATATTTAAATCGTAGGTGTAAAACTTGAGAAGATACGAGATAAAGCTTGAGTGCAGAAGACACTGAACAAAAGAAGCCAAAAATAAAACAATTGCGTGGGAGTGAAAATGTAGTTTCAAATACACCTGATATCAATTTAAAATTTTCTGTAATTTACAAGCTTCAAAACTATCGAAACACTAAGTATCAATTTTGACTGCCGTAACCTGAGAGACTAAGTATATAATCAAGTTAAGGTGCGATAACTTTGCTGCCAGACTTAAACAGAAAAAATAAACAACTTTTGCATACTTCATTAAAAGAATCTGCAAAAAAAAATCACGTAAGCAACAATAGCGTTCTCTTAAAATGACGTTTAGGAAAAGATTTGTTATGAAGTTCATCAAGCCGAGTGTTTATTTGCATACTAAAATGGCTTCAAATAAATTACAACGCCTAACCAGACACCTACATTTATTTGCTTTTGCTATGTACAAAGTCAGTTTTTTAAAACCGTCAATAATACGGAGGTGTGGTTTGCTATTCACTGCTTTCAGAAAATTATAGCGCTTTGCCAGGACCATGAATAATATGCCTTTGTATCCCAAGAAATACGTACGTGGGTTTTATTCTTTTTCCTTAATTTGTTTCAAATTCTTTGATCTGGCAGATAGAGCCAAATAAAACTTCAGCATTAATAATAATAATCATCATCAATACATTACTGGAATTAAGCTTAAGGTTTACGAAAGTAATTTAACTAATAAGTAGATTTCCCCACAGAGAAGGAAAACAAGTTTGTAATTGGATGGCATACATTAATTAAATCCTCGGTTTACCTAGAAAATATTAATTTTAGCGATGGGTAGTTCAAAGGTTCGTGCACGAAATATCTTACCCAAAAAAGTATATTCGGTTAATTAATAAAAGTCTGGCTATTTTTATCACGCAACAAAACCTTTACATTACAAATGTGATAAGTAGGTCGTCAATATAAATCCGATTACAAAATCAACACCAAAATGTTTTACTCAAACTAACAATTGCTATTGACCTACAAATTTTATCTGTTACCTAACCTGAAAAGGTTCCACAATAGATATGTAAGCTGACATTGCTCAGAACAAAGCATGTGTACCGTTCAGAAATTAAAAAAAATAAATCGTGTAGTTTTGAAATTTGGCAGAGTCGTGGTGGGGAGTGACCGGAACAACATACTAAAAGTCTCCAAAGGTAGGGTATATGCTAAGGACTGGATGAGAGGCAAGAGGGAGCTTTTAAGTCGTTTTTATCAGTTTTTCGTAAATATCTCAAAAACTATGAGTTTTAGAAAAAGACACTATATGTACAAAATTAATCTACATAAAATTGTGTTACGTATAGTTCCCGCATTTGAGTATTTGTTGTTCCTACTTAACTAAATTATATATTTTTTACTGTATTTACAGTTATTTGAGTATTCATTGAAAATTTCAACCGCTTTCTCAATTTAAACGATTGATTATTTATCACCATGTAGAATTTTATTAGGATATGCAGTTATATGCAGCGAAAATGCTTCAATCTATTTTAGCTTGACATAGCGTTTAAATGTGGTATTCGGCTACCAGAACATTTGTTTTCAGAAATATTACACAAGGTAAGTGCGTGTATTCTGCAATGTTGTTTGCGACCACAGGTTTCGATCCATTAAACATGTCCACTTCTTAGCTTTACACCATATTGAAGATAAACTATGCATGGGTTTATACTACATTTTCTATAATTTTATGCTGAAAGTGAGGCAACACAACATACGGTACTAAATATCTCCTTAAATTTGAAGTATATTGCTTGCAGTGTCCTTTAGACACGTGTTGTTTTGAAGCGCTGCGACTGCCTCCAAAGACAGACGTTAACCGGGTTTTTCCATTTATCGATTGCGGTTTCGGTTGTTAGAATAAAACCATAAGTTGGTTGTAGGGCGTATATTTCGGATGCTTCGTTTTTTCCTTTTTAAGAAACAGTTGGTGGCGTTTGTGTAAAATTAGAGATATACTATCTCGTTTAATAAGGTAAAAATGCAATTTGTGGAATGTTTTTAGTGAAATATAATGTCAGATCGTAAAAATCATGGGACTAATGGATTCGTTTTCCTACTAACCTCCACAGATGGCAATTCTAATACCTAGAAGTGAACACAATACGTTTTGGTTAAAGATAAATAAATTCGTGTGATGATATTTTCATATTTTCAAGCGGTACTAGAATGAATTTTGCTTCATTTACAGTTACCACTAATGTAAATCCAACAGATGTCCACTACAAAAAGTTGTTGGTCCCAATCGTGAGTGATCAGAATCTTAAAGACCGTGCTTTAATAAGCTTAAAACAAAAATGTCGTGCCAAACTGTACGACATGCTGTTTCGTCTCTACACCGTTTTGATGATTTCCCTCAGGGCAAATCGAGTCTGAATTTTTTAAGTTTGAAAGGTTATTCATCGCACAACTAGAGATGTTTCGGTGTGGAAATTGAACTTACTTCGCTCTAATTGTCGGAATATGCTAATGCGACAGCTGTTATTGGTTGAGTATGAATTATAAAATAAGGTTAACAATTAAGTACTGTTCATAAAATTTTCTATATAAATTTTTTTAGAGTTACACTATTGTTTAGGTGTGGCGTTATTACCTACTAATTTTCTGCTATAGCTACTGCGAAATGTATTTTGGTCGGTAGATGGTTCTTTTTTGTTACATTGCTGTTGTCTACTATTATATTTTTTTTTGCATTTATTTAGCGCTTGTGGACATTATTCTGTATATTATGTTTTAATAGTATTTAAAATTGCATGATGCCAGTGACTGGGAATAATCCATAACATATATTTGTTTTTATTTTTTATGTAAGTATTGGGAGTGAGGTTAAAACAACTTAGTGTGAGGTAATTAAGGAGTGTGTTAATTATTTTTTCGAAGTTTTTTTCTGTGTAAATCCTCCAGGATATGTTGGAATAATTATTGTTTTCTACGCGGTTTAGTTTTCCTTTTTGTAACATGTTTTTTTAACTAGAGGTGTGTAAATACCTTCTCTGTGACCCACCCATTTTGCGACCTTCTAGCTAGCATGACATTGTTTGAATTCCTTTTCTTGTTGCGGTACTCTGTGCGGGCGATTTTTTTGCTTACTTTAACTTTCTTTCTTGTCTGCACGGAATACCGAAAAAATTTTCTACAAAAATGACCCTATCAATTTAGAGGAGAATCAAGAATAACATATACTGGGTATTTCAAATATAATAACTCCCTCCATAGAATAAGCTAAGGAACTCCTATTGTTTTAGGTGAATTAGACCGATGCTCACAATAGAACTAAAAATCAGTGTTGTTTGTTGGAGACTTGAAGGCAAGTGGTTTCGTCCCCGCTCAGATGCACCGCCGAGGGAGAATATCCGTCTCCTGGGTTAACAAATTCAAAAGATGATGGAACGGCCACGATGAACAACGGTCAAGTCCTCCGCCAATTGAAAGGAAAAATGTGGAGAGTGTACCAGCAGTTATTTATAGAAGCCCAAAGGCACCAACCCGTCGCATAAGTAAAGAGCATTCCGAGGTCTCTTACAGCAGTGTGTGGCGCATCCTGCAGTATACCCTAAAAAGAAGCCCTAACGTTCCCTAGTTCTGCACCACCTGGAAGCCGCAAATTACACTGCACGGCAGATGTGCGTAGATCTTAGGTAGAGTACGGAATGGGATAATCTCATGGACAATGCACTGTTTACCGATGAATCGACATTCCATACTCGTAGTACGATGAACCGTCGTAACACCCGTACCTAGCAAATGATTAGCCACATGCGACATTGTAATGGGAAAGACCTACGCCAAAAGTGAACATGTGGTTAGGTCTCATAAAAAGTTCTTTTTTGCTGAGAGCACAGTTAACCCAACGACCAACCTCGATATGCAGTAAATGTTTCTGGAACCTCAGTTGTTCTTGTCAGACGGGATCATTGATACTGTGATCTTCCAACAGAACAGGGCATCTTCACATTTTGATCACGTCGTGCGCAACTACCTTCAACAGATATTTCCTGATCGCTGAATTGGGAGAGAGTCACCACGGATTTGGGCAGCCAGATCCCCGACCTTTGGATCTTTTGCATTGGGCTACATTAAATCCCTTATGTAGAAAGTCAAGATCTCCTCTGTTGAACAACTCAAAGCACGAGTAACTGATGCAGTGAATACAATCACACAGCAGATGCTGGAACGTGTGTTCCATGATAGTGTTGACCGGTAGCGTCTCTGTATTGAAATGCAAGGTGGCCATGTTGAACTCCAGTGAATTGTGTTAGGCTTGTGATATACTTTTGACCTGTGTTGTGTTGGTGTATATAAAATTCTTTTTCCTAGAAACGAATTGTTATTTTTGAAACACCGAGTATACGAACTCCGTCTCGGTGTTGTTGGTCCAAGTAACAAAAATAAATTTTCTAAAAATGTTTATGAAGGAAAATTTATAGAAATCGATTGAATTTTATGATTATATGAAAAGTACGATTACATACAGAAATTTTTAGTGTTAAATGAAATAATTTTATGTAGCTCCAAAGTAATAATTTGTATACATTAATTTAATGCAAAGACAAGTAGGATCGATGACAAAGTTGACTATTGCATACAACCATGTATAATACTAAAGCTTCGTGGTATATAAAAATCAATAACTGATGCAACGGATATTTGTTTAGTATCGTAAACTAAAAAGTACGTTCATTTAGTTCGTAGAAGGCTACAAAATAACATAACAAAACGGTCGAGGAGTTCAGGGAATAAAAACTTCAAGTAAATAAATATTTCTTTGAAAGCTAGAAGACGATACGATAACATTTCGAAGTATTGTACAACGGAAAGGCCAGGTTAACGAACAGTATGTTATTTTTAAAGCAAAAATCAATAATTTTAAGGGACAGAGAATCGTTAGAAGGTAACTAAGGAAGATAGAGAATACATCAGCTGGTAGAAGGACAAGCAGTTTTCAAACGCGTGACAGACGAGTATATTTTGAAAAACAAATGGGCGAAACAAAGATGCAAGATGTTTGTCGACGATATCGATTTTCAAGGCGCACATTTAGCGAGGGAACCATAACCGTAGACAGCAGGGCAATAGTGGGGGCTCCATAAAAGTAAGGAAACAAGAGTGAGACAGAAAATAGTGGTTATGAACACATGACTGCAAGGAGAATAGAGACGCAGGCACTATGGGCGTGTTTTGGAGGTTGTTAGAGTAAATTTAGAGGAATGATTTTCTGGGTACTCGTCGACGGTTGCAAATGGTAGATAGTTTTTCGTGGTAAAGCCGTGAGGGAACGGGAGAAATTCTGTGTTTTAAAAAGTTCGTTGTGTTTTGAGTGCAGGAAATTGGAGAATTGTTTGTGGCGGGTGCGATAGTTCAGCGAAGACTGTGGAAATACGTGACTAGAGAAGGGGTTTGAAGATTATAAAAACTCTTGCCAGGAATGGAGGAGCTCTCTTAATTTTCTGATTGGCTTCGAGAACACTAAGTAGCATCGAGAAGACATCTTAATTTAAAATTAAAAGCTGGACCTAGTGCAGTCCGCCGTATATTTTTACAAGTGTTATAAATGCAGGAGTTGGTCCTAACAAGTTAAACGGGCTGAAAATAAATTATTATAAATAATTGTACGAATAAAAAGAGGATGCTACTGAGGTAAGCGAACAAAGTATTTCTTGAACGAGAGTGCTGGTGGCACGTTAAATTGAGACGGAGGAAAATTTGGATTTGGACGGATGGCAGTATGGAAAGCATCCACTAATAAATGGGGGAAATGGATGAACGAGTTGAGATGGAGTTGCTGTTCATTTAGGAGTGAGAAATTGGGGGAGATTCAAGAACATGAGTTTGGTAGAGGTCATCTAAGGAGGTGGTGAGTCCGAAAACACACCAGGTAACGAATTTTGTTTTATTGTCGAACTGTGGTGCTGGCATTGTGTTATAAAACTATGCGTGATTAGAATTATGTGGTGAAAATTTTATGAACTAAAAATTAATTTGATTACCGAATATAAAAGACAATTTTCTATTATTATTTGAGTAGGTAAAAACAGGAATAATAATTTTTGATGTAAAGAGTAAACGGGTCTTTAGAATAATTTGACCATGCAATATTTTATGCATATCAGGGAAAAAGGTTTATACTGAGCTCACAATAGACCAAGAAAAGGTAAAATTAGGGTTTTACGATAGGCCCATCCACTTTGAAATAAAAATGTTGAAGTGTAATAACTCACAAACAATTTAGATTGAAGAAAAGGCTGAAATGTTTTATTGTACATATAAAAGTGTAAATATTGAGATTGCCTGAATAATCATTTATGTCATACGAATAAAAGGGTGTATGTTTGCCCAAGGAGTTTATTTTATTTTTGTATTTTGTTGTGTGTAATATAAAGGTGTTGAAAGAATGTGTAGTTGAGGTAAGTATATCATAGGAGGTAGTGCACAGAGCTAGCCGAGGAAGATCAAATTGGGAAAGCTGTTAGAAGCAAATTGGTGGAGTTTTAGTTCTATCACAAAAGGAGGAAGTAGGGGCTTCAAATAGGAAATCATTGCAATTTATGGTGCCCAATTCGTGGGGTATGATTCAAACAGTTACCCACTGCAATTTTATGACGCCCAAAGTGTGGGGCACGATTTTTAGGACATAATTCCAGAGAGACCACTGCAATATATATTATATATATATATATATATATATATATATATATATAATCTGAATTGTCAAAGTTTTGACTTATGTCAGATATAGACAGGAATCGACGCTCAAATTCACGGCTAAAGCAAACTATTACTTACAAATATTAGTAATTGCACAAGACAAACGGATTTTCAATATTTAATTAGTTAATAATATGAAATAATAAATTGGACGTTTATGCAAAGCCTAAACGATCATTTCAAATAGAGGTTGTATTCGAAAGATAGAAAATGTAAGATCTCGGATAGGATTCGAACCAGTACCTTCGGCTCAACTTCGCCAGGACAATTTCCTCCACAGTTTCACCAGGCCAATCTGCTCCCTTGCCTCACCAGGACAACTAATTAGAGCCAACTTCATTAAACCTACCCTCATTTCAATATAATTAATATAACGCAATCAATTTTTTTATTGATGCTCAATTCATCATCCTACCTTCATATAACGATAATCCTCTATTATAACAGTCTTAGATCCACCAGCATTATACTCTCTAACTTGAGTCCTGGTATGATCAAAATACATGTTGCTCTACAACAGTCCTTCTTAGATTCAAAATAATCATACAGTTAATTGTTATAAACTTTTCATTGTTCGGAGCAATTAAATTATTTTTCTTGAGGTATATTTTCTATTGACAAATTTTTAGGTTGCAATATAAAATTTTTGTAATGAAGCTGACTTCTGCCTCAGTTACAACTTAAGGTTTTAGGCTTTGTATTTTCAAAAAAAAAAATTTATCGTCGATACATTTCCATGGCAATTTTCCGTCTCATGTGCCACATCGCGATCCTGTTTTATATTTTTAATGACCATCCAGTCTCAAGCGTTTTGTTTGTGCCGTATTCCAGATATCATCAAATTTTCCATTAATAAATTATCCCTAATTTTATGTTGTTTATTGTCCCCCCACCGTAATAGTTTAAAATTTTTTGTTCAAATCGTAAGTACATGCTTGTATTTATTTCCACCAAGGTAAACCAAATTTTTGCGTTGCCTTTTCGCATCGTTTCATCAACTTTTAGTTTATGTTGCCATCACGATACTTTTAAATTATTTAAAATTATCGAGGATTGATTTTCTCATCCCCATCAAATTTTGAAAAATTGTACCAAGGAAACAAACAACATTACTATCACACCCAAAGGTATTTTCCAGAATTTTACCCACTTCCTTCTTTAACTGTCTGTTTCTAGTTTCAGTTTATTAAAATTTTCTGTAACTTCATTCTTTAATACCGTTATATTTTTAATGAATAATTTGGTCTGGCATTAGGAAAAATTAATATAAATTGTTAGTTATTTTCGAAAGAGAAAATTCCAATGACCGGTTCGCTGTTATTGCAGTTCGTCAGATTGGATCATCTCTCTGCAAAACAACCAACAAAGATCTTGAAATTATACACAAATCATGGTATATTAATATGTACAAAGTGTAACTCATGCGCCCCCCTATGATCGAATGTAAGCAACTAACTATCGGAAATTTTAACAAGTTACATGCTCGAATTACTATCCTAATGCCAGACAAAATTATTCATTACCATGTAGCTAGAAACGTATTAGTTTCGGTTGGCCAACTTCCTCAATTAGCATTGGGTGTAGTACTTTTTTAGTAGGTCCGCCAATGTTAAGTAGGTAATAGGGTATTTGTTTATTTATTTTTCGTTATATTTTATTTTACTTCCCCAAATTCCTCCCTCGTGTTTTGCTCATTTTCTTCTACTGTTTCTTGTTGATTACGAATGGTAATGCTAACAGCATTCAACCTCGTATTTATTTGTTTTAACCTCAGCGATGCTTAAGTTAACCACTTCCTGAACCTACTGTCTCATAACGAAAGTAAAATTAACGAATCTAGAATTTATTGGTTCTATTTCCTATCTGAATTGTTCTCGAGTTTGCTTTAATTCCTTACTGAATTTTTCTTCATTTTTTCTGCATACAGCTTGGTATTATTAAACATTGATGACATTATAAGACTTCCACCATCATTTAGAGTATAGTGTCAATTTGTTAGAGGTAGAAAACTTGACATTGAAATTTTATCTGAAAAGATTGAGAATATGATTAAACTACTATAATTGGATAGTTAATGTTATACTAATCGAAAATGAATTGATTTTAGTAATTTTAAAATTCTGTATGTGTACCTGTTTATAGGAATAATGTTATGATGTTTGTATTCAAATAGATTTTGGTGGGACAGTGAGAAGAAAGTGGTTGCTTTCTTTGCTTAAATTGTTTAGAATTTTGTAAAAAGAACTCCATTTCACCAGGAGGTCAAAATAACCCTCAGTTTGTTACGGGACTCCCGTCCCTTCTGAGCAATTGAAAATTTAACAGTCTAACGATTCGTTCAACAGTAACAAAACGGTCGTTGCTTGTTTTGGAGTGTTTCAAACAAAATGTCCAGTACAATTGAGGGTCGATTCTATGCAGTTAATTTCGTAAACTTACGCTAAAATTTTGTTCAGTCAATCGCAATTTTAATATAATATAGCATTTCTGTACAGTAACAAGACTTTACACGACGATCGCGCATTAGACATCTCTGAGAAAAGACAGGGAATAGAAGTGCGAAATTCCGTATATGGCGTTATTTCGACATTTCGAATCGATCTAAAATATTTTCGTTTTGATAGCACTTCCGGTTGTACCGGAAGCTGATATTATGTTTGTTATTTTAAATGGAACTCCCACTATATCTTTGCATTTTTAAATTTTACACATAATTTTAAGTTAAATTCGTTTAATGAGTCATATCTCAATATTATACTGTTTTCGAGATGTTTAACCTTGTATGTTTATTTTGTAAAAACCCGATACCTTTCTTGAAAATAATGTACATTATTAGCAGATTTGATATTCAAATATATGATTAACATTCCAATGTATTTGTTTCCATTCAATACTATCTGAGGTGTTCAAAATTTTTATTTAACGATTCTAACATAAAAAATTTAAGAAGTCAATTTTTCTAAATATAACGCCCCGTATTTTTAAATTGTTCAATTATTTTTAATATAACTTTATGTAACAAGTTCTATTTTGACATTTAGCGGTTTTTAGGTTATTTGATTTTAAAGGTATTAAATGGTTCAACGACGATAATAGTAATAAATATCGGCACAATGAACGTAGGAAACTTTGGAAAATAAATTGTATCTCCTAGATGTGTCAAAGTGGTTTAAGGAATATCTTATTTATTTGAAAATAAAAAATGGGATGTCATGGGACGAATTTATTAAAATAATTTAGAATAGAAATTTAATGAAGGTTAAAAAAAACGAATAATTAATGTTCATACTTTTAGATAGGTTCAAAAATGTTACCATTTCTTTCCAAGCAAGCAATTTATTATTTTAATAAGGTTATCGTGTGTTGATTTCCTTATTGTTTGTGCCGTTAATGAATTCCGTTAACTCGCGTATAAATCCGGTATATTAGTCGGATCGGTATTAATAGTTTAGTTCGCGAATAATTCCGATATATATTAGTGATAATGTATTCCCACTCTTTTGTTATTTCTAAAATTAAGAGTTACTTTCCATACTTGGTGGAAGCAACATGTAAAATATATTATTGACGGTTTAAATGTGTGTACCGTCTTTTTATTGTATGTAACCTATGTTGTGGTTACTGTGTGATTTGGAGTCAGTGTATTTTGGTTTATAGCTGTATATTAAAGAACAGGCAATTCACGGTTGCTGTCCATGTGTGTCCACAAAACGAGCGCTCGTATCTGCAAGTTTATTGGGAGGACAAGGTGAGTGTTTGTTTACTTTATTATATAGAAACCAATTGTTTGCATTGTCTCCAACTCTGAATATTTCATTTTATTTAATTGTTAAAAATCCTATGTAATTACAGTCCTACTTAAAATATTTCTATATCGTGGAAAGTGTAAAACCCGATGCAGTTGGTCACTTCGGCCGCATCTGGTTTGTTATCGTTTAAACCGGCGATGTGTTTGACAGCGCACATCTGTTAAATATCGATTATTTTAGGTTCATTTTCCACGAAATATAGTACAACGGTCAAGTTAATTTGTACTTGTTATATTGGTTGTTTTGTACGCAATCGTAAATCTTCGTATTTCCTCGGCATTCCGTTCTAACCTTGCTTCGTGTTTTGACGTTATCTGCGGGTTACATGCCATTTGGGAGGTGATGCGTGTTTGTTTACATTGCAGAGATTTTAATAATTTACGCGCATTGGTTCATTGCATATCAATACTTGATTTATTATAGTTTAAATTTGGATTATTGCTTTATTTATTATTAACAATGCCTAAGCTTGAAGAGGGTATTGAAACGCTTGAAGGTTTGATTAAACCCAGTGTGAAATTACTGGATTTAATGCAAGCTGCTGAAAGTTCAGGTATAAGGGAAGAAATCGAAAATTGCATAATTCGCGCGGAAGACTTCACCGACGTTAGAAAGCGGTTTTGTGACTATCAAACGCGTGTAGTGAAGTCAGGTATTCCCGATAATTTAGTGGATAAAGTTCATTCTTTAACAGAAACGTTTGATGATATTTCCTACTCAATTCGAACAAAGCATCGAAATTTAGTTAGGTTATTAAATAAAGCTCTAGATGTTAAAGAAGTGGAATCTTGTGGTACTACGGATCAACCACATTTAAAGCTTCCATCTATTAAATTAAAGGTTTTTACTGGAGATATTTCCGAGTATCAATCGTTTATGGAATTATTTAAAAGTTTAATTGATAGTAATGGGAAATTATCCGATGTAGAAAAATTCCATTTCTTGGTCATGCATTTAGAATCTGAACCCGCCTCTCTTATAAAAGTTTAAAGGTGACAGCAGCCAATTACCCTATTGCCTTGAAGATATTAAATGATAGATATTTTAATATTAGATTAATTGCTAATAATTATCTTCGTAATTTGTATAAGATACAAAATATTTCTGATCGTTCACCCTCCACGATGAAGGGATTGGTGGACCAATTTAATGAAAATTGGGCCGCGCTCAAAGCTTTATTGCCTGACCAGGAGGAACAATTGAATTTGTTATTGGTTAATATGTTACTGCAGAAATTAGATGTAGTTACTAGGGAGCAATTTGAGCTTAGCATTGTTGACGAACGTAAGAAAATCCCTGGTATTGATTCGTTATTAACGTTTTTAGGGAAACAAAGTTGTGCTTTAGACAATTTAGGAACATTAGGTTCTTCAAAGTCTAAAAAAGTTGTTAAAGGCGATCAAATATATAACCCTAAAGTTAAATCTACAGTATTGTTTGCTAAATCAGCTACTGGTTGTCCTTTATGTTCAAAGGAACACGATATCTCGTCTTGCCATGTATTCAAAGATAAATCAGCTTTTGAGAGGTTTCGATGGATTAGAAATCGGAATCGCTGTTTTGTTTGTTTGAAAGATACGCATACCGTGAAAGTTTGTAAGGACCAGAAATCGTGCACGATATGTGCTGGCCGTCATAATACTCTGCTGCATTTCAGAAAGTTATCTGTGCCCGAGATGAATAATTCTTCCACTTTATCAGAGCCATTGGCTTCATCAGAAGATAGTGGAGTATCCTATCCTCCTGGGGTGACCCCATTTTCAGGGATGGCCCAGTTGAATCCTACGGTTCTATTAGGTACAGCGATTGTGAATGTATTAAGTGCAGGTAATGTGCCAGTACCTATTCGAATTTTGTTGGATTGTGGTTCACAAGTCAATTTTATCACAGAAAATTGTGTGCAAAAATTAGGTTTTATTCGAAAACATTCAAGTATGTTTATTCGTGGTTTGAGCCAAACCTATGTTAAGAGTAGAGGGCTTGTCACTTGTTCCCTGCAATCTAGAAAGGGAGTAGGCCCCCTGATTTCTCTCAGTGCTCAAATCTCATTGTCTATTTGTGGTGAAATGCCTGCAAATAATTTACAAAAGAATAATTCGTGGAAACATATACAAAACTTATGCTTAGCAGATCCACATTTTGATGTTAAAGCGCCTGTGGATATGCTGCTAGGAGCGGAAGTGTTTCCCCAGATTTTATTGGGTAATGTAATTTCGGGGCTCAATAACAAAGAGCCATCGGCTATTAATACCATTTTTGGGTATGTTTTAATGGGTAAGATTTCGGCCAAGGAGCCAAATCAGACTTCTTGCTATTTTGTTGAGAGTGCATTAGAGGAAAATATTAAAAAGTTGTGGGAATTGGAACAGTTGCCTTCTCACAACCAGGTAGAACCTTGTGAAGAAGATTTTAAAAAAAATTATAGAAGAGATAGTGAGGGTCGTTATACAGTAAGTCTGCCATTTGTAGACGGTTGTCCTCCTATATTTGGAGAAAGCTATTCTACAGCTCTACGATGCTTAAAATCATTAGAAAAGCGTTTATCTATCATTCCTGAATTACGTGGCCTATACATAAATGCTATGCAGGATTATATTGATTCGGGGCACATGACAGAAGCTGTTCCCATAGAGAATTCAAATGTCTATTATATACCTCACCATGGAGTTTGTAAATTGCAATCATCATCAACGCAATTGCGTGTAGTGATGAATGCCTCGAGTAGGTCTTCGAACGGCATCTCGTTAAATGATGCTTTGCTACCTGGTCCGAAATTACACACGGATATTGTTGAAATTTTATTGACTTTTAGATTGCATAGGTATGCCCTCATTGCAGATATTAAACAAATGTATCGACAGATATACATTTGTGAGGAGCATCGCAATTTTCAGCGTCTTTATGGCGTTTTCTCCGGAACTTCCTGTTCGGGAATTTGTTATGAATAGAGTCACGTTTGGTGTATCGTCTGCACCATTTTTAGCGTTACGAACTATCCAGCAACTAGCTTGGGATGAGTCAGTGGACTTCCCGATAGCAGCCAAGGTTTTGCTGTCTGAAGTGTACGTGGATGACATAATTTCGGGTTCTAGCTCGTCAGAAAGCACTCGCCAGTTAGCGATGGATTTAGTCGCACTATTACTTAGAGGTGGGTTTGAGCTTAAGAAATTTGTTAGTAATAATTCTACTGTCTTACAAGGGTTGGATGTCTCACGACAGCAGACTATATCTTTTAGCCCTGATGAACCTTCATCTGTAAAGGTCTTAGGTTTAGAATGGACTCCTGCGACAGATTGTTTTTCATATAATATTTGTTCCCAGGAAACACATTGCACAAAGCGTCACATCCTCTCGGAATTAGCCCGGATATTTGATCCTGTGGGCTTTGTGTCGCCAATAGTGGTGTTTGCGAAATGTCTAATTCAAAAATTATGGATCTTGGGCTTGAGCTGGGACGAAGAACCTCCCCTTGAAATTGTTAATTCTTGGAAGAAGTTTCAGTCGGAGTTACCGTTAATCAAGGAATTGTCTATACCGAGATTTTATGGCATAGATAAGGCATCTATTTGTGAATTGCATGGATTCAGTGATAGCAGTGAAGCGGCTTATGCAGCTGCGGTTAATTTTCGGTTGTCCAACAATTCAAATGAGGCAATATCTACTTTTTTAGTAATTAGCAAAATTCGTGTAGCCCCTCTGAAAAGATTATCCATTCCTCGCCTGGAGCTTTGTGCGGCTCTTCTTTTGGCAGAATTGATAGCTTTCGTCCGGAAGGCTTTTAACGAAAAAATATTATTTAGCGATACAATTGCATGGTCTGACTCGCAAGTGGTGCTGTCCTGGCTTAGGTCGCCGTCTCATACTTGGAAGACATTTGTGGCGAATCGTGTGTCCCTAATCCAAGAGCAATTGCCTGGAGATCATTGGTTTTATGTTTCATCACAAGATAATCCTCGTGACTGTGCTTCGAGAGGCTTATTACCCTCTCATTTGAAGTCGCATCCCCTATGGTGGGCGGGTCCCCCTTGGCTTATTGGACCGAGAGTTGGTTGGCCCGTTCAACCAAATTTGATTAAGACTAACGAGGAAGTAAACCAGAATATTTGTTTACTAAGTTCGGTGGAGGATACAGGGGCAAAAGTGTTGAAGGCCTATCTTTGCTTATTCGTTTGCTTTTCAACAAAAGCGGTTCATCTGGAGTGCGCCTCTGATCTCTCCGCAGATGCATTTTTAGCAGCTCTGCGTCGTTTTATAGCCCGCAGAGGGTTGTGCGCCCAAATATTTAGTGATTGTGGCACTAATTTTGTGGCAGCTAATAAAGCAATTTTGCAGTATTTTCGTTTAGCGGTTGAAGCCGAACATTTGGTCTGGCACTTCAACACGCCGGCAGCCCCCCACATGGGTGGCTTGTGGGAGGCAGACATTAAATCCGTTAAACGCCATGTAACAAGGGAAAAAGAGACAACATACTCACCTTTGAAGAGATGTGTACTCTTTTTTCGCAAATTGAAGCTGTGCTCAATTCGCGGCCGTTGTATCCTAATAGTTCTGATCCTAACGATTTGACGGCTATTACTCCAAATCATTTTTTAACGATCGAACCTTTAGGAACCTTTTTTGATGAAGACTGGTCGGACATCAACATGTCACGTTTATCTCGGTGGCAGAAAATACAAGCGCTTCATCAATTATTTTGGAAACGTTGGCGGAATGAATATTTGAACACTCTGCAACAGCGTTCAAAATTTCTTCTTGAGGGCAATCCGGTCAAAGAGGGCATGCTCGTTTTGATATGCAATGAACTCTTGCCTCCTTTGCAATGGAAGTTGGGGCGGGTTGTCTCTCCATCCCGGGTCTGATGGGAAAACTCGGTAGTTACTCTCAGAACCTCTACAGGTTATTTAAAAGGCCTGTCATTAAATTATGTCCTCTTCCTAACCAATGATTAACTATGTAATCTTGATTTAGTATTTTTTGTTTGTTTATGCATTTTTCTTTGGTTGACGTTTTGAATAAGATGAATTTATCTTACACGTCTTTATTTGGGTAAAATTAGTTATTTTACGGTGGGCGGAATGTTCGGTTAACTCGCGTATAAATCCGGTATATTAGTCGGATCGGTATTAATAGTTTAGTTCGCGAATAATTCCGATATATATTAGTGATAATGTATTCCCACTCTTTTGTTATTTCTAAAATTAAGAGTTACTTTCCATACTTGGTGGAAGCAACATGTAAAATATATTATTGACGGTTTAAATGTGTGTACCGTCTTTTTATTGTATGTAACCTATGTTGTGGTTACTGTGTGATTTGGAGTCAGTGTATTTTGGTTTATAGCTGTATATTAAAGAACAGGCAATTCACGGTTGCTGTCCATGTGTGTCCACAAAACGAGCGCTCGTAGATGCAAGTTTATGGGAGGACAAGGTGAGTGTTTGTTTACTTTATTATATAGAAACCAATTGTTTGCATTGTCTCCAACTCTGAATATTTCATTTTATTTAATTGTTAAAAATCCTATGTAATTACAGTCCTACTTAAAATATTTCTATATCGTGGAAAGTGTAAAACCCGTACAGCAGTTCTAATTGTATCTTTCATATTATCGTTGATTGTGATGGGATCTGAATAAACGATGTTCTTTATGCAACCCCAAAAGAAAAATCTAGTGGATTACCATCTGAAATTCTCCAGAGTCATCGAAATGGACCATTATTTGCAATCTATCGGTATTCAAAAATTTCTGTTAATACACCGCCAACTAAATGATAATTGTGACATGGAGCACCGCCCATTTGATACCATAGATGTTCTTTTTTGTAGATAGTTTTATATTATTGGCTATACGCCATTTTTAAGCATATGAAGGTACTTTACTCAAGTCAAATTTTCATCGTAAAATTCAAGATAAAGATTATAGTCACAATTAATGGCGCACTATACATTAAATTGTCATTGCTCTTGAAAGTTTCTTTCACGGACTACATGTGGATTTTGCGCGGTCCAAAAATGGTGTTGTGCCTATTAAATACTCCATTTTTAGTAAATTTTGCTTCGTCTGTCCAAATAATGCTTTTAAAACATTTTCGTCCTCTTGACGTTTAGTTAGCAACCATTCAAAAACTCAACCCTCCGAGGAATATCAGCTTTTTTTAAATGTTGAACAGTAAAATTTATACGGACGCCATTTGTGTATGTTAAGTATACGATAAATGGTTAGATATGATATACCTATTTCTCTTCCAGCTTCATGTAATGACGCAGTATGGAAAGCAGACAAAAATCTTAAGACAGTAATTTCATTGTCTTCATTATCAACCTGCGGTTTTCTACGTTTGAAGTGTAGAAGAAATGCTCCATTCGCTGTTCTACAGTTTTGAAGTAGGCGATTAACTGTATTTTTATTGGGTTTTTGAAGATGCGGATTTCTTTCTGCAAATAGTCGACAAGTTCGACTAAATATTTTCTATTACATTTAAGAATGACGATACCCGATAATTTCGTACCCAGGTACTCGCAATTAATACCCGGGATTTGCCCGATACTCGATAATTACCCGAAACCCGATAATTACCCGATACCCGATACCCGATGATTACCCAATACCCGATAATTACCCGATACCCGATAATTACCAGATAGCAGATAATTACGCGATACCCGATATTTACCCAAAACCCGACAATTATCTGATACCGATAAATACCTGATAATTACCCGTAACCTGATAATTACTCGATACCCAATAATTACCCGTTATTCAAGAATTACAAGTTAAACGTAAATGTACATTTCTTTTTGTATATTGTTTGCATGTACATAACATAGAACTCATAATGTCGTATAGACATAAACATAACATTAAAAATAAAACTGTATTACACATTTTTATTTATATTTTATTTTTGTATTTAATTAATGTAATCATAATTTCTATTAACAAATATAATGACTACCGACGTTTCTGGACTAAGCCGAGCTCGGTGTTTCGATATTATACGCCCCACTGCCGAAAAGTGTCTTTCACTCACCACAGATGTGGCTGCAATTTCCAAATATTTCATTGACAAGACGGCCACACTGGAGTATTTTGTTTTGTGGTCCTTCCACCACTTTAGTGGGTCCTTACTAGGAGCTAGGGTTGGTTCCCTCAAAAATAAATCGTAGTCGTGCATGGTTGCTTCATTTGGTTATGATTACAATGATAATATGGCCCTGAAATTGTAATTAAATATTAATTGTATAAAAGAGCTGTACTTTTTAAACCATTTTGTTTAAATGTTTAACTCAACCGCAGTTAATAAAATATCATAATTTTTCACTAGCGTTCAAAGTGCACATAAATAAATCACGTAGGTACGTACTTAAACATTCTTTGTTACGTTTTTATTATAAAGTAAAAACTAAAAAAGCAGTAGGCATTTCATTTCATTTATCGGGTATCGGGTATTTGTCGGGTTTCGGGTATTTCTCGGGTAACGGGTATTTAGCGGGTATCGGGTATTTATCGGGTTTCAGGCATTTAACGGGTATTGGGTATTTATCGGGTATCGGGTATAAAAATTTCGTCCCGGGTATTGCGTTATCGGGTACATACCCGGGTACCCGGGTACCCGTCGTCATTCCTAATTACATCTATGATAAATAATTATTAAATTTAAGAAATCTTCATTACTATAACCTAATCTTGACATTCTTACTATTTTATAACACAAAATAACACTTGCAAGTAATAATGACAATTTGAGGTTTCAAATCACCCTACGATTATTTTCCAAAGCCTCCTACGCTCATAATTCCGATATTTATTACTATTATTGTAGTAGAAGCATTTAATAGCTTTAAAATCAAATAACTCGAAAACCGTTACGTATCGAAATAGGACTTATTACATAAAGTTATCTTAAAAATGATTGAACAATTAAAAAATGTACAAATATACGGGTTGTTCCATTTTGAAAAATTGACTTTTTAGATTTTATATGTTAGGAACTTTAAGTAAAAATTTTGAACACCTCGGATGGTATTGAATGGAAACAAATACATTGGAATGTTTATCATACATTTGAAAATCGAATCTGCTAATAATTGGTTCCTTTAACTCAATTTAAATGTACATTATTTTCAAGAAAAGATATCGGTTTTTTACAAAATAAACATAAAAAACTAAATATCTCGAAAACGGTAAAATATTGAGATATGACTTATTAAACAAATTTAACTCAAAATTATGTATATAATTTAAAATGCAAAAAGTAGTGTATTTAGTTACGAATCAGCACCACATTTCCACCAGCATACATTTAAATCTACCAATTTACATTAAATTCCACCCTATAAATCTTATTTTTAAGAATTCCACCTGTCTCCCCTTGGAGATGAATCTCCTCCTTTAGGAATTTTTACCCCAACCCCATTTTGATTCTCCACCGCATCTTTCCACCCGCAGTAAATCCCCACTTTCCCCCCGAATCCACTTTTTGGCAAAAATTTGAATTTTCCACACCCTAACCAGGAATTTTGTTGCAACCCCAAAGACCCAATTTTAAATTTCTTAACGACTTTTAGGTTTTAAAAAGCTCGAACACGTTAGCAAAATTTTAAAGAATTTGAATCTGCCAATTTGAAATCGGACAACGCCCTGAAAATTTTAAGTCCCTCTTTAAAAATTTTCCGTAAAAACCCATTTTTAAAACCTTTTTACCAACATATTTAAAATTTTTTTTTTTTTTTTTTTTTTTTTTTTTTTTTTTTTTTTTTTTTTTTTTTTTTTTTTTTTTTTTTTTTTTTTTTTTTTTTTTTTTTTTTTTTTTTTTTTTTTTTTTTTTTTTTTTTTTTTTTTTTTTTTTAACCATTTCGTTAGTCGGAACACATTTTAGGGCCCTTAAGGTCGGATATGACTTTTCCATTTGAAACGATCTTCCAAAACGTTTGTTTCGCAAACCCAACATGGCGGGTAACTTTAAGGCAATGAAACCGGTTTTTTCCTTTGTCCAAATTTCCATTTAAAACGAAACCGAAGTCCCACAGTTTAAGCGCTGCACCAACCCGGGCGAGCACTACACATTTTTCGGGCCGTTTAAGATTTTTCCAGGAAGGAAGACCAAATTCATTATAAAGTTTGCAGGACCAGGACAAAACAAAAGACATAGACGGTTAAATTGTAATCACAACAAAAAGCTTACCGGCATACCGATTTATTTCCTTAAAATGAACCGAACCGAAGCGACCGCTTTGAACGGCGGGAACTAAAGATGCAATTCCCTCTCGCCAAACTTTGCGAACACACCGTTCCTTCGTATTAATCCGTTATGAAACACCAAAACCCCAATCGGCCATTAAAAACCAAAGGGTGGTAGCAAGCACAAAAGGGCAATGTCCCTTTTTTAAATTTTTAGGGTTCCAATTGTTTTAAAATTTTAAAAAAAGTTAAAAGTTTTAATACCCCCCAAAATTTCCCCTTTTGTTTTCAAATTTTTTTCAGGGCCAAAATTTTCAAAATTTTCCTTTTTAATTTGGAATTTTTGTTTTCCCTTTTAATTTTCCAAACTTTTAAAAACCAATTTTGTCGATCCATCCCCGGGAGGTAAACAACATTCCACTGTAATACGTCTTTAAAACAGTAACGAAAATTTTACTCAATTTAATTCTAACAGATTAAACATGACTTCCATTTACCACCTTAATTATTCCAATAAATAGCGATTTGATAAAGTTTAAATTGAAAAAAAAAAAAAAAAAAAAAAAAAAAAAAAAAAAAAAAAAAAAAAAAAAAAAAAAAAAAAAAAAAAAAAAAAAAAAAAAAAAAAAAAAAAAAAAAAAAAAAAAAAAAAAAAAAAAAAAAAAAAAAAAAAAAAAAAAAAAAAAAAAAAAAAAAAAAAAAAAAAAAAAAAAAAAAAAAAAAAAAAAAAAAAAAAAAAAAAAAAAAAAAAAAAAAAAAAAAAAAAAAAAAAAAAAAAAAAAAAAAAAAAAAAAAAAAAAAAAAAAAAAAAAAAAAAAAAAAAAAAAAAAAAAAAAAAAAAAAAAAAAAAAAAAAAAAAAAAAAAAAAAAAAAAAAAAAAAAAAAAAAAAAAAAAAAAAAAAAAAAAAAAAAAAAAAAAAAAAAAAAAAAAAAAAAAAAAAAAAAAAAAAAAAAAAAAAAAAAAAAAAAAAAAAAAAAAAAAAAAAAAAAAAAAAAAAAAAAAAAAAAAAAAAAAAAAAAAAAAAAAAAAAAAAAAAAAAAAAAAAAAAAAAAAAAAAAAAAAAAAAAAAAAAAAAAAAAAAAAAAAAAAAAAAAAAAAAAATTTTTCCAATTTCAATCTTTTTAATGCAGTATACCTTGAGTCAACCCCATCTGTACCGATTACGTCCAAATTTAAATCACACCATTTTCACCCAAAATTTACTCAGCTTCAACGCTTTTAAACGCTCGATATTTTTTTCTCCAAGCCGGAAACATATGCCAGCCTCAACTCAACCAGCTCTTACGCACAACACTTTTTAATAAACATCCTGTTTGCAAAAGATGTTTAAACAACATGTTCAATTTACGTCAGTTTACAGTCCACGAAACACTTTTTCGATCCACATACGCGCCTTTTTCACATTCACCAACGCCAATCTGATGCACGTCACTCGAGCCTTGTCCTACGCAACGAACACACACGAATGGCGATTCATGCCACCTTTCGGATATCCGAATTTAGACCACGGATTCACATTCATGAACCCAACATTCACGTACATGACCGCGCACATAACATAGACACATTACACCGACATACGACCCTATCGCATCTACACTTTTGATTGACACAGCTTTAATGACATTTATTCACCTTAAAGTATTGAGCAGGTATACAATTATTCCGCGCGCGACCCAACCTATTAATTTTCCTTTATCTAACCTAGGTCCACACTTGTTTTTAATGGAAAACTCATTAAAAGCAATTAGTTAATGGTTTTAATGAGAAACCTATTAAAAGCAATGTCATTAACTGGTCATGTAGGTCATATGGTCATGTGGCATCGTGGAATACGTTACATGTCAAGGTCAAACTCAGGTCTGAGTGGTCATAGTAGGTCATTGGTCATTGCAGTCAATTCATATGGGGTCAATTTCATTATACTTAACATCCCACATATATCCGGATATATGTCGATGCGCATCCCTGTCGGCTTAGGTCGATAACAACATATTCGACTATCTTCGGCAATATACGTCCTCACTCTGTAGAATACATAAGAGAACAATTTTCGTATTCAATTTAGTATTGATGTGCTAGAACGGTAAACATGAGCGTCTCCAAGGTGATTAACGTTTCTCAACTCTGGGAATAAAGTGAAACCGACAAATGAGCGATTTGGATTATGGTTTGACAGAAAATATGTGCAACAATAATCTGGTACAGATATTGGTAATATTTGTTATGTCGAAGGCGAAAAGATGCTGACTGGTGGACTACACACACCAATTACAGAACCATTTTGTGACAATATAATGTTGGTTAAAATTTGACCTTTCTGACCCGAACAACATCTGCAAACAAAAGGATGTTTATCCTAAAAAGAAATTTGTGGTGCATTTAACAGCTATCTACGAAGAAAGTTCAACCGATTTGTTTCGCTAGGCATGGTGTTAAAGCTAAGCTTGTTTTCTGGAAAGCACTAACAAGATGGGCCAGAGAGTAAAAGAAATTATCGGAAAAGAAGACTCGAATGCATTAATAAAAATTCCAAAATCCTATATGTGTTCCATACAAAGTGGAACTAGCAGATGTTGTTGGAAACTTTATTGAGGAACTACCAGATATATTAGACGAAGTCGAAAAGATTATTTCATCTTTTGACATGGATGTAACCCAAGATTTTGCGGATATTTAGCAAGATGGAGATGTGTAATTATTTAACTACAAACCATAACTTTTGCTATAAGGGCGAATACGAAGAAAAGTGTAATATTATAGTTGACAACGATAAACTGGGGATTGATTGTTTAACATGGCTAACAACCAATGCAAGAATTAAGATATACAAAAATTTTGTGTCAGATAACAAGTCCTGGTGTTAATAAACAACTTGGCAATCATATACTAGATTTTTACGTTGTCCAGATGTACGTTTAAGGGAAACATTTGCGTCTACTTTGGCCAAAGAACATGGTATTACGCGATTGGAAGCGACAATATACAACTGTGCAATTGGAAGCTATGTCAGTGGGAACGGGTGTATAAACCCTTAAAAGACTGTTTAACCTTATTGGAAGATAGTGTTATACTTCCTAAAGGGCCAATGTACTCGGTACCACTTACCAAAATGTGGAGTTATCGGACAAGCTACAAAATAGCTGCTGTTTAGTGTATAATAACCTGCTACAGTACGGTATTGGGGAATGGCAAAGAAATTGACGGGCTTGCAAATTGTTGTCCAAAAACCAAGGAAAGGGAAAATTGATAAAGTATGGCTTTGGCTTTTAGTTTTAACTATTTACCTGTAAATTATTTGGAGATAGTAGAGGAAGACAGTCCAAGATAAAATAAAAATTTGGGATGGGGTTTGCCCTTTTTAAAACCCAAAGGGTTTTTCCCAAAAAATTTAAATTTTGTAAAAGAAAAAATTTTAAAAGGGTTTTACCCTTAAAAATAAATTTTAAAATTTTAAAAAAAAGGTTTGAAAAATTTTTAAAACCCAAAAAAGGGGTCCTAAAAAATTTTGAAAGAAAATTAAAATTTAGGAAAAAAAAAATTTTTTTAAAAAGTTTTTTCCCAAATTGTATTTTAAAAACCGGGTTTTTTTTTTTTAAAATTTTTCTTTAAAAAGGGTAAAAAGAATTTTAAAAAAAAAAAAAACTTTTAAATTAAATTTAGTTTATTCCCACCAAAAATTTTTTTAAATTTGTAGAAATTTTTAAAATTTTAAAAAAGGTTTTTTTAAGGGTTGGTTAAAAATGAGTTTCCCCAAAAAAAAAAAGGGGCTGGGCCCTTTAAATTTTTTCCCCTTTTCGGGAAAACCCAACTTTTTACCCCCAAACAATTTTTGGATTTTTAAAAAGGTTTACGTAAAAGAACCCATTTTTGGGGAAAAAATTGTTTTGGGGAAATTCAAAAGGTCCTTTTAATTTTCCCTTAGAAAATTAAGAAGTTGTTATTTGTTTTTAAAAATGTTTTTAAATAAAAAGTTTTTCCCCCTAAAAAATTTTTTTTTAAAAAAAATTTATCCCATGTTTCCACCTTTTTGAACTTAATTGTGCATTGTTTGTTACAAAAAGGCAAAGATGTTAATTAAAATACAAATTTTAGCTTTACGCAAAGTAGTTATTAAAATCTATTACAGTTTGCCCTGAAAATTTTATTTCCTAAGTAAATATTTTATCTTAAAATACTCGGGTTTAATAATTCAATACATTTGTCCTTTGAAAAATGTTTTTGGAAATTAAAGAGTTTTTTTATCGGGCAAGTTTAGATGTTGCAAGTTGTTTTACCTTACGACAGGAATTGATCGAAAAATGGATCTAAATTCTCTATTTAGGTAAAATCCGATTTACTTACGTTACAGAAATTTCAAACGTATTGCCACCAAAGCTATGGGGAGTATAAAATTCCCTAAAAAAAATTTATTACAACAGAAAAGTGAAATTTTTGCCTATAATAAATTGTATTAAAATGTTTTTGTCCAAATTAAAATAGGAAATGTTTGGTTACTTTTCGTACAATTACAAAATTGCTGCTTAGTCCAGGCGAAGCGGTAGTTCAATGTGAAACCGGTTGTTGCTCGTAACCATATCGTTTGTTTAGAAAGAACGTGCGAGACGTGCCAGAATTAAATTAAACATTAATGTAAAAGCAAGTGTAAAGAATGAAATTAAGATTCTATTACCGTTACATAATATTGCTTATGTTCCATTTGAAAATAATTCAAGCACGTTTTTCCATTAAAAAATTGGGACCTAGTTTATTAAAAATAAATTGAATACGTAGGCAAAATGGTATTTTTATAAGGTTTAAAATAGTGTTATGTTATAGTAGCATTCGATTTGTAAGACGCTTACAAATCCTGGTTGGTTTACTCCCATTGTGTTTATTTTTAATATCAGAAGATCCGTTATAACATGGAATGACTTTGCAGGTGTTTCTACCTTGACGGATTGACAACATGACCTGATTTCCATTGGACATGCATCTAGGCTAAATGAATTGTGGGCGACCGCATGCAAAGTGTTAGAAATCTTTAGATTCTCGAGAACCAAATGCGTTGAGGTTAAAATGGTTTGACGGTTTAAAATAAATAGGGGGAACCTTTTTAGATTCGCTTACAAGTTTAACCAAGGTTGCTGATTCAGCGGATTGTTGTTTATGTTAGTTAAAATGCGTATGCAACGTTTTTATCTAATTCGGTTTATTGGAAATGGGTAATCACGCGCACATTATTCGTGGTGACATGTTGGTTAAAAGCCCAGCATGTTCTTAATGTTGGGACTGAAGTTTTTTATAAATTGGAAATTACAGGCAACAAGGAATCAGATGGTAAGGTGTTTTTGGTTAAGTTCAGCTCCTATGCTGTTAAATGTTCGGTGCGGACAACCGGATTTGTTAAAGATGCGATTTCGAACATGGAAAGACTTCCGGTTTCACATTTAAGGAGCAACATCGGAGAAGGAAATGATCAGGTTTGTATACGAAAGGTTTAGAATGCATTAGGCCGAAAAAACCGTTGGTGCTCGCAAAAACGATGGGTCAAAATGGAGTGCCAGAGTGTTCTTTGATAGTGAAATTGGAGTCGATTTATGTGCGGATTCAATTGGCTTGCAAAGTTTAAACAACTTGGGTTCTTGGAAAATGTTCCAAAGGCTTAGAAAAATGTCCGTATACCATGGTCATGTAAGGTAAAGGCATGCAATAGTTTTAATTGCTGTAAATTGGGATGAAGAGATAATTTTTGCTGATTAAAAACCATGTCATTGAAGTAAGTTATCCGGTGTATGGGTCGTCTGGACGGACGAATTATGTGAAAATAAATGCGAAAGGAAATTGGTTCGCTTTTAGGCATAATTTCTTTATTTACAGCTGATTAAAAACAGTCGATTATTTCTTCTTTTGTCTGACATTGTAACTTTGGAACTGCGGTAATTTTTGTAAGTAATTTGGTTCAAAGTTAATAAAGAATTGAATCATATTAATTAAAAAGGTTTTAATTTGTTATATTAAGTGGTTTTAAAATTGTGCTGTGGTATGATAAAGGTTTTAAAAAATGTTTGTGGTAAATACGTGGTTCGGAGAAAATTTGTTAACGACGGTTTATTGCTAAAAATTTAAATCCTTTTTCAAAAATGTTAAATTGTTTTAGAATTCAAAATTTTTGTAAAATTTTTTAAGATAACGAAATGTAATGATAATTTGAAAATTTAATAAAAGTTAAATGTGAAAGAAATCTTTTAGTGTGTGGGGATGGTTCTGAAAAATTTGAGGATTTGGGTACGGAAATTCTTATTGATTTAATAAAACAAGGATAGGTTTCTCAAAATGGTAGACCGAAAACTTTTGTTAGGTAGCTACAAGGCAAAATTTGGAAGAATCAGGACTTAAAGGGGTTAAATTTGCAGGGCATGGTGATTTCAATCTGTTTACGTTTGAATTCTGTGTAAATTTTGCTCAAGATTATCGCATGTTAAAAAATTTATAAGAAGCTAAAAGTTCGGCTACAGGGTAAGAAATTTAAAATGAGGGTACTCCTTGGGGATGATTGCCAATCTAAAAATTTTAGGATTCGGGTGCGAGAAATTTCTAATATTAATTGATACCAAACGATGTTTAACTCGTGGGTGGAAATGTGGAGAAGATTTATCTGGGTGGAAGAATGCGGTTGGTAATAAAATGGTTGGGGTTAAAAATTCCAAAGGAGGAATTCTTACAGGGAGCAGGAGTTCTTAAAATAAGACTTTATATGGAATTAATGTAAAGGTCCAATGTGTGTGAAATGTATGCTTGGAAAGTGGTGCCAACTAAATATACTCAAAGGGCGTTCCATTAAATGACAGTTAATACAACTTCCGCTACACCGAATGCTATCAAATGAAAATATTTTAGTCGATTGTACTTTTTCGTACTTTATCTCTTGTACTTTCTGGGAGGAAAGTAAAATGGTGAAAGCACTGTATGTTATTTTATTTGAATAATAGCACTTTTAAACCAGTTCCCATTTATATAATTTATACCTTCGCTTGTGTCTAACAATTTTATTCTATACACAAGTGCGCTTCAATTTGTAACTCTTAACATTGTAATAACGTACAATCTGCTAAACTTGGCTTTACAAAGGTATTTTTAAATTACGCCAGGAACATTAACCATACATCTCATTGTTTCTATAATCTGACAATTATAGAACGCATACAATACATTCCCACCCACTGTAAGTGAAACTATTTCTGTATCAAGGGTACTATTAGCTTTTAAGTATAACTATAGATACAAAAATATATCTACATGCAACTGATAGTTAACTCACTTATTGGACACTTTGATTTAAAACATGCAAATTGACGAAATAAACAAAAGAAAAATTTTATTTTTAGCGCAACAAGTTTGTGATATCCAGTTTTATAAAGCATTAAACCTAGTTTGAATACGTGTTTATTTATTGTAAGTACAAAAGTATTTCGATCATTCGTAACTTTGTATTTCGGCCTGTAGAAAAAAAAGTAAGGGCGAAATGTTACTAGCTCTTAGGTATATTTCAAAAGTCGCATCATTTACCAAAATATCCTCGTTTTTGCGATTTTGTTTTTGTCTGAGCATTTTAATTACGTATTCTGAAATTTAATGTTTGATCTACAACACGACGTTACGCTTTTACGCAGAAATTAAGAATGATTATTTAAAAATAAATCGATAGATTGTCAAATACTTAATCTTGTGTTCGGCCATAAAGTCCCAAAATCGTCTATAATCACAATTACGTCGCATAATCAAACCAGTAACCTCTATAACGTAACCTGTTTGATAGAAATTTTTGTTGTACAAACCAGCTCTTGACCAAGCACAAGGTACTTATAAATACGAAACACGCACCACTTCTGAAATATGCACTGTTATAGTAGACGGTTGATAATAAAATAATCACTATATTTGGCTGACCTGATTGCAACGATAGATCTGTAATCCCTAGAGAAATCCTCATCCCGCTCGATTTATATTAGAGTTTACATTGACGAAATGTTAATAGATAAAGAAAAAGGGACTATCCACTCCCAGTCGAAATGGTTTCAGTAGAATTGCAAAGAAACATCGCGCACAACTTTCAAATACGAAAGTTTCACCACTCACTGAAGCTCAAAACAGCTCTTCATATACATAAGAAGTCATCCCCACATAATCGCAACTTAACAGGTCCATGATATGAAAAACTAGATTTACATAGCTTTACTAACTTTAGAATCAACAGCACTCCTAATGGTGAAATAATACGGCAAAGGAAACGTGGCTCACCAACCCAGGTCGAAGGTTCTTGACCGTGTTTATTGCAATTTGTAGTGAGTACCGAAGTTTTATTATACATGCTAGCTATAAGAAATAGTTGTGATATATAACATCCTATTTATTATTTGACCCAAAGAATATTTTGTGGTAAGCACTTTCTACCCAATCCAAAACATATCGATTTTATGTCCTGAGAATTTACTGATAACGACAAAAGAGTAATTTCTGCATTCTTTATGAATTTTCTTACTTTTGTAGTGTGTTAATGAACTCCTTCATGGTGTCTTAAATGTGCCCACTAGTGTTGAATTGCATGCCAAATATAAAAATATAAGAACATAAGTGGAGTTTGACAATGAGTACCGTACACATTTGAGAAGCAGCAGCTCGAACAATCAGCAGATATTCCTGAAAATTAACTGCAAACAATACAAAAGGAGTTGTAACACGTTGCGTTGCGCTAACTATAAATTAAATGGGGAAAAAAATTAATTTTGCACCGACAGAATAAATATGAACGCACTCTGTATGTTAAGATTTTACGAACAATGATATTAATTAAGCATGGTATTTCAAATTTTGCTTCTGTAAAAGTAATTCAGCTAATAAGACATAACATTATTTCTTTTAAATACATTGTAAACGTAATAATCCAGACCGATGACATTTTAAAACAGCAAATGCAAACAACTTTAAATGTTACATAATGCTACGATTGCGTTTCCCAGAGAACGACAATTAACAATAAACAGTTGTCGCTCAATAATCTTGTACATAAGCATAGATTAAAATTGTTACATTGTATTAACGGATGCTAACCTCAATTAATAGGATTTTGTAGAAGGGGGGATGTAAGGTAAAAACGAAGCTTAACAAGCATGAGAAAGTAAAGTTCAAACAGAGAAGTCGAAATATAATCATGACAAGATGTAGGTCACGCGAGGGAGGTGTGTCGTCGCAGCCGTTGTGTGATTGACTTGCAGAAACGCAATAAATGATCCTGAATAAATGTAATTGAAACTTGCGAGTTTTCCCGTCCAGAAATGGGAATTTGTTATTGTTTTATGTTAGATGGTGAACTATTAGGAATGTGAACCATTGTTGTTTCTAGATCGTTCCCTATTCAAGGGATATGAAAATTATACTGCTTTTAAAGTAGTTAGAAATAAATTATGTCAAACTGAAACGGGAATTGTATATAGTATCCGCTCATTCATAAAAAGTTGACATACTGCAAACACAATTGTTTTGCTTGACTATTTGCATAGTGATGGGTTAACAAAGTGCTCAGAACCAGAGCTTATTTAATTTTAAGAATGTCAGTGTTTGTAATTTAAATTAGAACTTTTTTTTATTAATTAGGATGTGCCTGATAATTTTTGAGGTAGGTTTTATATGTGGTATAGCGACAGTTAGGAAATGAACAAAAATAAGTTGATAATTTTTAAGGGACTATGGAATGCGGACATGAAAAGGTTTATTGACCAACGTTTTTGTGTATTGCGAAGTTGATATTTCCAGAAATAGGATTCAGAAAATAACTACCAATATTCGTAAAACTTAGAAATATCGGTTAGATAACAGAAGCATTCATTTTTTAGGTTTTCTTTTTTTAGTACTGCCTCGCGAGTTTGAAGTTAAGAAATTATGTTCTTTTAGGAAAGTATATTTGTATTTATACTGCAATTATTTTAATGTTAATAGAGGTTACGTGTAGGTTGAATTGTATTTGCATTATTTATGGACTAGACAAAAATTAGGTCATTGCAAATGGTATCCAGTCACCCAAGCGATGAGTCGTATTTGGGAGAGGCATTTTATTTTACAAAAGTTTTTTAATAAAAAAATTTAATGAGTTTTTAAGAAACTGTAGAAAAGATAAGGTATAATGTGATAAATTTAAGAAACCAAAAGCAGAGAAGACCTATGCAGAATAACTGTATTCCGTGTAGCAATAGTATTAAAGAGACTGTTGAGAGAAGGCGGTTTGGCGCCCATTAATTATGGCAGTAGAAAAGCCTTTCGGGGTAAGTAATTATTGTAATGTAATTTGTGGGTATTTCAATAATTTCAAGTGCATTTTTTTATTAAATTTATTATTATTTTTCATAAGAACCGACTCACTCCCAAATCACCGTAGTCGGCCGTAAAATTATTACGAGGTCCTCGTCGCTTCGTGACAAAACTAAATTTATAACGTACGCTCATCTTACCCGTACCAATTATCTAAGATTATCATCCAATATTATAAATTGTGACATCTTTGTTACCTGAAAAGAATAACTAAGAAACAGGGTTAGGTTCGTGGGCTTTTATTTTTATTACCAAAAACACAAAACTAGACAGACGCCAAAACGCATCTTAACACATCGTCACACAAAAAGTATTCCAATTGACAACAGAAAGAGAATGAGTCTGAAATAGCATTACAGAGTCTGAAAAATAATACGGCACAAGGGATTGATAGGGCGCAAGCAGAAACTTTAAAAGCCGCTGGACAAGCAGTAACATAACATCTCTTCCAAATTGTAAGTTATATATATATATATATATATATATATATATATAGTTATTTGCAGTCCGCAATAAGAAAATTGTATATAGTAAATTTAAAAACTCTTATGAAAATAATAGATTGACATACACTGAGTTATATAGTTTAACAAAACAAGCTTTATTACTTAAGGAAAATACTGACCTTTGTTATAGCAGTAATAGTTTGTAATGAAGAAATAAATTACCTACTGGAAATAAAAACCCCATCAGGTAATAAAACACCAACACTACTAAAGTGTGGAAATACAGAATTGAACCGAAACTTTAGTAGTGTTGGTGTTTTATCACCTGATGGCGGTTTTATTTACTTTGCCATGTACAGTGATTGTTTCGAAATTATATCATTATAATAGCTTCGATTACTCATGGGTTCGGGAACTACCTATGAGGCTAAAGCAAACCATTGGTCATGGATGTCTTGTGAAGTAAAAAGTTAATGTTTTGTTAAGTATTAACTACCAGCCGATTTGTATTTGTCAATAGCTCTTATTATTTTCATAAGAGTTTGTTTACAGATACATCTTACTTTATATATAAAATATATATTGCTGTGATAAGGGGTTGTTTAAGGGTGTACTTTATAGTAAAGGTCGTTTAGAAATGAGAAGTTACTATAGGCAGCAGAAAACTGCATTTATTTAGTAAAGAATTGAGAAAAATACAATTCTAAGTCCGGGGAAAAATAAACTACGATTTCGAAGTCCGGGGAAACAAACTACGATTTCTAAGTCCGGGGAAAATAAACTACGATTTCTGAGTCCGTGGAGAATAAATGTAATTCCAAGTTCTGGGGGAAGAATAATACAATTTCTAAGTCAAGGGAAAATAAATGATGATAATCCAATTCTAAGTTTGGGAAAATTGATAAGAAGTAATTCTGAGTCTGAGATGAAACGACAATAAATTGGGGTGCATAAGTTAATAATGGTAGTCCAGAGGGTAATGGCAATAATTTAAATGCAATGGTTCAAGCGTGTGGATAGACAATATTTCGAATGGGCATGTAATAATCCTGAATTGGAGAAGATAATTTTTATTCAAATGGATGCGTCGATGTGAAGAAAAATAGACCAGGTCAGATTTTTAGTTATAAGACATTTTATTTTTCTATATTTTTTATTTTGAATATTGAATTTGCTAAATATAATATGAATGTGAAAATCAACAAAAAAAGGATTTGAAAACTTATAAAGTGCGTGATATGATAACAGGTTTAGAACGTTCTACACTTCGTTCATAAAGATAATAAGTTTTTTGGTGACTTTGGGTTTTGAGTAAAAAGTATATGATTTCTAATAAATGAGATTTATAACATTAATTAATTAAAAAGTGTATTTCAAATAATTTACAAAAACTGTACATCATATTTGTTTCATTATATAGAATCGAAATTAACTGAATTTTATAATTCCAAATAAATGCTAGTCGAAGTCATAAGATAAAGTTAATGAGAGTGATTTGATAATTTAAATAGTTCAAGGAGGAGCTACGAGTTGAATAGAAAATTGATAACAAGTAAGACGGTAACGTATCAAATTTTGTTATTGGTAGACAAGGTTGGTTCAAGATAAAATCCAGTTAAATTTCTGGAGGGAATTTATAGCAACATTAATAAGACGGCTCAACGTCGGAGGAGATAATTACAATTCTTGCTTATTCATAGCATAAATAATATGGTCGCCCAAACGATGGGGCGCGAATAATTTAGGGAGCATAGCATAAATAATAGCCCAAACGATGGGGCACGAATAATTTAGGGAGCATAGCTATATATATATATATATATATATATATATATATATATATATGATATTAAATATTTCAACTCATTTGTTATCATACAACACCTTAACTAACACAGAGTAATTTATAATTTAGAAATTATATGTGTACAAATTTTAATATTACCCAGTATTAAAATTCAAAAATAAATACAAAAAAAATTTTTTAGCACTTGACAAACAGCCATATAGCTGTACTACAAAAATATATAAGAATCATTTAAAACCAAATAGTGTACATAAATAAAAAATTTTAAACTGTTTTGTATAATCCTAGCAAGATATGCATTAACTTTATTGAAACCAAATGATTGTGTAGGCAACTTAATTATTGGTAATCTTATATTTGAGGTAAGCAACTGTTTGCATCAAACAAAAATATGATTATTTATAAAAAGTTTGGTTAGTTATGTAATTCTACTTTCAGACATGAATATCCATTGAAAAGGCTAATATGTTCAGCCGAAACGTTTGGAGTGTAATATAAAAAATAAACCATCCTATTGAATATTTACGTAGTTAATTAGACCTTAATACCCAAGAAAAAATTTAATTTCTTATATTATCATAAAGAAAGGTCAAGAATATCATCATTTATATATATATATATATATATATATATATATATATATATATATATATATATGACACAGGCGAGATAACCAAAGATTTCAAACACATTACCACAGTCACTATACCAAAAAAGGAAGGTGCAGATAGATGTAAAATTTTCAAACAATAAGTTTGAGAGCACATGCGTCAAAAATATTAACTAGTATTGTAAACAGGCAGATGGAAAAACGGGTTGAAGAAATACTAGGACAAGATCAATTTGGGTTTAGACGTTCTGTGTTCCCCTGTTTCGCCTAAATTCAAATTTATCTTCTCATAGTACTTCTTCAGCCCGTTTTTCCATCCGTCCTTGTACAATTCTAGTTAATATTTTTGATACGTACAGGATAATACTTTTTTGGCCTAGGCCGGGAAAGTATTTACCGTGCAGTTTTTTATCCTCATTTTAAACAACAGGCAAACTCACAAAGTAACACAAATGAATTTTTTTATTAAAAATATTACACCTATAGTTTACACGTATAGTACAATAATTATAATTTATTTATATTTACAGTAATGTTGCAATTTGTACAACCATGAAATAGTGTTTGAACTTTTCCAAAAAAGCTGGAGGCACTACTGATGCACTAATAGTTCTTAGATTTTCAAAAATATTGAATGCAATTTCAAAAAAATTGCATGTGCACCTCGTAGTAAAAGCGCATTCCCGGACTCTGGATGCTTGTTGGCCTCGGCTAGCACCTCGGCCAACAATTTGCATTGTCGTCCGGGAATGTATTGCTTTTACTACTTGATACACAATATACTATTCTTTCCTTTATCAAAATAACGTAAGAAGGAGGGAATTGAAGTATTTACAGTCAATTTGATATTACAATTATAAAACGCATGTTTAAAACGTTAAAAGCGATGATTTGTTGAAAGTTGCGGGAACATACATGCTCAGTTATATAATCAATTGGAAAAGGGAAATTTGTGTTTTGAAAATTATATCGGGCTAATTATAAATCCCACTCTGTCAAAAAGGGCTGCAATATGTTTCTAAAAGGGTTTTTTTTACACCGATCTGCAACCGATTTCTTACTCCCTTCGGTGGATTTTATTTAATCTCGTGTGTTCCGCGATAACCATAGAAGTCACTTTTTAATTTGTTCATGCTGTATCGACCCAATAAAATCGCTGATTATTTCTTGAAAGGCATATGGTGTGGTGCTGGTAATCGCAAGCGATATATTTTTCGTCGGGCAAACAACGTTTACAAAATAGCATAAGTTAAATATAACTAAAAACTTAAAAAGTCATACCATGTGCCGAGACGCCAAGAAAGAAGATTGTGTACATTTGGAGCAGACGGACGCAATACTGCAAGCAAAACTCCATTACAAAAATACTCCATTGCTGTTTTTTCATAAGTACATAATTGGTAATTAAACGAGAACATAAGAAAACTGTCACAGAATTTTAATTCACAAAAAATAGTCTCAATAATGTTTAACATAGCCAGTAAGAATAAAACGACAATTCTTTCACGACATTTTCAAAAAACACCCGCTATGATTGCCTACCTTCGTAAATGTGCGTAGTTATTGTTATCTTCAAGGGCCTTCATGCGATTGACGTTTTATTGCACAAAAGAATGTTGTAGCGCCGTTTAGTCTACCTATGACCACAATAATACATTGGAATGTAAGCAAGAAGTTTATACATAAAAGATGATCGATGAGCCCTGCGATACGTGATCTCTACATGGTCTTGATTAACAGGGACGAGTTATCTAAATTACAATAGGCACATTCGAGATGTTATTCGAATAGTTTTTGGTATGTTATCGAATGTTAGTGCAATTGAACAATGTATATAAATTGCCGTCATGAATATTTGAGTTCAGTTCTAGTTAAGTTTTGATTACAATATGAGTTATAGATTAAAGCTCTGAAAGTCGTGACATGAAATAAATTAATGGTAAATATCTTTTAATATAAATTGCCCTACGTAATATAAATTACTGTAGTGATCAATATAAAGTAATAATTAATACTTGGACAGGTAATTATAGTGTTTCGATAATTAGTAATTAAAAAAAATAGCATCGCTTTTAGAAGTTACTACTTCTACTATTATCGCTAGCTGGAAGTATACTGTTTGGAGAGTACTTAGAAAATTTCGCTGTAGCTACGAGTTGTTGAAAAGGTATGTATAATCAGTTTGATAATAAAAACTTTTGTTTGTGCAAATTGAGTTTTCGTTACAATATTAACATTGCCAAAGGACGGTTCTTGACAACATTTAAAAAAAAGTGCATAGCATCTTCCATCCATAACAAATGGTGGATGAAACTTTCTAATGGTTCATGAGTGTTATACTTTTACTTACGTTTATCTCAAACAGTTCACCCTAATCAATCAGCCATATTTACAGTAGAAACTTTTCTTGTTCAGATGCCAAATACAACAAGATTTTATAAAAGCTTTAAGTAACAAACTTTTTACAAGATATTTGAAAAACTTTACTCTTAAGCTTGTATAACTTGCTAGTTTTCATTAGGGCGCTGTTTTTGAGTTATTTAATTACTTGATAAATGTAATATAAATATCTTTCACCATTTAAGTTGTCAATTTGTACTCGTTTACCACACTTGAGTATTTCCTAATATTCGCTTTCTTCGAACCATTGTTGAACACTTGTTGCCATTCTCTATAGAGCTATAAATATTTTCTATGCGTTCTATTTTATCGACTTAATGTTAAACGGAATTATTCTTATGTAATTTTATCAAAATTTACATTACTTATTAAGATGACGGTACCGTGTTTTGTGAACTTTATCATGAACAATCTGATTATAATTATTATTGCTTCTTTAGACTATACTATTTCATACTGTAACGCTGTGTCGTTTATTCTACCTATGACCAGAATAATATAGCAGAACATAAACGTACACAAAAGATAATCGGTAGGTATCCTGTAGCACGACATCTTCTGATGAACTTCACTAACAGGTTACAAGAGTTAATATTTAGAGCATTATTAACCTTACAATAGGAGTCTTCTAGATGTTGTTTGCATAATTCTGATACATTTTCGAAATAATCTAGAACAATTTGATGAGATATAAATTGCCCGTTAGCTATAAAGTATAATATGAAATATTATTAGTGGTAAATTACGGCTTAAAATAAATTGCCGCCCTGTGGGATACAAGGCATTATAGTGATCGATATAAATTAATAATGACCGTTTGGATAAGTGTTTCGATACAAATTAATTATACTGCTTCGATAGTACTAAGACAAGTAGCTTTTAAGCAAATGATTTACTACGTGAGAGAAAAACATTCAACATACTACGACGGCTATACTGGCGGTACATTTTAGTACCATAGCCTCAAATAGGAAGACATGCCCAAATAAATTGGTCCAGCTGGAATGAATTGGCAAACTATTTTTTATTACCTATCTTCTGATCTTTAAACTATAGGCAAATTTAGAAACACCATTATCAGTTTTATCGTTTTCGGCACTGTTTACACCACAAAAGTGGTTTCCTATTTGATCGGTGTATGCAGATAAAACAACATCATCTTTCTTTTTGGCCCCATTTTCCTTAGATAGTCAATAACAAATTATTGTTTAATTCTTTATAAAAATCATTTTAAAGCTAAATCCATAATTTATTTCTTTAGTAGATTGAGTTCACAGTATGTGATATTTTACTTTCTATTTTGATAGTATGTAATATGTGACTAAAGCTCACTGACATCAATTATCTTCAAAAGCTCAAAAATATCACATAATAAGGCGTAATACTTTCTCTAAAAAGTAAGCTTAAAAAGCTTTTTGACTTTTTCTGTAAATACAAATAAATCTCTTTATTAATTAAAATTTATTTAAAATTTTATATTTAACGACCGTAACTAATGGATCTATGCTTTCAATATCTTGACATTATTGATCAGTGATCAGTATAGAATTTGATTAAAAATCAATTTACTTGCCATTAGTATATTTATACACACATTAATAAATAAAATATTAACAGAATCAACAATTAAATGTTTCACTACACTAGCCTTAGCATCAGTATTCTAATTATAGCTCAAATAATAATAATTATAGAAACTGAATTAACCTCAAATATAGGAAAGCATTCCTAATCCTTACAATAATCTCGGCATTACTCACGATAATGGGAATAACCCTGATCCATTTTTAATTTGTAGAAACAATAGAAGGATTAAGATGAATAAATTGTAATAACACGATAAAATTACCACTGATGATCGTCATTATAGTCGATCCAATTTCAACTATATTTATAGAAATCGTTAGTATTTCAGGAATAATAATTCCAAAAATCATAAAACTTAACCAAACAAGTGGGCGAAACCAGTTAACTTATTCATCAATTAATCACATACGATAATCAAAAGTATAATAACAAGATAAACTATTATTGTTACATTATTTTGCGACTAAATTTAATCACGTAAATAATAATAAAAAAGAAAATTCCCTTAATCAACCACATGAGATCAGGAGGTGATACCTCCCCTTAAAAATATTATTATCATTAAATATTCGTAATTTAAGAAGTTCGAAACCCCCTCGTTTACATTTTTTTACCAAAATTAATAATTATTGAAATACTAATGCATAAAAATTAAGATAGAATAAAAACAATTATAACAATCACAACATCAATTATGAGTTTTGTCTATTTAAAAAATCAGAATAATGTAACGAAAACTCTATTTGCACAAAAACAGTTATTTATTATCAAACTGATTAATTATACAAGCTTTTTCAACAACTCGCAGGTACAGTGAAATTTTCTAAACGCTCTCACAACAATTTCTTTCCAGCTAATCGCCAACAGTACACATACTAACTTCTACAACTACGATGCTATCTTCTTAATTACTTACATCGATTTACTATGATTAATTTATATTAATTATATAATCACTACAATAATTTATATCGATCACTTAAGTAATTTATATCACAAAGAATAATTTATTAATTCACTTCATATCACGACTTTCAAAGCTTGAGTAAAATGTAAGTAACCAAAGCTTCAATTAAAACTGAACTAACCAACGTTCACCACTGCAATTTATATTTTATCCAATCGTTTTAATTTTTTCGAAAACATACCAGAATATGCAAATAATATCTCAAACGTACCTATTTTAATCTTAGTAAAGCTTTTAAATGCAAACTCTTGTACTTACCAATCAAGTCCATCGCTCGTAGGGGTCTATCAATCGCTTTTTGTAAACAAACACTTCGTTTACATTCTAATGCAATTATTCTAGTTTAGAGGTAGACTAAGCGGCGTTACAATATCATCACTGATCATAAAAAATCAATAAAACAATTGAAAAATAATACATCCTACAATTTATTACTAGAAAATATACTGCTTTAAGCTAATAACTATAACATATAATGCAATAGCTTGTCAATACGCATATTTAAGTTAAAAACAAACTACCAATCTATAAAGTTATAAAAAAGGGCACACTGAGACATGAAAATAACAACAACAAATTTGCAATTTAACATCATAATTAAATACGAAACCTTGTTAGAAGAATAATCAATTCCTAAATAAATTTACAAATTACCGCCTCTCACTAAGCCTATTAATTCGAGCCAAATTAGGAACACCTGCAACCATAAATGGAAATAATGAATTATGGTACATTTTTGTAGCAACCCATGCATTCATTATAATGTTCTTAATAATAATACCCATAATAATTGCAGGGTTTGGCAATTGGTTAGTTCCTCTAATATTGCGGATACCAAATATAGCATTTCCGGGAATAAATATATAAGACAGTTATTACCACGCCATATGTTGTTACGTGCCGCCACCAAAGGCGTAGTCATTTGTAGAGTACTTTATTCAAGTATCTATTTATATAGATTTCGTTCTTTATATTCAAATACGACCTCGTATATGATATGTTACTATAGAGATTGTGTACTTCAACAAGTTATTCAAACCACCTTCGCTACAAATTTGAAAGTTTGTTAAATTGATTGTAGTCCGTATCTTGTTTAATAAAAGACCGTATTAATATACTTTGTATTGGTTTACTTATGTTACGTGATTCCATTCAACTCTTCGAAATGCTGATTGGCTGCCTTATCAATTGATAAAGACTTGCTACGAATTCTACACACAACTGTTTTGATAACGTGTTGAATTAGACTTTGCTTGTAATGAAAGGACATTTACATTCTTTTGCTAAAGCTATACAACGAACAATATTTGTGTTTCTACAAAAGCAAATTCCTTGTTCGTCATGGTCTTATTATAGATGTTTCCTGTCGGATTTGCACATGGTGAAATTGACGCTGCGAGTGTCTTTAGAGCGATAATCTTCTCATGTGGTAAGCTAATTTGCAGTTTACAAATTGTAAATTTATTTGTGCATTCCTTAATTCGTTCCTATTTTGTCTTCGGCTTCTTCCGTGGGCGTAATGCCTGAGATACCATAAGGATGTTTCACCACAGTATAGATAGTTGATATTCACTGGGTCCAGCTGTCCGTCGTATGCGTGCAGCGAAGTCACCTTATAAGTCGATCTGGTGAGTCCTACCCATATCACCGCTTTTATCTTAACCTTGAGTCTACGCGACATTCTTCTGTCTATTTATAGTCACTGCAGTGAGAATTTATTTATCTTGCTACCTCATAAATTAAGGGGTAAATATAATTAAACCTACACCAAGGGAATCGTCTTATCGCACGAGTAGCCTATCTAGGATTGGTCAATATATTTTAGTGTGTGGTTTCTGTATTTGAACAAATTTTATACCGTTCATTCTAGTGATACTTGCCAAGTCTGCGGTTATCTTCTTGGTTCAACTTTCCATTAGTTCTGGTAAAATATTACCAATAGGAACATTATACTCTAAACAAATATTTCATGTGTTTATTCTACAAATGCGTACTCATGTATGTACATATTTAGTACTAGTTTTAACTTTAAACTACGACCCTTGGCGCATGGAGAGAACGTTTTCCTTTGGTGACCAAAAATTGCCATATATTTTGATTACTTTAATTGTACTATTCTCCTGTGACTACATATATATATATATATATATATATATATACGACTTTTCTTACTCTCACTCATTGAGCCCGGTACATGTTGTTTCTATCGATTGTATTATGTTTTACGTAATAATGTAAAAAACTGAACAAATAGCTTACTCTCCTCTATCGACAAATATTACGTACAGATGAGCATCTATCGATTTTTAGACTTTACTCTATACGTCTTTTATCGATCCTAGGAGCAAAAAACTTTTCCACGATTATCAATCTTAAATTACATGAAATTATTTGTTTAAGCAATTGAAAGAACAGCAATATTTTTACGTTTATCTCTGCCATAACTAACAAGAGCTATAACCATACTATTAGTCGATTGAAATTAATGCTCTTCTTTGATCGCACAGGAGAAAAGGACGAACTTGTGTGTCAATATCTGATATGAATTTTTGGACCTTTAGCAATGTCTTCCAGAATTCGACATCAAACTTCGGCTGAAGATATTTTGTATAAATATACCTTTCTGTATATAAGCAGAATGTTAATTTTTGTCGATTGTTTGAACAAAAATGGGGCAAATAAAGGCCGTAACGTTGTTTAATTCGCATTCATCTGAGAAGCTGAAGAAAACTGTTTTTGACGTAAACAGTGCAAAGAAATTTATAAAATTGATAATGGTATTTATTCGATTCAATTAACTCTACGCTCACGAGATAAATAATAAAAAGTTAAATACCACATCACTACAGCAACCTAATTTTTATAAAGATATGTGCCCGATTGAGGGGCGGGGTACTCAAATGAACACATTACGCAACCACCGTAGTAAATATAGATAATAGACAAATGTAGTTATTTGCAATTTTTGCACAAAGAAAGGTACGCACTTTCAACTTTCAGTTCGTATAGTAAACACAGCAAGCTCCCAAACCGAATAATAAAGCCAACTTCTAGAACCACGAACCTAAAATAGAACTGTAGAAATTGAAGTAACAAAAGAGGATCAAAATTAAAAATAAATTGAAAATTGATATCTCTAAGTTCAACATTGTAAAAAAAGATATTAAATTCCTGCCATTTAGATCGCAATCGGGTAATCAATCTAGCACATCTATGTTTGATATCTTAAGCATCTTTTATTTAGTACTAGAAATTTTTCTGAAACGCATATGAGGAAATACAATTTTTACAGTGAAATAATGCAATGGAACACCAGATATACTTGAAATTTGACGAAGAATTCCTACTCGAACAAAACAAATAAATATCTGAAAACATGTGAGTAGGGTGTGTGAGAAACCATGAAACACGCGAGAAGATTTTCAATAACGAGTGTTAAATTACTAATAATTGTAAAAAGAACTACTCCTGGAGCGGTCTCATTGGCGTTCTCACCAGGATACGGGATATGAGATATAAATGATGCCGTTACTGCTGGTCCCGAGCCCGGATAAAGAAGAAGGAATCTATTTTTTAACCTCTCTTTGTTTCAACTGGTCTTGAGAGGAGTCCACACTGTCTACCAATCTATAATCTGTCCTATTTGACCAAACATTTTTTAATTCTCTTACTAGGCCAACCCCTTATCTCTTCTGGTAACTATGGCTATTAGATTAACCTAGGGCTAGTGACCAACTTCATTTATAACTGTCCGCCAGAGAAGGGTAGTAGTTGCGTTGTCCCGGGTTTTAATGGCTATCCGCGTGTTTGTGTTGTGCAAGCGGACCCATGCGGGGAATGAAAGAGGTCTTGTGAGAAATTCTAATTTTTTGTATAATATTCATAGAAGTACGATTACCATTATCGCACTTTTGCTCTGGTAAACATATTGCATTCTGCACCGAATTCAACAACCCAAAAGCATTCCCAGATGGCAAATTTGGTACGATAGTTGTTCTTTTACGAACCCATTCGTGATTACACGTGCTGCATGTCATAACCTGAATTACAGTTGGAGAACTTTTGAACAACCGAGCTGCAAATAACCCACAGTAATCTGTGTATCGACAGTAAAAGTATATTTATTCGATTGAGAAGTTGGTTTGAAAATCTTACTTAGAATTAATGCCACGTTTTCTATAGCTACGAACTGTTACACCGTCACGGATAAGGTTAGAAATAAGTTCAATGAAAAGTGAAGAAGGTTTATTTTGGTTACAAAATTCTGTATAACTTGCACTATCTGCATATGTCACACAAAATATCTGAACTATCGAACCAAATGCACATGTGTTTGTAAATATTAGTAAAAATTACTATTTCCATTTTTAAGGATGCCGATTACGGGATACTCTATTTTGTAAATAGGTAGTCTTTTTCTTGTCTTCATTTGAATGCCCAACCCTTTCCAGTTTTCGATCTCTGTATTTTGAACAGCTGTGTTATCATTAAAGTAATTTTGCAGGTTGTTTTCTTTAGTTGATTGTATAGCTATTTCTTCGCTTGCCGCGTTTTCAATTCTATACGCATCTAAAAGCTTCAAATGACGAGAATTACCTAAATTTGCTTTTATGTTTTATAACAAAATCGTCTGTCTACTCTTAATAGAATTGTCTCATGATGAAAAGTTCTATTTTTCATCTGATACAAGACGCTTTCAAGTGAGGCACTGGTGGCAGTTGCACTTCCATATTTAAATATGGGTTGCAAAATACCAGACCAAAATGGAAGTAACCTGCAGAAGTTTAACAATTTTAAGACTACATCTGGATAGTAATGCAAATTTCAATGATCTCCATTTTGGGAAGAAGAAGCATCGGCTACGACTTCATCAAAAATTATTTTTACATTTATATAAAATGATGGAGGTGCTGTATCGCTTGTAGTACCTTTGTCTTCAAAGTCAGCAAGGTCATCAGTTGAATCTGGACGTGTTTCAGTTTTTTCATACAGCTCCATATTTTCTAATTCGCTGAGACAACCAGCTATACGAGTTTGCAAATATTGCTAGGCGTCTTCGCATGGATTTTTCAATCGTACAATGGTGTTTCCTGTTTAAATACAAGGAAATTCTGAAGATTTTACGCTACAGTAACTTCAAGTGTTCATAATTTGTATTGGTAACAAGTAGACCAATCGCAAGCATATACAGTTGTTTAAATCTTGAATGGGTAGTAACTTTAAAACATGGCCACTATGCATGAAAAACATCGTTACGAATGCCCTTCTGTATTTTTTGGCAGAGAGCGTCGTAACATGCAGACATATACCTTTGAATTGTGGAGAACTGAGTGAATGACTTAATTACTGCAATCACCCATGACTGATTCATAACTACAATTTTTGGTGGTTTAACTTTCTGGCGTATCCAGTCAGAAAGAAAATGATCAATTGAGTTATCATCGTGCCCGTTCAGATAACATTGAGCTACAGAGAATTGCGACATATTTTTGTTATCGTAAACTATAATTTCATATAAAAATTTCGTTTTTTGTACTGAAAGCAAAGCAAACCTATGTACCAAACCACCTGTAGCATCAATAGATACTTGTGGGAAATCGGTAAATTTGCAATATGTTCGATAGTTATTTGTTTCTGAAATTGAACAATATTGTATATAAAATCTATCATCAAATCCAATATGGCGTATAACTTGATTATGCGGAACTTCTCCCTTTAACAATCCCAGTGCCATTAGTGGGCCGTCATCTAAAAGTTTTTGCTTTCTTGCTCTACTTTTTGCTACCCTCAATACATTTGCACTAGGTATATATGACTTGGTTCGCGTTCTCCATAAGTCATAATCTTATGGGCTATGGAACTACGGATATACGATGCAGATTTACCTTCTTGAATCAGTAGTTTTAAAACGTTTTCTTGACGAATTGCAATTAGCTTTCTCTTTGACCACTGCACGCAGCGACGTTTCCAGCGTATGCGCACTTTATTGTTACATGACTATTAGATTGGTAATCGGACTCATCAAACAGTTTACCCACAAACTCCGATTCACATGACGGACACGTACCGATAATTGTTAGGAATATATTTCCATCTGAAAGAATTTTGTTACGTTTGTAGGCTAAAGAACACAGTAATTTAGTTGCTGCAAAAAATTTCACGTGTACTTTATCTGTCCCTACAAATGGCGTGAGTATCGTATATTCCCGAGCTACATTCGAGCCACCTTTTTGGTAATTCACCTTTTTAACCATATCAGAAAATTCACACTGACTAAAAATCAAATCACAATTACGTTTTTCCCCCACCTCAGATGAATTATTGGAAAGCTTTGTTGGTCCTGTTAGAGAATCAACAACAAACTTGTCCAACGATATATTTAGCTGAGACAACACATTATGTCCATTGTTAATGACAACTAAATAAATATACTTCTCGGTTTATTCGGTGATCCAGTTCTTTCGTCACCCTACCCAGCTAGTCCTACCCCTGATATTGATAATGCATCTCGTATTTGTGCTTTATACCTTGATAGCACTTCTAGGATTTCATTGCAGTCATGGCGTTTTCTGTATGGCATATTTTTATGTAGGTTTCAGGATATGATCCAAAAGCTAGAAATGTTAAAACTTAAGTATCACATATACGTCAGATATTGTTTACACTGTACCAATTTAGGTCAAAAACTCTAACAGCGTAATACTACAATAAAATTGATCGGCAATAAAATTTTACCCCTAATATAGAGAACTCCATAGTATTTAAATATTTAAGTGTTCATACTTTACCGACAATGGTCTTTACAAATACGTGAGTAGGGAATTAATAGGTACAAAACAAAACGTTCTTTAAAAATGCTTGAATGTAAACTAAAGCTCCGTCGAGTATAATAAAATTTATACCGTTCTTTAAAAAATCATATTCCGTTAAAATTTTTAGCAAACCCGGCAAAGATATGGAATAATAATAATTTTATAACCGGCAAGATAAACCAACTCAGATTTGTGTCAGCATGAATTTATGATGTATCTGAAATTAAAAATTGTTAGTTCAGACACGTGGACTACTACAATAGGTCAAACTAGGTCTTATTTTTATAAATTGTATGTATCTTCTAAAATGGCTTATACAGAAGGAATACACGTTTAGCAATTAATACTCGTACAGAAAAAGTATATTCTGATTCTTTATGTTTCCTGAATTTTAGGAAGTTATCAATTTACAGTATACGAAAATGAAAGTGGTTGATGTATAATTTGGCGTTCGACTTACAACAACACGAATTGTACATAATAATAAAGATTATCTGAATTTGGAAAATTACTTCTATAAGCTATTTTACACCATCTCCAATAATATTTTCAAGAAAACTTACTAAGGGGAGTGGTATGTTTCGAATTATTGACGGTACATTTGGGCACATTTCGGGTACATTTCCTTGAGGTCAATTTTATAAAAATCTAAACATTGGGGGCAGGGGGTATCAATACTCTAGCCTCTCCTAACGAATTTCATAATAGCTTCCGAAAGACAAAGGTACATTTCGAATTATAGACGGTACATTTGAGTACATTTCGAGTACAATTTGAGAATGCATAAATTGTTACCTCTTTCAAAAATGGAGGATAGGATTATGGACCCCATGAATGCTTGTCTAGAACAAGTTTTACTACCCTTCGACTCTTGATATTTCTGAAAGAAACCCTACTTTTTAAGAAACTGTAAAGTTGAGCAAGGCAAACGTTGTGTTAATTACTAAGAATCGTCAATAAATTTATAAGCGACAAATGATCACTGCAGTTACAGTCGTTAAAATAATAATAAAGAAAATCTATAATGAAACGTTAATGATAATTAGTACGTAGCGAATCTCTACAAATTTTGAAAAACGAAAAACAAGAACTACAATTTTACTACAATTCCTCAAGAATGAAAATGACAACCTCTAAAAGTGATTATATCATAACACAAAAGAAGTTAACAACCATCCCATCATCATCATCATTAGGTCTTCAGTCCTGGAACTGGTTAGACGCTGTAGATGTCAATCCGTGTCGAGCACTAAGAAAGACGTGATACTCTTAATTGTTCTCAGGGGTTCAGGTTAGGAAATATACAACAACAGGCCGAGGGCAATATAATATTTATTATTAACTGTTGAAATACATACAGATATTACTTCACACGTCGTGCCGCTGGTAATAAGCAGCCAACTTAACAATGTTTATAATGTTTTATAATACGCCCAATTAAACACCCCTTAATGCAAACCGATTACAGCACGTGCTGGTGCACGAATTATACAAATTATCTGGTTAAATAAAAGGTAAACACGTTCTAGAAGTCCTTGCAGGTGCAAGTGTATCAATACCTGCCGGTGCGCCGGGTGGCTTCGCCACGTTATCTTTCACTCAGAGTTTACACTAACACCATCGTCAACACCTTAAATTACGCTACAAAAGCATCTTCATTACCCGTAACGATTTATATAATACTTCGCTAAATCTCTAAAACACAACTAGCAAATATCTGCAATTGATATTAACAGAATAAATATCAAAGCTTTTATACTAGAGGTATGTGAACATCCGACCAAATACCTTATAATTAATAAACCTGATACACCGTCGGCATAGACAGCTGGCATAGCCACCTGTATCCACGCGCATCTAAACATCAACTAACTACTCGTCCCCCGATTGACCTTCCTAGCTAAGCAGCCTATATTTTATCAGCAAGGCTGGAAATACCAGACTGATGTATTTACCGCGCAGTGCCTATATTTTAAATAATCTTATGAAATATAAGATTAATATATGTTTACATATATGGCGCGTTACAACGCGTACCATCATTATTTCCTATTCTGAACTAGCCTACACATTTCCCTGAAATTTGCACAATTCAACATCTACCTCCTTTTTCCTATCTCTGCTTGTAATATATCCCATACTATTCCCCAAAAATGCCTTAGAACGCATTCTACTCTTCTATTTCTCTTATTTTTTTCCATAGATATCCTCGTTTCCCTACTATTTCTATAACCTATTTGATATTAACTTTATCTGTGCATGCTATCATCTTCATACAGCTGAATCACAACATTCCAAAACGCTACTACCGTTTAATTGTTTACTTTTCCTACTACCCGTATTTCATAGGCATACTATGCTGTGCTCCACACATATACTTTCAATAATTTTCTTCTTGTTTCTATGTTTGTTGTCTTTCATTACAAGCGCTGTTCTTTCTTGTTAGATGCAGTACGGTCCCCTTCTATTGCTTTACAATTATATATCCTATTTCTCTGACATTCAGTGGTTGTGAGGGGGGGGGGGCTCCGTGGCGTAGTGGTATGTGTGTGACTACTACGCCCAAGGTCCCGGGTTCGAATCCCGACCCCGGACCGCATGAAAAAGGTTAGACAAACATTTTTCACAGAAATACACCCACGTTCGGACGAGAGGTAAAATGGAGGTCCCGTGTGTGAGTATTGTCACGCACGTTCAAGATCCCTATCTTGCTTGGAGCAGCAAGGGTTCGGCAAAATTCCAAATTTTCCAGGTACAAAAAAACTTGCTTCCTGGCCAATGTAGTACCTTCGGGTGGAGCATTGGAAAAATCACATGTAAGTTTGTGAACGGGGATAAGCAGCCTGTGGCCGCCAAGTTCCCCCAGCACTTGAACATTTGCCGATTTAATATTATTTCCAATATATCTTTTCGCACAGTCAACATTAGTTGCAGATATTTCACAACCAACACCTGTAGTTGTTTATAATCATCATCAGATTTATCTGCGTTTATTTTTTTGTCATTAGGTTTTGTCCCAAAACTGGCTGGACACGTACCTGCACTTATTTATATTCTGAGCTAGCCTACACAGTTCCCTGAAATTCACACAACAGCCTATATACAGCTTCGTTCCCCTTCTATTGTTTTCTAATTTTATGCCCTATTTCATCGAGATTCAGTGAAGGGAATTAAGCAGCCTGTGGCTGCCAAGATCCCCAACACAATAGACATTTGTCGATTTAATAGTTTTCAGTAAATCCTTTCACACAATTAACATCATTCGAGAATATTGCCCAACCAATACTTGTAGTTGTTTATAATAATCATCATGTTTAAGTACAGTTATTTTTTTCGTCATTAGTTTATCCATCTTGGGACTGGTTGGATGCGTACCTCCATTGATTTCTATTTTAAGCTACCCTACACATTTCTCTGAAATTCCTACAGCGTACATCTTTCACTATCTGTGTGCAATAGTCTAACCTAGGGTCGACCTCTACTTGTCTTTCTTCCTATTTCTGCTTCTAATATATTCCGCACTATTCCCTCATGTCGTTGTATGTGGCTTATCATCCTATCACTCGTATTTTTTACCGTTTTCCACATATTTATTTCTCCCCCTACCATTTTTCGTAGCTTTTCGTTCTTAACTTTGTCTGTCCAGGATATCTTCATCATACGTCTATAGCACCACATTTCAAAGGCTTCTACATTTTTCTTGTCCGCTTCTCCAACCATCTCACACTAATTGCAATTTGTTAACATGGTAAGAATATGTTTAGAGATTCTCCTATTCCTGTTGTGTATAAGTGGACGTAAAGCACAGATTCGAATTGCGTAGGTAAGAGTGATGTTTACTTTTCCCACTTACAAACACAATTTTTTTACATAAATTGATGGCGATATAATTTTACGATTGGAGAATAAAAATAAAATTAAATTTTCATAGTAATAAACTTCTATTGAATATAAATAGCCAAGGAATAAGAAACTTGTATAAAATTAAACCTCGATTAATAACTAAAAAACATTGTGGAACTTCAGAGAAAATCGGATCTATCCGAAACTGTTCCCCAATTTGTACTAAAAATACCGCAGAAATTGGGTATACACTACAAGCCTGTGAAAAATTATTACATCATTTTACAATTTGTAAAAGATCCATATTCGCACACCATATATCTAAACACGTCTCAGTAAAGGATGTTAGCAATAGCATCATAAAGTTCAAATTGCATACAAGTACTTAAATATAGTGGAGTATTTCATGCTTTCAAAACGTAATTAAAGAAAAAATGAAATTTAACAGAACCATGCACTTTAAACATTTACCTTGGGAAAAATATAAATACCATTAATTCTGATGACCAACACTTCAAACGTTAAGATTCCGACTTAATAAAAATATGCGGCTATTACTCACCTTCGTTAACATAAACAATCTTTGACTGCAGCTCGCACCGAATAATAATAAATAGATCTAAAAACGTTAATTTAGAGCATTATCCGGGGTCAATCGATTTTATAGAAGCAAAAAATAGGTATTGGCTGCTTGATTTTTCTAGGCTAATGCAAACTGTTAAAGTATTTTAAATATATTTTTAAAATGATTAATTTTCACACTGCTAGCACACTTTTCCGCGTCAATTTATATAAATTAAGAAAATATTATACGACTTGCTAAATACATTAGTTTGTAGAAGATTGATACATCTGAAATATCGTTCTATTCTTAGTACTACAGTAAGAGCCAAAATATACACTACCGGAGCATAAGAAAGAATACATTTTTACTTACATGTATTTTGAAAGTTATTTTATTTTGTAATTACCTAAAACTATAATGTATCTGCTACATATATGCACCATTGCGCAGTGGGCAGTCTCCATAACTGTCACGCAGATTTTGAAACATATCGAGGAAAATAGGTTGCGGCAGATCCCTGGCAAAGGCAAACTTCGTGGTTGATTTGTACCGCTGAACAGTTTCTCTTTAACATTCCCTACAGGTAGGCATCAGGTTGTCAGATCAGAGGAATATGACGGAATTTTGAAGTCAATTCCACTGTAAATACTCCCTGTATGTTTGTTGTGGTTTGTTTAGTATTCTTCTTAATCTTCTTTGGGGATTAAACCACCTAGGATCGTTTTCAAAATTTTGAAAACGATCCTAGGTTATGGATCGAAACGTTAATAAAGATAATTTTAAAAACTATGAGTGGTTAAATTTTGAAAACGATCCTAGGTTATGGATCGAAACGTTAATAAAGATAATTTTAAAAACTATGAGTGGTTTAATCCCCAAAGAAGATTAAGAAGAATCAATTCCACTGGATATGATTCGTCCTAGAATATTTTGTTGCATCATATCCAGAGCTGTGAGCAATGTGGCACATCACGCCGTTCAGTCCTGTTTAAACCACTGTCTTATTCATCCGAGGATTCCTAGCATCCCGAACAAATGGCGTGATTTCAGGTCTCTGGAATAATCCTGAGTAGTATGAGGTATACCATAAGCATCGTTATTGAAATTAGCACACCTTTTGCTGACACTGCACACCATATTGTAACGTATTTAATTTTCGGCGAAATTAAAACGTCTAGATTTTACATTCTTTGAATTTTTCCTTTTTTAAGTAATATTTAATGTAGCGGCTTTACAGCATTTGTTTTTTATTGGACATATGAACCGAAAGATTATTTCTTTTCAGTCTCATTAGAAAATTATTCTGTGTTATTTGAAGTTCAAATCTGTCAACGTTTCTGTCGGTTGGAATTGAATGTCCCGTGTAGATAAGCACATACAGATAATGCATGCGCACTGGTCAAAAAACCGACATTATAACGTACATCAATGTTTGTAGCCATTATTGTTGAAAACGTGCTGGGTTTCAGCTAAAGATGCTTGGTAAAACCACAGCATGGTGGCATCTGTTCCCCATTTAATATACAATAAAGATGCTCACAGACACGTGAGGACATCTGCTTTCGTTAGTGGAGGAGAAAGTGAATTATCATTTGGCGAAAATAATATGAATTATTATTTGGAAGAAACAATTTGAATTATTAATTGGAAAAAACTACAATTATTTTAGTCATAAAGCAAAATTCACTCAGTCGTGGCGATTTGGAATTAACGTGGTTAATCATTATAAAGTTGAAAATCGGTTAAGTTCAATATGCAAAGATAAAACAAGTCCTACAACGTTCGAAACTGTTATAAATTTTTGTGGTGTATTTTATTTGAAGATAATATTTATTTAAAGTTCGATACTGTTTACTGTTGGCTTTGAATGAATATTGGAAGATAAGCTAAATAGACTTCGAAGTCGTTTTGTCAGGTATCTAAGCATTTTTAGGTTATGAAATAGATTTCCAAAGTGAGTCATAAAACTGAAATCTAATGCACCTGTTTTATTTTTATCGTTAGAGATGATGAAGAATTCATAGTTTAAATATAATGAATGAATTGTTTAATAATCGCTATTCTTGCAATTTAACTGTAGAGTTAAAAAATTTTAGCCTTGCTTATAATGCAAACACATTATTTATTTCGGTTTGTGATAAGTGAAAACACATGGTGTTTGTTCAAAAATACACTAGAGTTCCAAGTTATAATTTCCACCTATGTTACTTTTTATACTATAAACTGTTTATTATAAGTCTTTATATCAGTAATTCTATATGAAGAATTTGTTTCTTGGTTAACACATTTTTGAGAAAGTGAAACGTGAATAAAAACCACTACCGATATTTGGCCTTTTATTCAAATCAATATGATTGTAATTTTGAAATTCTTTTAAGTGAAAGTAAATATTTAATGAACCTGGTCTAAGAATCAAGAAGTGAACTTGATTAATTAAATTGTTAACTTGGAAATACGAACTCTTGACTTTATTATTATGTTTAATTGGATTGGTCTTTTGTTTGTGTCGGGAAAGAATATATGTAATACTTTGAGGAGCTCAATACATAACTGAAGTAACGGTAATGGAATTTGGGGTTGCCTTCTATGATTTGTGTTATGGGAGCTGTATCTATAATTTATAGTTTTGGTTTTTGAGGGAGCAGAAGTGGTGTCTCGAAATATGAGTTTGGTTGCGTGACTTTCTTTTCGGAATCAACAAATTCTTAGGTTAGTAATCAGACTGATTCAGAAAATATTTGTGAAAAAGTGTTGATAATTTATTTATATATCTTGGGTTAATTGTTAGAGGGTAAAATTAATTTTATTTATGTTTAAGGATGCGGTGATGCCCTTTTTTCTTCTAAAATTTGCAACAGTAAAACGCACAGGTCAGGCAGAAACAGAAAGGACCGCAAGGTAAGAACCTGCATGAACCACAATAACATATAAAAACAGAAAAAAACTTAAAGGTGCCGTGTTAACCACGAACGCGGAGAGTGGGGTGGTTCACATAGACAAATAAAGGATATCGCCATCGAATTTTTATTGACAATAAAAACCAAAAAAATTTTATTTAAAAAAGGTTATATCCTAAGGACAATTGAATAACACTACTAGAGTCTTTGTAGTGCATAAATAGATAAAGAAAACCGGCAAATTCGAATCCAATCGCAGTCGGTAATCACATATTTATAAAATCTCTTCTGTATAAACTAATATTACTACTATTAAATAAAGCGAGCATATACTTTCAGAAAGCAAAGATTATCGATAACGAAATACATTTGCGGTGTTATATCAAACAATAAAGATAGATTGAAGTACTTTGACTTAAACCAAATACCCTAATAACATTCTACAGGGTGTGGGTGTTGAACAAGCACTTGTTTCAATTGTATTAGAATGAGTTTTATAGGAACAAATGGAGTTATTAAATTATAATGCACGATTAGGGGAGTCTTTTATAACAGATAGTTATACAAAATATGGAAATGGAAGAACATTGTAAATCGAATGAAATAGCCAGGAATGCAAAATTGAATGTAACAAATTTTGAGCCAAACTCTTACTCTCTCATGAACTGAACTTTAAACTAGTCGTTGGTACAATAGGGTGTAGGTAACATTTCCTTTGCGCCCAATTTTGTTTCACTGGAGCTGCTGACGTGGAACATACACTACTTTTCACTGGCGCCCAATACCACCGACCACCGATATATGTATATGTACATTACATATCGCCACGCGCTCAGATGTAGCGGTTTCTGGACGATAATGTTTGGCCTCTCTAAACCAAGAAAACATCCAAATGAATGTGACTTTCGTAGAACTAAACATCGACCAAGAAGTTCGAATCTTCGTACACCAGAGTCAAAAATGTGTACAACATGTAACCATGGCTTATTTACCATGTTCCGTTAATCGTAGACCCTACCTGTATGCGGTATGAAAATCCACCAACGACTTTAAACAATTGGAGAAGCGTCGTATTCATGCTGTTCAATTTCAAGGACATTCGCCGAAGATTACCTTTTTGGTGATTCCATCACTTGATTGATGACACGTCCACGATTTTCATTTGTGGACACAGTCACTGGCTAACTGGACCTTCCTTGTGTGCAGAGTTTTAGTTCTATAATTAGCGATATGAAGTAAATCGGATGAAATGGTTTAAATCAATGTGCTACTGGGTATGAAAATTATGAATTAATAATGAGATATGTAATAGGCCAGTGCTTATGTAGTAATAAATCAATGATGCATAAATGAATTTAATCAAAATGTAGACGACTAGAAATTTCTTGACTTAAATTCAAAATATTCAAGCAAGACATTCGTTAAAAGTTCCTACGAATTTTCGGTACACCAATTCATAAAATTTTATGTTTCCCAAATAACGACTTTGTAATTATTCTGGTAAAAAAATTATTAATACTTTCGGCAGTTCGTTTTTAGTATGCACTTATTTGACAAATTTATAAATAAAGTGGGCACAAAGTATCTTTTGTATCACTTTTGTAGGTATTTGTATTTGCAGACTTCGACGATAACTTAGTTGACAAACTATACTTGTATTCCCAAAAGTACAGTTTATGGACTATTGATACATATAACTATAATGAAGTCACAATCGTAACACTTTTGAATAACAACACTCTAACTTATCAAAATAAAACAGCATTAGATATATACTAGCGTGTCAACTGTTAAGGTTAAACATTTTAAATTCGGCCCAACAGTTTTGTTTGAGATAGATTAAGCATTTTCTACACATGTTATTAGTCGATTGAGTCATACTTTGGTTCGATCTACTTATTCGTATTTTAAATTCAGGCTGAACCAAGACAGATGTCGGCCAAACTCGAACGCGATCCGATTCAGTCTTAGGAACGGACACGATAGGGCTAATTATTGGTGCAATATGCTTATTATTGGTTTCAGCTGGGCTTAACTTCGCGCTGCAAATACAGAGCGTCGTCCAAGTGGGTGGTTAATTTTTAATTAACCGCCATTTACAAAATTTGTAGTTATCTGTCGTGTAAGAGTCAATTTGGGAGGGATTTATATACGGCATTTATGATATAAAGTTACTACAAACAAGGGAAGTGTGTTTCAGACACAAAATATGATATGAGGAAATTAAAAAGAACAATACTCTAGCAAAAATCGCTATAACAGAGTTACTAAGGAAATTTGAAAAAACGGTATGTTTATTGTAGTAGTAGTCGTACTCCAAAAAATATTGCATGTTGATGTAAGTGAAATTTTGGCGGAAAATAAAAAAAATTATTATTTGAGTACACCAACTGCATATTAAACTCAACCTTGCAAACATTTTTACCCACACATTTAAGTTACCAGTATATAAAATACAGTAACAAAAGAATTGAAATCAATCGATCGTCAGTCGCTAGGTACGGTCGCAAATTGTACCTTGTAAAAAGAGAAGAATGGGGATTTCTTTAAAAAAATACTTTTTTGTGACGAAGGGTAGTTTGATCTGGGGGATACGTTAAGAAACAAAACTGCAGGCTATAAGATGAACAAAATCTATAACTAATATTGAAGAAGTCACAGCAACTGCAACGGGTAATAAATCGTTTAGTACGGTTTGTTACAAGTTAAATAGATGATAAGTACCTGAATTAATTTTACTCTAATGGAGAATAAGTGGTGTAATAGTTAATTAGTGCACCGGCTAGTTTTCAGTGGTGCCGGGTGGGTTCTATAAGAGCAAATAACGTTTTGGGGAATACAAATTCTTTTACACCTACCTATCTGTATAATAAATCCTTGAGCGCCAACCCACCTGAAAAGAATCAACACTAATTAAGCCTCTCTGGAAGATTGGTGTTCCGAGAGACGATTAGCGAATTTTACTGCTGTTCGATGTTGACAGAGCTTCGATTTACACCTTTCTTTCTCCATCTATTAATCTACTATAAACACAAATGAAAAAAACTTCACGTTTTGTACAGTTAACCTATATTATCAAACATGAGCTACAAGACAATAAATAGTAACAACAAAAACAAACAAGAATTATAATCTACCCTAATTTGGGCAAATCAGCGTTTAGCTTTAAAACATAAGATTATTAATAACAAAACTTCGTCAAAATTTAAGGAATGTAATTTTTACTAGCTAACTTCCTTCTAAACAAACGAGCTTTTATGTATACAAATTGGATGCCCTACGTTCGAAATTTACGGAGGCGTGCACTAGCATTAGTAGCTCTTTGTAAGAACAAGTTCCACAGGAGTATGAATATTAACAATCAATTTCAATTCTTAGACACAACCAACGAGTTGCGATGGCTATAATTCAATTAAACTTACACTTGTTTTGACTTCATTCCTTCAAAATTGCATCCACTTCAACGAACAGAACTCACGGGTAAAATTCGATCCAGTTGTGCAACTCAACAGTGATTACTTTTCCTACGAAACCGGTATTTGATGTATCTCTCCAATCGCCGATAGTCTCGATATTTGAAATACCATCCCGTAACTTATCGTGCCTGTCGCTTGCAAAGCGTTCGTGTTTTGAGAGCTGTATGATAATCTGATCCGAACTGATCCCATCCTTATAATTTCCGGGGGTTTTATAATTATGTTTCAGGAATATCGCACGCTGTTTTTCGTTCTCACGGAGTAGTGCGTCTAACTGCATTCGTAAGGTTGAGGTCAATGCCTTCTCTTCCTGTGACCGTTCAATTTCTACCATGACGACGGTTTATTTGAATCCGAGTGAGCTCTTAATCCCTCCCACGGTTTACGAGTAACGCATTAATTTTGGTGGCGGGTTTTATGCCTATTGTGATTGTAAGATATGTCGATCTAATTGCATGATTAAATGGTTTGTTTTTGAAGTCGTTATTCGCCGCGATCTATTTGTATTTTTCTAAATTGAATACGAAGAGTGTAAAGTCCCGATCGTTATTAACGTTTGTATTCAATAGATTGGGAGCTTTTGTGTTAATTTCTGGATTATAATTTAATATTGCATTCAAATAGCGATGTTATTAATGTAAACTATCAAAGCTTCTATAAATATTTCAAGCTGCTGTTGTACTAAAAGCTCATTTAACAACTGAAATTCCTAAATTCTTTTTACTACCTAATGTTTGCTTAAAGTAACGGGCTCGCATTACAGGTTTTTGGTCAAGAGGTGTAATTGGCTCGTATTATTTCAAAAAGTAACGGCAACAGAAAATCGATATAGAAAATTTTTAAAAAATTTGCGATAAGGATTATATCGTGACAAATATCTAGATATTGTCACTTGTCCAATTTCACATTATTTTCAGTATTGACAACCATTTTTTTATTACTTTAGTTCAAAAATTATTAGGATCTAAGCAATTACTGCGTTATGCTCCAACTTCAAAAAGTAACCGCAAATTTGAACGTCCCTTATAACGCATAAATAATTTTAATCCCGCACAGCGTTGCTGTCCGTTGAGTATTACATTCAAATAACGAACAAGACACGTATAGATCCAATCTAGGTATAGCACACTTGTTTTTTCTCCAAATATCTTGAAAATTTCAAATTGCCACCAATGCTTTTCCAGGTCCTAAAATAGTATATCGCAGTTTTAAACAGGCAGTCACCAACACCCCTTAAACATTTAATCATGCGTTTTGAAAAAATCTTGTTCGTGTCCAATAATTTTCAGCAATAAAAGGTTTCCTCGGAATTTTTGTTCTCAGTGACAACCGAAAGATTCTTCTACTGAAATTCATTTAAATGAAAAGTTGTGGCAGCTTTGCAACATTAATAGAATTATTTATATTGTTACAGCTATACTTTCAAGAAGTGTCTCATCTGAGTTAGAGTTAATCCATCAAACTCTAAAAGTAATCTAACACATGCCAACAAAATTTGGTAAATCACATAATAACCTAATAGTTTAGAAATACGCAATGGCTGTTATTCAGACCACCATTCGTGCCAAATAATCTGTTGACAGCTGTCCCTAATTATAAAACATTTATCACTAATCAGGTAGGTACAAAAACCACTAAGCATTATATAATGTAAACAAACTTTGAACGGTGTTATTTTTATTTCAAGTTTTATAGTAAGCACGTGTTCCAAGGCTCTAAATGAAATATTCTTCAAAACTTTAATAACTATTATTACGTATACAAAGGTAATATACCGATTACATTAATTGTGTAACTACTAGGGTCGAAGATTTTCAAGGTAAATAGCTTATCTCTACTTATTTCTATAATTTTTGTACCAAGCATAATCATATTTCTTTTCAATAGTTTCTGTATAGTAAATCCCACTAATAGGGTTAGGTTATTTCCTATAGAAAATATAGTTTTTAGCTTGCATGCGTTTTTGATCTAAGGAAGAATTATTTCTAAATCATATGAAGAGTATTTCACAACTTCATATTAATATTTTAACTGATGCTTAAGAATTGGTGATAGATTGGTATTATCGCAAAGAAAATTATGTTTCAAAAACCAAAACTAAACCGAATGGTTTCAGGGTACGCATAAAGGTCTTGAGGTGACTCGCTACGTGCTCTAATTGAAATTCTTTGACGGGTGACCTCCGCTTTAATATCTGTTTTATAATGAGTCTATCATATAATTTTATGGTATGGCTTGAGGTTTAAAGTCTACAAACCCACAAATAGATATGGTCTATTATTATCGGCGCCAATGACTCCGACAAACGTTTTCAAATAATTTTTATTTGTTACTCGTTAGTAACCTGCATTTTTTGTGTTTCGATGCAAATTTAGCAGACATTGTTTCATAAAAGAAAAACAATTTTTTAAGGTTTATGATGTTACTCCCAACTTTCTTACTTTAACGACGGGGTTACATTAAATTGAAGGGTACGGAGTTGAAGCTCTGATTGGTAGAGGATTATTTTCGCAAACATATTTAGTAGACATCGTTTCGTAAAGGAAATACAATTCTTTAAGAATTGCTACTTCACCCTTCTACCCTTATTTTAACGACGGTGGATTGAAGCTCCTTTAGGTAGATAATTGTTCGCGCAAACAAAATTAGCAGACATTGTTTCGTAAAGGGAAAACAATTTTTTTTTTAATTAATTACTTTACCTCTACCCTTAATTTAACGACGGTGGTTACATTGAATTGAAGGAATGTTGAATTGAAGCTTTTAAAACACTGAGGATGACGTTTAATCCGCACATTAATAATGTATAATAGCCACACTTTCCATTTCGAATGGACCTGCACCTTGCCAAAGTTCTAGATTACTAGAACGGGTAAAATGGCTTGCGTGTTCTAATGAACTAAAGAACCAAAGTAGTAGGGTCGTTAGTGAGGAACCAGACTAAGACAGGTTCCCGAAAGAGGGCAATAGCTCTTTCGGTACTTAGATTGGCAGAGACCATAGGGATCGGCACGGCAGTCTAAGACACACTACCGCGATTTGGAAGGGAACGGGAAACCACCACATTACCTCCCAAGTACACAGCGTACTTAAATTGTAATAAATAGGGATAGGCAAATAGTACATAGCTTATACAAAGAACAAACAGCAGTAATAGAATTAGAGGAGGAACGTAGAGAAGTAAACATTAGGAAAGGGGTGAGACAGGTATGTGTCCTATCCCCATTAATTTTTGACTTGTACATTGAAAAGGCAATGAATTCCGTCAGATGTAGGAAGACAATTGGAATCACTATGCAAGGACAAAAAAATTGATATGCTTAGATTTGCAGATGATATAGCGGTATTAGCATCTAGCAAGAAGAGTTAGAAGCTGCTCTTAATGAAATGGAAACGGTTCTAACAGAGAAATACGGTATGAAAATTAAAACTAAAGTACTAGTATGCAAAGGAGGGGAAAATAAATCAAAAACAAGGACACAAATAGGTAACAAGAACTTACAAGAGGTTAAGGATTTCCACTACCTAGGAAGCCAAATAACGCAAGATAAGAAACGCGCAAAAGATATAAAACAAAGATTAGTACAAGGTCGGGCTACATTTAACAAGAAAAAGCAACAACTGTGTTCAACGACAACAAACATAGAAACAAGGAAAAGATTGCTTAAAACACATGTGTGGAGCACAGCACTGTACGGCTGTGACGCCTGGACAGTAGGAGAAGTGGAAAAGAAAAAGGTAGAAGCCTTTGAAATGTGGTGCTACAGACGTATGATAAAGATGTCATGGACAGACAAAGTTAAGAACAACGAGGTACTAAAAATGGTAGGGGAAGAAAACAATATGTGGAAAACAGTAAAAAATAGTAGGGATAGGATGAGAGGCCACATACTACGGCATGAGGGAATAGTGCGGAATATATTAGAAGCAGAAGTAAGAAGAAAGAGAAGTAGAGGTCGACCTATGTTAGACTATTGCACACAGATAGTGAAAGATGTAGGCTGTAGGAATTTCAGAGAAATGTGTAGGCTAGGTCAAAATAGAAATCCATGGAGGTACGCATCCAACCAGTCCCAAGATGGATAAACTAATGACGAAAAAAATGAGGAATCTTGGCAGCCACAGGCTGCTTAACCCCCATCACATACTACTGAATCTCGGTGAAATAGGGCATATAATTAGAAAACAATAGAAAGGGAACCGAACTGTATATAGCTGTGTGGGAATTTCAGAAAACTGCGTAGGCTAGCTCAGAATATAAATAAGTGGAGGTAAGTGTCCAACTAGTTTAGAGATGGAAAAACTAATGACAAAAAATAAGCGCAGATAAATCTGATGATTATAAACAACTACACGTGTTGCTTCTGAAATATCTGCAACTAATGTTGACTGTGCGAAACGATATATTGGAAAAAATATGAAATCGGCAAATGTTCAAGTGCTGGAGGAACTTGGCAGTCACAGACTGCTTACCCCCCTTCACAACCTCACATGTGATTTTCCAATCCTCCACCCGAAAGTAATACGTTGGCCAGGAAGCGAGTTTTTTTACCTGAAAAATTTTGAATTTTGCCGAACCCTTGCTGTTCAAGCAAGGTAGTGATCTTTAACCTGCGTGACAACACACACACGGGACCTCAATTTTACCTCTCAACCGAACGAGGGCGTATTTTTGTGAAAAATGCTCGCTTAACATTTTTCAAGCGGACCGTGTCGGGATTCGAACCCGGTTCCTTGGGCGTAGTAGTCACACGCATACCAACTACGCCACGGAGCCGCCTCACCCTTCACAACCATTGAATGTCGGAGAAATAGGGTATATAATTGTAAACAATAGAAGAGACTCAAACTGCATTTAACAATAAAGAACAGCGCCTATGATCAAATAAATAAACATAGAAACAAGAAGAAAATTGTTGAAAGCATATGTGTGGAGCACAGCACAGTATGCCTATGAAATACGGGCAGTTGGAAAAACAGATAGAAAAACGGTAGTAACCTTTTGGAATGTTGTGCTTCAGATGTATAAGGATGAGAGCATGGGGAGACAAAGTTAATAACAAATAGGTTATAGAAATAGTAGGGGAATAAAGATATCTGTGGAAAAAAAAAGGAAAAATAGAGGAGCAGAATACATTCTAAGGCATTTTTGGGGAATAGTATGGAATATATTACAAGCAGAGATAAGAAAAAGGAGGTAGATGTAGACCTAGATCAGATAGTGATATATGCAGACTATGCAAATTTCAGGAAAATGTGTAGTTTAGTTCAGAACAGCAAACAATGACGGTACGCGTCTAACCAGTTCCAGGACTGAAGACCTAAAATGATGATGATGCGCCACATTTTGTGTGCCACCGGTTTTAAATGTGTGGATGGATTTGAGTGTTGCTAACTTCACGCGGTAATATGTTTCTATTGAGCGTTGTATAAAGTACAGCTTCTGAAGACCCACTGCTATCTCCCATTGCCCTGCCCAGAAATAGACCCTCTAACTACGTCGGAAGGCTGCCTTTCCTGTAACAAATTCTTTTAGTTAGTCACCCCGTCACCCAGAAGTGTAACTACGAAAAATCAATTACAATGGTAAAACAGAAATAGTCATAGGTTGTAGCTTAAGTACGATGAGTTTCCAGAATGCCTAGAAACGTTTTGCATAAAGACCTATTTTGAAGACTTTCCAAATCCCCGATTTCCAGTACTGTGGGTGCCTCACCAATATTTTTTAAAAGTAGGCACCGCTGATCATGTACTATAGTCCATTCGCTTTAACTTTAGGATGACATCAAATGTAGTAATGAAGTGTTGACAACTGTATACAAATGAATACTTAGAATTACGCTTGAAGGATATTGCCATTTAACACAAAGGTTGACAGTTCTGTACGGGGTTGCCACCAATTCCTCTTGCTAATGGAAATATTCGTATGTCTTTCATTAAATAAACTAAAAATTTAAACTAACATTGGCAATGTTGCATTTTATCCAGTTGTGATGTCATCCTAAAGTTAAAACGAATGGACTATAGCAACGATGCGTCAAGGGGTGGTTGTAACCGCTACATTAAATAATATTATATAGCGCGTCGTAAACGATTCGATGGAAAATTTTCAAAATTTTTACATGCAATCAATCTAAGTCTAAAGCAATATCATCCATCAGGAAGTATTCATAATAATATCACACAGTTTGCACTCCTACACTTAGATAATTACAGCGCGTTCACTGTTAAATAGAAAATTAATAAAATTTCTACAACACCCCTCTAAAAATCTATAAAATATCATTCACAACAAACGGTGCATCAAATTCAATTCTGGATGGAGGGGATTGCAGTTGCAATCCTTATACTATAAAATATAACACCTCGTAAGCAGTTCTATAGAAAATCTTAGAATTTTACGTGTATACCCTTTAGGGTCCATAACAATATCATCTATCAACAAAGAGGCTTTAAAGCAAATCTTGACGAGGATTGCAAAACGATACTAAAAAAAACTGTAGCTCGTAAACGGCTAGATAGAATATCTTGTAACTTTTCACATGTTATCTTTACCATCTTTAGCTTTGCATAACGGATCATACGAACAGCCGAAAACATTTCTTTATCGATACGCAGGAAGTTGTGTAAATTTAGGCTTTGAAGCGACCCGTTATTAATAATCTCGTCAGTAAATCTAAATCAAACGCGCACATTCGTTTAATAAATGAATTTTAAACTTATCTACATGAAACTTAGAGTTTTAATAAAATAGCACCGATTTTATATAGGTACTTACAATACTTCACAACTACTTTATCAAACTATAGTTACTATAACTTAATAGATATAAAATTGTAAATAACAATCAATCACATAAAGAATCGATTAATTAATTAATCGACCTCTTTATGTGATTGATTGTTATTTTATTGGAGTGAGACTTGTTGGACAGTCGAGTCAGAACATATTTTCGTGTACGTTAGATTAAACTAGGTCTGGTAAATTTGTTACGTTATTCATTTGGGGTTAGGGTAGTACGAAAAACAAATTTCTTAAAGTTTTCCAGCAAATAATAAACTTATATTAGAAATTAAAAAACATTCAAAGTTTGCTTGTGGTCAAAAATGACAGGCATTTCCAATGTAAACTAATTACCGCTAAATTTAGATCGTAGATCACCAATACTTGTTTAGAACGATAAAATTAGTCAGGCCGTAAGTTACATGTCCCCCATATTACAAATATATATATAAGAATAAATGTAATTATTATGTCTTTGCGATAGTATGTTACATTGTATTAAGTGAAGGTTATAATTAAAGGTTAATCAGAGTTCATGTCAGAAATAAGAAAGGAAGCGACTACTTAGTATTCCAGACGCAACCTGATACTGCAGGTGCAGAAACAATGAACTGCAATAAAGCAGTCTTAATTAAAATTACGTAGAATAAAACATTGTATGATTATCGAGAAACTCCAGACAGCAAGATCTGCACTTTCCCACAAGATGAAGTGAAGTCAGACGTTTCATAAATACTGTGAGAAAACCTTACTCGTCAGGCAGTCTTCAAACTTCATAACTTTAACATTGTTGGTTGTTCAAGCTACCAATTATAATGATTGATTATTGATTTAATAAAATATTAACTTGTATTAGTTGTCAAATTCAATTACTTAATGTTTAAGGAACATAAACGTTCAAGTATTGTAAAGAAAATAAGTCATTTTTTATAATTAAAACAAATGATAGGTGTTTTTAAAAATAAATATTTTTAAAAAGAGCTCCCAAAGGCCAAAAACCTATCTGGCGCAGACGGATCGGATTTCAGAAGGGCACTAGCAATTCCAAAATCGAAAAACTAGTAACCATGAATTTCAATTCTTAACTGGAACAAGAACATAAAGATTGGACGAAGTACAAAATCGAAGTAATCCAATACAGAAGGAAGACTATGGAACTGGTAATCAAATTATTGTGAGTACCTATAGTTTATTTTCCTTATCATTTTTCTAAATTGCAATTGAAACAAAAGAGTTTTATATACACATTTTATGTACAATTTATTACTGAAATAATTATTCCGCAAAAGCCCAAACTTGATGAGTTTATAACAAAGATTTATAATTATATACGTTTTATGAGTCAATTATTCAGCAAAAGTCTGAAATTGATATAATTATAGCAGAGGTTTATAATTACACGCAATTGAAGTAGCAGTAATTGTTTCTTTAATTAACTTTAGTGCAAACTTGACTAAGGTAACAGAGAATAAATAATTTATAAAGATGAATTCTGAAAACTTAAGATTATATTTGGATTCGATTCCAATACGACGGTAATCAAGCTTTGTTCATATTCATCACTGCGTACGAAACATTTCTAAAGAGTTTTTACAAACAAGGAGACCTCGAAAAGAACATGCGACTTTTAAGATTGATCCTGCGTAAACTAACGGGCAGAGCTTTAACATTGATAGCAAGTAGGGATGACTTAACAGACTGGGAGGACTATAAAAAGATATTGATAGTGTATTTCGGCGACCAGCGCAATATGAAATGCCTTATTAGGGTCTTATTGAATTTAAGAATGGAACACAATCAATCACCATGTCAATTTGGTATGCGATGTCAAGATGTGAAAAATTTAATTTTAACCAAACTGAAATTAGAAGAATCGGACCCTAGCGTACGTTTAATTAAAACCAAAATGTACGACGAAATGGCTTGAGATACGTATATAAACGCGTTACCTGAGCGGTTATCGGACAAAATAAGATTTAGAAATCCCCAAAACTTATGTATTATAAAAACAGATTTTACACTCCAAATATTAACAAAAATTACCTACCAATTAAAACTATACGAGCAACGAGACAAATACATACACAACCCAAATTTGCATCACTTAACACACCAATAAATCAATCGAGAATTAATAATCCAAACGTAAATAATACACATTCCAATAATCAATTTCGACCATTTCCCAAACCTACATTTACACCCAAGTTTAATCAGAACGCAAATCGAACGTGGCAAACATTCGGCGTAAATTCTAACAAAAATGCACCCACGACGAATAACAACAGCCCCAATAATTATTACAAACTACCCCTTATGAACACTTCATCTGGTAACACCAGACAGAACACTAAAATATCTTAAATTAAATCCAATTATACGCAAAAACGAAACTTAACTTCCAAGGAACTATTTCACCAAGAAGTAGGAGATTTTAATAATCAAGCTATATCCGAGGACACAGAGAATTATATAAATCCAAGTAGAGACGATGAAACAAATTACACTGAAAACTACGAACGTAACAATCCTTACGAAAATTGCGAAAAGGACGATGAAGAAAACGCGAACTCAAATTTTCAGTTGGACAGAACCATATACGATCAGACGTAATAAAGTTAAACAATATTAATCAACACATTTTACCCTATATAGAATACCACATGCTGAAATTATATTATTAATCGATACAGGATCTTCACAAACTTTAATTAGCCCCAAAACCGTACAGAAACATTATTTAAATTTTGTAGAAAGAGAACATTTTAAAATCAAAACCGCGCACAAAACGACACTACACCAGTTTATTGCGAATATACCTTTACCAAAAACTTTTAATGTAAACATAAAACACAAATTTTGTATTTTTGAATTTAACGACAAATACGACGGATTGATAGGCATGGATCTTTTAAGAAAATTAGGAGCGAATATTGATATAAAAATCGATTATTAAGAACAAAACACGGACAAATTCCAATTAAATTCCAAAACAGCAGTATTCAAACCGATCAAAAATAAACCATCGAACCTAGGACAGAAAAAACAAGTAAACGTTTTAGTAAATTCAAACAATGATATAGGAATCATAAAACACATGTCATTTCAACAGGGAGTAGAAACACCCACCGCGTTATTACATATAAAAACAACTACGCCACTACAATAATTTTGAACTCAAACGACTACCCCATACAAGTATCCTTAACAACAATAGAAGTGGAAGAAATGAATTTTAGTGAGATGGAAATCGATGAAGACTCTGAACATAATTCCAACCCCACAGATCACGATAAAATGTTAAAAGAAAATCTAACTAGCATTCGTTTTAACGACAATATTAATACCGAAGAAGGAGGAGCAATAAAAGATTTATGTTTCGAATACCGAGATATATTCCAGGAAGGAGTACCAAAACAGTCAAACAGTATTCAATTAACAGACGAGAAACCGATTTTCACCAAAGCATATAAACTACCTCAAGCAAGTCAGGAAGAAGCAGATAGACAGATAGCAGACTTATTAAATCAAGATATCATTCAACATTCGAACTCACCATGAAGCAGCCCCGTACGAATTGTACCAAAGAAATTAGATGCCTCAGGCAAACGCAAACCGAATGGTTATCGATTACAGGAAACTCAACGAGAAGACTGTAGACGACAAGTATCCATGACCAAATATCACAGAAATATTGGACACGTTAGGAAAATGTCAATAATTTTCGACATTAGACCTCGCCTCAGTATACCACCAAGTGGAAATAGACGACAAAAACATGACCAAAACAGCTTTTACTACACCCAGAGGACACTATGAATACAAACACATGTCATTTGGCTTAAAGAACGCACCCGCCACTTTTCAGAGGGTTATGGGATAATATTTTGAGAGGGATACATAACGAGAAATGTCTTCTATATCTGGACGACATAATTGTATATTCAACGTCACTCAACGAACACATTGAGAGGTTAAGAGAAGTTTTTGAACGTTTAAGAAATGCTCACTTGACAGTACAACTGGAAAAGAGCGAATTTTTGCAAAAAGAAGTAGCATCATTTGAACATATAATAACGCCACAAAGGTGTTATGCCAAATCCAGACAAAAGAAATGCTGTATTAAACTATCCATTACCAAAAACAAACAAAGACATAAAAGGAGTTTTAGGACTCAGTGGATATTATAGGAAATTCATTAAAGGCCATGCATAAATAACTAAACCACTAACAAATTGTTTAAAGAAAGGTAACAAAATCGAACACATACCGGAATTTATTAAAGCAGTAGAGAAAATTAAATGCATTCTTAATCACCCTTTGTTAGAATACCCTGACTTTTCAAGGCCGTTTATATTAACAACGAACGCATCCAATGTTGCTTTAGGCGCAATATTTAGTCAAAGCAAAATAGGTAGCGATAAACCAATCAGTTACGCATTACGAACATTAAATGAAACAGAACAAAAATATAGTACAATTGAAAAAGAACTATTGGCCATAATTTGGGCAACAAAATATTTTAGGAAGGAAATTCTATATATACACAGATAATAGACCATTAATATGGTTATGTAAACTCAAAGAACCCAATTCGGAATTACAGAGTTGGAGGATTAGATTAGAAGAGTACGACTACGAAATCATATACAAGAAGGGAATGAATAACGAAAATGCGGACGCATTGAGCCGAATACAACTCAACGCCATAGAAGATATAGAAGATATAAAAAACAACCCCGGGTATACTACCTGTAAAATTGGAAAGTGTGCAAAACACAGTATACTATTGGACTTTCACACAAAAATTTGAGTCAACTGAATTAAAACGAGAATTTTATATAATTAGAGACAATTATGGCAGACTGAAAAAATCAATGAACACGGCCAGATTTGGAAAAGAGTATGCGATAGAAATGCTTAATTACAAAAGTATAATGGAAGATATACTAAGGAACATAGACAAATTCAATCGATTAATAACAATAGACCAAACCACAAGACAGAAAAAAGAATTATTAACGGATTAGGTAATATTATAAAAGCTATCACTGATAATTTAGACAGTCAAGATGCTAAATGATATGACAATGCAATACAAGAATTGATCAACAACCGGAATAACATAAAAACTGTTGTTAGGAACCAAATTTCCTTAACTCAATCAACCCTAGTAAAATTTAACGATACACTCCAAAAATTAGTAAAGAACTAGAACAGTATAACAAATGGAATACTAACTCTTGAAAGTAGCCTGCAAACCACAATGTTAGGAATGCAAGATTTAATAAGATTTAGCACGATATTTAATCAAATGATAGCAACCCTCACTGTAATTCAACAAATTTTAGCTACATTAAAAAGTGCTGTAACATTTGCTAAATTAAATACTTTACACGCTAGTATTATCGAACTACTTGATTTATTAAACGAATTATTAGGAATCAAATCATTTATGACTCATAGTAAATTACCTTTTCAAGTAACAGAATCTAACATACTCGCATTTTAAAAAAATAGCCATAGTAAAAGGTTATGTAAAGAATTATGAAATTACATTTTTAATAGAAATTCCAACTGTAGAGATAAACACTTACAATTATTGTCATTTATTTGCTTTCCCTATGAAAATTAATAGTCAATACCAAGTCATTATCCCTAAGACTAAGTTCCTTTCCCTAAATGAAGTTAGGTATGGATTCACAAATAAGAAATGCAAAGAAGTGGCAGCCGACCAATACTTATGTCAATCGATAACGACAACGTTTATTCCAACAGATAGCCGTTGTGAAGTGCAATTATTACGATTCTCTGATCATTATGAGAATTGTGTGTCAAAACCAGTACAAATTCGAAAATGAAAATTCACGGACAACAAATGGATTGCTGTATTTCGTCAAGAAGTGATGGTAAGTGATAGTGATAGTAAACGCAACAAAGACGAAAACAGTTTGGCCCTAATTGGAAGCAAAGTAATCACCATAAAAGAAGATTCTTCTTGATCTTCTTTGGGAAGTAAACCACTCATCGTTTTTAAAATCATCTTTATTTACTTTTCGATCCATGACCTAGGTCGTTGTCAAACTAATAAAAACTTCAAGTTTGACATTTATGACATAAATAAAAAGCGACTTTGATTTATTGATGTTCGAAATATTTGTTTCCAAACCTCAAATTATTGAATTTATTTGAAATTACCAATAAAAATTAATCAGCTGATTTCACGTTAAGCGTATTGGCCACCTAAAAAGTCGGCCCAGGGCCGCAATATAAATGGAAGGCAATCGTTCTTTTAAACTTTAAAATTTTCACCTAATGTACTCAAACCAAATATATCGAACATCAATAAATCAAAGTCACCTTCAATTTATGTCATAAATGTCAAACTTGAAGTTTTTATTATTTTGACAACGATCCTAAGTCATGGATCAAAACGTAAATAAAGATGATTTTAAAAACTATAAGTGGTTTACTTCCCAAAGAAGATTAAGAAAAATGCTAAACAAACCACAACAAACATACAGAGAGTATTTATAAAAGAAGGTTGTTATTTGAAATTAAAAAGTGAAATTATTCGGGTATATCGAAACCCAGCAGCGACAAAGAAATTTGCAAATCTGTCCGAACTACAATTCAAGATTCAAACCGAAGACATTGGAACTATCCAGATACCAATGCAACTAAAACACCTAGATCTCGACAATCTCAACCACGCAGTGAAATTAATGGACAATTATAAAAAACATTTAAACGAGTTAAAAATGCCAAAGATATACTATGACAATATCACTGCTTGGACAATTTTATTGATTATTGTATTATTTTTATTAGCCGTATACTTATTGTACAAAATGTATATTAGATATAAGATCAAAGACACAAAAGCAAACAAAGAAACCACAAACGAAACTTTAGGAACAATGAGTTTTAAAAATTAAGTATCAACCCTTTTTTTCATCTAGGTCGGGAGGAGTTACATATCCCCATATTAAAAATACATATAAGAATAAATGTAATTATTATGTCTTTGTATGTTACATTATATTAAATAAAGGTTGTAATTAAAGGTTAATCAGAGTTCATGTCAGAAATAAGAAAGGAAACAACTACTTTGTATTCCAGACGCAAGCTGATACTGCAGGTGCAGAAACAATGAACTGCAATAAAGCAGTCTCAATTAAAATTACGTAGAATAAAACATTTTATGGTTATCGAGAAACTGCAGACAGCAAGATCTGCACTTTCCCACAAGATGAAGTGAGGTCAGAGGCTTCATAAATACTATGAGGAGCCCTGCTCGTCAGTCAGCCTTCGAACTTAATAACTTTGACATTGTTGGTTGTTCAAGCTACTCACTATAGTTATTGATTAATGATTCATTAAAATATTAATTTATAGTATTTGTCAATTTCAATCACTTAATGTTTAAGGAACATAAACGTTCAAGTTTTGTAAAGAAAATAAGTCATTTTCTATAATTAAAACAAATTTGATAGGTGAAAATAAATGTTTTTAAAAGAAGCTCCCAAAGACCAAAAACCTATCTCGTTTACTACAAAATTTCTGTTTTGAAATTTGTACTAACTGAAATTATTTCGAGTTACATAAAAAAGAAACGAACTTCACGGAAACTACATTCTATTCTACTTTTTGTAAAAACAATATTTAAAGATTTTAAAATGTGTTCCAAAACTTCATACTAATCTTGGAAGATGCTCAATCAAAACCTAAAAAGTTGAATGAAAGGCTTTCTCGCCTTTAGACAGAATTCGATGTGTTTAACGTAGGTAATGAGAGCAAGCGTTATAAAAGATAACGGTCTCTTTCCTTGATTATCCAACGATTTCTACTATTCATTGTTTTTACATTAATTAAATATAATTTTAAAACATTGTACACATCTTCATGTCGTCTTCTTAGCAATGGCAATTGATTTTTTCAACGGTAACCATTATAGATAGCAAGCAACTACGACTCCTATAAACGGAATAAAATTGTAATGATCTCATTTTATCAATAACAAAAAACTTGTTAAAAGATGTGATGGGAAAATCGAAGATTATCTAGAAAAATGTTAACACTGTTCAATAATTTCAAATTACGACATATATATTACGTGATTAATTTTTTCCGACAAATAAAGAACACGCCGAGAACGACTTGCATATATGGACAAACCATTAATCACGCGGCAACAGGTACATAACGTTGCGAACAGATAAACGATAACTTGAAGAGGTATGGATTACTCGCTATTATTGCACGATTAAGCAATTGTATACATACGTTCTGTTCAATAGAGCGCGTATACATTTTTTAGTTAAATTAATTTTCCTACCAATTTTTTCAAAAAGCAACTTCCAAGTTAGATTTTAAATTGGTTCAATATGGACAGTATTGGAAATTAGTGGTAAGAAATCAAAAAGAAGCCTGGAAAATTCTTTTTCTTTTACCAATGCCATATATGTAATAAATAAGAGTTAATTCTTGACCATTGAATTATATTTATATTAACAAGAAATTCTTGAGGATTTGGTCACCAATAACATAAAAATTATTGCAAAAGTGCCATGTTATGATTTTCTGCAGAGACCGAACTAAACCATTTCTAACGAGCCATAATAACGGCTCCTCTTTCTCTCCTCTCGCTCTATCCCCCTCTCACTCATCCCCTATCGCTCCACCCCTCTCGTTCTTACCGCTTCTCGCACTTTCCCCTTCGCTCTCTCTCCCTCCCGCTCTCACTCCGCACCAACGATTCCTCTTTCTCGCTCTCTCGTTATCTAGCTCTCAAACTCTCTCCTTCTCTCGCCACCTTCTCTCACTCACTTTTTCCTTCACACTCTTTTGTCCCCCTCTGCCTCAACCTTCCTCACCCTCTCACACTCCCACCATCCCATCACCCCTTGATTTAGACTAGTTCTGGCATGAAATTAGCTTAAACAAATAGGAATATTTTATTCTTCTGATGCTGGAGACAAGTTTCTGAACGCACTAGCACGCATTCTTAGCACAAAAACACGGCCATGTGCTTTATTTAAGCATAAAGAAGTTACCTTGTCATATAAATTATATGTTTGAAACTTATTTTTACTAAAACTTATATACATATTAAAATAGAAGGTTTTATATTACAAAGTTAATTTATAAAATGCCACATATGCTTACTATAAGTACTATTTGGCTTATTATTATTGTGGTGATAGTATTTACTTGACACCTGTCAAATCTATAATATAAAGAAAGGTTTCTGTAATAGTTTAGTGTTAAGGCAATTTTACTAAGCTGCAATTCTTAATTGGAATTTCGTATTAAATTATAATATACACTGGAGAAATGCTCTTGGTCGGATTTAGAATTAATAGAATTTATGTTGCGTTGAATATGTATAGTTTCCAATGCATTTCTTTTGTAATCGTTTATTTCAGTACCCAAAATTTTAACATTTTTAAAGTCAACTGGTGTAACATTTCAATTGCATGGGCAGCGAGTGCTGTACTTTTTTTGTTACTCGTTTGGATCGAATATTTATGTTCGTAAACTGTCTTATGAATGTACTGCTTGGTGTTTCCTATGTAACTTCCGGAACAATCAATACAATTAATTTTGTAAACCGAATGTGTTTTATTTTTATTTTCTATTGTAGGTTTTAGTAAAATTTCGTAAAATTATTAGGTTTGTGTGTTACCTGAATACTATGAAACTCCAAACATTTTTTAATTTTTTCTGATAGCCCGGGTGTATACCAATTCCTATTATTGTGTCTTTCTAATTAGTTTTACTACTATTATTGGCATTATTAAATATATTATGTATTTTATTTCGAATAATGGGTTCATAAAATTGTTTTGGGTAGGCGTTATTTTCCAAGATATTTTTTACTTTTTGTATGTTTTTTGGTCTATGTTTGTTATGCGATAATAGGACCGCTCTTTCAATTAAGTTATTGATTACATTTTTCTTATATTGATTAGGTACAGTTGAGTTGTAGCTTAGATATCTACCACTCCACGTTGGTTTGTTGTACCAATTTGTAAAAATCGTTTCTGAACTGTCATGTTTATCTGTAGGTCTAAAAATACTATTGTGTTATTATTTTCTTTTTCAATGGTGAATTGTAAACGTGGATGGAAAGAATTAAATTTATTTATGGTTTCAACTATTTTATCAACTGGTAGGCACATAATACAATCATCGACGTAGCGTTTGAAGAAAGTTGGTTTAAAGCTCAATTGTTTTATGATCGTACTTTCTAGTTCTTCAAGGACTAAGTTTGCTATAGTTGAAGATATTGGTGAGCCCATCGCTGTACCAAATATCTGTGTAAAGACTTTTTCCTGAAATTTAAAATAAGTGGTGTCCAAACATAACTTAGTCGCTTCAATGAATTCGTTAAATGAATTATAAATATCTCGAACGTTCGCAATATTAATCTTTACTCAAAGTTACATGTTCGATTCTTGAAAGGAGCTGTTCTAATTCAGTTCCGGTTTATATATATACAAAAATTTTAACTACATCACTCTTTTCCATACGATTCCAGATTTATTTCGAAGGATCACACACCCGGGTGATGTAATATTTACGAAAATGTCGTCGTTTAATGATCTAATTAGTGTAGGCTATAATTTATATATATCGTAAAACGTATGGTATGACATCTCGTGACCACTTTATCACGTCTATATATATATATAAATATATATATATATATAAATATATATATATATATATATATATTGCCGTGTAACCTTGGGTAAAAGCCTTGCCAGAGAAAAAAAAACATTCGAGCCCCAACGTTGGGCCGTCATAAATTGCCGTGTTTGCCTCTGGATTCTCAGTAGATTCGAAAATTAATTTATATAAAAATCGAAAATTTCACTAAAATAAAAAAAATTCAAAAAAACTTCTTACCTAGATTCCTCTCTTCTTAATTTTAATTCTTCTTCAGTTCCCAGGCTAGCTCAGTTGGGCCTCCTCTTGGATACCTATATTCACTATTATGCTCTGCATCGTTCACGCACACTCTCAATAAAACCACAAAATACAACAATCATACAATATTTATTTTTCACTATTTACAAATAAAAATTAATTATTATCCACATTTCAGTGATCAAGTTACGCCTCTATAAATCCTAATTTTGTAATGTCCTGTATTTTAATTTAAATTGTCAAACACATAGAATGTACCCGGAGTAAATGGGCCCTGAATAATATCTTATTTTTCATTCTTTCTTTATAATTTATTTTAAATTTACATAAACTCTGGAGTATGGTGAGCTCATGATAACCCAGTTAATTATGACTAATGTATGCTTTTTACCTTGCATACGCTGACTGCAAACAAAAACCCCATGTACTCGTCACAATAAAATTTTTAAATTCCTGATGGAACGTTAATAAGCTTTATATACCTTTAGATTTCTATTTAAATACCAAAATACAGTTAGTTATACGTATTATTTTCAATATGCAAAATAATGCACAATACCTTCAAAATTCACTTTAACACGTCACACAATATTCATAGTTTCATAGTTTATAACAAAAATTTTAAAGCGTTACCTGAAATTTCTAAAAGATCTCTGCTCCGTTGACGATGCCGTATAGTTGTTTCGCTTTGCTCTGCTGGTCGCCTCTAGCTATTTGTAGAATAACATTATTTATGTTGTGCTGCATGCGCTGCCTTCACGGTACAACCCATTTCCAAATCCAAATTAATTACTCTTCTTTCATAATCGAGTACTTTAGTTAAATTCAATTTCATATCCGTTTAATTACTTCACGTCACTTCATAAGCTTGTTTAAATTCAATATTGCACCTCAAAAATTTAGACTCGACACTTATTCGCGTATCAACTTATGAGGCCAACACTGTATTATTTAATTTAAAATTATTTATACTTACAAACTCGTATTTGAAGCGATGTAAATACTATTAGAACGAAGTTACAAAGAGAGCGATGCTAAATATTTTAGAATATTTATATAATTCCAATGTAACCTCTCCATACCCTCCTAACGCAAAATCCTTCATTTAAAATAATACTTCTTAAAATTTTGGTTCAACCGTTTTCAAAATCTCCAAAATTTAGCGCGTCGTTACGATATTTTCCAATAAACCCAACTTCAAATATCCCCGTGTTTGTCTGTTGTACAACTAACGATATAGACCAATAGTATATCCATTGACGTCTTCAAAATCCCGCCTATCTTAACGCTGTCTCTTTATTATGCATATTATATGTTTCCTTCTAACCTTGTTTGAGTGGTAGAGAATCGATATTACTGTCCGCGTTTCAACTTTACTCCATGTGGACTTGTATACGTGCTTTTTGAAATGGACTGTCAGTATGCCTGTCTCATTCCGACGTATTTCATTGACCCTCTATCCTTTCTGCACTTTAAGGAAACTTTTAGTTAACATTTACGCGAATCCTCCAACCGTTTAACCAATATTCTTTAAAACTTGTTTGCTATCTATAAAAATAAGGGGAACCTGACATTTAGAAAACATGCAGGTGTTTAATTAACCGACGTTTTAACACAACATTTCTAGGAGCTTCTTTTCATGGTATTTCAACCCAACCGATATATTTGTTTGTTACAACGAAAGCTATTCGCCTTGGATTTATTGATTTTTCATGCCTTTATGCGTATTAGACGTAATTAAACTCCATTAAATTAATAAATAAATTGCATTGGCTTCTAAAATTTATTTTCTTTACGAACCTAACTAAATTTTATTCATTAATTGTAAATTTTTGTTAATACTTGTTACATTAAACTGAACTAAATGAAATAAATTTCGCACGTAAATTCTGGTTGTTTCTGTTGTTTGAAATTGTCTTGTTTATACTTAAATTTATCCCTTTCAAACCACTACAATATATATATATATATATACTATATATATATATATGTGTGTGTGTGTGTGTGTGTATGTGTGTGTGTGTATGTGTGTGTGTGTGTGTGTGTGTGTGTGTGTGTGTGTGTCTGTATGTGTATATATTGCTATGATATTAGGGTTATTTAGGGGTATATAGGGTCACAAGGGTTGTACAGTCAATGTAAACGACACCAAAGTCTAAAAAATTAAACATTTTTATCATAAAGAGTAAGCAATTCGCCAATTATACAAAAGCAAATATCAAACACATTGTTTAAAATTCACAACCAACTTTAATCAATGAAAGGAAGCTCATTCTTCAATAATACAATGACATTTAGTAACATAAATAGCTTTGTACGCAATCCAATTCACTTTTAAGAATAGCAATGCATTCATAAACTCTAAATAAATACGCATCGGGAACATCGAAAGTCAAACAAACATGAAACAAATTTTTTTAAACTCGACGCATTAATAATCATGCGTGCCCATAACAAACAGGTCTTGTAAAACAAGCAAATTACAGAACGTAAAAAGTCAAGAAAAATAATTTACGCCATCTGTTGAAGAATCTCATTATAAAATTTGACTACGTGATCCTTTAATAGTAAACTTAACCAAATTCGATTAAAATCTAGCACATTGGTAAACAAAAATAAGGAAACATACGTTTGACTACGTGCGGATTTAAACGGAAAGTTTGAATAAATTCCTATATAAATAAGAGGACGTGACTTGAGAAGGTACAAGGTGTCATGGTCAACGGAATCCACAGGGTAAAATTTTAATGCCTACGTTATGTGCTAAAGCATTGCGACGAAAGTTAGGATGGTAATTCCATAAAAATTCGAAGGCTTGCACGATAAGAGGCAAGTGCAACGCCTCAATCAACAAGATAAGCTGGGTAAATCGATTATAACAGGTGATAGACCTGCCTTTAAATAGCGCACGAGTTGATAAAGAGTCAGTCGTTCTACGACTAAAGCACGCTCTATACTTGTCTGAAACAAAATAACACGCGAAGTTAAACCATCAAATTAAGTAATAGTATTCAAGTGAAAGTCGGTGATAGAAAATTTCAAAAACTAGTACAAGTGCAATTATACAACAAAAATTCGCCGTTTAACATTTAAAAACGTAAGTCCAAAATTGTAATTAAACATTATCTTTAATATTTTATTAACTTAGGGCATTAGGTATTGAACTAAATACTGCACTGGGTATTGAACCAAGTATTAAACTAATTATTGAACTAATCATTGAAAAAAGGATTGAACTAAATTCCACTAAGTAAATAATGCGTTAAACTGGGCGTTTAACCAAGTTGTAGTAACAAACAAAATCAATAAGAAAATCTAACTGGAAACAAACCAAGGGTACTGGTCAACAGCACACAGCGGCAGTTCTAAGAATTGGGGTGCATGCAGAAACGCGCATTCACAATCATAAGTTTAACAGGGAAAAGCAACAGGTCAAAGATAAAATTAATTAATAGCATAAGGCATTAATTTCTTTGAACATTTAAATTTTTGTATGTACTAAGATATTTATGTAACGGGTCATCAAAAATTTTTGATTGATATGTAGAAATTACGTGAAAGGGAAAGAAGGTGATTGAACGTTCAAGGTACTACAGCAGTATACAGAGTTATTTTTGCTGGTTTTAAACTGATTTAAGGGAGTCATAATTTGGGGACAAACTTATTTATACTATTACTTTGATGCAGGGGTTTTCTTAAAATATTATAAAGGTTGTGGAACTACAAATTGTACATATTTTGGTTATTATATTAATTTTGGTTAATTTGTTTACCTCATACAGGTGGGAAGTGTTAGAGAAAAGCGGGTAAAAACTTCTTTGTTATCGTATCGTTGTGCACTCTGTGTGGGGTCGAACTCAGCTAGTTGAGGTATATAAAACGAATTGTGTGTAATCTAAAATTTATCCTAGGTTATTTAGAGACGCAGAGCGGTAACCTATATTTTTTGTCATTAACATTACGCAATTTAATTTATTAGTTTCGATTGGGCGCATACTGGGTGCAAATAAACAATTTCGTGTTAAATTGTGTGTTCAAGTTGTGAAGGCTACGTTACACTAATGGAGTAATATTAGGTTGCCATGAAAGTTCTCAGCGTTTTATTTGGTAAACTTTAAATGGTCCTAACTTTCGCAATATTGACCGAATTTAGTTAAAATAAGCACCATTCGAATCAGCGCACTTTTGGCAACGCGATACTAGTCGATTTATGCCGCCAGCAAAAAAAAGTTAGTGCTCAGGATTCGATGGAGTCCACGAAGGCCGTTTTTGCCTGGTTCTGGTAGGCGAAGGTTCTACCGGTAAGAAAGTTATCGAAGTGCTTGAAAAAGTGGTAGTGGGTTGGCGGAAGGTCTGGGAAGTATGATGGGTGAAGCAGAACTTCGGCGCTCAACTTGTTCAATTTTTGGACGGTGAACTGTGAAACGTGTGGGCGGGCGTTGTCATGCAGCAGTATAGGACCTCTTCTGTTGACCAGGACCGGCTGCTGCTGAGGCAATTTTTGATACATTTCGTCGATTTCCTCATAGTACGCCATTGCTGTGATGGTTTTGCCTGTTTCCAAAAAGTTGTAGTGGATGAGACCGGCCGCCGACCACCATACTGTAACCATAGTCTTTTTTTTGTGGGTTTTCGCCTTTGGGAAATGCCAGGGTGGCTCATCAGCGTCCATTCACTGTCCCGAACACCTCCGGTTAACATACAGAATCCATTTTTCGTCACACGTAACAATTCGATCCAAAAACGGGTCGTTTTGCTTGCGCAAAAGCAAAGATGAACAAACCTTAAAACGTGACAATTTCTGCCGATCATTTAAATCACGGGACACTCACTTTTTGAACTTTTAACCTTTCCAATGCGTTTTAAACAATCTGCAAAAGCATTGTGACTGATTCCTAGTTCTTCCGCAATCCCGCGAACAGTTTGTGATTGATCATCTTCCACCAGGGTCTTCAAGTCCTGGATTACTGTAGGTCGACCGCTACGGGGTGCATCTTCAAGGCTGAAATCTCCCAAACGAAATTCATGGAACTATTGCCGCACGGTGCTTCTCAAACACTATTAGGCCCCCACACTTGGTTAATTTGTCGAGCTGTCTCGGCTGCGGATTTCACAAATTTAAAGTTAAAATAAATTATCGTTCGAAATTGCTTCTTCGACGTGCTTAAATAGATCTACAAAAATATATAACTACTAAACACAGGTAAAAAAAACAACTCATACCATCAGATATAGCGAAAAATTCTCTACAAGATGCGATATTAACAAGCAAAGTACGTTGTATATTTACTCAGTAATAGACGCTCGAAAAACAGTATCACAAAACGCTGAAAACTTTCATGACAACCTAATAAATTTATTAGGAAATGTTTGTGGGAATAAAATCTAGAAGTCCGACAACCCATAATATTACTACATTTTCAAGCCAAACCTCTTTATTGATCGCTGCATAAACAATGTTCCGTACTGCTATTATAAAGCTTTTGTATATGAGGCGATACTATCTTTTGGTAGTTAATTAGTTGGAGAATAAGATACAATTCTAATAAACGTTTTTACCAAAAATCAGTAGTGAACCTGCTTATTCCATACGAGAGTTTTACGTCGTACATGGGCTTGGAATGGGTATAGCTAAAAAAAGGTATTGTTCACTAACGCATATATGAAATCAATAATAATGGTACCACAACAAATCCTTGAGGTAAAATCTACTAAATTTTATTCTCAAGTGATATGCTTGTTGACTTCTTTTAAATTGTGCAAAATTTTCCATTCATTACATAGAAGAGACTGGAAACGAGTCTTGTTTGTCTTTTATTCTTGCGTTTGTTTTTTAATTTAGTTGAAAACGTAATGTGTCCAAGCTTACCCAGTCACCTTTATAAATACACCATTTATTACTGTCACTAGTAATTAATTGTATTTGAGTGTTACAGCTTAGGACGTTGTGTATTTAATATTTTAAACTCATTTAAACGTATTTGTAACCTATTTAGCATTGCTCTCATTAATAATCCAAATATATATTTATAGCAACGAGGTATTGGAGTGGCGTGATTTTATCACTATTTACTCTGGCATTAAACATCGTCATTAATTTCTAAATGCTGCATGTCTCCAAGCACCTCTTAATTTCTAATTTAACAACTGACTGGGCTCTTGTATAATGTTGAATTGCTTCATGGAATTTCAGCAAGCGATCAACAAACAGAACAGTTCAGGATATCAGACCAATTACATTAGAAGCGAATCTAAATGAAGTTATCATGCTCCGGGATGAATTATTTTGGACGCATTTGCATGAAGCTTGATTGGATTAATTGCCCCTAGAGCTATCAACAGTAGCAGCAAATATTTGTTATTTTACTTTGCCGCAATAATCGAACGATGTCCGCATAATGTATTATCCAAGAATAAATTTCAACATAATTCGAACTACCTTCAAGCACTACTTCCTACTACGTTATTTACGTATGGAGTCTATGCGCGCGGGCCCATTTAAAAGCAACCCGAAAGTGGCGTCCGAGATCAATAGATTGGCCGCTAGTAACCTTGACCCGACCTCCCACAGGATCTCTCATCTCCTGCGTTGCTTGCTTCTTCTGCAAGTTGCCCTACATAATCAAACATATGACACTTACTTGCAACTTGGAGCCGAGTTTCTACAGGCTTATTAAATTGTAAAAATACAACATTTTTTAATTAGGCAAAATTTAGAACGTATCGTGCGTTTAATTCAAATACAAACGTTGCATGTTACAAAAATCCATCTGCAATTCATTATTTTCATGAAGTAACGCATTTACAAAACGCATAATTTTCTACTTTGTTTCCACTTTTCTCCTATATTGGACAATAAAAACCGAGGAAAAATTCGCATTAAAAGTAAGAAACGCGATTGCTACGGTACAATTACCAACAGCATTTTAAATTTTTCTCTTTTTTACGGCCAGCATAAACAACGTTCAGATTATATTTTCCCTTATTTAGATGACGCAAAGTTACTGAAAATTTTAGTTGTATTATTCATCATCAATGTGCTGTCCATCATCGGTAGGGATAAGTTGTCTTGGGAATTTGATTCGAGTGACTGGGGAATTGTAAAAGCTTTTTGTGATATTGGAAATGATGGTTTGACAGTTAGGCAGTTTTAGGAGAACAGTATAAATAATAAGTTAGTTTCTGTTATTTGATGTTTGATGTATGTTTTCTCCCCTGTGATATAAAGCAATTTCTGATATACTGAAGCTGTTATTATCGTGTAATTGAAGAATTCGTTTAGATTTCGGTTTAACGCGGACTAAGGAGAAGTATAGTAGTAAAACATATATATTGTGCAACCTGCTGAGATTCGGTAAATTAGTTAATTTTGAAGATGACTAGGGACAATACAAAAAAAAGGTAAAGTTGGTTTCGTTAATTTTGTCAGAAAGAAAGAAAAGTAAAGACGAGTACTTTATTTTATTATTTGAGTTGTGAATATAATTACAAAGATTTTCACAAATGATTCGTTATTATATTCAGAATAGTGGAGGTTACAGTGAAAATAAGTAAAGTCACTGTAACTATTGACTAGAGTTGTGCTGTACGCTCTGCACTAATTTCCAACAACGCACTAATCGGAGAAGACTTTCCCGGCCAAGGAAAGATAATTCTAAACTTTTGGTCACTCCGATATGACTGCTTCAGTTTAGCCTGCCACAGCCTCGATTGCAATCGGTTGGTAGTCGGTGAATAACATTTTGGATTGATTAATTGGCATAGAATCGAACGAGCAATTCGTAAAACTTTAAGAGCTCAGTTCATGACTGCTGTACAAAGGAATGAAGATATTTTCAAAGTTAAACAGTGATACTTTTCAAGCAATTTGGGTAAATTGAAATCTACGATGAAAATATTATAGCGCCAATCACATGTAAAGATTTGAAAGCCGGAACTTATAAGGCAATCGAAGAAAGTGTAGTGTATAAAATAACGTTTAGCTACATGTCATGCTACGTACTTTCGCTGTATGAAAGAATCATAGGCTCGTATTAGTATGTCAACGTCAGCGGGTTCTCATGAACATAGCGGCCGCTACAAATTTCCAAAAATTAAGTTAGAAGTTTTGAGACGAATTACAGGATTGGATACCCTTGTGGGCTCAATCTGAAAAGATTCACTTGGATCAAAAGTTGCATGCAGTTCTTAAATTTCAATACTTAGATCAAAGTATGTTACAAGGATAAAAGCTAAGTAATAGTGGAGAGCTATCCGCATTCTAGCGAGAGTTATCCCAAGGAATCCGAAACATTAAAAGCGAGATTTGGGAAAAATGAGTTGCTTTCCTAACACTATGTTCGTGAATTTATAACATTAATTGTTAGTAGAATCGCAGCAACGGACAAGTTATATCGATTGGCTCTTTATATGATGAACTGTGTTACGCTTTATTATAAAGCTACAACATAATATTGTATTAATTTACGTTTAGGGACATTTTAAAACTCTGCATGGGGAAATTTCCAGCAGATAACTATTATAACGCCAACACCTGTAAAAACCACATAGAGTTGTGGTTCACACGGATATTCAGCACATTGACTTATCTTTGTGGTCGGAGAGTATGCTTACATGACAATTCACACGCTTGGAACGATTTTGTTCCCACGAACGGGGAAGAGAGCGCGTCAACCTCGGCTGGAGGGGGTAGACATTTACGTGAGCGGAAATGTAGCATATCTCGGATATCTTTCTTTGTTACGGACGGATTTGATACGACGAATTTAAATTTTGTAATAGGGGGGGATGCCTGTAACAAGGATTAGGGGTTTGATCTCGAGCAGCTAGTGTAGGCGTGGGGTTTCTTAGGACAATTTAACACTAACGAATATTGACTGTATCAAGTCTGATTCAATACCTTACCTGTAATTCTTTACTTTCTGATGTTATCTTATAGGGCGTCAGATTCACCTATCCAGGAACTCCTCTCAAGGGGTGATCGTCTTGATATAGCTTTGTAAATACGACCCTTCAAGATTTAACTAAAACAATTCCACCTCACTTTGTGTTATAAAAAAAGGATCATGTACACATAAAAAGTCTATAAAATTCACTTCAATAAATTTATCGAATTTAAAGCTCAAAAAGAAAACCAAAATAATGAATTCTCCGCATGCAATTGCGCTTCAAATAAAAGGCTATGGCTATCAAACAATTTTTCCCACAATTTAAATATAATTCTATGATAATATTTTTCGTGATTGATTTAATTACCTTACGATTAATTTTTAATTAATTTTTTATTTTTTTTGTTTTTGACAAAAGCTGTCTCTACATAAAATTTTAACACATCCCATAGGAAATAATTCGCGTAACTGACCACTCAGCCCTTGTATATAAAATACCGAGAGCTGTTAATTTACTGCATCGCGCCAGGAATCAAGATGGTACCTAGCTCTTGCTTCTTCGATCAGAAGCAGAAATGAAAATCCCCCTTGTATATAAAATTTAGTTTTAATAACATGATTGACTACGTCTTTTTTTCTTTTTTATGACGATTATTTCATAATTTTTCTCAATAGCCAATGACAATCAAGTCTTTTGAAATCTCACCTCTGTAGTTGATTGTAACCATAAAAGTAACTATATACTCTACTGCACAATGAAACGTGTACGGTAGTGATTCATGGGTAGTTATTTTTCCTAGGAATTCTTCAACCAAAAACCTCTTAGGTGTGTACAATTATGATTAACATAGATGTATGATTCATGTTCCTCAGCTTACACGGATTGGGGCCCGAAAGTTTAGGAATTCTAAAGTTATTTTAATGACTAATCTAGCTCCTGCATTGAAATTGGAGATAGGTTAAGGTATACAATTTTAAAAGGGCTACTTGTGTCGCCAGAACACATAAAAGACTCGGTCTCGGAAGGTATTAAAACGGTACTTTGTAAGTGGTGGATTTTTATGAAGGGGAATAAATTATATACTGCTCAGTGAGTAGACGGTAGGTTCTTGTCTTGAAACCTCTTATCGGAATGTTTCCCAGAACTTTCAAAAGCGTTCCTATTCCTACACCAACGAAGGTTAATTTAATTTACTAAAATGGTAGGAACTCGCGTGACTTTGCTGTAATTATTTGAAAACGAGCAGATTTATCTGTATTGATTTTGGGGTAGTTGCTACAAATTGACTTAGGAGTATGACATATTAATAAAATTAAATTACGTTATCGTGATTATTCACAATAATGTTACATCTTACCGTCTTGCGTAGAGTGCCGACGTGTGCAACTGCTTCAAGTGTATTGATAGTATCGATCTTTTTCCTAATATCGAATCGTCTAGCGAGAAGCACCAGCAAGCAAAACACCAAGCAGCGGGAAGTAGCCACAGATCTCGCCCAAGTTGATACCTCCGCATTTGTATAGGACTACTGGGATAAGTATTTAACGAATATTAGTTACCTGGTGTTTTATATCTGAATGCGGGATTAAGGTTATAACTCGACGTCCCAAAAAAGGGCTGTTTTTTGTTAAAATTTAACTGATTGAAAAATCAGACAAGTTTGCTACTTCACGCATAATGTATATTTACCGAAAAAAAAAGTTTGGTTTCGCATACCTACTATCGAAGTGCAAAATTGAATCATTGTATTTTTATATTAAAAAACATTGTATCTTCCGATATAGGAACATTTTAAATATAGTATGAAACTATCTTAAAATTCAAATAAAAAAACTTTCGGTTATCTTTTCATTTAGACATTCTGTATTTCGAGTTGGTAGACACCTTCAAACTTTAACCATTAAAAATGACACATTACTTTCCTGTTGTGCCTTAATTTAAATATTTTTGTCTAGAAGTTATGTGTAAATTAATGTCTTACTAATCAACTGTGTGCTAAAAAAAAAGGTTTGATGCACTAAGTTTTTGTGAGATGTGAAGTTTTAATATTACCCGAAAATTGAATTTTATTAATTAATCACCACCTCACGTAAGTAAACTTGATCATATTTTATTGTCAATTTCCGCTAAAATGCTGTCGTTTGGTAAATTTTTCTTTGTATAAAAAAATTTTCTTAAACAATTTATTAAGAGCATAACCTCAAATCTTGCATGTGCTAATTAGAATCTATTTTACCTTCTTTAAAACAATTTACTCTACGTTTCCTTCTTTTTCATCACTGGATTTGCTATTTAACAATATCTTTTGCACTTTAGTATTTTGAATAAATAACGAAAAACTATCGAAAGCTTAAAAAATGCTAACTTACATAATTTTGCGTTATCAAATTTGCAAACTACAAAAAATGTTTAACTTAGTCTTTATGGTAAAAATTAATCAATCCCATGCCTTTTAACGTGTAAAATTTTGCGTATTTATAATAATTGTTGTACTTAATTGCAAAACCCTTTAATTTTCGTGACCTATCTATATCAATTTCGTGTGTTTATAACCTAAGAAAAAATTACCTTTTGTCTTGGTGCATTGAACCACCTAATTCAATTGATTTTTTTATAATAACATCAAACTTCCGTTTATATCGGCTTAACTAAGTAAAATTAACAATATCTGAGCTAATGTATCTTTAAAAACTATAAATATGAACTACCTCCACTAAAGTCAAGGGAACTTAGATGGGAACTTGTGATTAGCAATATAGTTCCTCCTCTCACGCAAGATCAACGCCAGCTACAGTTTCGGGCTGCGGTTTCGCATAATTTAAGCATTCCCCTGATTTTAACATGAATATTATGGATTCCAATAAAAATCTCAAAGAAAACCCAACACTATCGACGACATAAAGGCTCTGTTTATTCTATAGACCCAACTACAAAACTACAAAATTGGAATACGCGTGTGTACAACCTAAATTAGTACATGTAAAACAGCATATTGATTTGTTTGTGACCTCTAATCGTGATCAATTTGAGAAAAACACAAATGAACACCACTTCGATTTGTTCCTAATCGAAGTTCTTATTTTAGAAAGATTAGATGTTACTTCCGAACTTCCTGCTATTACTTCAAATTTAAATAAACTAACGTTGCCTGAAAAAAGGTTAACGTATCTAAATCAATAACGGTTTATATATGGAACCTTACTTTTGCGGAATATGATCCAAAAATTCTTTAGCTTCTTTTCTCACCGATAGATGATTTAAGTCTCCCAAAATTTCACAGACCAACAATTATTGAACAGTGTAGTCCAACTTTTTCCGACAACACTTTAGCCTGGTTCGAAACATCTTACACCAAATCCACTCTTGGCCTGAATTAGTTAACCTCTCGAAACAGGATTTTCGTATATTTGACGACTACGACATTCCATTTCAAATTCGTTCCCGTTTTCAGTCTCCCGATGAAAATGTTTTATCGTATATTATTGATGTGCAAACGTTATTTAATAGAGTAGATAAAAAGTGTGACGAGCTAGAAGTCTTAACCCAACTTAATCGACATCTGAACGCTTATTATTCTGAACATCGCGCCTTACAAAAAAATGGAATCAATTACCCAAATAGAATAGAATAGAATAGAATAGAAATAGAATAGAATAGAATAGAAAAATATCACCCCTCAACAAAACCCCAATCAAAATCTTCGCAACAAAATGTATCTTACCGCAATGATCCTTCCCGCAATCCCCATCTTTTCTCATCACCTATATCGAATACCTTACATGTGATTTTCCAATGCTCCACCCGAAGGTACTACATTGGCCAGAAAGCGAGTTTCTTTTTACTTAGAACATTTGGAATTTTGCCGAACCCTTGCTGTTGTAAGCAAGGTATGGATCTTTAACGTGCGTGACAACACCCACACACGAGACCTCCATTTTACCTCTCATCCGAACGAGGGTGTATTTTGGTGAAAAATGCTTGCCTAACATTTTTAAGCGGACCGTGTCGGGATACGAACCCGGGATCTTGGGCGTAGTAGTCACACACATACCACTACGCCACGGAGACGTCTTTACATCGAATACCGAAGAAACTAACTCCCTTTCTTGTCGGAATTGTCGGAAAGGTAACCACAATTATACTAACTGCACAGAACGTAGAAACATTTTTGTTATGAGTGTGGAAACTCGGATGTCTATAAAAATAAATGTCCATGCTGTAATGTTCCGGAAAACTACCGAAAGGACGCCTTTATTCAGGGTGTATGCGCCACTTTGTCTCGGAAAAATCTAATACCACAAAATTACCGTTATCGCAACAATTAAGTTAAAAACCTATTGTATCGTTACCTTTATTACGTCAAAACAATGATTATGCCTCTAATAACATATCTTCATCACCAACTCCTATTCCCTTAACTGAAATATGTTGTGCAATCCCACTCAAATGGTCTAACTGGTAGAAAACCGTATATGCTTTTCATCCCCCTAATTCGGCAACTGCAAAATTAAAAAGGAAATCGTTTGATAACCGCCCACATTTACCGATTTCCATTGCCTCCCTATCTGTAGACACATTGTTAGGCGCACTGCCTCTACTTCCTTCTTAATCAATTCCACAGGTTAGCAACAATTAAGAGATCGAAATATAGATTTTAAAATAATACCTCACAATACATTTATGATTATCGCTGATTCCGCTTAGGTTTAAGTAATTAAAAATTCGTATAGAGTCTCTTTAAAGTTAAGTTAAATTTTTAATTATACCCACTCTAGCGGATTCTTTCCTTTTAGGAGTTGATTTTTGTCACATTTTTAAGTTATCGTTAAATTTTCTCGATTTTACTTGGCAAGCTAACCTTAATAAGAACAAATGTGCTTGCTTCATTGGGAATTGTGAACAAAATTTCTCTTACCGAAAAACAAACTATCTTGCTAGATAAAACCATGAATAGAGTCTGACAATTATCTTTTTCTAAACTAGGTTGTGTAACGACCGTATCGCATGAAATCTTAACTGCCGATGCTAAACCATTTAAACAACGCCAATATCCTTTATCCCTGCTTTACAGAAACATGTATATGACGAAATTGATAAAATGATTTAGTCTGGTGTTATTTCTCCTAGCCCTTCCCCTTGGAGTAGCCCCATTTTATTAGTTAAAAAGAAAAACCAGATTATCGTGTTTGTTTTAATGGTCGAAAGTTACAATCTCCGACAGCTGTCCGTTGCCCTGAACCGACTCTATTCGCAGCAGATTACGCAATGCTAAATATATATCTTCGATAGATCTTAAACAGGCCTTTTATCAAATACCTTTGGAACAATCCTTTCGTCATAAAACTGCTTTGTGTATCTGGGAAAGGACTATATGAATTTAATTTCTTACTGTTTGATTTATCTAATGCCCCTCAAATACTTTAAAGTAGCATGGATAGAACAAGTCAGATTTTACATCAAGAACGGGATTTTATTTACCTTGATGATCTATTCATTTCTAATACCTTTGAAAAACGTATCGTATACAGTAACCGATTGCCTGAGTATTATTGGTTTTAAAATAACTGGGAAAAATGTAACTTTTGCTATTCCTCTCTTTCCTTTTCAGGATTTATTGTCGACGAAAATGGCTTGCGTGCTGACCCCAATAAAGTAAATGCCATCACTAATTTTAAAACGTCCGAAAATGTCACAAATTAAACTTAATCGGTATTATATTATCGTACCTTTTTACCAAACCAGATATACGGAAGATATTCTGCCAAATTAGTGTGATTAGTGTGATTACCAACGATTTTTATGGTGCAATGATGAAACTCAAAGTTAAAAGTTTCTCGACGCAGGCAGATTGAATTGTATTTCGTATAAGTTGTTTCTCTTTTCTTTTAAATGCAGTGGTTGAATATCATTTATCAAATGTGTCGTTTGAAGAAGCGGACTTCGCTGAAAAATTGAAGCCTTATATGTAGACAATGTAGCGACAGCAGTCGAAAGTTAAGATGCAATGTATCAGTTGATGACTATGTCGATACAAATCTTAAAAGGCGCTTCTATGGAATTGCGCTGTTGGGAATCATCGTATGAGAATTCTAAGATCGGATTGCCGTAGGAGCGATAGTTTACAACCAGGATTCTACTTCTGTTCTTGGTCTGGCGTGGGGTAAGCAATTCGACCGATTGTACATTAAATTTCAGGACGAGGAAAAGGTGGATGTTGTCACCAAATAAACAGTACTATCAGGCTTACAAAGGGAATTTGTTCCATTTGGAGTTTTGTCACAGTTTACCTAGTTACCTTAAGAATTACTTCAAGAAGCTTAGACACTAAAATTGATTTGGGATCTATTATTACCTGATGCGTATGCAAAAAGGTTTAAGTTATGGATGGCTTCATTAAATATAATAAAAGACATTGGTACCCTTGACGTTTAGGGTGGTTTACGCGTATAGACAGTGAATGGAGTTTACACTGCTTTGTGGAAGTTAGTAAGTCAACTTATGCAATATATATATATATATATATATATATATATATATATATATATATGAGATGCGAAAAGGCCGGTTCAGTATCTGTGCAACTCCTTCAGACCGAGCCTGTGGAGAAAGTTACTATACCTACGTTAGAACTGTTGGTGTGCATAATTGGATGTTCGCTGACTAAATCTGTATGTGAAGGTATACATCAGAATTGTAAAAAATACTTTTGGACAGATTCTTTAACTGCTCTTGCTTGAATTTCTTGTAAAAATTGAAGTATTTCTGTCGCTAATCGTGTAAGGGAAATCAGACGTCTTAGTAATACAGGTGACTGGAGGTTCATTCCGGGCAGCCGGAACACAGCTGACGTTCCATCATGAGGATGTTATGCGAAAGAATTGTTGGATTTATGATGGTGAGAGGAGCCGAGCAGGTTGAAACTGGAAGCAGAAGCCGGGCCAGAAAAAAACCTATACCACACGATAACGTTGGTAGATGTGGAAAGGGGTAAAGCTACTTTGTCGGCGTAAACGTTAATAACTTTTTTATTTTGGCTTAAAATCTAAAACTCTGTCGCACACGTATTAGGCGCTGGTGTATCTAAATAGAGATTTCTTGACAAAGTCGTTGCCTTAATAAAAAGCAAGAAAAAAAATTAAAGTAAAGGTAGCGGCCACTTGATATATATCACGCAAACGTCAATAACTATTTTATTTAGGCTTGAAATCTAAAACTCTCTCACACACATATTGGGCGCTGGTGTGCCTAAATGGAGATTTCTTGACAAAGTCGTTGCTTTAATAGAAACCAAGAAAAAAATTAAAGTAGAGGTAGCGGCTACTTGATATATATCACGTAAACGATAATAACTTTTTTATTTGGGCTTGAAATCTAAAACCCTGTCGTACACATATTGGGCTCCGATGTATCTAAATGGAGATTTCTTGACAAGGTCGTTGCATTCATAGAAGGCAGAAAAAAAATTAAAGTAGAGGTAGCAGCCACTTGATATACATTACTAAAAACGTAATAACTTTTGCTATAATGTTTGAATATACGCAGAAATTTAGATTTTTAGTAAGATTATATATGTACTTCTGGAGATTTCATAAAAAAACACAATTTTCAATAGGTATTTACCGTTCATTTACATTTCCAATGCTCCACCCGAAGGTACTACATTGGCCAGGAGGCGAGTTTTTTGTTGCCTGGAAATTTAGAATTTTGCCGAACACTTGCCGTTCCAGGCAAGGTAGGGATCTTTAACGTGCGTGACAACACTCACACACGGGACCTCCATTTAACCTCTCATCCGAACGAGGGCGTAATATTTGTGAAAAATGTTCACCTGCCATTTTTCAAGCAGTCGGCCGTGTCGGGATAGGTATTTACCACAGTTCTGTTTTAGATTTGTTTGCTAAACACGGTTATTGTATATGTTCTTTCTTACTTACAATAGGTTGTATTGTAAGAAAGAGGGGGTCGAACTATTTGATGGTGGGCTAAAATAGGCGTGGCTTTAACGATGATTGGTAGAAGGGGCATGGCTAATTGAAGAGATGGGGTTTAGACTGCCAACTTTAGCGACTAGCTTCACTGACGTGTTTGTCGCTCAAAATATATCTTGAAAATGGCTGTTGTAACAACGCATTCATATTATTCATGTTCACATAAAAAAAGAAAATTATGAACACAGAAAGTAACAAACACTTATTTTATCTTGGTAAGTTCGTAAATTCAAGTAAATATATCACGCACCAAGTTCAAATTCACTATCAAAACTACCAGGATAATCCAATGTATCTAATTAACTTTTAAAAATAACTGGCTATGAAAAACAAATTAACCTTCAATACTACTTTTTAGTCTTCCAGGAAAAGATGTTATAAACTTAAGGGTGCTTTGAACAATGTACAGAAACCTGGCTATACAGGAAACGATATATTTTTATCGGATAATTAGCAATCAATCAAATCCAACCTAACATGTAAACACCTCTTTTATTACCCGATAAATGAATCTTTTAAATACTTTTAAATTTTACAAATACGGTAACAACAGAATGCTGTGCTTACACTTTTATTCGCAATGATGGGTCGACTTGAGCATTGCTTAAAACGCCCATATACTACCGCATTGACAATCCTATTTCTAGAGTCGCGCGAACGCAGATATTTTACACATAATGGCTATGAGCCTCCTTTTAACAAACCGAAGTTTTGCTCATGCACCGCGAATATGAAAATACTTTAGATACTGCTAGTACAGAATATGTTGGGATGGTGTGGACATTTTGATTTAATGTAGAAGTTAAAGTTTAAAAACTTTTAAAGACTCCGAGTGGTTTAATTCCCAAAGAAGATTAAGAAAATACTTATCCTTGTTGTTGGACGTATACATCGTTGAAAGAATTATCAACGTAGTTAAAACGAAGAATACTGCACAGTAGAACTGAAGTATTCCAAAACGAAAATTTTGTTATATGTGCAAAAGGACAGCAATTTGGCAAATCACCTGCTTCATTAATGCAAAATTAACAAAAGCCAAGATAAACTACTGCTGATTCTAACGAACATTATTAAAAGGGAAGGACTCGCGCAATTTTCAGAGCTCATTGTTGTTGATGGGTGACCATTTGGTGGTTCATCTATTGATTAGTGAAACTCGCGTAAGGAATTATCATGCGGGTGTTCAAATTGTTACAAGAATTCTAAAAGAGCGGTTTTGGATTTTACGAAGTCGACGAGATTAAGCTGCTAGCTACGTGTTTACGCTGCCGTAGGTTTACAGCAAAGAAGATGTATCACGTAGATTTAAACCATTCAGCAACAATAAAATTGAAGATATACAGTTGTTGAAATTGATTTAGCTGGGCTGTTTATCTCCCAGAGAAAGACTGTGCAATTCAGCTCGTGCAAATTTTTATAAATTATTATAAAAGTTGTTGATTCCAATTTGTTCGTAATTTGCATGTCTCCTTCTCGTTTATGAGAGAGTGTACAAACTTTGAAGTTACATTATAAAGTTTCTAGAATTATAAACTTACTAATACACACATACCGCGTCCAAAATTAAATTTAGTCCTTGTTACAACTACATGTAGAGAAATTTGAAGAATTTGGTAATATGAAACCTTGAAGACACTTTTAATAAGCAACCATTTAAAGGCAATTTTGCAGTAATGTAGCTTTCTAGCTTGAATAACAGGGTTGACAACTGTAAAGCATCTATGCGATTTATTGCAACACCATTACAACACACCTTGATTGAAACACTGATTACACAAAGGAAAATTAATTGCTAATGACACGAAGCCACGGGCTTATTGAAATATCTATCAGAAGCATCACTCTTCAACTGGTTCTTTTAGATACTTGATACCTTTGTATTCTGCTAGACTAAAGTACTTGACACGTTAAATATGACGTTAAGATTTGATCAGTTCAACAACGAATTTCCTTTTAGCTTTTGTTCGATGTATTCAGACTCGACGTCTCCAGTAACTACGTGCCAATATTGAGCAAGTTTTAATACCTTAATAACTTACGAAGTCGAACAAAAGAATTAATTACCAACTACTATCGTAAACAACGACACGAAATCGATTTTGCACCTAATAATTAGTCACAATAATATCTAATTTACAATGCATTTACAAATAAAATTAACAGGAAAAACACTTACCGCCGTCGTGATCCAGTGGTATCCGTTTGGAAGGTGAACCCTTTGGAGCAGGAGGTTGCTTTAACACTGAAAGAGGAACTATACCTTCGGGAACGTTTGAACCTTCGTGGTCACTGCCCCTTGTTGGCATTCTTACTAAACAATAGTCAGGTTTAGTCGGACACATCTCGATTACTTCTACCTGTTGGCCTTTTGTTACAGTGAGCTCTTGGGGACCCGCTGCTACATAATCACTCATAACCCATGTCATTTCAACAACGCCAGCCTAAAACAAAGACATTAAATGTAAATAATTCAGATCCATCTAAGTATAGTTAATCAAATTTCCAAGTTTCATCTTTATCCTTAAATGACAAGAAAAGATTATTGTTTGCTAAATGTTTTCACTATCAATTACTTTTAGACTAAAACTTTTCTTACACAGACCACGATTTTTGTTTCCTGACGTCTGGTGGGTGGCTTTTATGTATTTTTGGTCGCTGAAATCAAATATGCACTCAGAATTTTTGCATCACCCTCAGATATTAAGCAATTCGTTAGAGACGGATTACATCGTATAACATGTTATAACGTACGTAATCCGGCAGGGGACTTATCATTGGAATATTAAACAGCGTCGTAATGTCTGGCGGAAGTTCTAAAAATCGCTAGAAAAACACATGCACACGCACACGCACGCCCACGCGCACGCACACGCACACGCACACACACACACACACACACACACACACACAAATATATTGATCTGATAAAAAGGAGAGATCTTTGAAACCCAAATTCGACCCAACCAAATAGAAGGAAACCGGGGAAAAATTAAAATTTCCGAATATTCATTGTTCCACCCTATATAAAAATAAGCGTGCTGTATGTACAAAGCCATTAAATTAACTCGCTTTAATAAAAGCATCCCCTTATATAATTATGTAAAAAATTTAAACCTGGTGCAAATTAATTGCTAAAACATAACTGTAAAAACGAGCTTTCATTACTAAGAGATAAATACAAAGCCATTAAAATGCAAAGCAAAACATAATCCGGCGCGTGTAAATAATCATTGAAAGAAATAAATAAAAGTCATATTAAAATATTCGCAGAAAAATCATCAATCTTATTGCATTTAGCAAATTGAAGTTTTAATTAATTATGTAATTACTGAAATCCGTGCTTTTATTAAAATGCAAAGTAATTTTAAGATATAAGTAAAAGGCGTTTTCAAATACTAATGTTGTTAGTATACAAACCAAACATAAAGAAAGCAAACGCGTACTTTAATTGTTTTTCCGTGTGTCGATATATTATTCAGCTTCATTTTAAAGGTTTTAAATAAAAACATATTCTAGAGTTTTTGGGATTAATAAAATATACGTCATTCTTTACCAAGAAATGTTTTTAAAAACCAGTTAGGTCGCATAAATTAATGAACGCTTCGATACAAAGAAACCCGCAACCATTGAAAAGTCATAAAATGAAACCGAGATAAGATACTGCAAGATTAACTATTCTATGTATTACAACATGAAAGAAGGAGATAGTAACAGATAACTTCGTGCATTAGACAAAGATAAACACTGCGTTTTACAATAAAATTTGGTACTGATTAGACCAATAAAGCAGTAGAATTCGCCGAAATATTGCATCACGTAGGTGACTAAAATTTGAATTAAAACGCAAAAACTCTTGGAAAATGTGACGTATAAAGATAATTTAATATAAAAGCCGGAACTTGATTAGAACGATGATTCAAAATTTAATTCGCGATTCCTCAACAAGTAATATGTAACGTTGTGTAAAGATTATATTCGCAGCCAAATAACATGCTGAGTTGCATGCTCTTTGATGACATATCATTTGTTTTGTAAAATACAATAAAGATTGAACATTCTTCGATACAAAAGCTACGTTAAAGCTATTTAATTAAAAATATAAGAACTTTGAAAATTAATATCCTAAATGAAGATTTAGAAGAATATGGCTGATTCTGTAAACTGGAATTTGAACTTCAATTTAAAATAAAACCAAGAAGGATTTAATACCGTTGAGGGTAATATGAAAAGAAGATTTGGATAAGTGCTCTTTATCAAATAGCCGTAAGTATAGAATTCGGATTTCTTTGTTTGTTAATTGATAATATTTCAATACTTTGTAATTTAATGCCAGAATAAGTCTTAATTATATAATTTTTGTAAGCAGATAATTACCACGAAATTTTGAGGTCTAAGTTCGCCGCATTTTGACCTTTAATAGATTTATCTGTCAAGGATTATTGGCCAATCACCCTTACAAGCGTGTTAATAAAAGATAGGTACATTATCCATAAGGGAAGGTATTTGGGTTCTGTAACAGTTAACAATGATTAGGTAAGAATTATTTTTAAGTAACTTGTAGGAATTCTTCTGTATGACATTAAGCTGTAAACTGTTTTATAAATTCTTTTGTATGAAAGAAAAATGCTTTTGGATGTGTAGATGTTTCTTGATATTGCTGTGATTTATTTCGTTTGAAAACTTCCACTTAAATTATTCTTTGAATGCAAACTCGGAGATCAGGGTAACCCTTGGATGTCGCATACCATTTGTGCAACAGGTGCTATGAACTTAAGAGGATGACTCTAGGGTGCCCGTAAATCAATGACTTTGCAGTGCTTATTGTGTAGAGAAAACATGTTACAGATTGTTATTTTTGCTTGACGAATCTATCCGGAATTTTACTAAAGTCGAAACATACTGTACAAAACCCAAACTTGCAATCAACTCTCAGACCAGTTCTTTACAGTCCAAGTTACTTGTCCACAAACGTCCAAAATCATATACACTTGACGATGATATGAATGCGGTTGAAGAAGACACAAATTTTGATTTCCAATCATTTGATATAGATAGTCTATATTTAGTTCATACTCCAAATCAACTTCCAGTATATAACCTTCTGAAGCATTATTAGGAACTGATAACACATCGATGCTAGTGTTCCGTCAATCAAAACTACGATAGGGCAAAAGCTGACTCATTAACCACCCGAACTGGTTATTAACATCATAGTAGGAAAGATACACATTTGGTTTGGAAGGAGCATACGCTAGTAAATGTGTATTGTTAGCAGAATCACGTCGTTCCGAACATACCTGATTCAGACCTCCCCGTATGCCCTTCTCAATAAACAAGAGTCAATCAATATCAGTCAACAGCTTAAGTTCTTGCCGTGTGTGCTTTAACATTGCATCCCACGTAAACCCTGCTAAAATATAATAGTGGGCGGGGTCAAGGCATATGTCAAGTAGCAACTTGTACGTAATTACTTAAAAACTTCGGTCAATAACATCACATCTGTTTTGATGTATAAATCGGAATACTGCACCAAATCGCTACCCAAACTTTCTGAGCGTGCGCATACTGCTTTTTAGTAATTCCTTTATCTCTTAGCTTGTTGTAAAAGGTTTGTGGACTAGGTAATAAGGTATAATCCAGTTTTCAAACAAATCAACAAAATCGTATAGATAGACACCTCTTCTAGTTAACAGTTCAAACTGCTCATCACCTATTTGTAAAAATTAACTTTTAGCAACGAATGTTTGTTCAATAATCAACCCGATGTTTCCGAAGATGAGCTCATAAAGCAAAAGCTGTCAATGAATCCATAGCTGATTAAGTTCTCGGGAATATGTTTTGGTTACTGGCAGCACGTCTACACGACCATCCAAATCAATGGGCGATGCTTTTAATTATGAAATACCACAATATAAACCCGCTTTTTTTATATGATTTTTTAGAGATATCATACGGTACGGGTATAATATTATCACTTAGCCCTGCTGTGGGAATGCATTCCCACGGCAGAAAATTGCCTGTTATTTCGATAAATATGTAAGTAAACCGCTTTTCCTACCTGTTAACAATTAAACTATTTTGATATCAAAGATTTAATAATTGTAAATATAGCAGAACTGAAAGGAGTCCATTCTAGATTTTGTTTAAATTTTTCTGATTTAATGTGCATGTGAGATGTTACCATTTAAATTACTTTACAAAAAACTTAGGAAGGTATTGATTATTGTTTTTGCTTTCATTGTTTTTCTGGTATTGTGAAAATCCTTCGGCGTATTTTGTAAAAAATATCAGGAACGTATTAATTATGTTTACTTCAATTCTTTTTGGTACAGTGAAGATCCTTCGGGATATTTTGTAAAAAAATATCAGGAATATATTTATTATTTTGTAAAAAACTTTTACTAAAAATTCAACGGGATATTTTGTAAAAATATTGCTTTCTCCACGAGTTACTTTTTTTTCTTTTGTAACATGTATCTAAGTTGCGGTTTTGTAAATGTTCTTTTGTATTATGGTTTTTACTAAAGGTTTGTAAATAAATTCCTTTCTTGAGGTTTTCGTTTCTTGCTTTATGACCCACCCCACTCTAAGATTTTTTAGCTACCTTGTTTTCTTGCAGTACTCAGTATGAGTTTACTGTACCTTTGCTTGCTTTTCCTATGCATACTGTACTTAACTTTTCTCTAGTTCGCACGAATTACCAAAAACCTGGCGCCCAAGGTTGTGCCTGGAACTTTTTCTCTGGTTCGCACGAATTACCAAAAACCTGGCGCCCAAGGTTGGACCTGGAACCATTTTGCTTCGCGTACCTCGATGATATCATCATTGCTACCCCTCCCCTGCATGAATTCTTCGGGATTCACGACCTCGTCCTTTCTAGTCTCTTCCATGCTGACCTTGCCCTCCGCCAAGGCAAAAGCGAATGAGTGTTTTTCACGCATGGTTAAAAAAGGTAAAACATGAGGTAACGAGATTTAGGAAAACCGAAGACACGTAAACCTATCCGGAATTACTGTCTTCCGGGTAGTGAATATATCGAAGGTATTACTGGGACAAGATGCTTTGCAGTCTTTATTTTTGACAACTAGTAAAGCCTTTCAATGTAAGTTGTACTTGTAAAGTAGTTTGTATTTCGGTCATTTTACATGTTTAGATTTATATTATCTTTTATCATTTTTTCCATAGTAACCCACTTTCGCACTACTGAAAGTTAATCGGTGCACCTATAAAATTTTTACGTGGTTCCCGTTACAAAAATTCGTAACGTAACGTCATTTTTACGCGAAACATGTCTCCAAAATAAGAGAAATATTAAAAAAGTTTTTATCAAGACATTTCCAGTGGAGAAGTAGAAACCAATATCAATTGTGTGAAAAAAAATGCTTGTTGATCGATTACTGTTAAGCATTACAGAGGGATATTCTGGATGCCAAATACAAAAGACAATTAAAAACGGTCACTATTTAAATAATTTGAGCAATGTTAATTTTATATGTAAACTATATTCATTTCTTTCAGACGTCACAGAAAAATGATGGAAAAAAACTGGAATTCTGTAAAAGAAGTTGTTCAGAGGTAAGTTATTTTTATTCATGTACAAAAAAATTTTAAGAAAAATTTTGTTAAATAGGAATTGCATCTCAATCTACTATAAGAATATTCACTAACTGTCAACACCGACTAGTCAAATAGGTTGTTTCATAATTCTCTCAGTAAAACTCCCAATGGAAGTGTAAAGACAAGCAGTAATTTTAAACAAACACAATAAGCAGTGGTAATTACCTGAGTTTGGGATCCGTGAAGCCGAAATAGCACAATTTTACCAAAAGCAAATACGCATTTCGCAAATAAAGGTTAATTACGCATAAGAAGCAGAAAAGTTAATTGGAATTTCTTTGAGCTCAAATTATCCTATAATTAGATTTTCTAATTGAGGTAACTCTATTCTAAAAAGTAAAACGATGTATAGCTTTAAATAGAGTTAATCGGGTATATTATATATACAATATCAATGCCTTCCTGCTCGACAAAACAAACCGCGAACTTTTAAAACCCTATTCATCAATTAACACGACGGAAAATTTAATTTTCCGAGATTCCCCTGCGTATTTAAAATTGATTTAAGTTCAACAAAGTCTTACTTTGCTATTCTGCTTTCTGTAACTTTATAAAGCAATTATTAAATGTAAGCCGATTTCAAATGAGTTCTTGGTGAAATTAGAGTTTTCTATAGAAGGGCACCGTTCCATAGTACCATTATACATGTAATGTCAGGCATAAGGAATTTTAAATGTGGAGCACTTCTGGGTCGACTTATATGGATCAGCCTATTTTATCAACCATCATCTCTTTAATGAAAATAACATTCAAATAAATAAAATATACCATCTTGTTCAACAGCTAATAAAGCTTTTGAGTATCACAGTTAAAATTATCGGGAGTGAATGTACCAGGCATAAAAACTTGTTTACCAGACATAATAACCCATACGAACGTAATTCATTTTGCCCCGATCACAATAACCACGCCTGCAATCAAAAAGGGAAAAACATTTAAACAGCTCCTAATCGACCAGAAATTAAGTCCTTGTCAATTTTTATCCAAGGAACAGTACCTACTAACACTTTTGTGATCCAAAAGTTTATGATTATTCTACGTACAAGCTAACGCTAATTAAATAGCACACCACACAGCCCCTGATTGTTATCCTGGTAAATACACATTACTCTCTCATTACAAAGTAGGTGATTTTTATCCCGGGTCGAACGCTACACCGTAGGTGATTTTTATCCCGGCAGCATGCTATTACTACATCATTATACATCGGATGATTGGTATCCTGGTGGCACAAAATCATGCAATTCATTTACACGGTCAGTAATTGCATTCTAACCTCACAATACTCGCTTACATCTGGAAACCCAGAACACCATCCCGCCCACGATTTCAACCAGCTAGATCTTGTCAGCGAATCCAGAATCCACGTCGTACCACAATGAGCCGACACTCACTTCCTAAGTGCCGGTATCTTCTTTTAAGCTAATATTAATCTATAATAACATTTTCACACGTTAACTTTCTATATTTATTGCGAAATCGACTCCACGTCTACACTCCGTTTGTTCTGGTTGAGCTTCTTAACGCGCACTCGTGTTAATCCCGTAATCATATTGTATTTGTCCTAACTAACTTAACGTTGGCTCTCGTATGTGCCTATTAACACGCCCCCGTGTTAATCCTGCTCATTCCGCATTTGTCCTTAACTGATTTGATGCGGCTGTCAACTGTATGTTTGTGCTTTTATTGTATCTAAGGATAGCCAACCGTTTGTTCTTGTTTGTGCTCATTAACATGCCCTCGTGTTTATCATGTAAATATTCATATTTTATTAACTGAATGAATTTACTTTATAGATATAAAGAATATTTAAACATTTGTTCTTGTTTGTGATCATTAACACGCATTCGTGTTAATCCTGTAACTATTCATGCTATATTCTCATTTACTGCGTTAAGGCGGTTGTCATACGTATATAAGTTTGTGTTTGCGTATATATAGGAATATATAAACGTTTATTCTTGTTTGCGCTCATTAACACGCGCTCGTGTTAATCCTGTAAAAATTCAACTATGCCTGTCATTAACTAATTTAAGTATTTGTTATACGTATACATGTTTGTGCTTTTATGTATAGCTTTCTGCTTCTGTTTGTGCTTATTAACATGTACACGTGTTAATCTTGTAAATAATTAATTATTAGTGTCGTATATTATATGCCAGTATTATAAATGTACTTTTTGGCTTGTGTATATATTGACATATATGTTGCAATAGTGTGTCCGGCTAAATACCACCACCGGTCCTGGTACCAAGACTAAAGCTTTAAAGATTTTGAAGGCTCTTATTACATACGTTAAAGAACGTCATTAACAACTTTTTATTTTACGCAAAATACACTAATACAATTTGTAATGTACACATAAAGATACTTCAACATTTATTTTAAAGTTCGAAAGTGCTTTGGACAATTGTAGTATTCTTTTAGATAATCGACGTTTAATTGCATAATTTCAGTATAAAATTTTCAAGAATTATTTATTGTTATTTATGATGTGGAAACCCCTATTCGATTTAAAGGCGTTATTTAACGCAAAAAAAAATTTTCTACTGTGTTAAACCCTGTATATAAGGGATTTTATTCAAATAATTATTTGTTTTTGTTAGTACGTATTTTCAACTTTATTCCATCTACAAAAATTAGTACATTAATTGTATTTCCTTATACGAATATTTCTATGTAGTGTAACAATAAAGCCAAACGGGGTAAAATTGTAAGGAATAAAGCCATTAAACGATCAACCTGTTGATTAAGAGCTATAATAGTGTATTTAACGAATGGATATAAAGCGAACAGATTCTCGTACAATCTAAAAAGTTTTGGAATAATATGGAAGTATCATAGCTTGATATATAAACCGTAGAACCCGGCAGGGAATTCAGTTCAGTTTGGAATATTAATCTACAAGTAATACAAAATAAATGTTCGCTTAGGTTGTTAAAATAAATAACCCATAATGCCTATATAAATTAGAATGTAAGTCTATTAGTGTTTATGTAAATAGATTAGGGGTACGCAGTTAAATTAACAATAAATATAGTGCTATTGTCGTGTTAAGAAAGAATTTAGCGTACTGAATATTATAGTCATTCTCAGTGATCTCTGTAGCAACACCCTAGTACATTAAGGAATTTCCGTAAATCAATCAAACTTATATTAGACCGAATAAAGAACAGTAAATTGAAACTAGTTAACAGTAGTTTCCATCTGCAATGATTTTACTGAACAGATACATTCTGCTAAATAGTACATAGAACTCGTCATTTGCGTCCTAATGGAAATGTTCAAATTGTTACAATAATTAATCATTAAGCACGAGCGCCTTAAATTTTACGCTAGAGCACGCGTACGCGGATGAAAGCTGCGCGCAAAGCTACTGTTAATTTGAAATATTTCAGAAGAAATATCTAATTGTAATTTAATGATACCTGAAGTACAATAAACAATACAATTCAACAATTCAGAAAATAAATGCATACCATAAAGTTTAATAACGTAGACAACATTATGACATATTCAAAAACCAAACTTTTATTCGAAATATAACACAAACACACTACAAAATATAGAATGTAAAATTTACTCGTAGGGTTCATAATCTTCTTCTTCTGAATCGCAGTCCGGGTACAATTTCTTTATCTGTTCTATACGTATATATTTTTGATAAGTTGCGCAATGTGAAATTGTTGGGCGATTCTTCTTTCGGTCGTAGAATTGACACTTGCCAGTGGATGTTGATATTAATTTTGTCTTTGGGATTTGTGTTCCTAATATCTGAAAAATTCTTTGTTTTATAGCTTCCTAATATTTGAAAAATTCTTTGTTTTGTAGCTTTTGGCAAATTATTGGTAGTTCGACGAACAATATCATCCTTTACTTTTCTCAAGGTCAATAAAAAGTCTTTTCTACGTAGATTAGACACATTCTTGTCCTTCCTTAGAATGATTAAAGCACTTACACCAGTCATTTTTAGAGATGTATAAAAAATTGTTAATGGCTAGCGACAACTTACTCGAGCAACTCAGTAAATAAGTTTCATTTGATCGACAACGTCAACTCCACATTTGGTGTTGCTGTAAAATCTGACTATTCATGGTAATTTAATGAGCGACTGTTTATCAACGGATTCATCGTAGGTAGTAGATGCAAAAAGCATTTTTTCTTGGAATATACGACTGAAAACTGTGGTCTATTCTTTACAAGCAGAAAAAATGGGGGAAGCTCTTTTTTATTTTTTAGTGGATCCTACAGCTGATGGTTTCTTGGACAACAATTGCTGCAAAGAAGAAGCAGAGGAAAACCAGTTTTCAAACGTCAAATTTCTACCAGATCTTCGTAGCGGCGTAGACAGGCACAACAATATCCATAGACCTATACATTTTTTTCAAAAATAAGCCATCGAATGAGAAGAACAATGTAGGTTCCGTGTATGAGTGTTGTCATGCACATTAAAGGTCCTTACCTTGCTTCAAATAGCAAGGGTTTGGCAAAATTCAAAATTTCCAGGTAAAAAAACTCGCTTACTGACCAACGTTGTACCTTCCGGTGAAGCACTAGAAAATCAAATGTAGAGTATTTACTATCTAAATAATAATTTTCCTGGAAATGGTCCAAGCACTTCAACTTGTATAACATATTCAGACACTTTGAATTTACCAAACATTTATTACGAAATCCGTTGAATAAATCACGAACCTGTTCCAATTTGTCACTTTGTTTTCGTACTTCCCTCGTATTTACATTATCAAATCTGAGAGCTGACAACAAAAATAAAAAGTGGTTTATTTCCATAGTGAGAAATAATAGCTCTACTCTAGTTCTGTCTTTAGACCACATCTGTTTCATGGTGCGTGACGTGAACGTATAATGGGTTTTGGTTCCTACAATGTTAGTGTACTTAGCATCCCTCTGTAGTTCATATTTTCCACTTATTTTGCCTATATAAATATTAGTGTTAGGCACTATATGTTGTATGACGCCATCAGGAAAATATCACTGCCACACTTCCATTTCCGTATTTAGATTTTTTGTCACTATTGTAGGTCCGGGAGCTTCCCTCGCAATATTATGTGCTTTTATTCTCTTATTACTGTTGTCTGAAAACTTTTTAGAAGCCCATCTTTCCTTAAATAAAAAGAACCAAGTAAATCTGGCAGCGCTGGTAGTTCTTTATTTTTGTCAACATAACTTCCAAAATTATATCACACACCTCATCTGGATCACTAGTTTTCGACATCCGAATCGGAATTATCGTCATCTATTTTCACCTCCGAATCAGATTCATTTATAAATTCTTCTAGTGCTATCTGTATAATACGTCGACCTCTAGAAGTCACCATAATATTTTGTTTTCGAGTGTTGCAAATAGAAGAATTAAAATTGTGCTTATCTCGGTGACAACGAAACATTATCAAACCTACAGAGTGGTGTAAACGCAAACTCTAACACAAGTACAAGTTCTAGCGGAGTAAAGCTCCGCAGCTGATACTAATTATTATTAATAACAAACTATGCTCGACAGAAATCATCTCAGTTTTAATATTAAACGCTTAAATTGTATATTTAATGAGGCACTAATAGTCGAAGAAATTGGTAATCGGTATTTCTAAATATTAGGAATTCTAAAAATGCGCAGATATTTCCTCCGCGTATGCATGCGTGTACTCAAGGGTCAATGCTGAAGTAAATAGAAAAAGTTTATACAGGATACAGTTCAGACTGGAATATCAGTAACATGATTTTAAACAATGCTACAAAAAGATACGATCAGCCAATTGGAGTTCGTTCACTCGATCCAATTCCAAGTGACAAAAAAGTCATAATTCGTTTTTTCAGACGATGAAATTTGTTGACCATTTTTTACCGGTCTACACGATGGAAAACATAGATTAACGTGGATAAATAGAGCTTCGAAATGAGACCTAAAATTAGACAAATATTGTTGAAAGATTCGATATACTCTAGTGCGTGTCCTACGGTCTACATTTAAGACTACTGGACGTTATTTAGGTAGCTCAATATGTTACAGAAAAAAAGATAACTGCTAGCCAAACATAACGTCTTGGGTACAACCCTAAAATAATATCCAAGAACGCAGGTTAAAAAGGAAACGACATCCGAAAACCAGAGCGTAGACCTTATAAACAATAAGATTTCCGTTATTCTATGGTGAAAGATACGTAGGTGCATTTGTTTCAGGTATTTACTTTCATATTATTTTATACAAACGTACCTATACATATCCGTTCAGAATGAACATGCACAATTGAAGAAGTTCTGGAACACTAGAACGGGCAGAATGGCTTTCGTGTTTTAATGAGCTAAAGAGCCGAACTGTAGGTTTAACCAAATTTGTGGGGTCTTTAGAGAGAAACCAGACTAACTCAGGTCCCAGAAAGAGGACAGACGCTCTTTCGGTAGAGTGGCAGAGACTATAGAGATCGGTATAGTATTCTAGGACACACTACTGGGATATGGAACGGGAAACCGCCACATTACCTCCCAAGTACACAGCGTACTTAAATTGTTATTTAAGATGATGGGGTTCCGGAGTTAAAATAATTCCCATTTGCATCTGAGCGAGGGGCCTAATTCGCATGATGTGATCGGAAAGTTTAAAAGAAGAGCCAGGAACTTTTTGCGAGTCGTAGAATGTCAGAAGTATGAAACAAGTGGTAAGCTAGAGAATTTGATAAGTGAAATGGTTAGGTTAGCATTAGACATAGTGGGGATTAGCGAAGTTCAATAGACAGAGGCGGAAATTTTTTGGAGCGGAGGGTTTAGGGTAATTCATACGGGAGCAGAGGAAGGAAATTCGGGCGCAGGAATAGTTATGCGGAAAAAAATAAGAAACTGCGTAGAAAACTACTTACAATAGAATCAGAGGGTATTCATTGTTCGTTTAGAATCTAAACCTGTAAATACAAATAATAATACAAGTATACATGCCCACCTCTAGCTACAGTGAGGAAGAGATAGAGGCGATCTACAAAGATATCGAAGACATACCTAGATACGTAAAAGAACATGAAAATTTAATAATTACGGGGGAATTTAATGCAGTGGTAGGTGGGTGTAGAGAAGGAGCGATAGTAGGTTTATTTGGTTTAGGCACGATAAAACGACAGAGGAAATAGACTGGTAGAATTTTGCGACAAAAACAATTCAACCATTTTAAACACATTATTTCAACATTATTCTAGAAGACGATACACGTGGAAGATGTCAAGAGACATAGGGAGATATGAAATAGATCACATTGTTGTTAAACAACGGTTACGGAATAAAGCAAAAGACTGTGGAAGCTACCCAAAAGCAGATATAAATACTGACAACAACATAGTAATCATGAAAGCCGCGCTTAAATAAAAAATTTGAAAACAGAACTTTAACTTTGATGTATTTCCCCAAATGCTATTAGAAAGTAAAAGATAAAGCTATCCACAAAAAATTTGACAAAAGACAAATGAACTGCTGAAAGACATCGGGAAAGTTTCTGAATCTAAGGAAGTAGAAACAGAATGGAATGACATTAAATCCAGCTTAGACATGGCGGCCAGAAATATTCTACGATATAAACAAAAAGAAAATAAAACACCATAGATAATAAAGAATATTCTGAATTTAATAGAAGATAGGTGAAAATACAAAGACAGACCAGATGAAGCAGGAAACAGAGATACAAAGTCATAAAATGGTAAATTATTTTCAAATGCAGAAAAGCTAAAGAGCAATGGATTGATGAAAAGTGCAAATAGATACAAATTAAGATAAAAATAGAAAAGACAGACGAAGCATATAAGCTAATTAGGATCAATTTTAGGGATATAAATCCGGATAGCAAAAATATAAGAAGTCCAGGATGAGATATGATTATAAAAAATGTAGAGAAGGTGGATAGATGGCAAGGATGGAGGAGAGAGTTTGCATGCACGACCAGAACTAGAAGCAGTAAAACACCGAATCAGACATTAAAAAGAAGAACTGAGGATATCCTACATTTAGAAATGAGTATGAATTAGCATTACGGAGTATAAAAACTAATAAGACACCGGGTATAAATAAGGTACAAGCAGAAACTTTAAATCCGCTGGACAGCAGTAACAGATAGCTTCTTCCAACTTGTAGCTTATATGTATAAGACAGGCAAGATACCCACAGATTTCAAACGTAACACCATAATCACTATACCAAAAACGATAGGTGCGGATAAATGTATAAGTTTTCGAACAATAATTTTGACGGCACACGTATCGAAAATATTAATTGTACAAAGGCGGATGGAAAAATGAGCTGAGGAAATCTGGAAAAAACTTCGACAATGTAAAATGGAAAAATGTTCGAAGTAATCAAAACCATTGGAATGAGTTATCGGGATAGACAAATAGTACATAACTTATACAAAGAGCAAACAGCTGTTGTAATAGAATTAGAGGAAGAACGTAGAGAAGTAAATATTAGGAAAAGGGTAAGGCAAGGATGTGTCCTATTTCCGCTAATTTCTAACATGTACATCGAGGAGGCAATGAATACTGTCAAATGAAGGAAAACCTTTGGAATAATTATGTACAAAAGATAGATGTGCTTAGATTTTCAAATGATATAGTGGTTTATCATCTAACAAGGAAGAGTTAGAAACAGCGCAATGAAATGGAAACAGTACTAACAGAGAGATACATACGGTATGAAAATCAATAAAAATAAAATTAAAGTACCAGTATGTAAAGCAGGAAAAAATAAGTCAAAAATCACAATACACATAGAAAACGAGAACTTACAAGAGGTTAACGATTTGAACATACAGTGTCAAGTTTTCCTTTGGAGGTAAATGCTTCATATAATTTAGGGTTTCGTTCTACAATTTAGTTAATCACACCTAAAAAATCGTTTAAATTTTTATAAGTCTTCAAGTATTCAAACAAAAGAGGTAAACGCATTTTGAATTCAGTATATAGTGTGTCCCAGAATCGTTTCTCTATATATATGTGAGAATCTCGCTTTCTATAATAGTTATAGCAAAGGTCAAATGAAGGAAATTTTAGAGAATATAAGTGAAAAGTTTACATCCGGTTTAATATTTATGTTATCTCTGTTAGCCTTGAAATAATTGAAATTAGCTGAAAAAGTGCAATGTTGAATTTCATTTGAAACTTGGAAACTACCGTTTTTCCAGCTTTTCAAGTGTGACGGTCATTTGTAACAATTACGATTTTCTGTTATTCAAATATACAATTTTATTCAATACACCTAGTCAATAAATATTAAATTTCTATTGAAACCTTTTATTATGAATTCATACATAGTACGCCATCTACATTATAATAGCAAAAGTAAACTTAAAGTGAACTTCTAGTTGTTTGTATCTTGATTCAATATCTCCCTTCCCGGCGCATGCTTGTATAGCTAAGATTGCCTCGTGGAATAAGCCGTTTTGATATCAGATGTAATCCGAATACCAGTATAATCCAGGGCCTGCAGGATTTTAATTAAACATGCCGTCCCAAAAATTAGTTATAGCCAGAGGTGAGTCATCCCCCATTTTTATACTTATATTCTTTTCAAGGAACTTTCATTTAAAATGCACAAATAATTTTTGAAGAAGCTATACATAAGTTGGTTTAAAATTAATTCTCGAAATTTTGCAAAGGTTCATAGATCAATTAATTTGTTTCACGTAAAATTTAGTGTTTGGATAAGGTATATTTGACCTTAATATTTTCAAGGTATTTGTGTAAGATTATGTTTGAAGTTACAAAGTTGTATTAAAAGGTTTGCTTTACTACACATGTGATATGATAAGAATTGTTTGCCGACTTATTGTGTATAACACATTGTGATAATTCACCTGAAGCATAGTTCAATATCGACAATAAGTATTTTTCTTTGACGTTTGATTTTATTAAATATAGCTATTAATATATAGAGCCATAACCAGCGATTTTTTTTTTAATATGTAATTTGTTTCTTGTACACTGAACAGGATCCTATTCAAGTAGCCTGAAGTCACTGTAACATAAAATGAAAGTCATATATTTCTTAAAGAGATTTGAAGTAATTTATGCAATAGAGAAAAAATATTCCAAGAATGCTTAGAGATTAATATTAAATAGTAATAACGGAACTGTTTCTAAAGTCTCCCTAAAGATAAGTTTGTATAAACAATGTATATATACATATTTTTTTTTAAAAATCAATAGAAAAAATATTAAGTTGTCTCAAAAATTTTCTTTCTTTGAAGTCAACAGTAATTGTCCTACAGAAGCAAACAGTTTACAAATATTAAATTTTAGTATTAAAGAAAGGTATTATTGGTGTTAAAGTTAAAAGTTTTTTTTGAAAGTATAATTTTGACTTGTGGATTTACTTATACTTTTGTTGTGATAAAATAACCAGGCTCTAACAAAGCCCTAGTTTGAACATGTTTAGGTGTGGTTAAATTGTCAGATAGTACGAGATCGTCGTTCCCATTCTAGATTGCAAAGACCAAAGTAAGTATTTTTGTTTATGTTGCTCGTCTTAAATTTTTTTTCTTTCAAAGATTTCCGTATCTGATCTTCGAATAGTTTCTTATCAAACACTCATTAAGATACGGTGGCGTCCAATAAAATTTCTTTTGTTTTATCGTATACCATCATACGACCCTAGCTCATAGCTCTGCCCTAAGTTGAAGAAGCTTAGCTGGCTGGAAGATCTCTTTAGAGGGACACTTTTTTTCTCAAAGCCATTCAACATCCTTTTTACCCTGGGCTTGACCGTCAAACAGGAACCCCTCGTAATCTATCGAGGCTCTGCCGCATGTATGGTAGAGCGACATATTATTTTCCTTTTGAGGAATATAATACGTTACACATTATTAGGACACATTTCACGACGCACGAATCGCAATCGTCGTTCGTTGTTTCAGAATGCACCACAACCTTTGTTTTTAAGGCGGCCATATTGAATTTTTCAAATTTTGGATAAAGCGAAAAAATTCCGTCCAACGACACCCCACAAGTATGTAAAATTAACACTTACTATACAAGAAATTATGTTTTAAAATTTTTTTCTAATTTTGTATCTAGTTGGATGTGACAATGACTCTCTATTATATAGCGCCATCTGCTTCTTTAATAACTATAATTATTTTTAGTCAAATATATTAAAAAAGCATCTGGTGTTTGTGTTAGTGTACTTCAAATTTGATAAAAATTATTATACAAGAGACTCGACCCTATTCAAATCAAGAAAATTTTGATATATTAGCGCTGAATTTGCAGTCAAATAGAAATGGCGACGGATTATCGCTACATTTGATATTCCAATACTCCACCCGAAGGTACTACATTGGCCAAGAAGCGAGCTTTTTTTACCTGGAAAATTTTGAATTTTGCGGAACCGTTACTGCTCCAAGCAAGGTAGGGATCTTCAAATTGCGTGACAACACACACACACACACACACACGCGCGGGACCTCCATTTTACCTATCATCCGAAAGAGGGCGTATTTTTGTTAAAAAGCTCGCCTAACATTTTTCAAGCGGACTGTGTCGGAATTCGAACCCGAAACCTTTAGCATCGTAATCACGCGCATACCAACTACGCCACAGAGCCGCCTTAAAGTATTATCAGCTAGATATTTGGAGACATACCACGAATAACGAAAGCCCTATAAAACACATTTTAGAAAAATTGTTGTAAAGTTAATAACTTACGGTGCTTTTGAACAACCTAAACCACAGTACAAAATCGAAAATTTTACAGACTGTTATCGAAAATCCTAAGGCTTCAGTAGTGATTAGAATCTAAACGGAGAAGGATATTTGAACCTTTCGGGAAATCAATTTTTGCTTGGTCTTCGATGAGTGGTGGTAGAAGAAGAATTTGGTAGAGTTTGGTTTTAACAGAAAGGCTGCCACGACACACTACAATTAAAAACTATTTACGTGAACAGTTTGAAGAAATGAGTATTTCATGCAATGATCAAATTTCACGGCCCGCCAGATCACCTGACTTGATGCCTTTGGATTTTTATTTATAAAACCAAATTAAAAATGAAATTTACGAATTTGATCCTCCTCAGAATGTAAATGTTTTTAAAGAAAGAGTGATGGACAGGTTTGCTACCATTAACAGAAATACACTTTCTAGGACTGTAAGAAAAGTTTTGAAAAATTGCCAAAAATGCCAAGGAGTCCAACAGTAGACGTTTTGCACATTTCGCTGACAATAATAAGTTAAATAATTCCTAAATAATTATTACTAGTTTCCACTAATTCATACATATTATTTCACTCGCCTCAATTCCTTTTGTTCTAATTAATAACATTATAATATTTTTCATATGAAAACTTCAAATGTTAAATGATGTGCTTGTAGGATTTAGAACTTATTAAAAACAAATGGAGCAATGTTATTTTACACCATTGTCACGGCCAATTGGATACAAAACTAGAGAAAATTAACAACGTAAATTTTTGTAGTAAGTGATAAGTTTATATAGATGTGAGTAGGTGTTTTTGATCGAGTCTGACATACCACCTCTACCGTCTAATATATTCGGAGACGGTTTCCGAGCATTTAAATACCTTTTCAGCAAATCCGGCAATCAAAACTATTTAACTATGTTGGAACATCGGGATATTGTTAGTGTATGCCGTTCAAGTTTTTACGGTGGACTGACGCCTTGAGTTTAATTATTTAACCCTTTGTGTAAATAATGTTTAAATCACGTTACATTATCGTAGTTATGCTGCAATTTTAATAATTGCACACACAAACATGTATACCCTCACCTCTGACAGATGCAAGATTGGGGCTTCTGACGCACAATTGCCTCTTCCCGCCGATCTTTTATCATAGAGACCCATGTAAAGACTCCACCTTCTCTCATACGCGCTCTGAAGAAATCTATAATTACCTCCTGCCACCACTTTACGCTTATAGACTGTCCTAATAGATCATACTCTTTCGAATAGCCAATCGGAATGCAGGAATTTCTGTCATTTTGCTAGCGTATTCAATACACGTTTTACGAAGACTCAATCGGAATGCAGAACGTCTTGTGCCTAATTATTCAACCCTTCTGTCAATGCCATTTAATTATGTTACAGCATTGTAGTAGAGGAAAAAGTCAAGTAACCTCTGGAATTTGACCCCAAAATCTCGAGAATGCTAGCCTTAACCGTACGCTACTGGGCGAACATAATAGTAACATGTCTATAGCGTTATATGAATCAAACAATGGTATTTGATCGCATCGCTTGAATATCATTAAAATTATTTATCGGATCGTTTGGAATTTATTTAGAGTACAAGATGACCACTGGGGTTGCATAATTAATTAATTTTAAATATTAAATGGTACATATACCCGAAATTTATTAACCTTTAACATTCACGTATATATATTGAAATCTGAAATCGTCTCTTATTTGGAACCTTTCAAATAAAACAAATGAAAACAATTTAACTTATATGTGACGTGCAAAATACTAGGTGGAAAAGAAACTTACAAATACTAGATACAAACCAATAACTGTGAACAAAATACTTAATCTAAAACTATTAAAAACTATGTAAAATAGCACCATTCTGAGCGCCACTTTTAAGTAATTTCTTTTTCGACTTATCCTGCAGTTCCCGATATGTTCAATTTTGTATCTCCCGGTACAGCTTTTACACCTAAAATTTTTTGAAATGCGTCACATAATCACGCCTCGTAGTGACATGTTTGTTGAAATCATCGACACGATTTCAAGCACCATCTTTAACATGTCGCTAGTGAGTGTGTTTTTGTGAGGTAGTTAAAAAATGGCACGTGTACAAGTTGTGCCGGGTGACTAAAATTGAAAATATTATAAATATACAAAGTCAAAGTCAAAAAGAAATTTTTTTAAAAATGGCGCCCAAAATTGCGCGTTTAATAGTTGTACCGAGCTATACAAAATTGAAAATATCGGAAACAACAGAGTAAGTCGAAAAAGAAATTACTTTAAAGACAACGCTCAAAATAGAGCTATTATACATACTTTTTATTAAGTTTAGGTTAAATATTTTGTATATAGTTATTGGTTTGTATATAGAAGTTGTAAGTTTCTTTCTTTTCAGCCTAATATTTTGTACGTCACATATAAGATAAATTGTTTTCATTTGATCTACTCGAAATCTTCCAAATAAGAGACGATTTCGATTTTAGCATCTATACGAGAATAATAGAGGCGAAAATATTATGTATGCGTACAATTTAATATTTAAAATTTATTATGTACTCTAGTCGTAATCCTTTAATAATGTCACACTTTGTTACCTGCAAAAAAAGGGGGTTTCGAATACAGATGAAATTCAAAAATGCACCTTTTCGGTTTATCTCAATTATCTTGAACACGAATAAAAATAACTTAAATTTTAAACCGGATATAAACTTGTCACTGTAATCTCTGAAACTTCCCCCATTTAACCTTTGCTATAACTATTAATAAACGAGATCACCATGTAGAGAAACGAATTTGGAACACCCTGTATACACTGTTTACCAACTTGTGTTTAATTAACACATCCTAGTAATTACCAGTCACATATTGCAAACGCCTGCTTATTCGCTCAATGGTGTTTTGTTCGACATTGTACATTAAATCCGGAGGCATGCTGTCCTAGTTTGCATACCACCGCAATCTCACCACAGTTACAAACGTAACGTGTCGTATTCAAATCAATAGCATTATATAACGTGGTGCTTTATCTATAATCATTACAGACGCCCTCACGTCCTAAACGACATGATCCATCTAAAGTGCAGAAACATGTAAAATATATTACATTCTTCTATTGTTTTCAGACTCAAGAATGGTATAATTTAAGCTTGAGCTGAATTAATTTAATAAACTGGAAACTGAAGAGCTTTACTCGGTACTTCGTCCATATTTGTTTTAACGTTTTTAGTGTTTTGCATTTTAAATTAAGTTGATTTCAGAAATCTCAGTGGAAGATCTCTTGGTAAGTCTTGTTGAGAATCAAATCTTTAATTCCCTTCTCTAGTGCCCATATTACGCTAAGATGATCGCACTTAACCTTCTTTAACTTCGTTGTAACTGAAAAACACTTTAAGGTGAAAATTGTTTGGATTGATATTCTTAAATCGTTCTTAGGCCTTATATTTTCATTTTGTTATAGGTTTTGAAAAGCTTTTTCGTGTCATGTTATCTGATAAACTTATTTTGAAAAACAGGGATAAAAATTCCTATTACAGCATGAAATACTAACTTTGATATATTTGTACATCCTTAAAAACATCTAAACGAGACTAAGAGACAGCTCGTCAGAGTTTCATTATACATCGTGTCTATAAATGAACTTTGGAGTTTTAAAGCAAATTCTTTTATTAAGAAAAAGCAAAGTATGGTAGTACGTAAACACGTGTTCAAAGGTAATATTACCTAGTGTTTTCTACAATTAGGTAAATTGCATTTTGCCTCATTTACCGCACGGCATACTTGTAGATGCTAATCGCGCTTAATGCTTACGAAGTCCCAAAAAATCTTTCTCACACGCTCTTTTCAATTCGAGATACCAAGATCAACTCTACATATAGTGTATGCAACATGTTTGTTTCATCCGCCCGCATATAAGGTATGATTTTTGCATAAATAAACTAAAGTCTGCAAATATGATAGAAAAATGAAAATTTTTTAATAATCGCCGTTTTCACTGTTGCGGAAAAATATCATGTTTGTGATGTCGTAAACCGGCATAATTGTAGAACTTGGGGTCGCAAACGCCACAAAAATTCATCAAACTTGAAAGTAATGCCGTCGAGGTAAACGTGTAGGGTAATGTAATGCATGATACCGCTATTGGACCGCTTTGTACCAAAAAAAGAAACAATAACCGGTAACGGGTATTGTGACATGTTAGAGCTTTATGTATTCCCTTAGATAAGGCAAACTAAGGTTAATTATTATCGGTAAGAAGGAATCTCGTCCCACTACAACGTGAGGCACTGAACAATCGGTTCGGCAACCGAAATGAACCGAACTCGAAAAAAGGAGTAGTATTGCTTGACTACAAAAAAGCGCCCCGCACCCCTCACACTATAACAAACTTTTTCTTTTAGGAACATATGAAGAGCATAGTTATTACTGAACTAAACTGAGATGTCAACCATCTGATACAAGAATAATCGATGCTATCGCAATCATCACCACAGTCATGTTGACGACGACTTGGGAACGAGGTTGATTATCGTCCAAACGTTTGCCGTGCGGTAATTGTGGCACATATTGAAATGTACTAAATTTGTAACGCATGAGCGTCACTGTAAAGAAAAACCGGAAGCAAAAAAGAAAAAAAATAATCTAAACGAGTAACTTAATATTGACATTCTCTGATTTCATGTATAATAGTTTTCCGTAAGTATGACATTGCAGTAAAATTGGTAGTTGTATTAAAATCTTAAACCTAAAAACCACAAAAGCATTGTTTTATTTCTGTTAAATACATATTGGAACGGAACATAGGTTCATAAAATATTTTAAACCACAAACAATAAACAAAATATTTATTAGAGTAAATTTTCGTAGTAAAATCATGCCATTTTCAAAAAGCTTTAGAATTATGAAGTTCATAAACGTGAACCGGCTAATAGGAATGTTTCATACTATAATTATTCCAAACATCAGAGCTTTTAGAAATTTAAGTTAAATAAATTAAATTCAACGTTATCTAGTATCTATAAGATTCTATACATAGTTGCAATACAATATAAAAAGCGCATACGCTGAATACCAAAATTCACTAATAGCAGATTGCAGATGATTTGATCATTTCATACAATGTGTTACAATGTATTCATTTTATATCGATGAAAGAAGGAAACACAGACGTTAACCTAAGTAAATCAGACGATACCCTTACATTTGATTTTCCAATGTTACACCCGAAAGTACTACATTGATCAGGTAGCGAGTTTTTTACCTATGAATTTTGCCGAACCTTTACTATTTGAAACAAGGTAGAGAGCTTTAACGTGCGTGACAACACACACACGACACCTATCTTTTACCTCTCGTCCAAACAAGGGCGCAATTTTGAGAAAAATGCACGCCCAACATTTTTCAATTGTCAGGAATCGAACTCGGGACCTTGGACTTAGAGTCACTCGCGAACCAACTAAGTCACAAAACCACCTAATCAGATGATACATTGCATGTGATTTTCCAATGCTCCAACCGAAGGTACTACATTGGCCAAGAAGGGAGTTTTTTTACCTGAAAAATTTTGAATTTTGTCGTGTCGGGATCAGATGATAACTTACATGTGATTCTCCAATACTCCACCCAAAGGTACTACAATGTCCAGTTGGAATTTTGCCGAACCCTTGCTGTTCCAAGCAAGGTAGGGATCTTTAACGTGCGTGACAACACACACGGGACCTCCATTTTACCTCTCATCCGAACGGAGAGCGTATTTTTGTGAAAAATGCTCGCCTAAAATTTTTCAAGCGGACCGTGTCGGGATCAGATGATACCTTACATGTGATTTTCCAATACTCCACCCAAAGGTACTACAATGTCCAGTTGGAATTTTGCCGAACCCTTGCTGTTCCAAGCAAGGTAGGGATCTTTAACGTGCGTGACAACACTCACACGGGACCTCCATTTTACCTCTCATCGGAATGAGGGCGTATTTTTGTGAAAAATGCTCGTCTAAAATTTTTCAAGCGGACCGTGTCGGGATCAGATGATACCTTACATGTGTTTTTCCAATATTCCACCCGATGGTACTACATTGGCCAGTTGGAATTTTGCCGAACCCTTGCTGTTCCAAGCAAGGTAGGGATCTTTAACGTGCGTGACAACACTCACACACGGGACCTCCATTTTACCTCTCATCCGAACGAGGGTGTATTTTTGTGAAAAATGCTCGCCTAACGCTTTTCAAGCGGACCGTGTCGGGTTTCAAACCCGGGACCTTGGGCGTAGTACTCACACACATACCAACTACGCCACGGATCCGCCTGTTCAGAAGATACCACAAGTAATTTCTCCTAGATTCACGCCATACTCTTAATAAACAAATTGTATCATGACAGAAAATTCCGACAACATATGAAAAGGGGGAGGGGGGGATAAATGACAATAATTCATTTCAACAGAAAAACTAATTAATTATCCGCGAGCAGTTAATCAGAAAACGTCAAAATGTAGACATACTCACGCACAGTAAACGGGGAAGTTGGAAATTGAAGGGTGGAAAGAAACACATTTTTGAAACGTGGGTATAGGTTTCACACAGCGTGCGAATAAACTTATTTGAACTTGCGCTCGCACGGGCAAGGTAGAGGATTTCAATTCACGGAATCGTGGAATTATCATCCTTATGACCGGTAAAAACAGGGGGGTTAGGACCTCGAGAGTTCGTCGTTCCATTAAATTGGAATTTTTCTGGTATGTTAAGTTAAGAAAGCTGTGTTAAGTAGATAACTCAAGTAATTGTCGCAAGAAGGACTGATGTTATTGGAAATCCTGAAATAAAACAGTGAGTAACAATCAAAAGCCTTTATGTCTATACTTTTTAACTCCGTGTATGTTAATTTTAAATATGAAATGCTTGATATTTATGAAATAAGAAATTAATCAAACATGAAAGTGCTTATGATGTTGAACAATGAATAGTAACGGAAGAATGTTGGTTAAATTTAAGCACAATATCATCACTATAAAATATTAAGAAATATGTATGTATGAAATATCAAATGTAAATTTTATTGATAGAATTTAGTGTTCGTTGAAGCATTAAACATTAGTATTTTGGAATGGACAATGAAAGAATGAAAAGACGAGGCTGATATTTAACTGTTTTCTATGTCTGTTATTAACGACATTTCCAGAAATTAGGAGTTAATGTCATGTAATTTAATATGGGAAAATCTGAAATGATGATAGGATTGTTGATGGATTAAATTTAAGGTTTTTTTGGGATTCTTTTAGCAACACCTGGCCAGAGTGAGGTTAAGAAGTTTAGGTTAAGCAAAGTATAATTGTGTTTTTATTGAAATTATTTCATGTTAATAGACTTAAGTCTAAGTTGAATTTTTATTTGAATTTATTTAAAAACTAGGTAAACAAACCCGTTTGTAAAGCATATCCAGCTCTCTCAGTGATAGAATTGTATTTGGAAGGCGTTTTATCAAGTTTATTTAATTTGACCAAAAATCTAATAAGTGTTCAAGGTTTTTTCCAAACGGGTAAAGAAGGTGATAAATTTAGAAAAACGAAGCAAGAAATAATCGCCTTGCGTGTAGGGAATAATATCGACGGAATTGCTGTGACAGGCGGTTTGGCGCCCCTGTATTATGACATGAGTCAGGGTAAGTGATTTTGTAACGTAGATTGTTTGTATTTTAGCCATTTTATTTAACGGTTTTTAAAATTTTTACTTCTTTATTCTTCTAATTTCTTTTATAGTTTCGAACAGAACGTTAATGGTCGATCGGTAGTCCAAGGGACGTCAATAATGGCCTGACCTACGATTCAAATTTTCTCTTCTTGGGCATTTAAAAATCTTTGCTATAGGAAACACAAATTCAAACGAATAATAGCTTCATGTCAGGCTATTCAAAGCATACCTGGAATTATAACCCTTGAGGAGAAGAAACGCCATATTTAAATAAGCTTCAGTAGAAATACAAACCTTCTACAAGCTATTCTGGGTGTTTCCCGACGTACGTCTTTGTTATACAGGACACGCGAAAATACGAGTTTGAGACTTTAGCAGCGCCTAAATAACACATATCAAAAATCGGCTTCACTGTGGAGGTAGAGAAAAACAACGAAGTATAGTTTCTAAAAGTCTTGGTTAGAAAACGCAAAGATGGAAACCTGGACCGTATCATATGCAGTAAAGCAAACCATACTAATCACTACATAAATGGGTTATCACACCACCAGCCTGCACAGCTGTAATCGATAGTCAAAACAATAATGAAACGACTTCAAAAACCAGAAAACAGTATACCCGAATGTTTAGATACAAAATGAATTTTCAAACAAACAGATTAAGAAAACAGGAGCAAACAAGAATCAACAAATAGCAGTCTTAGAAAAACCCAAAATAAAAACCATATTCCAGCTACACAATAAAGGTACAACAAGAAAAGAACGGTCTACAAGATACCAGGATGCGACAATTCATACATAAAGCAAATGAAAACAAAAAAATAAAGATGAGGGGAAAGATCATAAGAATACTCAACAAAAAAGGTGAAAAACACGAATTTCAACGCTACTATAGAAGTAAAACAAAAAGAATCATCAGAAAACATAAAAAATGAATAACCTCGAAGACATACGATGCGTAGCAGCATGAAAACCAATTCTTGATGCAACCAGTTGCAGGACATCTCAATTGAACAAACTATCATCCAAATCAGTAAGGATAAACAAACACTACATCAATAAAGCAAAAGTGGTAAAAACTAGTCATTCCAAGGAAACGAAACCAACAGGAGTTTATACGTAACAACACAGATAAAGTAACAGCAGTGCGATAGTAAGTAAAATCAAAACCGACAGCTACTAGAGACCTAAAAAGACTAACGTGATTCAGTCAAAATGTGACTATATTAACAAATGTGTCCAATATATTCATAGGAAGTTTATTAAGAACACGTGTAGTACTAATAGATTCTCTTACCAATTTGTCTTCAGCACAAAAACCGCTGTCAATAGTTGTTGAAGTTCAAAGTAATAACAGAAAGGAAACGAAACGTTCGATATTTCTATAAATTGGATACCGGAAAATATAAACGTCCAATTTTGCTATTAGCTATCAATTTATTTCGTACGGATTGTTTTCTACATCACATAGCACTAATTTTCTAAGAATATCCGAAAGACAATCCATTCAAGTTATCTACTAACTTACTTTTTAAACGGGTTGCATTGTTTTCAAAACAATTATCCTAGTATTTTTCTTCTGATTAGTCTTAACGAAATGTAGTCTCCCGGAAATCAGTTGCTAGAATTAAATCAAAAATCTATGTAACCGAATCTGCATCTTGGCTGCTGCGTGTGGATCCAGGATGAACAATAACAATATTTCTTTAAACATGCCCGGTACTTACTCTCGGTATGGTTCGAGCTGCAGTTTGCAACGTTATTCGTGGGTAACTTGGCCCCATATTAGCTTTTACCATAGGGTATTGTATCTTCATAGTTCATATCATCGCTTACGGATTCTGACACGATTTCTGGCCAATAGTCATCGTTTGGTAACTCATAAGGAGCTTAGTTTTCAGATAGTACCATCTCTAGGAACTTCACTTTTAAGATGCATGTTCTGCAATTGATTTAGAAGTTCTTTTTGTCATAATGATTTATTTTGTTAAAATTTGTAATAAATGAAGTCGAATAAATTTGAGGGTTCTAGAAATATTTTCCATGGAAGTTTCGACTGTCCAAGATAGGTGATATTTACCAATGAATGGACACAGCGTCAGTCTGAAAATCTAACATCTGCTGTAATTGAAGTAACGGAATTGATTTTGTATCGAGCTTTGTAAACTGTTCTTTATTGATCGAACATAAAAGCCTGGTTACGCGCAAATACAGAAAAATCTTAAATCGCTTATGATAATTTATCACAATGTACTGAGATACCGCTACCAATTGGGCTGATGACAATTATTACAAGATAATCACTAACAATGTTTACTGCACTAATTTAATTCTTAACACGACTATTAATTTCTTCGACTATGCAAATTTATCTGTACTATCAATTATTTAATTGACATTAAACTATTTATTTTAATGATTTATCTATGATTTATATCACAGTACAAGCGGATTCATATTTCGAATGAAACTGCCCTTTCTGTCATATCCTACGAATTATATAAGGTGCAATATACGACCCAGAAAACACTAGAAGCGCTCCCTTCTAACTGTCAATTAATCCGTTGTTAGTTGAAATACATTTTCTCTTTTGATTCTACACCCTTCGACCCCTCTGATACAATTTTGTTGTTTTAATTAAGTAAAAAATGTCATTTGAAAATTTTTTACAATGCTGGAATTTGAACGTGATTATTGCTTCATTTTTCAATAAATCAAACGTTTACCATCTGTCAAGAAGTCAATTGATATATCTTTTGTAGTACAAAATTCAAACGTATATTAGCAAACTTCTAGAATTTCTAAAACTATTGAGCACAAAAAAGAACAACCAAAATTCTAAAAAAGTTAACGAAACAAAAATATAAACACCAAGTCCTTTGTTCCATGTAATAACGATTAAATTGAAATAAGAACTACAAAACTAGTAGAGGAAATAAAATATAACAGCTTTTGATGATAAAGGTTAAATAGGCGTTTTATAAATTAACGTGTAAGTAAATTTATTACTACTCAGATACGACTCTTGTTATTTTCCTCAACGCATTTCCACCTGAGTGAAGTATAAAGCGCAGTAAATAATTTAAAATAAAATTAGTATTTGTCGATTTATGATCGTGGTGAACTTGTTGTACCACCTACTTCTACCTCATATTTCAAATATTACTAGGTGTGAACGAAACCTACATCAAAACTCTATTGCAGTGACATTAATAATTCATCTGCAACCTCCCTTTGATCCCAGTTATATGAAATATAGGACATTAATATTCTCCATTTCCAGGCCTACGGCTTTCATACGAACACTCAACGTTTATCCATCTAGTTGGAAATTACAAACAGTTAATAACCGTTTACATTAAAACACGTAAATCAAAATTGTAATCCCTTTGACTTTCATTCTCCATGTCAAAATGCCAAAAAGCTTTGTAGAGGATTTACCAAATTATACAAACTCCTGAGGTATAGTAAAAACAAATATATTTTTTTTTATTGAGTACTTCTAGAAAAAGATTAGAATAGCCTTGCGGCCTTAATCTTCTAAAGTACTTTAAATGAACCTCCGCACCTAAATAAACTCCACTCAAAAGTTCATTCTGTATCTGAAACCTAGAGACCAGATATTTTAATACGATTTCAAGGTCTTTTATTCTTGCTTCTAATTAACTGATAAATGTTCCTCATGTTGCAGATTTGTCCTATTTTCATGATAAAAATGCACCTCATTTAAAGAATGAAACTGAAACGTGACAATATTTTAAACACATATGTTCTCTAAGAAAATCTGGTACTAATAAAAACATTTGCTGATAAACCGTATCTGCTACAACTGTTGAACAAGCAGCTGAAAAAATTATTCATGTTTTTCCAGTTACTGTAATAAAATGTTATACAGAATGTGACCGTATCAATGCGATCTAAGGCGACGAAATTAAAGTTTACAAAATTATATCGACCTGTATGAAAATTAAAGATGATGTTCGCGATCGAAAGTGACTATAAATTCAAAACAAAAACATTTGTATACATAGATTTAATTAACCCATGTAATTCAACAGAAATCCAATAAATATAGTTTTGTTAAAAGAAAGATCTCACCTCAACAGACCACAGATTCGGCTGTAGAAGAAAAATTGTGAACTAAGAAAATTACAAAGGTGACCAGAAAAATTTATGATACATTCAAAGTGGTATACTGATACAGAAGTCTGCTTTTTACTTTTGTGATTTTATATAAAACGACAAGTTATTTGCAGTCCGCAATAAGGAATTTGTGTAAACAAAATAAACAAGTTGAAAATGCAAGGCATTGTCGCAACGAACTTCCAAATGTAGACTTACTTTAAAACAATTTATGTATCGCACATTAATTTTGGACCTATTTGAAATTTTTGATAAAATTAATTCCGGGGGTCGGGTATCCGCGGTCAGATTTTGTGGGGAGTACCATATTTCGACTCAGCTATGTTAGGGGAGTCCAAATATGTATCGCACATTAATTTTGGACCTATTTGAAATTTTTGATAAAAATTAATTCCGGGGGTCGGGTATCCGTGGTCAGATTTTGTGGGGGGTACCATATTTCGACTCAGCTATGTTAGGGGAGTCCAAATATGTATCGCACATTAATTTTGGACCTATTTGAAATTTTTGATAAAAATTAATTCCGGGGGGGGGGGTCGGGTATCCGTGGTCAGATTTTGTGGGGGGTACCATATTTGGACTCAGCTATGTTAGGGGAGTCCAAATATGTATCGCACATTAATTTTGGACCTATTTGAAATTTTTTTTTCCCGACGGAATATCGCGGGGGCACGGCGCCCCCGTGGCCCGATTTTAACTGACATCAAAACTTAAGCTCTGGACACCAAGCTGAATCGATTGATGTATCACACATTGATGTCCGACCATTAGAAAGGCCTCGGACGGACGGACAGACGGACGACAAATCGATTTCATAAACGAACGAAGTTCGTTGAAAATAAGATGTATCTGTAAATAAACTCTTATGAAAATCATAAAAGCTTGTCATCTATACAAATCGAGCTAATAGTTGTATCGTCCTTAACAAAACAATAGCCTTATTATTTCACAAGCGGAGGAAACATTCACTGACCGGTTTCAGCTTTCTTAAGCTTCGTCAGAGTAAATTAGTTTCCAACAACCCTATGAAGTAATCGAAGCTATTAAACTGATATAAGTTCGAATGAATCTTTGTACTATGACAAAAGTAAATACTATCGCCATCAGGTGATAAAACACCAACACTACTAAGCGTGAAAGTACAAAAATTGATCCGAAACTACATCGTAGTTCTATAGATGGCTATACATGTATGTTTGGCGCTGAGATTTAGGGAGCGTTATATATATATATATATTTCTATGAAGTTTCCCGCTGAGTTTACCTGAAGTTGTAATTTATTCGAACCCCACCTTTGGGCGTCTTTTTGCTAGGAAAGCTAAACCCTACAATTGTGTCGACATCTTGCTTTGAAGTTTACCTGCTGAAACCCCACACTTGGGCTGAAGATGACCTACCTGCATGGACGTAAAGCTACTGCCGTCTTTTTGCTACCACTAAAAACTCATCTTCATCAGTGAGATTCACCACGGCTGCTCTGCATTTATCTAAAATAATACTACCCTACTATCTTACCAAAGAAAACTCGACTACGGAAACTCACCTCGATTTATTCAATCAGAAAAATTCTACACCAACAATCTTTATCAATTGTTATTTCACACATCAGTAAAATTACTTACAACTTCGTTTTGAAATACTACATTTTCTTGCAAATTATTTTCGAAATAAAATTTTATCCCTTAATAAACAATTTAATGTAACAGAGCATAACCATACATGTTACGTTACCCCTGGTTTTAATACGAGCTCATAGTAAGACTTTTAAATACTCGTGTTAAATTTTGCACTGCAAATTACCATAAGTTCCTCTTACTTTGCACACAATCAAATATTACAAAAATCATTTTATGAATATAAATTCCTACATAAAATAGTTAAATAATAAATCATAAACGTTCAATAAGTAACTCTTTAGTCCATAGAGTTTATACAAATATACCCATAAGGCACAAAATTGTTATAATACACCAAATAACCATAAAAATAAACAATGTTTCACAAAAATCTGTTACCCTGGAATGCACCATCGCACCTGGAACTGCAATCATACCATCAATGCCTGATGTCCTCACCAATGACTGCACGTGCTCAAACCTCATCAAATTGTATAACACCATCCGTGATGGCAATCAGCTGTTCAAATCTCTCGGCTACCAAGTGACGGTACATCCAACACCCCCAATTATGCTACTGGTCCATCTACCATAGATAAACCACCAAATCGATCCATCAATACTATCTACTCCACTAGTGTGCACAACTTGCAACAACCACCTAAATATAAAGCCGTCTTCACTTACAGTACTCAAACATGCTTCGCATTTGTCAAAATGTATTTCATCAAATTTTTGGACTGCTAGTAAAACATTACACCAACTTGTGTATGATATTATCAACTTTTAATTCAAATATTAAAATTCACTTGATAAAAAAAAACAATAATAACTTCTTCACCAATATTAGTGAGCGCGTCGATGACCAACAAAAGAGAGCCCTATCAACATCTCCTCGTGGTTATATAGCCAAATCTACCCCCCTTAACTTAAAAGTTCTCGTAAATACATCAATACAAACAAACTATCATTCTTGGTAATTTTCGAAACGGTTAAGGCCCTTTCACAAACAAAATTTTCAACTGCCACTAAATTCCAGCAACACACGAGCTAACCTTCAGCAATTCTCCGTAAATTCCATATCCGCGCGACAACCGCCATCGAAATCCTAGAATTATGAACACTACAAACAACAATTTACCACGAAAGTACACTTTAGCTTTGCAACGGATCTTTATTTCGCCGAATCCTAGCCCCTACTAAAATAAGTTCCTTGGTTACCACACGTCCATCATAATACACGTATTCAAGTCGTCTCACTCTAACCTTCATACGAAAATTTTCTCTTTCTTACTTCGTACTCACTCCATATTACATATTCCTACCACGAGTTATCTCTATTCCAATCTATCATGTATTCGACATCCTCTATCCTTTTTTACACCATGTTTGCAAGTTCGGTTATACCCAAAATAACATTTACCCTCTATAAACAATCTTAAAACTATCGCCCGTCTCCTTTCTATATAAGAAATCCAATAATCCGTCTCTGTTCCTCATATGCAAGTTTCATCTGTCCTTGATGAAATCAACCACTCTAAATGATATACAAAATACGTTCATCCTACTCCTATAAATACACAATCTATTAATCTTTCTTTGTCTCACAGTTTTCTTTCAGTCAAACGAACACTTAACAAGTGATATCTTTAACCCATTCTAATACATGCTATAAACAATCTTCCACGATGGCAGCCTGTCGACGCGTTAATTGGGACTCATCAGGACAGGAGTAGCAAAGTTGTAATATTTAATTCAGACACATTATGGGAAGTACAACATAACCTAGCTCCCAATTTGTGTCTTCGTGTCGTTTCACCTGACATCGCAGGTTTTAGCAACAGTCGGCACAGAGATCTGGCTCAACTGCCTTTTTCCATAGCCAAAATGTATAATTTGAAAGAAAAGTAGGTTTAACGGGTCTTAAATTTATACAAAATAAAAAGGATTATTGGCAAGTGACTAAAATTCAGCCACGAGCTCAATCTGCCGACACGTTTCGCCCTAACTGGAGCTCATTGCAGCATTCTGATGAGTCATATCACCTAAGAAGTGTAGAAATTCGAAAACTAGTGACGTAAAAACCTCTTCATTATATAAAATCCGGTAAATAATTAGGTGGATTCATTCATTCCCCGATAGTTGGTGGGTGAACCGTAACGAATTGTCTGTTTCATTCAAGTTACTTAGTCTATGAAGTTACTAATTGTCTGCTCTAATAAAAGTACTAATTTATATTTTGGTGCAAAGTCACCTTGATATTTTAATATTTATTAATAATAAACTACTTTCTGAAACTCATTAAGTAAATTTCGACATACAAATGCAAAATAGAACAATGGATTTTCCGATGCGGTCATAGATTAAATTATGCAAAATCTGATGGTGAAAATTATAATCAAAAACCTGTTTTAACAAAGACATGTATACCTGCCGGATTTGATGTTCGAAACGCAAGTATATCTATATTTAAAATCTTTTAACAGACATTTCGTGAAATAATTAGTTTAAGTAGATAACACTTGTATAAGAATTTTGCGTATAGATATATTTGTGTAAATGGATATTGTAATGTTCAAATTCCAAGAAAGTTTGACTATTATATAAGGTTCCTAAAGTGATATCTGATCTTTTAATGCTTTCTTCCAAGATAAAATTTTCTTTCTTGCAATCATCCATAACTAATTTTAATAAGCTGTACATAGTTTGATATACATGAGAAAGTTAAAAAGTGATTTTCTGCTAATCACTAGCAGTTGTGAAATGTTATTATTATTCAGACTTAAGTTTAAAATTGCATTGGTAGGCTTTAAGATTGATATGTAAGTATGTGTGTTAAAGAAAGATGTTTGTGAATGTAGCGGCTGTTATAATTTGACCGATTTTTTCTAAATATTTTGTCATTAAAATTTTTGTAGTATTTTCGTGGTTTCATTACATTTAACCTAGCATTCACACCAATAAATATATATATATATATATAGTATCGTGTAATTAAGGGGTCATTGGGATATATAAGGGCACAAATGAACTCATAGGTTGAGAGCTTTTGAATAAGATAAAATAAATTTATTTAGTTAGAATTGGAATATTTTTAACAATTATTTTTTTAACTTAAGTAGTGTATAATAATGTAGGGTCAATTTAATTTAGCCAAGGATAATGTAACATAACGCTTGTGTAAATATAGGGCAGAACAAACAAACTTTAATGGGTTATTGGAAAAGAACAGCCGTTGGAATTAATATAAACGCGGTTTGGTGGTTAAAATATTGAGTTCAATCTTGAAGGTGGTATAGTAAAGAGCCAAAAAAAGACCAAAACAGAGTAAAATGTATTGAGTACAAGAGGGATGCGTATACTTAATTCAGGAGACAGTATAGTCGGGGGACCTAAATAAAATCGATAACTTCAAGGATATTTAGAAGCAAACACGAGTCTATTAAAAGGTGGGAGAAAGGAGCCAAGCAAGGTGATTGGTGTCAATTATACAAGAAGGGCAGAGATCCAGCTGGTGAAGGCATATGTGTGACATAAAACTATAGATACAAGGGAGATGAGAGATGTTGGTTCAAGTTGGAGGCGTAGACAAATGAAAATGTAGAGGCTAAATTAGAACGGCGGTTGACAGTTGGAAGCGATTTATCGAGTATTGTTATGTTCGTTATGAAAATTCACAAGAATCCGAGTTTCGTTATGGGTTTTTCGCTGAAACAACGAGCGGTTAGAAAAGATTTTCAAGAATTATAGGAACGGGTATACAAGTGTACGTGCCAATGTAAAACGGGGGGGGGGGCGAATTTTATTTATATAATCACTGGCAGAGAGGGGCCCGTCTCTCTTGCTCTCTTTCTCTTTGGTTTTGATTTCATCCATCATTGGTGATAATAGTTACTTTCAAGTGAACTAGTGCATTTTAATAAAAATTTATGTAGAAGCTAATAAAGCATCGTTGTGTTAAGACGTTGAAGTGGTATGTAAGTACAAAGTTTATTAAGTTGGTATTGAAATGCACGGAAATATTAGAACTTGAAATTGTTTGGATGATCAGAAAAAGCGATGGTTGAATAATATAAGTTAATTTTGGAGATTGGAATTTTTGGATTGGAAATTGTAAACAGCGGCATGCATGGCAGATATGGTAATGGGACTAGGGAGTTAGCTAATGGACTGGGTATCTACTAGACGGCAGCATCTCCAAGGAGCTAGGTGGTGGAGCACATTTAGAAGATAAAAACCAGGTAGGCGATAAAATAGAACATTGAGTGGTGAATATTTTTATGGTGTTTGTGATTATTTGGATTTGCGTTTGATGTGGCTATTATTATTTGATATTTTATGAACAGACATTTATGGGACTTTAAAAGGAAATTGATTTTTAAAAATAATGAATTTACAGATAACCAAATGTTGTAAAGAGGTATAGAGGGCTTATTGATATTTGATAATGCGGGAAATTTATATGCACAGTTGTAGAGTTTTATTATGAGCTCATGCTAAGACAAAAGAGTAACGTAAGGTATAAGGAACGCCCTCTTACTTTGATAAAAAATATGTGTTTAAAAGGTTATCAATTTGCATGATTATTGTTATAAAATTTATTGACCTTTATGGATGTACCTAAAGGAATGGTGTTTTAATAGAGTGTGATATATTTGGTCGATTGAGTTATTTTTGAGTGTGTGATTGGTGTGAATTTCTATTTCAGTTTCAGCATGGGGATATTGCGAGGAAGTTTTTGGATGTCATAGGTAGGTGTCAATGATTAATTAAAAGGAAATTAGGTACAAAGAATTGCAGGATGCAGCTGAGGGTACGATCCAGAGTTAAACCACACAGTATTATAGACAGCCCAACAGTAGGCATGATTTCAGAAACGTTTAGTAGGGTAAACATCACAATATTATAGAGCCCAACGCTGGGGCTCGATTTTTACAGAATTAGACACGTTCTAGATGTAACTACACAGTAATTTTGGCTTCCCAACGGAGGGTCTCGAGTAGTTAGAACCCAACCACACAATAATATATACATATATATATATATATATATATATATATATATAAAATACTCATATTTAGACCAGGGTAGAAAATTAAATAATCACATCAAATAATTTTAATCACCGTGTAGAAGCTTTGGGAAAAGGTACGCGTTACTAAAAAACCGTGGAGAATAAAAATTCATTCGTTTCATTAAAAATAAGAGATTTAAATCATTTACAAGACGCTTGCTATAAAAAAAGGAAGCAGTATTAAAATGCTCTACGTGTAATTTAATTATTTCGAGTAAAGAAACAAATGGAAATTACGTGCAAAATTTATATTAATTAACTCAATTTTAAGTAACCGGTATTAAACAAAATGTACAGATAATAATTAATATTTGATTAGGAGTCACTAAAAATTAAAGGGTATTATTTTAATTGAAGTTAATTGAACCATTAGTAACATATAATATGTATAAAAGCTAGTAAAAACCCAATAATATTCAGATCGTAGAAGTATTATGTTTGAACACCTGCGTAAAATTTGCAGATAACAAATGGTTACAGAGAATGCTGGAGAAACCGTAGCTTAATAGTTACGGGAAATGCTAATAAGGTGGGTTATTTCACAGTCCACATGGACTGAAATAATCGATAATAAAGAATATCAATTTGCACCAATAAGAACAGGGTAGATAGAGACAGATAATATGCGCAAGACCGAGACACAAATAGTAAAAGGCGTGAGTGGAGCAACTTCACTGGCTTGCGATTGGTTGAAAATAAGAGGCAAACTTGAGAGGTAAAAATAACATTTCTGTATAAAAATTAATTAATTATTACCAGACGTTGCGAGCCGTGTCGAAATTTCTGAGATTTAACTGGTGCGAGTGCAGATTTAATAAGAACCGACGCACAGGCGGGCGAGATGGGAACATAGTATACGAAATTCTAGAAACTGCCGACACTATATATACCCGGGTTAATATGAGTTTAGCTCTCTTAGATTTTCGAATTGATTCAATGCGTTAAACAGTGCTTTTTAGTTTTCCGATTTTGGATAGAATAATTTAAACAGTTTGCTCGTATATTTTGGTGATTTAAAACAGTTTGTTCTTTACGTGCTACAATGAATGTAATTTAGTGCACTTAGAAAAGAAGATACAAGGTAATAAAGTTTAGTATCACTGTACCAATTAGTCAAATTTGCAACGAAAAATGAATACACAAAAGTAGGCAGTTTTGGCGTATATTTGTGAAAGAAGAATGAATTTCTTTGCTATTTTTCGGGGGTGTTAATAATTAAATGATTCGTAAACGTGTCTTGATCCACAAAACAAGCTTCGGATATACACAGATGAGTTCCGGAAAAGCACTGAAACAACTTTAGATGAATGGTGGTGTAGAGAAAATGTTTAAAAGCGACCAGTAATCCGAGGACGTAAACATAACCCAGTTGGAATGGTGAAATTAGCAAGGACGATGTACATTGAAGCCACTAGTGCAGTAACCTTCAGGTAACTTATGCTTTGTTGTTCGATTTTGATGTGTTGGTGTGTTGAATAACTTTATAATTGATTTACTTAAAATGGACAGTAGTGAAATTGTACTAACAGCAAATTTTTAATTTTAAGGTGAGATTTTCTTGTTTAAGTAGAAAGGGTATTTAGTATTTATGTTCTGGATTATGATGAAAATTTGGGTATGTCTTTGAGCTCAATTAGACGAACCTGGTTAATTAACGTAAAGGGTGGTAGATGCTCCTTTGTACTCAGACTCAGGTCTGCATATATTGTTATATTAATTAGTAGGCATCTACAAGGACTGTAATTCTGGATGCACATTAAAATGATAACAAATTTAATCTTGAAATTTTCTGATACTGAAATTTATGCTGAATTTTAATTTTGAAATTTTAATGTATTGTGAATATTGATGTAAATAGAGTTAACGTTGATGTTTGTGGTAGGAATGTGTTTGTTTTTTTTTATGAATGAGGATGAAGGTTTAACTAGGTGAGCAGCCGAGGCGGAAAAGAGTATAGAGGCGATTAACAGAAGAAAGTCAACGGAACAGTTAAGTTAATAGCTTTTTGTAGGTTTCACAGCATTCTTGACGCCCAATCTGTGGGGCTCGATTCGAAAACCGTAGTTCCCGGATTTTGGTGGATTCACAGCATTCTATATAAATATAAATATAAATATATATATATATATATATATATATATATATAATATATATATATATATATATATATATATATATTTATTGCACCCTACCCTTTTCAGGCGTTATAAAAAGGATAGGATTACACTCTGCCGCAGCTAGCATTGACCGTTGAGGTTGCGGAGGCTGCAAGAGACTTAAAATCTCGAAGGGGAGAAAATTTATGAATTAATGACTGTAAAATAAACAACTGTGAGAAACTATGACAAGTTATATAGTGTATTTATTAAATTTTATAGAAATAAAGTTTTGAACAAAAACATCATAAATGTTCTATGAAGTCTTATAAAATAAATAGATCCGTAAAAATTATGATACTCGTTTTTATGCAACTAGTAAATGTAGCTATATAAGTTTAAGAGAGTTTCCAAATATGTGAACGTAACATATAAGAAGTCGATAAAATATTTAACGTGAACTAAACGTTCAAATATACTAAGAAAGTATCTTGTGCTTTTAAAAGCGTAACAAAATTAATAAATGTACTTGACTGCCATAGGTTTCATGAAACATGTGGCTTACATTTGGACAGTATGCGTCCAGTAAGACTATATATAATAAGAATTAATATTTGTAAATACTAGATAAATTATCCGTAAAATTAATATGTTTTACAAGTGTAAAATAAAGAGAAAATTTAATATAGCATAAATCAGTTCATTTAGTTTTGAGTAGATAAATAATATTTTAATTTGTCATACCTGACATGTTGCATTTAATAACATATTTTGTTACCCTGAAATTCTTTGAACGGAACATCTGTAGAAATCCAAATCAAATGTGTAGAAACTGCAGGAGTCCCAGGTAAAACATCAAAAACAAGTAATGAGGTAGAATTCGCTAGCATTCAAACAAGTTGAATAACATCCCGTGTTTAACTTCATAGATCCATATTAAACCAAATTTTAAGAGAATAATTAACAAAACTAAAACTGTATGTTGAGGTAGCGTAATTTAAAATATAACGGTATTGTTATCTTATTGTAAAGCAGCAGGAAAATAAGTCTGCATCATTACGGAGCGGTAAGATAAATAGTACAAAGACATGGGGGTAGAGAACGACCCTGAAATATTATACGTGAATTAGTTAACACGCTAAACCAAGTGAAAAAGAATTTAAAATACATCTATTAAATCCTTACTATCGGAAAAGTAATCCGGTGGGATTTGTAATTGAAAAGAAAAAGAAAACGCTAGGCAAGATATCTGTAATAATATTTAAATTATTACACATTTATTATTTAACAAAAGAAATACTTACTTGACACGACCTCATGGTCAATTCTTATCAACAGGAATTCAAAATGACCTGTTGTGCACAAAATCAAGACAAAAAATGAAGCTTTATCAGAAAGTTTTGACAGGCAACTAACTGTCTCAAATATCCGAGCGGGATATTTGAAATTGTAAGGAAAGAAAACTACAAAGCACTTTGCAAAATAGAAGTGTGAGAATAAATACTAAGAATACTGAATTGTAGGCAACTTTACAAACAAGTATGAATATCAGAAAACAAACACGGTACTTTATGAAGTACTATAACCTTTATATATTCTGAGATAATAATAAATCTATTAAAAGTCAAAGTGTATATCAAGGTTCAATGGACTTTTTAAAGTAAAATCTGAGGTTTAAAGGGAGAGATAAATCAAGCTGAAACGTGACATTTACCATAAGTAAAATGACATGTTACACTGCCCCGGAACAAAAGAAAAAAAATATATGAACATATATTTTTTTATAAAATCCAAAATTGGATTGAAGTGAGACTTATTAAAAGAAAATAAAAAAATGTTTGAGAAAAAAATGTTTGAAAAAAAAAGTTTGAGAAAAAAAAAGTTTGAGAATATATATATATATATATATATATATATATATATATATATACACATATATATAAATACACACACACACACACACACATATATATATATATATATATACATATTCATAATGTGAATTAATTAGTCTTTCGAAAGAACTTTGTTATACTGGTTTGCTTCAAAGCACGTTGCTGCTGCTCAGACTGCTCAATAATTTTTTTTAAGAGAAAAAGTGCCTGAAATGTTTTTTCATCACTTTCGTTTTGTAGACAGAAGGTTTGTAAGGTATCGAATGAGGATCTTGCTTCCTTAACTGACACCTCTGCCAAAGGTTCTGATGTATCGTCCTCATTTTCATCGTTACTTTTTGCATTCGTATCTGTCGCAGATAAAAGCCAATTGTTAAAAAATTCTGTCGTCATCCAAGCTTTTTTGTTAGCACGATAATCAGTAGGAAACGATTTCACTCCTCTGAAACATCGCGGTTTCATTGCTTTTCCTATCAGTAAGGGTTTAAGTTTTTCCGATCCGTCCATATTTACTGCAAGTAAAACTGTCAACCTCTCTTTACTATGTTTTCCCCCATGACATTTTTCATCTTTAAAGGTAAGCGTCTTGTCCGGTAAACATTTGAAAAATAGGCCAGTTTCATCAGTATTAAAATGTTTCGGGCATCATAGTTTTCAATCAAGGTCTTCAATTTATCGTGCCAATCTAAGCAAACTACATTATCAACACTTCCACTTTCCCCACAAACTTTTTAAACACAACTCCATTTCTCTTTTGAAATTTGTAAGCCACCCTTCACTTGCCGCAAAGTTTTTGATGCTTAGAATAGACGCGAACTCTTTTGCTTTTTCTTTCAACAAGTTTCCGCTAATAGACACTTTTGTCCTCTACACTGTCTTAGCCAAATGACCAGGCTTTCTTCCAGACGAGGAAATTCACCTTTAGTAGTTCTTTTCCGTACTCCAGCAGTTTGAGCAGCATTAATTTTCTCCTTGTGCTTTATTATGGTTGAGAGAGTACTCAGAGGAATCTTAAATTCTTTTGCAATATCACTCTTCTTCTCACCTTTCTCTACTTTTTCGATTAACTTCTTCTTTTCAGCAATCGTTAAACATTTATACTTTCTAGGCTCATGACTAACAGAAAATTTTAATCTGTATACCAACGAAAAGTAACAGTACATAACTGAATGATAACTAAACAAAAGAAGTGTGTGTCAAATAGTCAAACTAATCAGAACAAGAACAAAAGCTCGTTGATACTCGTTGCAACTTCGAATTGTCGAGTGTTGGACGCCGATGAGTTCGAATTAACGCGTCGTTTTGTTAGTATATAGCAGATTTTTTCGTTCGAATTACCAAGTTCATAAAAATGTATTGATCTAGTTCGAAATATAAAGAGATTTTGTAGGGAACTCGCGATAACTTTGAATTATAGAGAGGTTCGAATTATCGCAGGTTTGAATTAACGAGAGTCGACTGTATATAAAGAATTTTTCAATAAGGAATTTACAATTTTGTATTTAAATATGGAACGCACACTTTTTCTGATCTGCCAAGGTGAAAACGTCAGTCAAAACTTACATTTTTATCATCGTAAAGTTCACGAATGAGCAACGTTAAGAAATTATTAAAAATGACTGCCGAAATTTCGAGTCGGTGGCCGCAACTTTAAGAGCGCTTGCTTCAATTTTCGATCGTAACAATCGTCTCACCAGACGGACTGTGCGTGCTGTAGTGGATAAATTCGATCCAACATATTCACTAATGAATGTTTCCGTGCCAGCAAAACTACGTACCGGAGTACAGAAAATATGGCAGCCCTATATGCTTCACTTAAAAATGAGACAAATCAGTCGATTCCATGCCTTTCACAAAAATTAGGAATCTTTTAATCCACATTGTGGAGAATTTTGCGTAAAAACCTTTGCCTACACACTTACAAAATCAAATTAGCTGAAGAACTGAAATATTTTGATCATTTCAAACGCAGAAACTTTTTAGAATGAGTTCTGCAAAAGTTTGAAGAAAATCCTGAATCTTTTCGAAAAATTATCTTCAGCGATGAAGCCCATTTTTGGTTTAATGACTATCAATAAACAAAATATGCGTTATTGGACAGCAACAATCCCATATATGTTTGAAGAAACGCCATAGCATGTAGAAAAAGTGTGGTGTAAATTTCATGTCAGCAGTGTGATTGGACCGTATTTCTTCGTGGATGAAATAGATCGCATGTTATGGCAATAGAGTTCGCTATCGTGCTATATTGCAAGATTATTATTGGCCAGAATTGGATAGACTTGACAACAGTGATATGTGGTTCCAACGAGATGGTGCCACATGCCACACAGCCCGTCTAAAAATTGATTTATTGAAGGAAAGGTTCGGTAATAATGTAATCTCGAGAAAAAGTCCGGTCAAATGGCCACCTCGCTTATGTCATTTAACGCCGTTGGATATCTTTTTATGGAGGTCACGTAAAGTCGTTAGTTTATGCCACCAAGTCAACAACGTTAGAGGGACACAGGAACAATATCAAACGCAAAATTGCCAACATTTCGGCCGATATTTATGGAAAAGTAGTGGAAAATTGGCTCCAAAGAATCGCCTCCTGCCATTGTGCACGCGGTGGTCATATGAACGACATCGAATTCGATCCTTAAATGTAATATGTGTCCTACCCCTGTAATAAGTTTCAGCCCGATATCTCAATTATTCTGTGTTTTATTTAAATACAAAACTGCTATGTCCTATTGAAAAACCTCTTAAAACAATATTTATCAATACCGAAAAAGCTCAGCTTCGTAAATTTTCTTTTAGTCTCAAAATATACTTTATTAATTATGGCTGCGGTATTCAAGTTATTGTAGGTCAATTCTACGTTTGTAGGTAGTTAAAGATAATTACGTTATTATGATAGATAAAGAGTTCTATGCTAAAATACAAAGATTTTCATTAACCTCAATTGATTTTGTAGTGAATGTGGAACATGAAAAGCGCAGAACTTGCGAGTTTATGACTAGGAATTACAATTTACACATAAACTTTATTATTTTATTACGGCAGAACATTGCTAATTCAAGTAATACTATTATGGGCGCGAATAGCATTATTAAAACTTCTGCATTTTGGCATTTAAGGAAAAGTTACTTTAATATGCAAAACGTCAATATTTGTACGGATTTATTATTTTTTCGCACGCTCCGTTTTATATTCATGAGCACTCAACTTTTATAACATGAAAGTAATAAATGGAGTTGTCCAATTAAGTCAAACATCAATAAAAAGTTTGTGTCATCGTATTCCACTGATCAGTACGAGTTTATGAAACATCGATTCGCTATAAATATACGCGTCGATGTTTTTAACCCAACATTGACGTCGATCGTTTTACAAAGCGTTACACTTCTCCATAATCCAGTTACTTCAAGATACGACAACTCATTTGTAAAAATACACAATTTCTGGTTTATCTTAGTCAATAAGACTTTTATCAAATATCACAGCAGCAAACGAAAAACGTATCTACTGAGTAAATCAAAATGTGTGATTCTTTGGTGAATTTTATGACTAAAAATTTATATAAACATAAGTCCGCAAACGCTTCGCTTCCGATCTACAGGGTGTTGAAGTATCGAAATTTTTTTGGTTTTCTCTTCATGGCTACTGCACTTTTTGAGATACTAAGATCAAATTTGGAATAAGGTTACGCTGTAGAATTTACATCATTGGGCATGTCGAATGGTTGTGAGAATTTACAGGGTGGTAGTTTTCCGGGGGTCATGCCCCCTTTTCTCCCCCTAAACTTTTTTGAGGTGCGAGTTACATATTCCCCAAATTAGGATATACAGGTAATCACACGGAATTATTAAATCTTAAGTTAGATTGTTACAATGTATAAATTGAAGGACATTACAAAAGGTTAATGGAGGTTCATAAACCAGACGAGAACGGATGTGAATACTTTGTATTCCAGACGTAACACGACACAGCAGGTGCAGGTCACAATAAATTATAAGAAACTTATTGTTAGAATTAAGATTACTAAAAGTAATACTTTCTATTAAATAAAGGAATAGCAGACATGAGATCTGCAGTTCCCACAAGCGATGTGAGGGGCAGGGATAGCATAAATACCCTCAGGAGCCCAAGATAGCAAGTCAGTTCAGAGCTTCACAACTTGAACGTTGTTGGTTGTTGAGCTACTCACCCTAATTTTAGTTAATTTAAAGTGAATGTCAACTTAGAATATTTTTGATCTCCAAACGTTACTGCATCTAACGTACCTGTAATTAAATTAATATTGTAATTTCTGTTTCAAATAAATTGATAAAAGAGTTTTTTGGAAGAAAACTTTTTAAAAAGCCGCTCCAAAGGGTCCAAAACCTATTTTGCGCAGTCGGTAGGATTTCAGAAGGGCACTAGAAGAATCCAAAATCGAGGAAACTGGTGGTCTTGAATTTCTATTCTTAATCTGGAACAAAGAACCAATTGGACGAAGTTCAAGAATAGACCAAGTCCAAAAACAAGAGGTAAAAGAATATAATGGAACTGACAAACAAACCCTTATAAGTACAAAAATTCATTTTCCTAACCCTTATCAATTGAATATTAATATTAGCTAGTAAGAAACAAAAATAATTTTTATGTACAATTTTATTATCGCAATCATTTCTGAAAGAATTTACTAAGGAAACTTATTTTAACAAAGGAATTATATAGACGCATTTATATGCACAATTAATACAATTTATTACGATAAATAAAACGATTTATTCAGCAAGTCTGAAGCTTCAGTGTTTAAATAGAACGCAATTCTTTTATTAGAGCAATTATTACAGAAACGGTTATTTCAAAACTCGATTCTCATAACATCTTATAAAACTCTATAATTAAACACTTTCAGTGCAAAAATTAACAAAGGTGTATAATTATAAAAAGCGTTTATTGTAAAACAAAATTAACTAAAGTTACTATTTAATAAAACAATTTTACTCTATGGACAAATTCACTAATTGTTCCACGAACTTTATTATTGCAACACTTAAAGAAATAATTATTCAGCTTAAGTCTGAAACAAAAGCGTATAATTACAACGCGGTTCTTGCGAGAAACTATTCAGACAACTTGAAACTCAATTCGCATCAATTTGTAATCTCTGCAAAATTATAAATATACACTTTAATGCGACAGCAATTGACGAAACAACTGCCAAGCAGAATTCTTCAATGTAATTATAGCACTTTATAATTACATATAAAATATACGTAAAAGATAAGTGATTCCTTAAATAACTTAATACAAACTAAACTGAAAAGTAATTCTTAATTTATATAACAATGAACTCTGATATAAAACTCTACCTCGAGTCCATTCCCCTATATGACGAAAATCAAGCACTATTAGGATCTTCATCACCGCTTGCGAGATATTTTTAAAATCTTTTATAAACCCGGGGACAGAGAACGCAACGTTTTACCCTTTCGCCTGATAATAAGTAAACTGACCGGCATAGCATTAACCTTGATTGCAAGTCGCGACGATCTCATCGAAAGGGACGATTTCAAACGTATATTGATTGCATATTTCGGCGACCAAAGAAACATCAAATGTCTGGTCCGTGATTTAATAAAATTACGGATGAAAAATAACCAATCACCCTATCAATTCGGTATGAAATGTCAAGACGTACGAAGTTTAATTTTGACCAAACTAAAAATTGAAGAACCCGACCAAAACATACGATTATTAAAGACGAAGATGTACGACGAAATGGCTTTAGACATATACAGCAATGCATTACCTGAACGCTTATCGGACAAAGTATAATTTCAACATCGCCAAAATTTTGAAGAAGCAATGAACATGATTGTAGAAGAAGAAAACGTTATGTAGTACAGAAACAGACTGTATAACCCTAACGCAAATAAAAATTACGCACGGATGAAAACAATACAAGCCGCGAGACAAATACCCACACAACCGAAATTTACACCATTTAACGCACAAATGAATCAACCACGACTTAACAACCCAAACTTTAATAACACAAATTTCCTCAACCAATTTAGACAATTTCCAAGACCAAATTCAAATTTTACAAAACCCACATTTACACAAAGGTTTAATCAAAATGTAAATCAACCAAGGCAAACATTCGGCGCAAACCCCAACAGAAAAGCACCGATGACAAACAACAAAAACAACCCCAACAGTTATTATAAACCAATTCCTATGGCACTTCATATGGTAACACTAGACAGAATACTAAAATATCGCAAATCAGACCAAACTATAACCAAAACGAAATTTCACTTCCGAAGAACTATTCTAGCAAGAAATAGAAGATTTTGACAACCCGGACGCCACTTCGAGTAGAGACAATTAAACAAATTAGGAATGCAACAACCCTTACGAAAACTACAATGAGGACGACGAAGAAAACGCGTGCTCAAATTTTCAGTTAGACCGATTCCAATACGACTAAACGTAATTAATTTAAATAACATCAATCAACAAATTTTACCCTACATAGCAATATCTCATGCAGAACTCAAATTATTAATCGATACAGGATCTTCAAAAACTTTCATTAGTCCGTACAGAAACATTATTTAGATTTTGTAGAAAAAGAACCCTTTAAAATCGAGACAGCCCACAAAACGACATTACACCAATTTATAGCAAACATGCCCCTACTAAAAACTTTTAACGCAAAAATGAAACATAAATTTTGCATCTTTAAATTTAACGACAAATACGACGGATTAATAGGCATGCATCTTCTAAGAAAATTAGGAGCAAATATTGACATAAAAAACCGATTATTAAGAACGAAACACGGGCAAATTCCCATTAAATTCCAAAACAGTAACTCTAAAACCGAGCAAAAATACACCATCCAACCCAGGACAGAAAAACAAATAAAAATTTTAGTAAATTGGAAAACCGACGTAGGAATTATAAACCACATGACATTTCAACCCGGAGTAGAAACACCCACAGCATTAGTACAAATAATAGATAATTACTACAGACTGAAACAATAAATGGACACAGCCAAATTCGGAAGGGAATACGCGATAGAGATGCTTAATTACGACAGTATAATAAAAAACCTCTTAAAGAACACAGAAGATAAATTTAATAGATTAATACCAACAGATCAAATCACAAGACGAAAAAGAGGACTTATTAACGGACTAGGTAATATTATAAAAGATATCACAGGCAATTTAGACAACTAAGATACAGAACAATACGATAACGCAATACAACACCTAATTGGAAACCAAAATGACATAAAAACCATTGTTAGAAATCAAATATCTTTAACTCAATCAACCATAATAAAAGTTAATGATACGTTAAGAAAGCTAGTAAAGAACCAAGACAGTATAACCAATAAAATACTAACCCTTGAAAGTAACATGCGAGATTTAATCAGATTTAACACGATATTTAACCAAATGATATCAACCCTTACTGTAATCCAACAAATTTTAGCCACATTAGAAAACGCCGTAACATTTGCTAGACTAAACACATTACACGCTAGTATAGTAGAACCAATAAATTTATTAAATGAATTACTACGAATTGAATCACTTATAACTAATAGTAAACTACCCTTTAAAGTAACAGAATCTAATATACTCATATTTGAAAAAATAGCCATAGTAAAAGGTTATGTAAAGAATCATGAAATTACGTTTTTAATAGAAATTCCCATTGTAGGGAGTAATACATAATTATTATCATTTATTTGCTTTCCCCATGAAAGTTACTAGCAAGTATCAAGTTATTATGCCTAAAACCAAGTTCCTATCCCTAAATGAACTTAGAAATGGCTTCACGAATGAAAAATGCAAAGAAGTAGCACCAAGTCAATATTTATGACAATCATTAACGACAACAGTTATTCAAACAGATACCCATGTGAAGTACAATTGTTAAGATTCTCTAATCACTATGAGAATTGTGATCCAAAACCAGTACAAATTACAAATAGGAAAATTCAAAAAGTTACAGACAACAGATGGATTGTATTTCCGCAAGAAGTAATGCAACCGCCCATTGCAACCAAGACGAAAACAATATAGCATTAACCGGAAGTAAAGTAATCACCACAAAAGCAGATCGCTACTTAAAATTGAAAAACGAAATTATTCGGGTATACCAAGACCCAACAGTAACGAAGAAATTCGCAAATTTACCGGAACTACAGTTCAAGATTACACAACCCGAAGACGACGAAATCAGTAAGAAACCAAAGCAACTAGAGCATCTAGACCTAGACGACCTCAACCAAGCCGTAAAGTTAATGGACAATTACAAAGAACGCTTAAGTGAATTAAAAGTGCCAAAATTACATTATGGCGACGTAAGTGTTTGAACAATTTTATTGATTATGGTAATCATTTTATTAACCATGTTTTATTGTACAAAATATATCTTAGATATAGAAGCAAAGAAACAAATTTTAGTCATAAGAAACAAGAAACAAAGGCAAATAAAGATATAATAAATGAACCCTTAGGGACAATGAGTTTTAAAAAAATAAGTAAAACCCTTAATTTTCATCTACGTCGGGAGGTTACATATCCCCAAATTAGGATATATAGGTAATCAAATGGAATTATTAAATCTTAAGTTAGATTGTTACAATGTATAAATTGAAGGACATATTACAAAAGGTTAATGGAAGTTCATGAACCAGACATGAGAACGGATGTGAATACTTTGTATTCTAAACGTAGCATGACACTGCAGGTGCAGGTCACAATACATTATAAGAAACTTATTGTTAGAATTAAGATTACTAAGAAGTAATACTTGTATTAAATAAAGAAATAACAGACATGAGATCTGCAGTTCCCACAAGCGATGTGAGGGGCAGGGATAGCATAAATACCCTCAGGAGCCTATCAGTCAGTCTAGAGCTTCAGAACTTTAACATTGTTGGTTGTTCAGCTACTCACCCTAATTTTAGTTAATTTACAGTGAATGTCAACTTAGAATATTTTTGATCTCCACACGTCACTGCATATAACGTACCTATAATTAAATTAATATTGTAATTTCTGTTTCAAATAAATTGATAGAAGAGTTTTTTGGGAGAAGCCTTTTTAAAAAGTCGCTCCAAAGGGCCTAAAACCTATCTTGCGCCGCTGGTAGATTTTTAAACACAAAATGAATTTTCTGTTTGTTTTAGAAACTTATTGGTCTCTTGCAGTTTTTCGTATCTGTGACCGTTATTTAGGAAAATAATAAGAAACTATTTTCTGTAAATCGCTAGATTAAATTAAAATTTTTTAAGTGGGTCTAGTAGGCTCTGGATTAATTGTGGACAATCTCTTGTTTTTATTAATTTCGATAGTACGTTCGCATTTGAACTCTTATATTGTGTATGGATATGTTTATTAAACAAAAGTAAGTCGTAAACTGTATTGTGTTAGTGTTTTAAATACTTGTTATTATCTAATAAAATGTCAAATTTTACGAATTCTGAAATGGCTGAGATGCATTTCACCTATGGCCTTGCGAATGGAAATGCACGAGAAGTCAAACGTCTGTACATAGAAGGCTATTCCAACAGAATGATACCTGGTCAACGAGTATTTTCGGATATTCATAGGCGTCTTGTAGAAACTGGAACTTTAGTAAAAATACCAGTGATGCAGGTAGATCACGTACTGTTGGAACACCACAGATTGAAGAAGCTGTTCTAAATGAAATAGAAGAACATCTAGACACTTGTACCAAAAAAAACGGCGAACATTTAAATGTTAGTCATTAAGTTGTTTGGCGTATCTTGCGTGATCTTCTACTATACCCGTACCACATTCAAAGGGTGCGGCGCCCCTTCTTCAAGATTTCCCTTGTAGGATTAATTTCTGCCAGTGGTACCTAAATAGGCTAGTACTAAACCCCAATTTTGATTGTAAAATCCTTTTTACCGACGAAAGAATTCTATTATAAATTTTCACAACAACCACATATGGACTGCAGACAATTCACATGGAATTGTAGAAACGGATTTTTCAAGCGCAGTTCTCATTAAATGTATGAGATGGTATAATTGGGGATCATGTGATTGATTTTCGTCTGGTCGACTTACTTGTCACTCATACAGGCATTTTTGCAACACAAATTGCGTTTATTACTCGAAAACTTACCTCTGTTGCTGAAATATGAAATGTGGTATATGCGCGATGGCGCTCCCGCATATTTTACTATTTTAGCGAAAGAATATTTAAATGAAGTGTATTAGAACAAGTGAATAGGACGGGGTGGACCTCAGTCATATCTCCTTATATACCCTGACTTATATAGCCTAGATTTTTCCTATGAGGGCATCTCTAATCTCTAAGGTATACAACACCAGTGAATCACGTTGATAATCTATGAAATCGAATTATAGCTGCATTTGAAACCGTAAGAAATATTTCGTGGATGTTCGAAACAGTACGGAGATCAATGAGAAGAAGAGTGTGCTCATGTATAAGGGCTGGAGGAGATCGCTTTCAACATTTGCTTTAACATAATTCCCTTGTTATAGTTAGTATTTAGGTTTTGAATTTTTAAATTTTTTGTATTCTAAATACTAGTTGCGTCGCAAAAAATAGTTTCCTATTATTTTCTCAAATAACGGTCACATATACAAAAAAACTGCAAGCGACCAAAAAGTTTCTAAACAAAGCAGAAAATTCATTTGGTGTTCTAAAATCTACCAGGATTGCACCTTGTCTGAAGTTACTGTCATTCACTTCATCGAATATATAGTAAGCTTCTAAAAAGTCTCACCTTATAATTATTCAGAATCCAAAATAACCACCTCTTTATAATTTGGAGTGTGAAGGGTGTTGCTAAAGTGTTGAGATATAGCACAGCTTTTTTATGTAATTTTGCATACGACCTGTGTTGAATAATACGGTCTTTTAACCATTGGGTGATGTTACCGATATAGATCTTTCTACAGGAACAGGCTATTTTATAAATAATACTACTTCTAACTAGTAGGTATGTCAGTTTTATCTTTTAATTTTGTGAAAAAGTTTCTCACTGATTTTTCAAAAATACCTACTATTGAATGAAGATGTCATAGACAGATAAAGCTAAGATAAATCGGTTCTAGAAATGGTAGGGGAAAAAAGAAATATGTGGAAAACAGTAAAAAAAATAAGAGTAATAGGATGATAGGCCACACACTAGAGCATAAGGGAATAGTGCGGAATATATTAGAAGCAAAGACAAGAAAAAGGAGAGGTAGAGGTAGACCTAGGTTATACTATAGAACACAGATAGTCAAAGATGTAGACTGTGAGAATTTCAAGGAAATGTGTAGGCTAGCTCAGAATAAAAACCAATGGAGGTACGCGTCCAACCAGTTCCAAAACAGAAAATCTTATGATGACAAAAAATAATTGTACTTGAACTTGATGATTATTATAACCAATTACAGGTGTGGGTTTTACAATATTCTCAACTAATGTTAATTGTGTGAAAGAATTTACTGAAAAACTATTAATTCGGCAAATGTCTGTGTTGGGGATCTTTGCTTAACCCCTTTATATACCACTGAATATCGGTGAAATAGGTCATATATATCTAGACTGTAGGAATGTCAGGGAACTGTGTATGCTAGCTCAGAATAGAAGTAAGTGAAGGTATGCGTCCAACAAGTTCGAAAACAGAAAACCTAATGACAAAAAATAATTGAACTTAAACCTGAATATTTTTATAAACAACTACAGTTGTTGGTTTTGCAATATTTTCAACTAATCTTGATTGTGCAAAGGGATTTATTGGAAAACTATTATTTCGGCAAATGTTCAAGTGTTGGGGGATCTTGGTAGACGCAGGCTGCTTAACCCCCTTCACAACCACTAAACATTCATGAAATAGGATATATATTTACAAAACAATAGAACGGGAACCGAACTGTATTTAACCAGAAAGAGCAGCGGCTACGTTCGAAGACAACAAACATAGAAACAAGGACAAAAGTGTTGGAAGTATATGTGTGGAGCACAGCACTGAACGCCTAACGCCTATGAAATAGGAACAGTAGGAGCAGCAGACAGGAAAAGGAAGAAGTCTTTTGAAATGTTATGCTTTAACATAGACAGATAATAACAAAGAGGTTTTAGAAATAATAAGGGAATAAAGATATCTTGTACACTGAGATTTTAACGTCAATTTAAAAATGGAGTCAGGAGGAATATAAGATCATTAATTACGATGGAAATGAAAGAGCTATTTTTCGCAAGTATAAATTTAGATTTCTTTGTTTGTAACTGATTATAAAAAAATATTCAAATATTTGTAAGGTAGAATAAGTCATAATCCTATAATATTTTCTTGTTTTATAAGTGGATATTTACCAAAAAGTTTTAAGGTTGAAATTCGAAACATTTGACCTTTAATAGATTATCTGTCAATGATTAATGGCCAATCACCCTTACAAGTGTGTTAATAAAAGATAGGTAAATTATCCACAAAAGAAAAGATTTTATTTCTTCACTTTATTTTGTTTTTTCTTCTAGATATCTATTATCAAATTTATTTGAAGTATATATATTAAATTAGTAAAATGATAACTACATAACGCAAGATGGGAAAAGTGCAAAAGATATAAAACAAAGACTAGCACAACGTCGTGCAACATTTAACAAGAAAAAGCAACTACTGTGTTTAAAGACAACAAACATAGAAACAAGGAAATGCTTAAAACATATGTGTAGAGCACAGCACTGTACGGCTGTGAAGTCTGGACAGTAGGAGAAGCGGACAAAAAAAGGCAGAAAAGCCTTTGAAATGAGGTGCTACAGACGTATGATGAAGATATCGTGGACAGACAAAGTTAAGAACGAAGAAACACTAAAAATGGTAGGGGAAGAAAAAAATATGTAAAAATATGAGAGCTAGGATGATACGTCACATACTACGGCATGAAGGAATAGTGCGGAATATATTAAAAGCAGAGATAGGAAAAAAGAGAAGTAGATGTAGACCTAGATTAGACTACTGCACACAGATAGTGAAAGATGTAGGCTATAGGAATTTCAGGGAAATGTGTAGCCTAGTGCAGAATAGAAATCAATGGAGGTACGTAGCCAACCAGTCCCAAGATGGATAAACTAATGACAAAAAAAGTAACTGTATTTAAACATGATGATTATTATAAACAACTACGAGTATTGGTTAAGCAATATTCTCGAATAATGCTAATTGTGTAAAAGGATCTACTGGAAAACTATTAATTCGACAAATGTCTAAGTGTTGGAGGATCTTGGCAGCCACAGGCTGCTTAACCCCCTTCTCTGAATCTCGGTGAAATGTGGCACAAAATTAGAAAACAATAGAAGAAGAACCGAGCTATATATAGGCTGTGTGAGAATTTAAGACAACTGTGTAGGCTAGCTCTGAATATAAATAAGTGCGGGTACGTGTCCAACCAGTTTTGAGACGGAAAACCTAATGACGAAAAAATAAGCGCAGATAAATCTGATGACTATTACAAACAATTACAGGTGTTGGTTGTAAAAGATCTGCAACTAATGTTGACTGTGCGAAAAGATACATTGGAAAAAATATTAAATCGGCAAATGTTCAAGTGCTGGAGGAAGTTGGCAGCTACAGGCTGCTTACCCCCTTCACAACCGTTCGTTTACATTTCCAATGCTCCACCTGTAGGTACTACATTGGCCAGGAGGCGAGTTTTTTGTTGCCTGGAAATTTAGAATTTTGCCGAACCCTTGCCGTTCCAGGCAAGGTAGGGATCTTTAACGTGCGTGACAACACTCACACACGGGACCTCCATTTAACCTCTCATCCGAACGAGGGCGTAATTTTTGTGAAAAATGCTCACCTGCCATTTTTCAAGCAGTCGGCCGTGTGGGGATTTGAACCCGGGACCTTGGGATCCGTAGTCTTACGCTTACTACATTGATCCACGGCGACGCCATCCCCCTTCACAACCACTGAATGTCAGAGAAATAGGATATATAATTGTGAAACAATAGAAGGGGACCGAACTGCATCTAACAAGAAAGAACAGCGCCTATGATAAAAGACAAAAAACATAGAAACAAGAAGAAAATTGTTAAAAGCATATGTGTGGAGCACAGCACAGGTTGTCTATGAAATACGGACAGTAGGAAAAGCAGATAGAAAACGGTAGCAGTCTTTTGGAATGTTGTGCTTCAGATGTATGAGGATGATAGCATGGGCAGACAAAGTTAAAAACAAATAGGTTATAGAAATAGTAAGGGAACAAGTATATCTGTGGAAAAAAATAGGAGAAATAGAAGGGCAGAATACGTTCTAAGGCATTTTTGGGGAATAGTATGGGATATATTACAAGCAGAGATAGGAAAATGGAGGTAAATGTAGACCTAGATCAGATAGTGATAGATGCAGACTGTGCAAATTTCAAGGAAACGTGTAAGTTGGTTCAGAATAGGAAACAATGAGGGTACGCGTCTAACCAGTTCCAGGACTGAAGACCTAATGATGATGATGTATAAAAAATGCAGGCATCTTACGGGTATTTCCAGTTTATTTATATATATTTTTTATTGTTTGTGTTGTTCTAGGGTTTAAAAGCTCATATCGCAACTGGTAACCATATATTTTTGGCTTGAAATTTATTTGCAGGTTATCGCCACTTTAGCCCGAGCTAAAGTTTCTAATCAAATGTGTACTGATAAGATTAATGAATCATTATAACGTCTCTGTTTCTCTTGTTTGATAGCAGAGTATTTTTAGTAAAAAATTCTTCTCGCACTGAAAGAGGCCCTAACCCCACATCATTTAGTCTAGTCTCTTTCTGGTTAGGTGGCGTCCGTTTTTTTTTGTAAACCTTAGATTTAATCGCCACCCCACGCTCTTGCCTTTGCGAACTGACTTCAGCTAGCCATAACTTCTCCCGGAATTTTTCTAAATCTTGTTGACCATTATTTCCATCTCTTTTTGACCGCGGGCGACTTTTTTACCTAAAATTTCTCGTTAACATCCGTTACACGCCTTCTGACAACTACCAAAGAAAAGATGTTGCCATAACTGCATTCTTTTTTAAAGAATGTTTAAACTTTGAGATAGTCCGGGTACCTGAAAGGGGTATAGTATCTGAAACATTGTTCTAGATAATAATCTAAGTGTTCAAATATTTAGCAAAAAACAAAAATATGTACATAGCAGCGATTCCTAAAACATTACCTATACTAAATTTCAATAACCGATGCAAAGTTCTTCCGTTAAGTAAACTTCCTTTTTATTTTTAGCACTTTATTACTTTACGTAATGAAATTTGGCGTGTAATTTTATACTGCATAGACGAAGCACGAAAATATCAATCATTCATTGATTAAAAATTTCTATCTGGCATCGTATTTCATTTCCGGCGTAATCAATAAATGTATCTCGTTCAGGATCTGAAACCGATCCCAATATTAATTTAGAGAAACCTGGCAGTGTAATATTTTATAACAGTTTTATCCGAATGAAATATTAAACCAATCATATCCATCGTTGAGAATTATAACGTTGCTACCTAACATTATTCGGACGTGTACGACATGAATTATAAAAGACTAAGCTGTAATCAACATTTATATACGCTTCAAAAAATATAACTCGCTTTATTTCCTGTACTAACCTTATTGTATTAAAATTTGCTAATCTTTACACGTTTTGATAGTAAAGCCAATGTAACACAAAACAAAATTCAAAGAACGTCTCCAGATTGTAGAACTTGTAACCTGTACAGAGACGTCATTTCTAAAAATTTAATTTTTTCTATTTTTTGATCGCTTCATGATGCCGTGACTTTCTCAAAACCAAAACGACCACGAAATGAATTTTTTTTAATTATTGAGCGTTTACTAAGGTAGAAATAGAAGATTACTCATCGGAAGAACTCTACATGAGATGTGAAAAAATGAGCTAGACATACATAATAAAAGCAGCGGATGCCCTGCTTTGATTTTCTCGTATATGGAGACAGAGTGAAGATAGTTTTAGGAATCGAGGTTATTGTTTTTTTTTGCAAAATATTTTAGTGTCTAGATTATTATTAAGAACGACGTTTCAGATAAACTGCCACTTCAAAAACCTGAATTATCCTACAATAACTTTCAATTTTAATATACTACACGTGTGCAAGATTTGGTTGGTTTCAGTGAGTTTTTAAAACAAACTTATTTTTGCAACTTCTCGTTCGGTCCAAAATAAGTCTGACGGTTCGCAAACAGCTACAGAATACTTGATATACTCAAATGTCGCTACAGAGTTCGTTGTTAATAATTACTGACAACGGGGTCTTTATTAACACAACTACACTGTATTTTTTATGATTTATGTACACAAGCCAGTAATTGTTCTACCTTAATTTACATACACTGTGTAACGTATTTTTTTTTCTAGTTACATTTAGTTCAATAAAATAAAAATAAAACAGCTATAATTTAAAATATTTAATTTGTGAATTACCATCCAATAGAAATTAATGTATAATATTCATAATAACGCATAGATTCTTTTACGTTTATACTCTAAAGTTCGTTACCAAGCTCTGTCAAGTTGTCAGTCGGCACTTCATTATCAGCGTTCGAACGGGCAGGCTGCTTTGCAGGATAAGTGAAGTCGAGATGGCCGTGTGTAAGCACGTGGCTTCTAACAAAGTTAGAAAGAAGATTAATTGATTAAGATGGAAGCCCCTTTGGACATCATTTAGACAGTTGGTATATATTAATTCAATAGATTATACTAATATTTTTCATCTTAGTGCAATATCTTAAGGACATATCTTGAATAATATCTCCGATAATAAATTAAAACAATTTCTGAAGGCAATACTTTAAAGCAAGAATTTATGGTTTCGTCCTATTTAATATAACATGCAGTAACGTAAAAGCCGATTTCACATGTGTTCCTTATATTTCAACCTTACCGATGAATAATATCAAACAAGGATATTATGGTTGGTTTCGTGATGTAGTCGTTGTATTCCAAGCAAATTTGATGCAGATGGAAATTTCCGACAGCTGAGGTCAAGGTCCAGTATTTTTAGTGCAGTTTCGATGCACGTGAGTGTTCTTTAGCATTTAATAACTTTGAAAATACAGTAAATTACTATAAATTATCTAACATTCAATATTTGAGTAACGTAAAAAGAAAATAGTTTTTGAGAAATCAGTGAATTAAATAATATGTCGCTTGCTTGTCAGAATATTTGCACATGTACGCAAATAGTATATTTTATAAAGTTGTGAATGACAACCTATGTCAGATATAAAAAAAATATAGATTCAGTTTTCCTATCTAGACGTCATATGCTGTCTTGATTTAATTTAAAATATGTTTAAAGATTTTGAGGTCATGAACTGGCACTTCCATCGACATATGAAATTCGCGTATTTATTGTAGAATACAAATAAATTAGAATAATTACATTTTACAAAGTCTGCACTTTGATAATTAAATTCTGTTGTGAAGATCAAGGAAGTACTTCGCTGATTAAAAGAAGTTTATGTATTATGAATAACTTAGAAATTCTACGTCAATCTAATTAAATTTTATAAAAAGATCCATTCAGAGATCTTCTTAATTTTGAATGCAAAACTTTATTAGACTATTTCTGTTCTAGAAAATTATTATGAGAAAATTTTATAAAGATACAAACTTAAATATTGCAGTTATACATATATATTCAGAAAATTATCCAAATAGAATCTATTTTATGTTTTGAAAGACGTTTTATTATTTAACATTCAAAAATTGCAAGTCCTCCCGGAATAGAAAGGGTGAGTAATGAAAACAGATTCCCTCGGTACATTTTAGAAGCCTAAATTCTATTATTTTATTTTTGGCAAATATTTTTGAGGACACAAATGGTGTCCATCTTGTGCTTTTGTTTGTTCACAGGTAAAGCTGAGACATCTGTATGACATCTGGTGTTTGAGGTCTTGGTAAGTGTGTCCTAAAGAGTGAAATTCAGGTTTTATGGCTATGTTAGTGGTGTTAAGATAAGGTTTCCGCATTCCCCTTATACAAGCACAGTTAAATTTTGTTGGTTATTGTATTGAAAAATACGGTGGCGCTCATTAAAAATATTTTTAGTCTCTTATCCACCCACGACCCAAGCTCATGATCTACCCAGAGCTAACACTCGACTAGCCGTTTATATCTTAAGAGTTTTTCTTTGTCTCAAGCCATTCTCCATCCAACATTACCTTGGGCTTACATTAAAAAGAAGAAATTCTCGACCTTGTGATATCAGGTTAAGGGTTAGGAAATTTGGAGGTTTAATTTTTAGCTGATAGTCACGAGGGTAAAGCTTCTAAAGAATAAAAAAAGAAAATATTACAAAATAATAATTATATATTTTTTACACTTGCGCTCACAACGTGGGGCTCGAATAGTTTCACTTGGGGCTCGAATAAGTTCACTTGGGGCTAGAATAGTTTGCAATTATATTCATTACACTTATATTCAGCGACTGAGGTTTGCATCGATTTTAGTAATGTCATTCTTTGGTTTCATTTTTGTTACAGTTTGTTACAGTTTATAGTGGGTTCTTAATATTGTTAGGACATCCGTTTGTTTGTGATTTCATCTTCAAAAATTATATTGTTGGGATACTTTAGAGAAATATAGATATTTAATTATGGCAGAAATTTATAGCATCGTTCATTTACTTAAAAATGAGTTAGAATATGAATTGAACATTAGAGGCATTGAAAATTCAAGACCAGTTTCAGATAAAAGGAAAATTTTAGCGAGGTTGTTGGCCAAAGAAAAGAATAAACCAGGTTGTTTGATTGATCTTACAAGTTATACGGTGGATTTCGAAATAGAGAAAGAAGAAATTGAGTCTAGTATAGAGTCAGTTAAAAATGTTTTGTTAGAATTTATTGATGATCCCGCAGATTCTATTTTTAAAAGGATACGGTCAAGATTAATACATCTTACAGGTAGAATTCAATTGTTAAAGCTCCCTAAAGAAAATTTTGAGGAAGTTGTGTTATTTAAAAATGAAAGTTTGGCTACTATTCTTGTTGTGGAGGCAGATCTTCATGAGAGATTAAATAAAGATTTAAGTTCAAATCATAATGATATTAGCATAAATTCTATTGTTGCGGCTAATGTGCCCATTCCAACGGTCACATATGTCACACAGTCAGTCCCTATTGGATCTTGGTCGATAAAATATTCAGGAAACCCATCTCTCTTATATCAATTTTTAGAAAACATTAGTGACATTGCACAGTCCCAAAAAGTATCTGAAGTGGAATTGTTTAATTCTGCAGTTGAATTGTTTACTGGTGATGCATTGGTATGGTATCGTTGCGTTCGTAGTTCATTAACAGATTGGAGTTCATTGGTTAGTAGATTAAAGAAGATTTCTTACCAGCACATCCTGAGGACGATATTTGGGAAAAATTAAAATAGATTTCAGAAGAACGGTGAATCAGTTGTTTTGTTCATTGCTAATATGGAAAGTTTATTTAACCGATTACCTATTATTCCTGCAGAACATACTAAAGTTAGAATAGTCAAGAAAAATTTATTGCCATATTTTATTCAGCACCTTGCTCTTACAGAGATAGAGAATATTAGTACTTTAGTTAAATTATGTAAGAAGTTAGAAGAAGCTTCTTTAAGTAAACATAAGTCTGTTTCAGCTGTCTCATATAGTCACAAGCAGCCTATTAATTATTTCAATCCACATTTTAGAAGCAAAACCCCTAGTTCATTTCAGAATGCTTCAAGTCGTGTTTATACCCCTACGCCTTCGCATTCTCCAGTTCAAGTTCTTAATTCTGCTACCCCAATATCAGAAACGAGTGGAGTAGGTAACCCTTTTATTAAACATAAATTGGTATGTTGGAATTGTTCACGTTATGGACATACTTTCAGTGTTTGTAGATCTTTTAAGAGATTATTTTGTTATGGTTGTGGTCGTAAAGGAGTGACTAGTATCACTTGTCCGTCGTGTCCAACTCAACGAGTAAAGGAACAGAAGTTGAATAGCGAAATTCCTGTTTCTAGATAAAATGTTAAAGTTGTTTGATATGGATATTACAGGTTTATTTGATTCTGGATGTACTACATCGATAGTAGGTTCATCTTTCAGTCCTATTAGTTATATTAGTTGTTTGATTAATGGTGCACTAGTTTTTACTGTTGAAATATAGTTGGAAGATTGCTCTTGTGCATAGGCACGTTTCGGTTTGATTTTATTTGTTTTGAGTAGCAATTTTTATATATTTCCGCGTTGCAACGTAGTATGTTAAGTTATGTTTGATCTAAGCGAGACTTGATGTGGTTTATCGCGTAGCGTTATGTTAGTCTAGACGAAACTCAGGAAGGGTTGGTCGCTCAGCGTTATATCAGTCTATACGAGAATCGTGGTAAGTTTGTCGCTTTAGCAGTTTTGGCATCGTTACTTGAGATTATTTGAAGTCAGTTATGATGTAATTCGTTTTGCTTATTTAGTTTATCAGTCTAGGTAAGACTCATAAAAGAGTTTGTCATTCTAGCAATTTTGTTTATAAGTCTAGGTGAGGCTCATGGAGGAGCTTGTCATTCTAGCAAATTTATGCGTTGTGAAGCACCTTAGTTTGTATCGACAGTTTGATTATGAGTGGAGTAAGAGTGTACCAGAACATTTATTTATAGTTACCATAAAGTAAAGTAGAAAATAATTTTGTATTTAAATTTCTTCCCTCCAATTTATCCGTATCTTCAAATTTAAGTCAAAGAAAATGTTTAGTACCGATATTCTGCGATAGGTGATGATGAAGATGAAGATGTTCGAAATGTTTCTGCTCCTTAAGTATTTTCCAATTATAGTTGATGTCAGTCGTAATTTTTTTGGTCCATGTTTTGAATTCTTAAGTAGGACAAGATTAAAGTTAGTTAAAATTTTTTTGATTTGCTTAAAGTAATTTTTAGTTTTAGTAGTAGTAGAGCTTGATATGTTTGTTGATTTAGATATTGCACGTGTTAAATGATATTTTTGATGACGACAAGGATGTGTTTATTGATCTTGATAATGATGTGTGTAAGCATGTTTGATGATGTTAGGTGGGTTTTGAATGATGATGCGTTTATTGAGGTGTTTAAGAGTGCGGCATGTGCTTAGAGATGTTGCATGTATATAGTGATGAGTAGGCAGTTAGTGAAGAAGTACGTATCTATTAATGAGTATACATTCAGTGGAAAAATATGTTTTTAGTGATGAAGTATATGTTTGAGAATGTAGAGACTGTTTAGTAAAGTAGTAAGCATGTAGTAGTATAGTTAAGATGTGATAGTATAGTAAGCATTAGAGGAATGCTTGAGTTTTGGTTTAGTAGTTTGAGACTAGGCTTGATGTGCTTATTCTAAATGAGAGTTTATGTGAGCTAAGATAGTTCATGAGGAGTTTTTGGTGAGTTGCTGGTGGATGTCTCCCAGTTGGCTCAAATTATAGTCTATTAGTGATTTTGGAGTTCTTTAGTGTTGAATCACTGAAGTTATAGAATTTTTGAGTGAGATAGTTGAGTCTGTAGGATAGTAGTATTACAGAAAATATTATGAGATGCTCACTCAAAGATTAGAGGTATCTTGTTGATGGATAGGTGTTGTTAATACTTTGTCTGCTTCTCGAGTATTAGAGATTTGTTTCGTGAATGGACTTAGTAACAAACATTCTTTGGTACCTATTAAATTCATCAATTAGGGTAAATATAATCAGCATTTGGAAATATATGTACATAAATATTTAGGACAAGTATAGTAAAGTTGAGAAGAGTATTCGTTGTACAGATTCTTGTTTAGTAGTAATTTTGTCATACTATCGATTTTGTTTATTCTAGTTCTGATTTATAGTAAAATATTTTTTTTGCTTTTGGTGAAATTTTTGACTTTGATATGGTTATTGCGTTTGAAACTTTTGATGACATGCATCTACTGAGTGTTAGATTCCCCTAAATGTTCTTAACTGATTAAATGTAAATACCGATTATGACTTCTCGAATTTGTCCCTTTAGAGGCGTGTAGTACGCGTAGTTACTGATCACTCATTCCCATGCATTACGATCCCCCCATATCAATTAGTGAATGATTCTTATTTTTCTTGGTTAAACTTGTCGTTAGTTATAGTTAAAGATTGTGCTGTCTTGTATTGAGTAGTTAGATGTTTATACGGTTAATATGAGTAATTTTGATTCTTCAGTCATTAAAGTTTTGTTAGAAAAATTCTTCTATACCTCGAATTTTTTCTCTTGGAAAGAGGCTGTGTAACGTATTTTTTTTCTAGTTACATTTAGTTCAATAAAATAAAAATAAAACAGCTATAATTTAAAATATTTAATTTGTGAATTACCATCCAATAGAAATTAATGTATAATATTCATAATAACGCATAGATTCTTTTACGTTTATACTCTAAAGTTCGTTACCAAGCTCTGTCAAGTTGTCAGTCGGCACTTCATTATCAGCGTTCGAACGGGCAGGCTGCTTTGCAGGATAAGTGAAGTCGAGATGGCCGTGTGTAAGCACGTGGCTTCTAACAAAGTTAGAAAGAAGATTAATTGATTAAGATGGAAGCCCCTTTGGACATCATTTAGACAGTTGGTATATATTAATTCAATAGATTATACTAATATTTCTCATCTTAGTGCAATATCTTAAGGACATATCTTGAATAATATCTCCGATAATAAATTAAAACAATTTCTGAAGGCAATACTTTAAAGCAAGAATTTATGGTTTCGTCCTATTTAATATAACATGCAGTAACGTAAAAGCCGATTTCACATGTGTTCCTTATATTTCAACCTTACCGATGAATAATATCAAACAAGGATATTATGGTTGGTTTCGTGATGTAGTCGTTGTATTCCAATCAAATTTGATGCATATGGAAATTTCCGACAGCTGAGGTCAAGGTCCAGTATTTTTAATGCAGTTCGATGCACGTGAGTGTTCTTTAGCATTTAATAACTTTGAAAATACAGTAAATTACTATAAATTATCTAACATTAAATATTTGAGTAACGTAAAAAGAAAAAAGTTTTTGAGAAATCAGTGAATTAAATAATATGTCGCTTGCTTGTCAGAATGTTTGCACATGTACGCAAATAGTATATTTTATAAAGTTGTGAATGACAACCTATGTCAGATATAAAAAAAATATAGATTCAGTTTTCCTATCTAGACGTCATATGCTGTCTTGATTTAATTTAAAATATGTTTAAAGATTTTGAGGTCATGAACTGGCACTTCCATCGACATATGAAATTCGCGTATTTATTGTAGAATACAAATAAATTAGAATAATTACATTTTACAAAGTCTGCACTTTGATAATTAAATTCTGTTGTGAAGATCCAGGAAGTACTTCGCTGATTAAAACAAATTTATGTATTATGAATAACTTAGAAATTCTACGTCAATCTAATTAAATTTTATAGAAAAGATCCATTCAGAGATCTTCTTAATTTTGAATGCAAAACTTTATTAGTCTATTTCTGTTCTAGAAAATTATTATGAGAAAATTTTATAAAGATACAAACTTAAATATTGCAGTTATACATATATATTCAGAAAATTATCCAAATAGAATCTATTTTGTGTTTTGAAAAACGTTTTATTATTTAACATTCAAAAATTGCAAGTCCTCCCGGAATAGAAAGTGTGAGTAATGAAAACAGATTCCCTCGGTACATTTTAGAAGTCTAAATTCTATTATTTTATTTTTGGCAAATATTTTTGAGGACACAAATGGAGTCCATGTTGTGCTTTTGTTTGTTCACAGGTAAAGCTGAGACATCTGTATGACATCTGGTGTTTGCGGTCTTGGTAAGTGTGTCCTAAAGAGTGAAATTCAGGTTTTATGGCTATGTTAGTGTTATTAAGATAAGGTTTCCGCATTCCCCTTATACAAGCACAGTTAAATTTTGTTGCTTATTTTATTGAAAAATACGGCGGCGCTCATTAAAAATATTTTTGGTCTCTTATCCACCCATGACCCAAGCTCATGATCTACCCAGAGCTAACACTCGACTAGCCGTTTATATCTTAAGAGTTTTTCTTTGTCTCAAGCCATTCTCCATCCAACATTACCTTGGGCTTACATTAAAAAGAAGACATTCTCGACCTTGTGATATCAGGTTAAGGGTTAGGAAATTTTGAGGTTTAATTTTTAGCTGATAGTCACGAGGGTAAAGCTTCTAAAGAATAAAAAAAAGAAAATATTACAAAATAATAATTATATATATTTTTTACAACATTATGCATTGTCTGTTTTAACCGCCCAAATAACTATTTAATCACTTATCGATTAATACTCGAACATCCATTAACCTTCTGGTCGTACGGTTTATATATCAAATAATAAAGCTTCCACATTATACCGTAAATCGTTGAACCCTTAAATTCGCATTATATTTTATGCTTGTAGCTGTTTATCTCTCCGTTATTCGACAATAACTTTATCACTTTCAATTCAAGATCGTTTGGTGTCATAGTAATATTACATTTGAGTTAGTATGCTTTTTCAAAATGTTTAGTGTACACTACTACTTTCCGAAAACTTGATGGTTAATCAAAATCTCGAAATAAAATTTTTGGATGATTAGAATATATTTCTACCTGCTACGTTTACAGGAATGTAGAATATACAACTACCAAAAAAATATTTAACTAGAAACTTTAATTACAACAACATCTTAAGATAGCGCCATGTGCAGTATAATCAACAAAAAATACTGAAAATTAGTCAAATACAATTTGAAAAACAATCCATTAAAGTATACGCATTTTTGTGTAGAGAACAGCAATCAGGAATGTTAAGAATATGCTTTGTGCAATTATGATAAATCCACTCTCTAAAGAGTTGTTAACTTATTGGAGCTATCTAATTAGGATTTTCATTCACAAATCATTCCCAATTTAAAACTTATTGTATACAAAGTTTTAGAAATTAAGTAGGACTATTTTAACCACCTCCCCGTAAAATCGTATATAAACGTATCTGATCAGTTATGTTTAATACTTTTCATTATTTAACTGTCCAAAAACCTACCGCAGGTCAGCTGCCATCGAATCAAATTATCCACTTGTATAACTCACACAAAGACTAGCACACAAAATCTTAAATAGCTTAACTTAACTAACTATTAAAAATGTCCTTTAAAAATTCTAAAACAATGGGATTTTTATTTTTATCGTATAAATTAAGTTGGTCCTCCTTTTCCATATCGTAAGCTTACATCCATGTCCAAAATCGTTGAAAAAATACCATTAAAATTGCACTTCAAACTCATATACCAAGATTATTCAAATCTCTTAAGATTAATTTACCATTAAATACCATTCCTGTTTCATATATGCTTTCATCTCAACTGATTTTAAATCTTTATTCGACTTTTAAAACGGTGTAATTATCTAGTTTCTTCCGAATGGCAATGAACTTTCAAAGTTGTCGATTCAAGACGTCTGTTTACTATAAAAACTTCACTACTATATAATCATTAGTATGGTGACGTTTAAAAGTGTAAAACAACTGACTTCGATCACACGTCTTCTTTGGGTTTATAAGGACAAAATACCTACGTCACACGTCTAGAAAAATTTAGTAATATCGGGTGTTGTTCCTACGTTTAGGATGAACTTCGCACAAAATGAATACACTTTCGTACTATAATATCAGATTCTTTATAGAGTATCAAACGAAATCTTTTAAAACGTGTTAGTTTACGCAGTTTCATAATCATTTGTAATAGTCGCACGTTTCAAGATAATTTGACACTAATTAGACAATAATTAGATAGTACAACGTGCCATTCTTGTAAATTCTTACGTCATCTGTAACTAATTCTCAAGAAAAGATATGGAATTGTATGGAAAAAGTGACGTAGTTATAAATTTTGTATATAAGAACTTGATTAGATATTCATTCATTAGTTCGCGATTCGTCACCAAGCAATATTTAAAAGTAATTTTAATTTAAGAGATCGACGTTGTAAGATTCAAGATTCAATCATTCACGTTTTGCCAAGTAAGATGTAAGAATTGAGATTTAGTATTCGGCGGATTCAAGGTTTAATCGCGATTCTTCACCAAGTAATATGTAACATTGAGTAAAGATTTTATTCGCAGCCAAATAACATGCAGAGTTGCATGCTTCTTGATGAAACATTTGATTTGTAAAATACAATAAAGATTGAACATTCTTCGATACAAACGCTGATTTAAAACTAATTAATTAAAAATAGAAGATTATGTTTTGAAAATTAACATTCTAAATGAAGATTTAAAATAATATGGACAAACTGATAAACTGGGATTTAACATCAACATAAATGGAATAGAAAGTATTTAATACCATTAATTACGAGTTGGATAAACGCTGTTTGATTTCGCAAGTATAAATTTTAAATTTCTTTGTTTGTAAAAATATTCAATTATTTGTAAGCTAGAATAAGTCTTAATCTTATAATATTTTTGTTTTGTAAGCGGATATTTACCAAAAAGTTTTGCGGTCGAAGTTCGAAACATTTTAATCTTTAATAGAATATCTGTCAAGGATTATTGGCCGATCACCCTTACAAACTTGCTAATAAAAGATTATCCACAAGAGAAGAGATATGTTCTGTAAATGTTAACAAAAATTAGGTAAGGATTATTTAGTAATAATTTAGGAATACGTTTATGTATGAACTAAAGTTGTAAACTGTTCTATATTATTTTGTGTGAAAGAGAATTATTTTGAACGTATAGATGTTGTTGTCTTGAGATTGCTGTTTTATTTTATTATGTAAATTCCATAACTTCCGTTGAGCTAACCAGGTAAAGAAAAGAAAAGGAATGTAAGATAATAATTTCAAATTTCCCATTGCTGTGCAGACGTGTCACAGCACTATTTTAGCTACCAATCAAAAGAGAGGGAGTCACAGCATTGTTTTAGTGACATCCTACGCAAGCCGTTGGCACAGCAATATGTGCATACAGTGCCACCAAGCAAACATAGCACCCGGGAAATATGTGAACTAATTTCCAACAACAACATATGGAACCAATCAGAAAGCGATTTATTTCAAAGTACACTGCGGGAAGAAAACATTTTTAAGCAAATTTAAAATTCCACGGTGTGTTCCGTATGTGCATTTAATAAATTGCTTTAAATTAAGGTTTGTGTTATGTCATGCCATTGTTAATTAAATCTTCTAAAATTATAACAGATTAAAAAATACAATAATGTCATTAATGTTGAATATTAATAACCTAACCTTACAAATACTTCAAGTTGACAAATAAAATCTTTCTACTTTGAGTGTACTTCTTAGCAGGCAGCGACACCACGGATACACCTCCCAAGTCCAATGTTTGCTTGGTGGCACTATATAAATATATATATATATATATATATATATATATATATATTGATATGATTAATGATCATCAAGAAGTCAAACAGCACTATTCCGTGAACATACAACGCCGTTAACGTGAGAAAAATTTAAAAACTCAAATTATGTAAATATTCATTTTAATAGTAACGTAATAATTAAAAACACTCAGTATATTATGTGTAAATGCATAAACCCGTGATCGAGAGAGTTTCATTCTTATTACGTAACGTAATCGTGTTTTTAGATAAGAATAATGACGAAGAGATAGTGTTTTTAAGATAGTATTCACAGTATTCCGCGTGTAGAAAGACTTATCTTCGAAGAGCTTCATACAAAAAGTATTCGATGATTGTGTTTTTAAAATATTTCACGTTTAACGTAGTATCGTGTTCAAATACTTTGATGTTACAGTACGAAGTACTTTCAAAAGTTCGTGTACAATGCTCAATCGCGTTTTACCCTTAAAGTTAAATATATGGTCTTATTTTTGACAAAAGCGTGTATATAATATCAAAAGAAAACGAAAAATTCCCTAACTTCTAGAAATATCCTGTAACAACTTGGAACAGAAAGGAATGTAAATGTACATCCAACTAAGGAAATAAAATCTTTAAGGTAAGATAACGCGTAGGTAAATGGAACTAATTAACGCAGCCTGAGGAATGTTAGAATCACGGACTTCTGGGAAAATTGCATTATGCCTTCAAATCCAACCAATTGAAAAGGTTCACGAATAATCATCTCGATGTTGACATAAAGGACGGGCCCTATTTTCAACCAATGAAAACGTAGGAGTAACAATCAGCCACGATTATTCTAGACGAGTGACGTACCACGAAGGCTCGACTATATAACCAAGTGAAATCTAATACAAGAGGTCAGCTGTTCGATACTCATGTTAAACATCTTCATGCTCGCCTAATATGAAGTAATATCAAGTAGTGAAGTATTGTAATCAACAGACGAGTTTAATCAAGGACTTTAAAAGTTTATTGCAATTCTGAAGAAAGTAGATAGTTAAAATGTTTTAAAAATGGAATAAAGAATTAAAATCAATTGAAATAAAAGCATATATCAAACTGAAATGTTACTTATTGGTGAATTGATTATAAAATTTTAAATAAGTTGGACGATCTTGGTAAGTGAATTTGGAATGCAATATTATGGTTTAATTGTATTTAATGACAAAATTTCAACAATAGGGAAAAAGACGGCCAACAGAATTTACACGGCAAAATAAAAATCACATGGTTTTAAAATTTTAAAAAGGACATTTGTATTACGTAGTTAAGTAGTTAAGTAGTTAATGACAAAATTTCAACAATATGGAAAAAGACGGCCAACAGAATTTACATGGCAAAATAAAAATCACATGGCTTTAAAATTTTAAACAGGACATTTGTATTACGTAGTTAAGTTTAGTTACGTAAGATTATGTGTGAGAATAATTTGATTTAAAAGTGGTTGACCATCGGTAGGTTTGGCCATTATATAATGAAAATTATTAAACATAACTGATCAGACATGTTTAAATCCGATTTTAAGAGGAGGTTGTTAAAATTATCCGACTTATTTTATAAAATTTTGTACATAATAAGATTTAAACAGGGAATGATATGTGAACGAAGATCTTAATTAAAAAAAAAGATTTCGGACTCTATTTTAGCGCAAGCGAGTAATTATCCATAGTTATAATTTTTTAGTTACATTTAAGATTTTGCTCGTAGATAAAACACTATCATTAAAGTATGTGCTGAAAAAAAATTGTTTTTCTTAGATGTAAAATATTGTTTGTTAAAAATATGCCGTTGGTCTGTAATAATTGTTATTTGAAAGAATGTTTGTTAAATAATATTTCATGTCATTGTAAGTTTGATGTTTGATTCTATGGGTTTGATTTAAATTGAGCTAACAAAAATAATTAAAGCATCACCTTTCCTACATTCATTGACAGATCACAGCACTTTTATCGACGCCCTACTGGGGCTTATTTAAAATCAGCTACGATCCCCAGCAATATATGTGTATATGCGCGTGTCCGCGCGCATGTGTTGCGTGTGTGCGCGTGTGCGTGTGTATGTGCGTGTGCGTGGATGAGTACGTGCGTGCGTGCGTGGGTGCGTGCGCGCGTGCGTGTGTTATGATGAATATTTCAATTGTTTGTCTTCTGAATATTTTTGCTAGCACTGTGAATTTTTTTCCGGATTCTTACCTTTTAGAATTAGTGAAACTGTAAGCGTGCAGGTATAATTATACAAATAATCCTCTTACAAACAATCTTCCAAAATCCAAAAATTATGCATCCACAACTTTCTCTTACAACACTATCTTAAATACAAAAATGATGATTCGAAATAACTTTCTCACGATACATACCTTATATACTAAAATGAATAATTCAGAATATCTCCTTTTCTCACTTATTCTAAACAAATGTTAAACACATTGTAACAAGTTTATTTTCCTGCAATATTTTGATAAATATTTATGTTATTATTTTTATAGATGGTCGATTCAAACCTAATATCTCTAACATTTTTACGTAATATTTACTACATGTTGTTTAATCTAACATAAATTTAAAACCGCGAGCATAAGTTACAAATTAAGCGGTGACATAAAATACCATTTATAAGTATCATTACAAGAGCTCCCTCCTTCAATAATTATAAAGATCGTTGTAACTGTTGTCAAGCGGTAGGATACGTCAGAATACGACACTCAAGTGAGCTGTTGTTTGAGAAAGTCGTTCGTTCTTGTTATAAAAACATGGCATCAAGTGGTCATACTTGGTGTTGGAAACACGTGAAAAAGAAATCGATTTAATAAACTAGATGTAAATGAAAATGATTGGCATTAGAACAGCATGCAATTTATTTGACGTGGATACACGTGATGTTCGTTTGATATTCTGTAACAAGATTAATTAATTTATGTGGCTTTGGAGAATTCTAACCTGATTATTATTATAACAAGAAGATTTCAATTATCATTAAATATTTCGAAAATGGTTCAAGTACATCGTAATTATTCTTCTGATGGATAAACATCTGGTATGTAATTAGTGCTCTTTAAGTACGTCAAGTTGTAACATTTGGAATGACAAACAAGTAAGTTTTTTATTTGTTCAACGTGGATATTTTCTAGTTCGTTATGTTGTTCACCTCTGAATAACTTTGTTATTGGTGAAAAGAACCTGATAAACTTCACTTTTATTTTTCATTAGTACAAATGAAAAAATGACAGAGGACAGTATATATGTATATTAAGGGTTAACTTTCCGGACTAACAAAATTAAAGCTATCATTTGAATATAAAATTATCTAAGTTCAGTTAACTAAATTGTTTCATTTTGCTCTACGATATTTATTAATTGAAATATTTAAAATACAATTTAAATGTGAAGTCTCTAAGTAGTACTACCGAAGGCTAATAATACAGAATTCTGTAGTACACCTTTCGTCATTCTTAATGATCAAGTTTAAACAATTAACAAGAATGATCATTGCTAGATTTTTATAATGTAAAAATAACAACCCTATCAAATTTTTGTGAGATATAGGTGTTGAGAAGATTATCGTATATATAAGTTGTTCCGTTTATATTGTAAATAATTTATAGCTAAATTTTATTTTCTATTAAGTTTGTTGATTATTTACGTTCGCTTCGGTATATTTAAATTTGTTAGAGTAAATTTCCATGTTTACTACAAGTACATGCCAACAAGTGCCGCGAATGATAAAACTCTGTGTTATTCCGCATGTGCAAACAGTGTAGTGACTGGAAAATCCACGAAGCAATAGAGAATCGATTTGTCGTTCGAACTGATCACATCGCTGTTTTGCATGTTCTACGTAGGAGAAATTGACGAACCGCTTTTCTTCAGAACCGCTATTGATAAATGTGCTTCGCTACACCCGCAAAAAGCAGAGTAGATGTTACATCGTTTGTTTGTTACCACGGATTCATAAACACCAGGTGAGTGCTTTTAGTAAATGCTTGATCTGATTAAAAACATTAATTATATGTTGTTTGTTAATTATCACTTAATTTCATATACAGTCTACTTTTCTCTCCTAATTAGCTATCGTAGTTTTGTTACCGCATTTTACATAAGTACATATCTTTCCTAACTATAATTTAGTCCAATTTTTTGAAGTACATTTGTTATGTGAAATCATTGTAAATAATTTTCAACCGATACTTAAGAGAATAGAAATTAATTGCGGTGATGCCTATGATTATTAGTTGGAACGAATGAGGTTTGATTCCTAGTAATGATAAACTTTTTTGAATTAATTAACAGAATGCACAAACTGTGCTTGTCTGGGTTTAATTTGATTACAGGTGTAGCAGTGCATCTTTAACAATCAATATCGAGCCAGAAGCTAAGCATTTATAAGGGTTATGTTCACGTAATATTTTTTGTACAGCGGTATTTGAGCATAGGTTTCCGCATTCCCCTTATACAAACAGACTAAAATTAGGTCTTCATTGTATTCAAAAATTCGGTGGCGCCATATTCACTATATTTTTGGTCGTAATTCAACCCCGACCTCAACTCATGCTTTACCCAGAGCAAATCACTCGACTAGCCGCTTAGCCGTTGGAGGTTTCCTTATCTATGAGCCGTTTTCCATCTAAACTAACCTTGGGCTCTTTACATCATCAAGAAATCCTCGTTAATTATCCTTGTGCCTTTCAGTTGGCAACATAGGAGTAAAAACCCATTAGTAAGGCAAAACGTAATAACATAATTATCACTCATTAACAACTTCTTAATTAAACCTTCTTTATAATTAGTATGTATACCAATTACCTTTAGGAATCATAATTTAATACCTTTCCCCTTAAAAATCCCGTTAACCATAGTTGAATTCAGTATGTTGAATTTTTACCTTGTGTTGAAAAATTCTGCGCGTAGGTTTGCCAAAAACCCTTAAAATTAAATTAAATTGACTTTAACACAAACCTTACCCTTACACTTAAATTAAGGGAGTCTTTATAAAATCACTCAAAATATTTAATCAAATTTATTTAATTTTTACCGTTAAGCGTATTTTCGTCGTTGTTTTTTATTTGACCAGCGTTAATTCTACCAATCCTCATAAAGCTCCATCCTCAGTTAAATAGTATTCAAAAATGTAACCTTTCATACAAATTGACATATTCCAAAGACCATATACTTTCATTAATCTTCCATTCAGTTTCCATATCTTTAGGTAAATTCTCTCTTACGATGGTTTTAATTGCATATTTTCCATTTTAAAATATTTCAAATAATTATCACTGCTAAACAGTTTGTTTAAGAATTTAATTACGTAAACTGTATTCAATCAAAAGTATAACACTTCGACGTTTCAATCAACACTGATCTAATTGCTGTCCGGATTGGATTTCATAAGCCAAACCCCTCTGATGTAATTCATTTCTAGACGTCTCCCGCAGATTCGAAAACGTTCGCCATTGATTTGTCATATATGTTAGCAACGTTCCAGTCTATTCTAGAACTGGGTCATTAACCACGCTTTTTGTGCCCGAATGCCATCTGTTTTGATGGTTTAAACATAAATTAATACGTTTTTCAATTGAAAACACATCCTTTTGTTATTAAATGGAAGTTCCTTTTAGAATATTTATACACGTGAATTTACATAAAATTGATCTTGTTTACGAGGATTTAAATGCATTTGAACATAAACTGATTCTTTAATTATTTATCATGAACTGAACTCCTGTCGAAGTATTTACACAAAATACGATACTTTAGTGAATGAAACTCTTCTAATAACCACTCGTTTATACGTCAAACTTAAAAATACATTTATACAATGTATTCCACCAATATATTCTTTTACATATGTCTAACATTTTAATTCTTTTTTCTAGAATTTAAGAAGTAAGACCATTATCATACGCTGTAATATGAAGTTGAATCACAGTAATATATACTGCTATACCGTCATTTAGCCACCTATCAGAAACAATCATACCTCACCTTCTTAATATTTGATATATTTGATGTCTGGTTCGTGGGATTTTAGGTCGTCCAATAATATTACACATATGTTATTTCATATTCCTATTAAAAACACCTTGTAATTTTTGCAGACGATTCGGCAGCAGATTTCATGCCTTTTCAGTAGTTCAATGACTCCAGTTAGTAGCTCTGTGGATATTGTGCCTAGTTTCTTTCATATTGCTTTTGCAGTTTTCTGCATTTGTTTGGCGAAGTTTATCTTCACATCTCCTGAATTTTCCATCAACTTTATTTCCAACTGTTTTGGAAATGATTCCCATAAATATATAGTATTTTTTCCAATCGATTTAGAATTTTGTATTATATTTTCCTCCATTAATTATTTTTAATTAGTTTTCTAGCAAGTTATCTTCTATAGAAATAAAATTTAGCATTTATTGTTGTTTGTAGGTTTTCAGTTATTTGTATAACATTTTTTCGTTGACTTTGGCTTTTCCACGCCGAACCTTAGAGAAACTTTTCCAATGTTATAGTGATGTGAGTAACTATTGGCAGTGTGAAGTCGCTCGTCAAACGATACTTTCGCCGTTTGTAGAGCAATCGATGTAACATCTCAAGTCGTACATCATTTAAGATGTCTATCAGTAAAGTTGGTTGCCTATTGCAACCGCTACAGTATTGTTATCTTATATCAATAGCATGCCTGAAATGCTTCCAGAACTGTTCAAATACAGATTGTTATTACAAGTAGAAATAACATTCAACAAGCTAGCCAGATTCAGGGATTCGCTACTCTGTCATTTTTATTGTGAACATTGCGTATCGAAAAAGAACGCCAAGTTTAAAGTAATATCTTTTAAATTCTTTCTAATATTGCCTCAAAATTGTCATGTAATAAACTTTGAGAGTATGTATCTCTTTTAGAACGGGTTTTATAATACAATTATTTAAGGATTTCTTTTTAAATTGCATTGACACACTTTTTATCTGACTGTAGAAATTATTCTGTAAACGGGAAATGGACTGTAAAGATTTTCTGACCGTCGTCATTATTAACCTTTTATTAAAATTTTTAAGTCGTCCGGACGTCGCATAGTGACGGATCGATATCTCTCGCTTGCGGTGCAAAAACAGGCGTGTTTTTGTCCTTTAGGACTACTAAGTAACTTGAGACCTTTAGGGCAATCGGATACAGAAACCAGGCGTCTAATACAGCATTTTCTATATTAATTCTTCTTGTGAGCATCTCATATTTCAATAGAAAAGCAAAGTGATGTAGGCTTTTTGTTCAACCTTTCAGGCTTTTTAGATGTGCGAATAAACGCACATATGGAAAAGTTGGAGTAGACTTGTTTTTGTGGATTTCTCGATATTTTGTTGTACTTGTATGGGTACTATTTCACTGTATTATCGAAGCAACTGAAAAGAAACCTTTTGCTTTTCTACAACGAAACATAAAGAATAGAACTTTTGTAAGTTACTTGATATTTGAAAATAAATCATCCCCGTTAATATGTAAAATTTGAATATCAGCTGTGACGCAAACGATGTTGTGCGGAGCTTACGCTAATGGCATTTATTCAAATTATTAATTTGTTTTACCACTAACGAATTATTGGAAATTAACATTCAAAATATTAAAGCTTTATTCAAATGTTGAATGTTTCTGCATACAATTGGTAATTTTATCAATTATGTAACTAACAAGGTTTATCATAAAACTTGTAACGCATTGACGATACGTTATATAGAAACCGGATGCAGAGAGAAGAAAATTAATCTTAAATAGACAAATTAATATTGATACACCCTATATAATTCTGATTTTATGTATAGTACTATTCAGTAAGCAAGATATTTCAATAAATTGTTAGTTCTATTAAAGTCACAAACTTAAAAACCTCAAAAGCATTGCTTTATTTCCGTTAAATACATATTAGAATGGAACTTAGGGTCATAAATTATTTGAAAACCACACAAAGGCTAAGGAAATATTTATTTCAGTAAATTTTCATAGTGAGATCATGTCATTTCAAGAAATCTTTAGAATTTTAAAGTAAATAACAGTAAAATGACTAATAGGCATATTCCACATCATAATTATTTCAAATATAAAAGAGATTTTAAAATTTTTTAGATAAATAAAGTGCAATATAAGTAATTATAATACTAAGTAAGCCCAAACAGATTCATATAATGCAGTAAAAACCCCAGACACTTCGTTATTGAAATTAACGAATATCATAGTGCAGAGAATTTAATCATTACGTACAATACACTGTATTCCTTTAATATGGTTGAAGACATTTACACGAAACGTTAACTAAAGTATACCATATGACATTACGTGCAGTAGAAATGTTAGACGACGACATGACCCTACTAAAAAAATGAAGAGTAGGAAAGAAATGTCAAACGTTAGATCCGTCGACAGAAAAAAGTTAAAATTAATGAGTTCGCGAGCCATATACCAAAAACACGAGCGGGTGATTATTGAAAAGTTCGTAGTCGAGTCACCCCTTGATTATGGAATAATAAATGGGTGTTAACGTGGTAAGCCATGGATTTACACAGAACCCACAACACTAATATATTTGGACAGTTTGGTTCCAAGCAAAGAAAATTTGGAAATACGCACGCGCTAATCAGCTAATTTACTCTTGTCTCAATGAGCTTCTTTAGTCACCTAAACTGGTAACTGTAAGTCATAACTCATTAGAAATAGATGCTTTTTTGTGGCATTTATATATGAAGTTTGTTTCATAAATTACTGACGAACTTATATAACATCCACTTTAAGTAAAGTATAGTGTTAAATTAAAGGTATAAAATCTGGACAATGCAAGTTTTAGTTGTAAACTAGAGACGCATTGCAAATTATTATTATAGTTAATTATCGAGGTTATTATTGAATGAAGATAAACTGTTATGAAATATCCAATTCTGTGTGTGTACTTGGTTACAGGAATACCGTTATGTTGCTTGCGTTTACATTGGTGTAAGTAAGATGTACACAGATTTCAGTAAACCGTTTGACAAAATCAGTCATAGGATACCATGTAATAAATTGCAGAAAATTGGTATCCATCAAAATCTCTTTAGGTGGTAATCATCACATTCTTAACAAATTTCTTTACCACTTTGGGAGTCCCTCGAGGTTCTCATCTAGGGTCATTACTTTTTAGTATTAACGACAGTAACATAAACAAGTTTTTAAATATTCGAAAATCCTAATGTTTGCTGACGACTTCAAAGCGTTACTACGTACAAATAGCACTCGCGGCTGTGAATTGCTGTAACAAGATTTGAAACAGTTACAAAAATATTGTGAGCCAATCAAATTTAGTTTAGACCACGATTAATGATCACATACTCAGCTTCACGAGTAATACGTACAAGTTATTATAGATACCTTCTCGATAGTACTATGCTTACAAGAGTGGACCCATTACAAGATATAGGTGTAATATACGATAGCAATCTTTCTCTTGAAAATCATATAAATAGTATAGCTGCTAAAGCCAAAAAAACGTTAGGCTTCGTAACTCGACTTTCCCACCGCTTCTTTAACATTCCAAGCTCAGTGATACTATATATTACATACGTTTCTACTCAGCTCAATTTTTGTTCGGTGATATGGACTCCTCAATGTATGGCGTATATTGATCGTCTCGAATCAACAAAAAAAACATTTTCTAAAACATTTGCACTTCTAAGTCAAACACTGAACAATACATATACACTATTCTTACAAAAATTATGTCCTCTACGCCAAACTCGAGAAAAACAAGACATTATGTTTGGTTTAGAATTGTGCACATCTTTGTTGACTGCGCTGGATTCTGTTGTTATAACCATTAAATAGCTACGCGAGTTACATATCCCCTAAAGTTAGATGCAACATTGTAATTTAAAAATAAATAAAGAAATAGTTAATGAAAGTTCACAAGCAAGTTGTGAGAACGGATGTGAATACAATGTATTTCAGACGTAAGTCGTACTGCAAGTGCAGGTCACAGACGGTTATAAAACCGCAATTATTAGAATTAAGATTGTTACTTCGTATTATATAATTGAATAAAAAAATAAGCAGACATGAGCTCTGCAGTTCCCACAGAAATGTGAGGGGCAGGGACAACATAAATACCCCGGGAGCCCCAAGATGGTCGGTCAGTCTTGAGCCTCACAGCTTTTACATTGTTGGTTGTTCAGGCTACTCGCCCTAATTTAAATCCATTTAATAGTAATTTCGACTTAGATTAATTTTATCTAGTTTGTCAAAATTCCACTTGTAATTTCTGAATAAATAAAAATTGTTACAAGAGTTTTTGGAAGAAGACTTTTTAAAAAGGCAGCTCCCAAGGCCCAAAACTTAACTCGAGTCAAAACCGCTTAAAATCTTATTTTAGTAAATAATTATGTTAGGGGGATTTCTGTACAATTATTTTAAGGTATTATACATTATAAATGTGGTCTAGTTTTCCCCCGGAAATGTTTAGGGGGAACAGATATTGATTATTCAATTTTGTAGTGTAGACGGATCACGGTCTTAACAAGGACATGTTGTTTTCCCGACTAAACGGAACACGCAACGTAGAAGAGATTTTGTGAAGATGTGCTAGAAGTGCGCCATGATGGCCCTGCTTGTATGGCAGTAAGTGCATTATAGAATAATGTAGCGGAATGTGTACCTGTCGTTCCTATCCAAATCCATTTATTTATGCCCGTTTCCGTTTTTGTTGTAGAAAATCAACGAACTCCGCCAACAAATTTGGTATATGAAAGAATTTGAGCACCGGTGCACCGTACAACCCTGAGATTAAGAACAATTATTTGAAAACCAGCTTGCTAATATGCAATAATTGAAAGATAAGCAGTGAATTAATTAATTTACATAGTAAATGTGAAAAATGATTTCATTTATTTCATTTGTAAATTTGGTGCAATATATTACGCCCTCTATGCAAGCACGCATTTAACTACAATACCATTGTTTGTACTATAATAAAACTGTCAGAAACGTTCCGTTGTTCAAGCTATACACATTCAACACATTTGCTTATCAAAATTCCCCCATCTACAGAAGTCTTACAGTCCTGAACATTTATTCAAATAGACTACACGCTGTAACAAATTTAAAATCAGATGTTTACTATTGCATTAAATTCGTTTGTTAGCGCATTCAGTTATTATCCCTTAGCACTATATTTCACATTTAAATATAAAATAAGATTCATTAATAAATTACTGATATGAAGTAAGTATTTAAAATGATTTACCTTAAAAATTCATGTTTTCGTTTGGTATTCAAGGTAATTTATTCTGTGATGGTAAAGTGCTTTCATTATATTTTACAAGATATCTGATCTAAACGAAGGTAGGACATCATGCATCATAAATTGATATTGGCGCTTGCGTGAAAGGTATCATGTCCTTTGAAATACGAATCAACAAGCTGTTACTAATTAAAGGGCGACAGATGTGCTCGCTAAGCATACCGTTTCGAAGCACGGCTGGCTCCCGTATATTTGAATAATATCAAGAAGTATGGAGGAAGCAGCTAAAGAAACACTCAGAGTCGGATTAAAATTAATGTGACTTAAAAGATGAGTAGATATTAGCTAATTTAAGTAGCGCCAGAATATTCAAAGAAGCATAAATATCATTTTCATGTAAGTTGTCAGTTCTATGATGCGTTTAACGAACAGAATCACTACGTGATTATATGATGCAACGAATAGTCAACCACTATAAACATCTACAATCTAAAAAGTAAGTGTAACTGTTGTATTGGCGTTTATATCATGCAAACTTTCTCTTTTGTCCGAACTCTCGGGGCATTTTCTAGCTGCTCCTCAAGTAATGGCGATTGACGTTTGTTAATTCCACTTCCATGTTGGAGAAATTTGCGTTGCATTTAGAAATTGGTTGTCCTTATTTTATAGCGTTAAGATCCAAATTTAGGTTAACGTGATGGTATATCTTTATAATTATAAGCATAACGAAAGTATTATAAAGCAAATTTTGTAATAATGCAGAAATTAAGCAATTGTTGTTAGACCGTACTGGGCACTGCACGTCGCGTCGATAGACATTATTGGAATTAGAGATCGCTAAAAAGCATGGTTAAGAAGCGACCTATTCTCGAATCCCCTGAATGTTTCAAAAAAGTGGTTATACAGATATTATGTGATCAAAAGTCGACGAACTGCATCGCGGCTGGAATAGCAGTAAAAGTGACCATATACCGGGTGATTATAAAATCACTATACATTTCGGTGATATCACAAACAAATATTTTTTGCAGGAAACGTGCAACAATGTCAACAACAGAAGAACGAACACTCATTGTTTGTTCTCGTTTACATGGATTGGTGTATGGACAGGTGCAGCCAGATTTCACCTGTAGGTTTCAGAAGCCAGGCGCTACCAGAGTAGCCATCACCACCAAGGATAACAAATTCACGCGAATAGGTAGTGTTGCGGACGAACAACGGCCAGTGAGACCACCGGTGCCACCAGAGATTGTGCAGCATGTGTAGGAGGTCATCAGACACAACTCCTCCACATCAACTACGAAACTAAGTCGGGAGCTCGATGTTCCAAACAGCACTGTGTGGGAAACGCTACGATACTCATTTAAGAAATGTGCATATCACATCCAGAGAGTAGTGCATAAGCTAGATGCGGAGGACGATGCAGCCAGGCAAGCTGTGTCATGACCTCATGAAAGCTGTTAAACATGGTGATTTGATGTAGCATGCCCTATTTAGTGATGAAGCGACATTCCACACGTGTGGGATATGGTCGGATATGGGCTAACAAACAGTCGAATGCACTGCAGAAGTGGCTGTTGGACACACCCAAAGTGAATATGCGGATGGAGTTTACTAAGTCTACGGGTCCTTCATGTTTGCTAAGGGGACTATTAATGATAACGCGTACTTCGACAAGTTGGATGAATTCCTGAAGCCATAGTTGTGAAGCGATAGCATTATTGACACCGTCATTTTCCAAACGGATGTCGCTCCACCACAACTCGCGAGCATCGTTTGATACTATCTAATAGCGTTTTCCCAGGCAGATGGATTAGGCGGGACTCGCCAAGACTGTAGGCTCCACGGTCCCCAGATTTGACCTCAAGATTTTTTGCGTACGAATTTATCAAATTCAGAATGTACCATGTCAAAATACATAAAATCGCACAGCTGAAACAACGGATTACAGCCACCATGGGGAACATTACACCGATCCACTGCCCAATGTTTTCTGAACCACGGTGGAACGCTGGCGCTGGTGCGCGGATTTGCAAAGGAAATACATTGAAATATATTAAAAGTTCGTCCTGTTTTGATATGTTCTATGGATAATGTAATTGATTCAATGAAACGGGATTATCGCCGAAATATATAATGATTTTATAATCACCCTGTATAAAGCCACTTCGCCTATTTGAAGAAAGAACCAAAATGTCAATTGGAAACCTAAAGCAAGCCAAACAAAGGATTAACATCAGCCCTGTAGCAGTGCTTCAACACTTGAAGTTGCCTGGATTCACAAAGAAACTATTTCACTAGGCAGGCTGCAATTAACTAGCTCAAACATGGCTCAAGTAGTATTTCATATACACAAACAAAAAACTGTCTTAAAAGGACAGCACTAGCTTACTAGTTTAAACAAAAAACGACCAATATGGTTGGTTAATTCATTTCGTGGCTATGTGATGGTCCAGAGTCTTTAAACTGGGCAAGACATCAAACAAAATTATACCTATCAGCCTTAGTTATTTACTTCCTCTCATCCCATCTTCTTTCTGATCATATCGAATCTAAAAGCAACGTCCCATAAATTTAAACAGAATTAGAACCCACATGAGCGTAGGGAGTTTATACTGCTGTAAGAAAAATCTTAATAATCGAGTCATCTGCTCGTCTTTAGGTAATTTCTTTGAAACTTCCTCGTTGCCTTAGTTATTTCTTTGGTTTATTTCCATGTGGACTTTTTGTTGCAATCACAAGGTATCAAGTTCCGTTCCTGTTGGTAAAACTGGGCTATTCTTCGTTAGGAATTCTAGTTCCATTTACAGAAACTATGTTTCTGATAAGTCATCCATTACAAACAACTCCTGGAGAGCAGAAATTGCGAGAACAGGTGCAGTGGAAAGAACCAATTAAACTAAATGTCATTTGGAATATGAATCAATAACAATAATCAAGAGTTTCTGATAAAACAGTTCCGCATGATAAATATACAAACCTGACACGGATTTGAAGCGATTCTTCCAGGAAAAACAAACTGTTGGACTGATTGTTGATTCTAATGATATCGGATAAAATTCCAAACACATCTTTGCAAGAAAACAGATAATGATGAAATTCTGTATGCACCAATACAGCATGAAAGAATAGTTCTTCTTTTTTATATGGAACAACAACGTAGCCTCCACAAAGAAGACATACGTTGTTGACCGTTTATATTTACAATTTGTAGAAGGTTGTAAACAAGAAGTAACATATTCAATGGCTAATCTTTAGTTATGAAAGTCATGGTGCAAACTGGCACTGAATCAAATAAAATTAGTTTGATGATACCAAACTGGTTTAAGGCTTAGCTAAAAGTTGTTCCTCAACTAGAACCTATTCAAAAGTATATCTTCAAAATCACGAGTGTTTTCAAGCAATATTAACGTCTTAGTATTTCTAATTCATTTTTTTTTTAAAGGCGATATAATTAAAAGCTACTGGAAATATAATCCAAGGTATTTTATGAGGACAGGTTGTCGAGCATAGTCCAAGAAGAGATATGCGATTGATAACAAACATAAACTTAAATTCATAAAGATAATAGTAATATCTAACACTAACAATTACAGCTAAAGTTTGATCACACATGTGCCCATAATTATGTCCAATGTGAACTAGCATAATAAGAATTTATGACATCCCTCCCAGTTAAAATAAATGGCGAGAGAGAAGCAATCCGAAACTGTGAAGCATCACATCTGAGAGTGGATGGTAACAGTGAACAAAAAATTGTAATTTTGTTTGTTACCTAACGTGCGATAGGTGTTATTCTAGGATTTTTGCAACTGATTATGAATCTGTTAACAGCAGTCATCTAGTACCCTCCAGTCGAAAGTTATTCCTATGTTTATAGTGGAAGCGTTTAATTATGTAATGTTTACAATTTGTTAAAATACAAATTATGCATGCCACGTCACTACAAAATCTCAACATTTTTTTGTACGTGATTTTTGTTTGTACGGAACATCTCTGATTAGGTTCCAACAATAATCTGCAAGCATTATGGTGCTACATTTTCTTCGCTATCGATTTGCACAATAAATAATGTCTTGGTGAAGTTTTTCACCATGTTCGTCACTCAGAGACCCTAAATTTGCAGGGAAAAAGTCCAAAATCGAGTGGAGAACATGAATCTTCAATGACATGTTGCAATCCACATCGATGTATGTAAAAATTCAAAGATTAATTTTTGTTCCTAATTTTTTGCTTTTGTATTTCCCAAGAAATTGGAACACGCCTCTTTAAATTCTACGCATACAGTAGCCTCAATCTCGGTCAGTTTTGAATCGAACACACTGTCCTTTATGGTGTGATGAATTTACAACCCCATAAAAATTTCTTCTTTAATTTTGGCCTTACTTAATCTGGGATACTTCTCTCTCGAATACTGGACTCTTTCAGCATCTTCATTTACAGCTTCTACAAAGTTTTTTATCAGTCACAGTTTTATGTGCAGAGGTAGTAGCAAAACTATTTTCGTATCAACAAGAGGAGGATTTGTAACATTTTTACTCCAGCAACAAGATTTTCTCGTATTCTCCAGTCTTCTACAAAGTAGTGTTTCTCTCATGGTCTGCTGTCCCAGTAGCAGAGAAAACAGCAGTACTTGGTGTAACCCAATTACATTCCTAACAAAAGTGCCATGACTATTAAATCATCACATATACTCCATTCATGTTCTGCATAGTTAATTTTTGCTAGTAAAGTCTTCATATTATCATAGTTTCCTTAGCAGGTACCGTGTGGGCAATAGGAACAGAGGGGTACGAACTTCGATTGTGGAGGAGAATACCCTTCATCGGTTTTGTATTTACATCCTAACGCATCCATTAATCCAGGAACATCTACACAGTACACTCCAACTGATCACACGATATACAAATTAAGAAACTCTTGTTCTCGTCTCCGGTATGTGGAAATATCCGTATCACTCTGTAATAGATTCCAACCTTGCAACCTGAATCCCAACAGTTGGCCTTGCGCTGTTGACAAATTTAATTCCTATAATACAGGATGAGGCAGCGAAGTATTCCTAACTTTGAAGGTAAATTAAAAAATAACAAAACATGTTAGAATAAAATTTTATCATGGCATCAGAAGGGTACAATTAGAAGTTAATTTTACTGTGTTTTAAACAACATATCAGTTACATAACGTCCCTCATTGTCAATGCACTGCGGTAACTAGGGCCGTGGCAGCATCTTGCTCAACCACAGTAGTCCCAAATTATTCTGTTGAAGTTGTGGTTCAAGAAATTGTCGGATCATGTGTATGATGATGGAAGTTTGGGGGCAGGTAAATTCTGGCTGTGAAGAAAGGTGTACAGTACTCTTCGACTCCAGTGAAATTCCAGATAGATTTGTCAAGCAAAAATTGCAATCTATATCATGTTCATTAGATTCTCTCAACCCCATAGCTATTACAAACGGCATTGACTTGTACGGTTGAAACACCCTCTTAAATTCATAGCACACGTTGCGCGTATGATATTCTGCGCCCAATGTTTATCTTGGTCTAGTTTGCATCCAAAATAAAGCTTTTAAGCTTTTTGATAAACTAAATTATTGTCTTTGTGAGATTTATTTGTAAAACGTTTACACATTTTCACGACAATCTACAAAGTCTATCAGCAACATACACTGTATAGTAAAATATTTCTTTATTTATATTTTATATCTATCAATAGGTGCGTTTAGGATATCAAGTGTTGCTCAGCCTGACCGTGGCGGTTATATATCTGAAGCTGGCCGTTCCAGGGATTTTTGGGAACCTTCACCAGGTATTATGACGTTGTTTACATTCCAATGATACGTCACCAGGCCAGACTACGTTATACAGTGTAAACCGTCTTAAACAAATATCTTAATACCTGAGGGTGATACGAAAATTCTGAGTGCATATTCGGTTTTAGCCATCAAACATATGGGACGACCATTAAACATTACGAATTAAAAATCGTGTTGGTCGGTGTAAGAACTAAAACCGAATCCTATGTAAAATAAATTACTACTTCAAAAGCTGATTCTCCAAAATCAACAATCAGCATTTGCTCAAAACAAAAACTACTCAATTTTAATTCAAATATAGTTTTTAGACTGATTAAGTCATATGTTTGGCTCTACGGAAGCTTCGTCTAATATTCATTCTATCATAAGCATCCAAATATATTCAGAAAAATGTCTTATACAAATACGTTAGTTGGTATTTCGAAACAAAGTATACGCGAAACCGTCTCGAAAATGTAGGGGAGCCAAGTGTTCAAAGCGTTCTCAGATGTATTATCAAAACCACCTGTATCATGTATACGTTTTGTACTAATAAACGACAGTGCGGCATTTTGAATATGCATAATCGCTGAAATACGCGTTTTCAAATCTTTTGTTGTACAGTTTCACTTTATATTATTTCACGTTTAAGATATAGCTATCTCGTTTACCTAAGACAAATATTCTCCAGATTCAAACAAAAACCGACTTCTCCGCTCAATAATTTTCACATTTTGTAAACACAATTAAAGCTCAAGGCAAGTGATTGTCAATAAGCTCCAAATTAAAGCAGTCGGTGCCTCTATAAACTTATAAACAAATATAGTCGACAAAAGAACGGAAAGAATATTTTAAGTTTCACTAAATAAATAAATCAACTTTGTAAACCTTTTGAAGAAAACATAAAAGCTGCATCATCTACACTCTAGAATTAGATTGAAAATAAATTTTCAGACTACTTTGAGAAAATTAATTACGAAACCCAATCAATGATAACGCTGACGTCAAACGAGATATTTGAAAATAATTACATTTCCCTTCAATAAACGACTTGTAACTGACCTTTGTATCTTCTACTTAAAGAAATTGAAAGAAGTCTCTTCTCATAATATATCCAAAGATTTGTCATGGAAATTTTCCAGCAATGGGTAGAAGTCTAAATTGTTGAAAAATTTCATTCGATGGGAAACAGCTGGGACCGATATCAATGATTATCCATTAGTAAAGGGATTAAGTTAAACTTTCTGAAGAATTAGAAATTACTTTTGAATTCCTAATAGCTAAAAGAATTTTAAGAGGCAATAAAACTCGAGTAAACCTTCATAGTTTATAGCTTTCAGTACGAAGTTCTACGTACCGTACCGTACGTCGTCGCTTTATGAGTTCTTAAAAATTCTAGCTAACAATTTTTATGATTTTACTGAAGCATATTTTACTCTTCTTTAATGCCATTACAAAATATTCATCTTTTCGTTCTAGTCTCAAAGTGTCATTTCGTACTTGTTCATAATCACTTCAACGAAAAACTAGAAAAATACACAGATGAGCACGATTTTTTTCTATGATGTCTAAAGGATGTCCCATTATGTATTTTTGATCGCTAAAACCGAATACGCACTAAGAATTTTCGTATCACCTTCAGATAATAAGATATTCATTAAAGACGGTTTCCATTGTATAACATGTAACGAACGTAATCCGACGGATGTCTCATCATTTACGCCCAAGATCCCGGGTTCGAATCTCGACACGGTCCGCTTGAAAAATGTTAGGCGAACATTTTTCACAAAAATACACCCTAGTTCGGATGAGAGGTAAAATGGAGGTCCCGTGTGTGAGTGTTGTCACGCACGTTAAAGATCCCTACCTTGCTTGGAACAGCAAGGGTTCGGCAAAATTCCAAATTTTTCCAGATAAAAAAAACTCGCTTTCTGGCCATTGTAGTACCTTCGGGTGGAGCATTGGAAAATCAAATGTAAGGACTAATAAACACCGTTAGGATGTAAATACAAAACTAATGACTGGAGACTACTTATTGATTTATCTATTCTAAGCTCGAAGAAAGTACTCCTCCACAAAGGAAATTCGTACCCCTTTCTTCCTATTTCCCACGCAGTACATATGAATAAAACTATCACAACATAAAAACTTTACTTGAAAAAATTAAGTATACAGAACATGGGTGGAGCATATATGGTGATTTGAAAGTCATGGCACTTTATTTAGGAATGCAATTAGGTTACACCAAGTATTGCTATTTTTCTGTGAATGGGACGGCAGCGCAAAGGATACATACAACTTTGTAAAAACTGGAAAATGTCAGAAAATCTCGTTGCCTCTTCTCGTTAATACGAAAAAAGTTTTGCTACCACCTCTGCAAATAAAACTAGGACTGATGAAAAACTCTGTCAAAGCGTTAAATAAAGATGGTGAAGGATTCCAATACCAGAGACAAACGTGAAGCAAAAATAAAAGAAGCAATTTTTATTGGGTCGCAAATTCGTTGCATCATAAAGTACAGTGTATTCGATTCAAAACTAACCGAAATTGAGACTGCTACCTGGATATCACTTAAAGAGATGCGTTCGAATATCTTAGGAAATTTAAAAGCAAAAATTACGAAGAAATTGCGATCTTTCAATTCCACATACACGATATGGGTCGCAGCATGTCTTTGAAGATTCATTTTCTCTATTCACGTTTGGACTTTTCTCCCGCAATTCCAGGGTCTGTGAGAGACGAATATGGTGAAAGGTTTCACCAAAACATTATGTATTGTAAAAGGGAAGGGAGCCCCACAATAATCGTAGATTATTGTTGGGACCTAATCAGGAATACTCCAGAGGTACTCTACAAACGAATATCACAAAAATTTGAAATTCGGTAGTGACGTGGTATGCATAATTTGTATTAAAACAAACGTAAACAACTTAATAAAACGTTCCACTATAAAAATATGAATAACTTTTGACTGGAGGGCAATAGAAAAATTCTGTTTACAGATTCCTAATCAGTGGGATAAATCCTATAAAAAAACCCACAGTACATTAAGGAAAAATTACAATTTATGGTTCACTAATATTGGCTATTGTAAGTACGTCTGCTACTTTTCCCATTCTTTTGGCAATAGTGCCATATTTTATCGAATAAAGGGTGGACCATCTGTTGGTGTTTTAACTTTTGAAAATATCTGTAGAAACTGGCATGCCATAAATCTTTGTTTCTGCACATGTCGAGTATAAAGTAGTACAATAATTGTAGACATGGAGTCATCAATACCAAAACTTGCAAAAAAAACTATGCAAAACTTGCTACGAAAACGAAATTGGTGAACATTTTGGTTTATTTAATGTACTACAGACCCCGGAATTCGCAAAATCTGGACGCGTTTTGAAGTAACTGGTTCGGTCATACAACATATCAACATGCTCGTCCAGTTTGTAAAGATGAAAGCGTAACTGCCCAAGTCAAAACGTGCGTTCATACCCAATCACTTCCACTAGGCATCGTTCAGACAAATTAAATATCTCCCGCACAACCTTACGCCTCTTTCTTCACAGGGATTTTCATCTACAACCGTACGAGATTGAAATAACTCAGCAATGGAAGCCAATGGACCATGTGCAGTGCAGAACATTCATCTATTGGGTGATTAAAAGACCTGATCATTTTTTATCGAAAACCATTTTTAGTGACGAACCGCATTTTCAATTCCCCAGTTATGATAAACAAGCAGAATTGTCATGTTTTGGGGCTTGGAAAATCAACATATCATTCACGAACGTCACTGTTTGGTGCGGTTTACGGGTTGGTAGAATCAATGGATCATTCTTCTTCTTACAGAATGATCAAACCATTACGATGAATTGCGAACGATATCGTAACATGTTAACGAACTTTTTACGACCACAATTTAATTAACTGAATGTGAATGAGCTTGAGTTCCAGCAAAATAGCGCTACGAGCGACTCAGCAAGATGGCGCAATAAACGACAGCAACATAGCGCTACGAGAAACACAGCACGCTAAAACATCCATTTGTTGCGCACTAAGATTGGGTGATCAAATAATCTCTGGAAACCTGAAGTGAATTAGCCAATTATCCAAGAACATTCGACAAGAAATTGCGGTGATTGATCCACTTTCGTTGGGAAAAGTAATACAAAATGTTGATATTCGGATGCAGGCCTGCTCTATGGGTCATGGTAGTCATACGAATGATATTGTGTTTCATACATAATTGTATTAGATTCAACTTTCATTTTTAATCAATGTTTTCAATGTTTGGTGACAATATGTTTTCTTTATAAAAAAGCAACAAATGACCTGCCGTTATTAACGTTCAACTTGGCGATATATCCAACCACTTATAAAACAATGGATACACAAACACGGTTATGCAAATAGAGTCTCTGTTAATTTCGGACAAACCACTAAAATACTGTAGCGCCAATTGGTCTGCCTCTGGCCGTAAACGAAGAATCTGTACACGCCCTGTGGCGTGACATTTTCAAATAGAGTTGATTGACAGGTATAAGGATTTTGAATTTAAGAGTTATTTAGATTACAATAGGAAATGTAAAGAATGTTATTTCCAGAATTTCTACTATGCTCTCGAAATAAAGTTCAATTTAAAAAGTATAAATAGCCACTAAGAGGTTTCAAAGTGAGTTCTGATTGAAGCTTTTATTACAACATGTACTATGAATTACTGCAGTGATTATATAACTTAATAATCAATGTTTTAATAGTGAATTGTAATGCTTTGATATTAAGTTGATTAAGAAATAAAAAAATAGCAACGTAGTTTAAGAAGCTAGTAATTGTACTGTTAGCGATTAGATGAAAATAAATTGTTGGGAGGAAGAGCTTTTAGCAAATTCTATAGTAACTAAGAGTTATTGAAAAGGTTTGTATAATCAGTTTGAAAATAAAGTACTGTTGTTTTTGCAAATATTGTCTTCCTTATAATACTTTGAAAACCTTCAACACATTACATTCGAAAATCTTTCAACAAGCGATCAAAAACAGTTTAATGGTAATACTTACGGACAGATTAGAATTTTTGAGATGAAACAAAAACTACAATTATTTATAAAGCGACTTAGATATACTCAAACCTGGAATATTTAATTGTACATGCTAGTGAAACATGTTAACTTTTCACGGAATCCTTCGACGATGAATTAAAATTTTCCACTTAACCAGCAGGTCGACTCTTACAATCTTATGTGTCTTATCAACTTAATTTTTTTTAATGAAACTTGCATTATTAGAAGCACGTCTCAGCAAAATTACGACACATTCTATATATGTTATAAAACACAATAATAAGAAGGATGTACCTATATAATTGCAAAACATTTCAGAAAACAACAGTATAGAAATCCACCTTGTTACTTTTATCAATTGAAATTTTTACAGGAAAACCTGTATTTGTACATACACAACTCATCGAAATCATAAAGTACAATATATTCGCCTATTGACAGAATATCTGTCTGGAGATAAAAAAAAAACTGGGCCTTAAATGGGTTTCCATTGATCCGATTCTTAGAAATTTCAAACTTCTAGAAGCAATTTGTATACTTCAAATAAACCAACCACCAAGAAAAATCCGTGGCAATTGCTTCTGACAAATGTATTGCAGTGAGACAGTAATAAAAAAATGTCCGATTAAACTTCAGCAACGATTAAATACACAATAACCATTCACTACACCACGCCATAAAGTTGACAACTGAAATGTGAAGTAGAAAAGTATGGTTTACTAATGATGATTAGATTTTTGGAAAAGTACAGGGTAAGAAATGCAATTCTTCGTATATTCCTCTGTTATCAAATGATTTATAATGTCAATATGTGTAGGTCAAAATCAATGTCCCGATTTGCTGACATTTTTGGGTTCACAAGTGGTAAAACTTGAAAACAGATAAATATGCGCCATAAGATAGAGTACTGGAATTCGCGTAGGTGTCACCCGCATATCCGTTCGTCGATATGTCGGTGGTAAAACAGCATTTGTTCGTACTAGTTTGCAGATCCTTGTGCTGTGAGGTTAGTAGTTGAAAATGAGTCTCACGACGGCAAAAAATTATTTCCGCTCATACGGACATGACTGTCGAGGCAGACAGAGTTTAAAATTCATGGCGGAACTACAATTTGGCTGTACCAAGGGACGCAGTTATATTATCTATTGTAACGAAATTCCATCTTACTGGTAGTGTATTGTATTAACAGAATCAAAGGTTTCGTAGGCCAGTACCTGTGTCCATAAATGAGAATCAGCCACATGTCCTCAATCAAATATTGGAATCACAAAAACGAACTCTTCAACAAACATCCTTGAAAGTGAACATCAGCAATACGTCGCCTAAGAAATTGTTTAAAGACAAGTGGATTTTCATGCCGAATTACAGGTGAGGAGCAAGATAAACTAGCCAAGGTTGTGTATTGTGCACGTTTTTTAACCATGGTCTACGAGGATCACGACGTCTTGGTTAATGTTTGGTTCTAAGACGAAAGTCACGTTGATTTGAACAGCTTCATCAATGGCCAAACAACTCATTTTCTAGGTATTGAGAGACCAGACGTTATTATCCAGAAACCGCACATAATGAGCGTGTGCCGATATAGTGTGCAATGTCAGCAAAAAGTCTGCTAGACTCGTATTTCGTTGAAAATGCTGACAGTACACTTCTTACTATTACCCAGGACCATTACATGGACATCACGTCATTTGTTTGGGATATCAGACTGCTTTATCGTTTCAGGATGGAAAGACAGTGCTTTCAACTGGACGGGACGACGTGCCACACTACTCGATGGTAATTGGCCATATTTCCAGGACGAATGATTTCCTGTGGGATTGACTCAATTTCCCATCACATTCCTCTGATCTGACAACCTTATGCCTACCTGTGGGGAATGTTAAAGAAAAACGTGTTCAGCGGTACAGATCCATCGAGAAATTTGTCCGCAGACGTAAGAAAATCGTCGCTTTTGTCAGGAATCTGTAACAACATATTTTCCGCGATGTGTTTCAAAATCTGCATGATCGTTACCAACACTGCCTACAGCGCGATGATATACATTTGTAACATTTACAATATCGTTTTGTTAAGTAATTTCAAAATACACTTAAATAAAAATTTGTTCTTTATTATGCTCCAGTACTGTATATTTTAGCGAGCATTAATATTGCTATCGTGTAGTTGGCGTTCTTCTGAATTTATCGTAAGTCAATTTAAGATTACATCTAATTAATGGAATTTTACCTTTAGCTTTATTATCTTCGAACTGCTGAAAAATCGCCGTAGTTCATCAATCAATCTACTTGTGAACGATTTTAAGTTTCATTAATTTTGAAAGAAGTTTCTTTGAATGTAAATTTGAATTTTCATTAACGTTAAATTTTTTATGTATAAATTGCACTAGTTAAGCATTGTTAGCCAATGAATGGCGTAGTTCAATTTACCCTGCATAAATAAATTTCTCGATTCTAACCTTTAAATAAAATTATTCCTAATATTTATGGTAGACAACGATAGAAAAATAAGCTTTTAATATAGGTTCCTGAGATTTATTTATGAACAGAATTTATAGCAAATAATCTATAAAGTTGGAGGAACCTTAAAAATAATGTAAGAAAATTAATCGTCTCGATTGTTTCATAGAACGTTATAATGAGGTTGGCATGGCAGTTTATGAAATATCAGTGCATAAGAACTAAAAATTGTTCGACCGTTGCAAGCAATTTAAAACGCTAGGAGCTATATAAAGATGCCGTAACAAGATTCTTCAGAATTTCTTTATTGATTATTGAACATTATGGTTCTGATCATAATTGGTTACTCTTTAATAAGATGGGTATTAAAATGTATTAAGGCTGCGTGTCGTTAAAGGGCTTCAGTCGAATTCTTTAATGATGACAGAAATAGTAGACCTGCTGTATTAATACACAACGAAGTAGTTTTGAACGCTGCTAATCGGAGTAGAAAATTAAAGTGCAATAATGAGTTGCTTCCAATAAAATTTCAAGAAGAGTAGCAACGCCAAGCAGGTCGAGTTATTGTATTATTTAATGCTACAAGATCGAGCATCAGTGTGAATGGTCAGAAGGTTTACTATTCTCAAGATTTATGCGTTCTTCTGTAATCGTGTTAAGAGTAATATTTATTTTAATTAGGACAAGCATGTTTTGAATAGTATGAATAATTTATTAGTTGAAGTTGAAAATACAAAAATGCTCTACTTCAGAAAATGATTTGTAAAGAGTTTGAAACTCCAGCAGTTAAAATGGCTAAAAATTAAATGATTAAAAATTATCAAAAGTGAAACATTTGAAATTTCTTGTACAAGCAATCTCCAAAAATAGTAATTACAAGGGCAGAGATTTCAAACCTTAATAGCAAAAGAACAAATTTTGTATTTAATGGATACAGGTCCGAGATTGTATAGCTATTTCACTAATTTTAATAAGAGTCTGTATTTTGATGAGCGTTAATTTTTCAACAAGATGAGGCCCCGCCACATTACGTTTTAGCTGCTCGGCAAGGTACCCAGGAAGATGGGCAGACTGAAGAGAAACCACTGAATGGCTTTCCCGCTCCCCTAATCTATCTCCACTAGTTTCCTCTGGGGGTCATCTGAAATCTGTAATCCACAAGACGCAACCTGGAGATATTGAAGAATTCAGAAACAGAATTGTCAGAAATGTCGACGCCTTAACAGTGAAACTTTTCTGAAAATAAAGTCCAAATTTGAGCAGACTGCTACACTACTCCCTTGCTGCAAACGGTGCGTACTTTAAACAATTGTTAAAATAGTAAACACGCAGTCTTTAGTTTTGATTCTATCACATCACTTTCGTATTCTGTTAATAATATAATTTTTATAATTTGTTTATGTGTTTTTTGTATTCTTATGAATGTTATTAACTACTATTAGCAGCAACCTTTGATGCCAACTTGAATACTTAAACTCTTTTATTTTTAGCTATACTTTTTCTACAATTTAACCGAATTCAACAACTTAAAAACCATTGCAAACCGAATGAAACTAGTTTTAAAATAATGCATTGCAAATGGGGTTGTACTATTTAAAGTAGTAATGTTGAGAGATGGGAGTGCCAAAAGAGTGAACCGATCATAAGAGTTTATATGTCAAAAAGTTCTCCCGCAAAACTAAGGATGACATTTTTTAAGAAACTTCAAAATCTTTATACATTTTCTAAATATTTGGGGTGAAAACTTTTAAAATGAACATGTAAATGTTCACGTAAGTGAAGGTAGCGGCCACTATCTACCGGTCGCTAAATATGGATACGCCTACCAATCTCCATTACTACGAAACCACGCCTACTGAACTGAACAAACATTCCTATTACTCAATTATGTTTCTTATATTAATCCAATTTTAAATCTAAGGATGATTGAAAGTAAATAATTTTGAGATTTCTATATTATTCTTACGTGTATATTTTAAGCAGTTGCTCTTTCAAATGGAAATACATGTAATTTTCTTAACTTGTGTAAAACCTGCACTCCTGAAACTTGTTAGGCAGCTAGGGTAGGTATACTAAAACAACACATAACTTTTATAGAAACGTGTTCGACCCGGTTCACAAATTTTTCCCAATTAGCATAACGACACCTTATGATTATTATAAAATTTTTATTCTCAGCTTCTGTAAGACCTGCGCTCTTGAAACTTAGTAGGCAGCTAGTGTAAGTGTACTAAAATAATACATACCTTTTACAGAAACGTGTTCATCCCAGTTCACAAATTTCTACGAATTTGCGTAAGGATATCATAAGAAACTTAAAAAAAAAAATTTATTAGCTTCTGTAATACCTGCGCTCTTGATACTTGCTAGGCAGCTAGTGTAGGTGTACTAGAACAACACATACCTTTTACAGAAACATGTTCGCCCCTGTTCACAATTTTTTCCGAATTTGCGTAAGGACAATTTAAGAAAATTAAAATTTTTTTTCTTAGTTTCTGTAAGACCTGCGCTCTTGAAACATGGTAGGCAATTAAGGTTAGTATACTAAAACAACATATCTTTTACAGAAACATGTTCGCGCCGGTTTACAGATTTTCCGATTTTGCGTAAGGACAACTTAAGCAAATAAAAAATTTTTTTTCTTAGTTTCTGTAATACTTGCGCTCTTGAAACTTGGTAGGCAGCTAGTGTAGGTGTACTAGAACAACACATACCTTTTACAGAAACATGTTCGCCCCTGTTCACAATTTTTTCCGAATTTGCGTAAGGACAATTTAAGAAAATTAAAAATTTTTTTTCTTAGTTTCTGTAAGACCTGCGCTCTTGAAACATGGTAGGCAATTAAGGTTAGTATACTAAAACAACATATCTTTTACAGAAACATGTTCGCGCCGGTTTACAGATTTTCCGATTTTGCGTAAGAACAACTTAAGCAAATTAAAAAACTTTTTCTTAGTTTCTGTAATACTTGCGCTCTTGAAACTTGGTAGGCAGTTAGTGTAGGTGTACTAAAACAACACATACCTTTTACAGAAACATGTTCGCGCCTGTTCACAAATTTTTCCGAATTTGCGTAAGGACAATTTAAGAAAATTAATTTTTTTTTCTTAGCTTCTATAAGACCTGCGCTCTTGAAACATGGTGGGCAATTAAGGTTAGTATACTAAAACAACACATATCTTTTACAGAAACATGTTCGCGCCGGTTTACAGATTTTTTCCGATTTTGCGTAAGGACAACTTAAGCAAATTAAAAAAAAAATTTTCTTAGTTTCTGTATTAATTGCACTCTTGAAACGTGGTAGGCAGCTAGTGTAGGTGTACTAAAACAACACATACCTTGTACAGAAACGTATAGGTTCCCGTTCACAAAATTTTCCGATTTTGCGTAAGGGCAACTTAAGAAAATTAAAAAAATGTTTAAATTTGCTTAAGTTGTTCTTACGCAAAATCGGACAAATTTATTAACCGGGACGAACACTTGTCTGTAAAAGGTATGTGTTGTTTCAGTTTCTGTAAAATGTATGTTTTGTTTTAGTACACCTACACTATCTGCCTACTAAGTTTCAAGAGTGCAGGTATTACAGAAGCTAAGAAAAAAAATTTTATTTTCTTATGGTGTCCTTACGCAAATTTCAAAAAATTTGTAAACCGGAGCAAACACGTTTCTGTAGGTCTTACAGAAACTAAGAATAAAAATTTTTTAGTGTTCTTAAGGTGTCGTTATGCAAGTTGGGAAAAATTTGTATAGCGTACCGGTCGAACACGTGTCTGTAAAAGTTATGTGTTGTTTTAGTACACCTACCCTAGCTGTCTAACAAGTTTTAAGAGCGCAGGTTTTACACAAGTTAAGAAAATTACATGTATTTCAATTTAAAAGAGCAACTGTTTAATGAATACATGTAAGAATAATATAAGAATCTTAAAATTATTTAGTTTCAATCACCCTTACATTTAAAATACGTAAAGATAATTGGACCAATATAAGAAACATAAATGAACAATAAGAATGCTTGTTCAGTTCAGTAGGCGTGGTTTTGTAGTGATGGAGATTGGTAGGCGTAATCATATTTAGCGGCCGGTGGATAGTGGCCGCTATCTTCACTAACGTAAATGATCAACATACAATTTCACCTGCAAACCGTCTATTGGACCAAAATTGGTACACGTGGCACCACCTATCCTATTAATTAAAGAAAAAAAATTTCAGTTGTGTTACTTGTGGTCCGAAAAGCTACTACCTGTAATGAAAGTAAACATTTTATAAAAGAAAATGAATCCAGGCGGTAATGGTTAACATATTAAACAACACTTAATTATAAATTATTACAATAACAAAGTATTATAAGTAATTGCAGTAATGTATGCAGTCTGTAATATTTTTAACCTACAAATTTGTTTACCTTAACATTTTTTGAAATAAAGAATTGTGCACTATATGATATTAATCTTTTTATACGTTTTTTAGAAAAATGTATGTTTTCCGCGCAATATATGAGGCTTTTTAAACTATTTATACAGGGTGGCACTAGTTTTGTCATTAATTTAAAGGGGGCGTAGAGACCGATAAAACAAAAAAAATTGGTAATCACACTATAGTCTAAAGCAAATGATTAAGCTACAAACGGACACACAAAATAGTATTTAAACCCCTTAAAAATCACTGCAATGTTAGCTAGGTCACTAATCAAATACACATTAACATCATCCTTTAGAATCGACCAATAAAGTTGTGACATTTTGCAAACATAAATTAGTAAAATACGGTGTATTTGAGCTGTATAACGAAATAACCCAATGCATGTTAGCCGCTATTAAAATCAGTTTAAACTATTTTTAAACATACAAATGTTCTGATGGTAATCACAACCAAAAATAAGCTTGTATGATGCTTATTTGGTCGACTGTAGTGGGCTTCTGACCCCGAAACATGAAGTTTGTTGCAATTCAACTATTCTGCGCATACGATTACCCATTTTAAGTTGATTGTACTTTTTCACTGAAATAGTTCGTAACCGGGACGTGTTAAATGTTTTGCAAGCGTGTTGCTCCTGTTTGATTGTGTTACTTGTATCGGACAGGATACAGTTCCTCTACCTGCTTTAATAATACACTTAAACGAAGTATTGTGACCTAATTGTAATTATACTAGATTTGAGGCAATTACAGATATTTTTCGTAGTTTGGTGAATTGGATGAAGACGGTGGTTATTTTGAACACTTGTTATGAAATATATTCATGTGCGTGACGTGATTCAAGATAACACTAATATAGGTGAGTTATTTCTTATAAGTAATAAAACAGTAGTCCTAAAACTTTTACTTAAGTTGACCTAGGTCCAAAAGTAAATGCCTTATAGGTTTTTTTTAGCTAATCAATCTCCATCACCTCCTCAATTTAATAGCCTAAAACTAATGCCACCCTATATACTCATTTATTGTGTCTCTAGTTATAACTGTTACTGAATTAACTTGTTCCTTCTTCTCTAATCGTTTTGGTAATCAGCAAAATTCAAAAACCTTCAGATTTTTGTTTGTTATACTCAATCATTACCTAATATAAACGTTAAATTTACACCCAAGTTCAAATTTCATCTATATGGAAATATCCTAATAATATTTTAATTTAAGTTGAGCTTAATAGTTTGATTAATAAAAGCTAGAAGAACGTAATCGAGAATTCCATCTCTGATTTCTGATATGGTAAGTCATGTAAAATAAGAAAGAATGAAAGGTCCAAGTATTAGATGCCTGTATAAAGGATAATAAACAAATAATGAAAAAGACTCGGTCTAGTTTTTCCCGCAACATGTGCGATTTTAACTCATTATGAACCACGAATGCCATATGGTATCAGCAAAATTTCTTGCGAGTTTTTAGCAACCGTGTGTTTATGCGCAAAAGGGGAAATGGCGCAATATTGGTTAAATGCGTGGATCATAGTGAAACGTTCCAGTGTAAAGAAATCGTTCATCGAAGATACAGTTGCGCAATTACGCAAATTTGAAAATTGCTGTTATAATAGAGTCTGACATCGAGTAGTTTTGTCTATGTATTTTTAATATTTTAAAAAGTTAGATTATTATTTATAATCACTATAAGTACATATTTATATGTATATAATATAGAAAAAGTAATATATTTTATTTACGATGTTATACCAGATGGTATCCGTAGGCTCTTATGATAGCTTTTCTAATTGATTATATATTTACGTTTATGTTCTAGTCCAAGTTTTAGATTATTCAAGGTCTTAGACGTGGTGTATGCAGACAAAGAGTTTGCAAAACAATAGATGAAATATTTATTGTCTCCTAATACAAATACAGACACTGTCGAAGATTCTGGATGTAGATGGGGCGGGTGTTATTGACAATTATATTGTACGTCAATCATGTGCAGGAACAGAAATGATAACAAACGTATAACATTTGTGGCGAACAACGCATAATCGCAAGACCGATAAATATACCATATTACTCTAAAGACACCACATAAGTAAAAGCGAGAAGTAGATCAGGAACGGCAATATAAACAAGCATATGGGAAAATGAATGGATCGAAGAATGTCGAAATGGCGAGTATAACCTTCTCAAAATTATTTCCCAATAGCAGATTTTACATGATATCAACATGAATATTGTGTTGATATTTTAAAATTATTTTTCAATAAAGAGACTAGCGCATATTTTGTTGATTTAACTCGACGACACGCCCATTTTCAAAATAGATCTGATCCCAGTGCTACTGCAGCTGAAATACAATGCTTTAAACAACTTCTTTGTAAACAATCAACTTCTTTTATTAAAAAAATGTACTGGGGTATGAAAGACGATGTTAAAAACAATTTGGTTAGTAGCGCAATGAGAAGAAATACGTTTCTACAAATTCAGAGGTATATTCGTTTCTCAGATTATACTAGATTAAACGTTAGATATAAAGCATGGAAAAGACGTTCCCTGATAGACGGAATAAAAAGCAAGTGCCTACAAAAATTTTATTCCTTAAAGAATTGTTTTTCGATGAATCCATGATCAAGCACTTTGGCCGTCATGGATGTAAACATTCATTCGTGGGAAGCCAATTCGCTTTGTGGTGTTTAAGTACACCCAGTGAAGATCTGGTAAATTTTGATTTATACAAGGAAAAACTCCTCGTGGAAAACAAGTCTACGACTCTACTTTTGGGAAATGTACTTCACCACTTGTTCTAATGCCGGATGAATTGCTTGAAAAATCATTACTCTGTACAGTTCAACAGATAATTTATTCACAGGAGAGAACTTATTCAGTTAATTATGGCTTTAGGATATGGAGCTATCGTTACTATGCGAGAGAATACCTAAAACTCTCCCACTAGACGTTAAAACAATATTTTAAAAAAAAACAAAAGGAGCATTCAACACAGTAGTAAAAAAAAATATGGCATACTGTTTATCAAATAGAAAGATTGTCACTATAGCATCAACTAGTGCTAGAGTTTCTCCAGTAGAATCAGTAAAAAGATTTTCACAAGCTGTAAAACTGTATAGCTCTATATAACGAAAACATAGGTGAGATCGAACTGATGGATGATAACATTTCAAACTACAGAATTGGAATTCAAGGAAAAATATGGTATTGGTCTATTTATACTTGACTATTAGATGCTGTTATAAATAACTCATAGATGTAATATAGAGAACACAATGAAAAATTGCCAAATTTAGAATTTTGTAGAGAACTTGCACAATTGTACCTCCCTCGGCACGGAGAAGCTGAGATAGAACTAGGAAGAACATCTTTACATCATATAGTTCTTACAGATATAAGATTTGATTAAAAAATATTATTTTGCGATTGCTTGCACCAGAAGGCGAAGTGCTTGCAAAGGCTGTAAATCATTTGCTAGAACCATCTGTAAAGAAACGTGATGTTGGTTTATGCGTCTCCTGTTTTGTTAACAGCGCAGCAGATAAAACTTTATTTTTTTAATAATAATAATTTTCTACAAAATTTCCAACACCTTTATTTTATTTTTTGAGCATGTTACAGCCTACGGGTACCATACTCAATATCTTCAATATTCAGATGTTAACTTTTATAATTTTTTTTACTTTTAACATGTATGTTATAAATGCCACAAATAAACTATATACTTGGAATAGAAACTTTAAAACAACAATTAATTCGGGCCATAGTGGGTTAATAAAAAAATATATCAATATGTTTTGAAGCATTTTGTATAGTTTAGTGAAACCCTAATATAAAAAAAAGAATGACGAGAGTATGAATACGAATTATACGTTTGAATCGTACTACAATTACACGTTAACGTACTTTGTAGTAAAATTAGTACACTTTGTATATATACATATACTATATATATATATATATATATATATATATATATATATATTACTGTGAATTTATAGGTTATAATAGCTGTAAGAAAGGTCAAATAATTATCCACTGCAGGGTAACTCATGTACATAAAGGTCAACTAGAATTTAAGACGTTTTTCGAAAGATAGGATAAGAATTTACCAATTTTCATTAAATATTAGGGTTAATTGTACGTAGTTGTAAAATTCACTGTAAATATTAATTACAATTAGGTAGGAAACGTAATTTCGTAAAGCGTAGTTTCATAAATATGTAGGACACGTAGTTTCGTAAAACGTAGTTAAGATTTTAAAATGAAATAGCGTGTAAATTTGTTAATACGAAAGCTTTTATGTTTGTAGCATAGAAATCGCTAATGGAATAGGGTGTATTTATTTAGTAACGCATATTCAAAGCGGGATTTATTTATTTGTGTAACTTAGTGTAATATAAAGCGGGAACATGTATAAATATTTCGAGAAAGGTTTAGCATAGTAAAACAGGTTTTTTGTATCGAGTTTATTGCTTGTCAACAAGTATTAGGATTCCTGGTAAAAGACCGTTGAGAAAAAACCACAGGTCTACGTTAAATAAAATGTTGCACGTTACGTACGAAAACAGATCGATAATATAAAGAGAATCACTGTACTTTACATGAAGTAGCAAAGAAGGGGAGATAACATATGGTTAGCTATCGTTGACTTTTGAAACGTCTATTAGACAAGGAAATTTAAAGACAAATAAGCGAGACAAAGACGCAATGTGTTTTCTGAAGATATTGGTTGGAAAGGGAAAATTCCAACATTTTTGCGACGGTTTGAAAACGGTTGAGAATTTTACCTAGAATAACTCAAGGGTAATGGTTAGTTTGTGGAATTGAGCGACCGTTTGTTGTTCTGTTGTACATGGGTTTCTTGAACTGGTGGACGGTTTGAAAACGTTACTAAGAAAGTGTGTTATAGGGGTGGTGAGAGTAGATTCAAGGAGGCAGTTTTGGAAGCTATATAAATCTAGAGGAGGGGGTAAAGGCTCTCTTTTTCCTTTCGATCTTCAACCAAGCTGCATCCAAGTGTAAATGTAACTAAATGAGTTTAGATTTTATTAAAAATTTAATATGCACAAGTTGGTGCAAAGTTATATGGCTATTGTGAAGTATATAAAATCCTGTTAATAATCGAAAAGGAAAGCAAAGTAAGTAGAATTTATATACTTGTAGTTGGAGGCGCTTGATGTACACTGGGTACAAATCAAGTATGTGGATGGACCAGTGGCAGAAGTACGGGAGCATGGAAGTACCGTGCATTAGCAGCTGAGAAATCTGGATAGAAGGGTGCAGTTCCGGATGGTGAGAGGCCACCTGGGGAAATTTTTAAACGTGCAATCGAGTAGGATGACTACGTCAGAAATGGTTTTCACGTAGAGCTAGTGGTGCTACAATCCAGATAATTCAACCTTTGTAAAACTTTTGCTTATTGTAATTTCGTGGGTGATTATGACAATTTGGTGATTATTGGTGTATTTTATTGTACTGTAAGGACATTTTATTTGACGATTTACCTTGAGAAAGGAGTATATGAAAATTTATATATATATATATATATATATATATATATATATATTATTTCTTGGTATAAAATTAAGGTGTAGTATTGGCTTTTTGTACAAAGTAAAAGGGTTTTTGGTAATTTCAATGCTGTAGTTAGCACATAGGTAAAGAAAGGTTTTTACTATGAGCCTGTATTAGACCTGGGGGTTTAAAGTAAAGTTTGGAGATAAGCCCAGTTACTTTTGGTTAATGATTGATGTAATTAGAAAAATTTCCAAATTATTTTATTTAAAATGACTTCTTTTAAAATTGATAACATGTGTTAAATATTCAAGATGTATGAAGAATGTAAAACTGAACATTTGGAATAGCAACTTGATGTTCAAATAAATCGTGATGTACTTTTGGAAGTCAGCTTTTATTTATTTAAATAGTAGGGTAGGATTTTCAGAGGACAATTGAGCAGCCGTGGCAAATATTCCTGAGGAAACTTAAGGTTTTGGCGTCCGAATTGGAAAGTATCTGCAGAGGGTATTGTTATATTATTATAGGGTGATATGAATTGCAAGTCTAGGTGGTAGGGCTTCATTTTCAGGAAGGTGCAGGTATTTGTGACAACACAAATTTTTAGAGCGTCTTTTTCAGGGGGACGTACACAGCATTTATGGCGCCCAAAATGTGGTGCACGAATTTTGGGAGCGTTCCATCCAGAGTAAGATTCGGAGCAATATATATATATATATATATATATATATATATATATATATTAGTGGTTTTAAAAGGTTAAAAGTAAATATAAACGAAGCAATTTCAAAACACCCTGTATAAAAAAAACAACCAGAAATTACGTGCGAAATTTATTCCAGTTAGTTCATTTTTAAGTAACAGGTATTAACAAAATTTTACAAATAATGATTAAAATTTAGTAGGTTTGCAAAGAAAATAAATGGTAGAAGCCAATGCAATTAATTTATTAATTTAACTGAGTTTAATTAAACAGTTATTTACGTATAACATGCATAAAAGCATGAAAAATCAATAAATCCAAGGCGAATAGCGTTCGTTATAACAAATAAATATATCGGTTGGGTTGAAATACCATGAAAAGAAGCTCCTAGAAATGTTGTGTTAAAATGTCGGTTAATTAAGCACCTGCGTGTTTTCTAAATGTCAAGTTCCAATTATTTTTAGAGATAACAAACAAACGGTCGAATGTGTTCGCAGTAAACACTAATGAGGGGTTATTTAAAGCACGTAAGAACTCCACGTGGGGTTAGATAGCAGATGGACAGGAATATCGATTTTCTACCACTCAAACCAGGTTAGAAAGAGACGTAGAAAACGCATAAGCAAGGGACAGCGTGAGATAGGCGAGATTTGTAGAACGTCAGTGGATAGACGATTGGTCGATATTGTTAGTTGGACATGAGACAAATACGAAAATAGTGTATATTAATTTTCAGAACAGATCGTAACGGTGCGCTGAAATTTGCGGACTTAGAAATCGGTTGAGCTCAAAATTTTAAGAACGTGTTGTTGTAGATGAAGGATTTCGGGTGAATGTGGCCAGGAGGTGGCAGCCTAAATTGTATAAATACTTTTCGAAAATATAATGAAAGCCCTTAATATTTCGATCGCTTCAGACTACGTATGAAAGCTACCACGAGTTTGTACGCGGTTTGTGTGCCGAGATTACATTTTTAAATTGAGGTATCATCTATATTTTTTAACAAGCTCGTGTCGTGACGTTAAGTAACGTGGATTAAAGTAAATAATTGTGAAAGACGTATAATTAATTTGGATTTGGAAATTGGATACACCGTAAAGGCAGCGCTAGCAGCTCAACTTACATGGGGTTCTTCTACTAATAGCTTGAAGCGGCCTGCAGACCCGAAAGAAGTAAATACATAGCATCGTCTACGGAGCAGAGATCTTCTAGAAATTCCAGGTAATGCTTTGAAATTGTGTTGTTATAAACTATGAATATTGGGTGACGTATGAGAGTGAATTTTGAAGGTAGTGTACATTATTTTGCGTATTGAACATAATACGTATAACTAACTTTATTATGGTATTTAAATAGAAATCTGAAGGTGTATATAAAGCTTATTAACGTTCCATAAGGAAGTTAAATTTTGTGAAGAGTACATGGGTTGTTTTTTTAGTTTGTTGTAAGAGTATGCAAAGTATAAGGGCATACATTATTCATAATTAACTGGGTTATCATGAGCTCACCATACTTCAGAGTTTACATAGATTCAAAATAAATTATAAAGAAGGAATGAGAAATAAGGTATTATTCAGGGCCCATTTACTCCGGGTACATTCTATGTGTTTGATAATTTAAATTAAAATACAGGACATTACAAAATAGGATTTATTGAGGTGTAACTTGATCACTGAAATGTCGATAATATTGAATTTTATTTGTAAATAGTGAAAAATAAAAGATTGTATGTTTGTTGTATTTTGTGGTTTTATTGGGAGTGTGCGTGAACGATAGAATATGAGAGTGAATCTAGATATCCAAGAGGAGGTCCAACTGAGCTAGCCGGAAGCAATTGAAGAAAACAATTCAACCGAGGAAGAGAGGAAAACGGGTAAGAAATTATATTTTTTAAATTATGTAATTTTTGAAAAATTTTCTATTATGTGCAATTTTCGAGTTTTGAAAATTTAAAATAAAAATTTCGAATATATTTTTGTTGGTGAGGCTTTTACCCGAGTCCCACGGCAATATATATATATATATATATATATATATATATATATATATATATATATATATTCTGGGTGTCTTACGAAAAACACCAGAAGTCAATTCAGTTATTTATAGACTAATTTCAACAAACAAAATTTAAAAAAAATACTATAAATCGAGTCGAGCTATTTTTTTAACCTTACCTTTAAGGTGAAATGGTTGTTAATTTAAATTTTTTCAAATGACCTGCATGCTTTTTTTTGGCGAATCTGCTAGGCATTTTTGGTTAATAATTTAATGGCGTGCAAAACTTGATGTTTGGAAAACTTTTTCATTAAAAGGTATAAAGATGACTCAAAGCGTACTTTTTATAAAAACGTTAAAGTGTGGGCTATTTTTAACAGCTGTTTCAAGGTGTGAAGTTTTGTCTTGTATAATTTATTGTTTCCTAAAGAAAACCAATTATTGACAATATTTGGTTGATTGACTTACTGCAAATATATTTTGAATGTAGTAGAAAGAGTAATTAAGCAAGACGTATCTATAGACAGCTATTTTCCATCAGAAAAATGCTGGAACCTTCCAAATTTTCAATATGTTAAGAAATTATGCCAGTTTTCATGATAATTTAAAATATTGTCCCTCTTTTAAGTAACCTAAACGAAGAAACCGTTGATACGGGATGTTAACAGAAACAATAATCGCCATTAGTGCCAAAACAACCCAAGAATTATTGTAGAAACAATTATCAAAGAAGATTTAGTCATTATGTTTCATGCCAATTCTTAAGAGATGTATAATTTCTTAAAACGATTCGTCTTACAAGTTTGCGAGGTTTTGCGATTTCTCCATTAGAAAATCGCCGTCTATATAGACAGTTTCTTGGGAAATAAAGTTATACATCGACAGCAACTTGACAGCGTGAAACAACTGTCACATATAACGTTCCGTGATATGTTTTTTAGGCAAACTTTTTGATTTTTATAAAAAAAAATACACTGCGTTTCTCTTTTTACGAAAAATGTTTTTCTAAACTTCAAAGTATTGCAGATTCTAAGATTTAGAAAAAAAGCCGAACCGAATACAATTAAGCTTGAAAGCAATTTTAAAAATTAAACTCGACTTAATTTATTGCTGTTTTATTTGCTGTTTTGTAAGAGGTTTAGAGCGTTTTCCGTAAGACAGACTAGACTGTATATCCTGAGGAAAAAATCATTCATTAAAGTATTAATATAGTAATCCTAAAAGAGTATAAGTTAAAACAAAAATATTAACCAGAGTAGATTGGCTGGGTTGTCTTCTCAAAAGTCGAGCCTGAAACGAACTTGGTGTATCAATAGTATGCTGTCTTGTTAGAGTAGGATGACTGTTAGCCATAGATCCTTGTCTAAACCACGGCAAAGAGATTTTTCGCTTAGATTTTTGAGTTTTGGGCAAAACCCCAGTGGGGCTTCCACTTGAACTCGACATAATGTATACCGTCACTTGACACCCGCACTAATTTTATCAGCAGTCCATAAACACCACAAATAATTAAAGTAAGACGGATAAGCCGAACTGTTTATACGGATCACTTTAATCAAGAGCGCAGCGTAAACTGTTATTTCTATTGTAAGTTAGCGGTAATATCAATAATACTGAATTCCGTTTGATCTCATCAGTCGCTTTGAATTAATACGACTTGTATGTCTTTTCAAATGGAAGTGGTTAGCGTTACTAATCTGTGGATTTACAAGTTGGATAGGAAACTTTACACTGAATATACGTACATGCGTAACTAAATACAGGTGTGCCAGTTACACATTCGTATGTAGAATACCATACTTCCACAGTAATTTTTAGAAAACTATTCAGTCAAAAATGTAAATATACATAAACAAACTTCAATCACAACTGTATAACAGTTTATACTTAATTCAATGTCAATTCTTGATGAATCAACACCGGAAGCGCTAACAATCATCCTTTAAATAATTTCACTAATTATAGATTATTCTAACAATATCTTAACAGTAGCACCACAATTTCGGCATTAAAATTTATAATTTACAAGCCATAAGGAAAATCGTCAACAGTTGCGTTCTGTCAAATTTAATGAATGAATGTCGCAATAAAATAGCTTTATGAAACCGAATAATCACTATATAATATAAGTATTACACGCGAGGGGTTTTTTATATGGCATTTTCAGCGTTTAGAAAACAATACGACGCACAGAATCGTTTCCCGGCTGCAACTGAAAGTTGCTGAAGCACCGGACGGCCCGGGATGGAAAGCGCCGGTCCGTAGTTCGGAGTACTCTACATAGGAGCGGAGATAGATAAGTGCTATCAATTTAACGATGGCAAATTGGACTATTCGTACAGCACTGTTTATGCATCACGTTATCTCTACTGCTCTTCAGATGGAGTAAACTGGAATTAATGCATCAATGAGCCGTAATCGTGTGGGCAAGCTGTAGGTAATTTCTTACAGCTAATTAATTACCATTATGTAGTTGAACCGTAATGAAGTTTCGCAGAGAACTCAGTCAATAAAGCTTTCCTGATTAAATTGTTCTCAATGTATTTTGGACTTTAGACAGGATTAATTTTGATGTAAAAGGAAATTTCATACGTGAAATATGAAATAGGTGCGTACAAAACTAATTTTTGTGAGAACAATTCGCAATAATTCTAAGAAAATTTTTAATTTTAAAAAAATTTTTAATTCTAAGAAACTACCTATCGAGATACTGTAATAATTAAACTTCTTAACAGAAACCAAACTAACATGTAATCGAATTTTCAGTTCTGTACGCACAGAGTCAACCCATCTTTTGTTGCAAAAATGACAGTAATAAGACGTTTAATAAAAGGGCAAATATGTACAAGGAGGATACCTACACAATCTGAATCTAAATACTAAAAGACCTAATATCCATTTTTATTGATTGGAGATAATTTAATAACTTAGTTTCAAGTAAATTTAAAGTTTGAAAAGAAAGGTTTTATGTAACCCTTTGCTACATGGAATTGTTTATTTGTATGAATTAAATATATGCCACTGTAATCAAATGCCGCCTAGGAGAAATAGAAAAAATTACAAATGTAATACAAGAAGGGTATTTGTATTTTTCATATTGGGAACAACGTGCAGTTTACGAATCTAAATAGCAGGTGTCAGAATTGGAACTACATGCACTAGGAGTCCCATTTTTATTCCTTATCTATATTTATTTATTTATGTTTATTTATACAAGAGTACGAAATGAAAAATAACAATTGCGGTCTTTATTCGGGCACAAGTAGCATTTGCACTTGCTGCACATTAGTTGAGACTTTTGATCACATCCCAATTTTCATCTTTAACGATCTGATCCCACTCTGGCAAATGATTGAAACCTTTTTCAGCAACTTCGATTGCGGGCATCTTTATGCACCGTCTTCTGCCTTTTGTAATATTATCAGCATTGAAGTTCAGTGGACGTTCCTTATTGCGCATATTAGGGGTATACACTCTGACATCTTGTTGGATCAAAATTTCCGCCAAGTTAAATTTGAAGTCCAACAAAAGGTATATAAGTACTATCGCCATTATGTGACATGCGTTGTCTCCATAACAGCCAACTGTTAGCACAGGTCAGTTCAACAAAATGAAAAAATAGCCTGTGGTACCACTTTTTGCAACGAATTTTTATTTTATAAAATTCCCACATCGAATCTAGTCAATCGACTATTCCCATGTATTTACTATATACTGTTATTGATTTTGGGCAAGGCACGTCTATCTCATACTTCTTCTTCTTCTTTATGTAACTCTTCATAGCCATCAGTTCCTTGCCTACATAGCAAGAATATAGACTGACGAGTTTCTTGTCGACCCGGAAGTAACCGATAACCGAACTTCGTCTACGACCATAGATTGTTCCACACAGTATCCTCCGCCTTATTCATTAAATTCTTTGTATAACCCGATGCTCTTCTGAGTTGTATAGTCCCCAAGGAGAATATGCCGTTTTTATTCAAAGTGTTCTTTAGTGGCAGACTGGTGTACCAGTTGTCCACAAAAACTTTGTAGTTAAGGTTTTGTAAAAAAGTATGTATTAATCTCTGTACTATATTTTCAGGAACATCCAAATCAGAACAGCCTTCAGGTGGAACACCATGTTTTCCTGAGAACACCTCAAAATCGTAACTGAACCCACTAGCTCCACTTAAAACATAATTTAGATAACCCCATTTATTGGGTTTCTTGGCGTCATATTGTCTGATTTCTGAAGTGTGGGCCTTTGTGGGTATCATTTGCTAGTCAATCGCAAGAAACTTATCTTTTGACACTAGTAGCAATCTGTTTCATAATATATTCAAAAATTGTGTTACTTTCTGAAGTTTCTCATAATTTGAATAATCACGACTTAGTTCTAATCGAAAAAAAATGTAAAAGTCTTTTAATATTTGCAAATTTATTACACGTTAACGTGCCAGTCACCTTTTCAATATACATGTCTTGCTTCCAATGATGTGTGATTGATAGACGGACTACTGCCATAAATTATTATGCCGATAAATTTTCGTACATCTTCCTGTGTCAGCTCTTTAAAATTTTCTGCATAAACGTTGCTATCTGTTTCTATTAAATTTAGAGCAGATAAGGGAAAATGAAATTTGAAAAAATCCATTGGTTTATTTAGCTGCATTATTTTTTCTGGAAGATCAGCACATCCTAAAAAAGCCATTTGTGTCTCGTTGTATATAATGCCTTCATTAGACCACACCCTCTTTGTTTTTATGTTTTGTCTTTTTCTCGGAGGGAAGTAGCTTTGAATTTGAGGGTTGATTAACAATCTCATTTTCATGCTCCATTACGCCTTCATGCTCTACCATGGCTTCATGCCCCACCATGCCTTCACGCTCTATCAAATCTTCATGTTCAACCTCTTCCTCCTCCCCTTCATCCTCACTTTTCCCCTCATCTGAATCTGCACCAATACTGTAAATTTCATCTGCCATACATACATCGCTTTAAAATTTGAGGGATTGTGTAGTCATTATCATCAGATATTTCATCCTCGCTATTTTCTGGAATACGGGTTGCAGTATGAGGTCGAGTAACCAATTTATTTGAAACAAAATAATAAACAAGTGGGTACATGCGAGTGTGTGTATGTCAGTAGTAACAATTGCATGGTGCTCCAAATATAACCGTATATAAATAATCACCATATTGCATGATGTTCTAAATTAGATTTAAAAAAATTACATTAATGCATATAGTTCCAACTTTTATTGAATAGAATTAGTATGATGTGCATAATATTACTTACGTGTTTTACCATAGAAACGTTGGGATCGATGTTTTTACCAAATAAATAACTATTCAACTTTTTAAAAAATAATGGAAAAAATTCCTAAGTAAAAAACACAATGTCACAATTTTGAAGGTAATTGTCAACTTTGGGGCTTTATCGTACTTCCTAGTTGTTTCGTTATGGTAGCACTGTGCAGTTTATGGTAGGGCACGGATTATAGTAACGAAAAACTTTAAGATAAAGTATGCAGATGGCGCAAATAGTATTCTATGATGATAAAAGATTAGTGTTCTAAATTTGGCACAGTATGCGGTAAAGGGTTAAAATAAATAGCAGTTGTTCCAGCTTCAGATACTCGATTTATTTTAAAACTAAAAACTAATTCAGCCAAGGCTTTTAGCAAAACTTTTAAACACGAAACAACCCTTACGTTCAGGATAATTTAGATCTAGACCTTTAACCAAAAAGAAAATCCTATACCCAAAAAAACTGCTTTTTTGGTTTATTCCAAAGCATAAAACCAGGTTTCTTATGTTACCTCTGAATCCACACCCTACTGTTTGGATTTCGCAATAAAATATCTACTTTCAAATTATTTTTGATGATCCTGTTAGTTTCCAAACAAATAAAATCGACTTTCAAATCTCAAAAAAATTAATTACAAACTATAAAGCGGCTTTTAGTATAATGAATCGTTTAAATATTAACATTTAATTGTGTCCGGCGACGTTGGAAACTCTACAAAGAATAAAACTCGTTAACCCCTTCCGCCCCATCGCATTCACATATGGATATTTTTAGACACAGTGAATATCACCATTATATCCACATATGAATATTCATAAATGAAATAGTAAATATTATGGTTGGTCTGGTAAATTACTTTGTACCTACGTTCGGGTTTGGGATTTTCTCTGCCGTGCTTTTTCCCCAATCGCCCAGGCTGAGTACGGCACTGTTTGTTTTGAAGGTCATTTTTATATCCGCGTTAACGCCATCTTTCCAGTGTGGATTTGGGTCACATTATAACAACATAACGTAGGTATCGTCGAGCCACAGCCATTATATGTTAGATCATGGAGCCCGGTGTGCCGTTTATAGAGGGCGTTCGGGTCATCCTTCAGGTCAGTTACACTACAGTATCTACAAAAGTGGTCATGGTAAAGCATCTGTGACTGGCGTACCAAGTTTGCTAGATATAGCTTATGTATGGGCGTATAGGTTACAGTATAACTTAGTCGTTTTTGTGTACCTATCTATTAAGGTTTGGAAGGGCCACACGCGCTTAGGCCATAAGGTGGACCCGTTGTGCTACCGTCCTTACACTAGTTGATCGTCCTTCACTCAGTCACACGACCTTGCAGGTGCACGACCCATTTATGCTGCGTGGTGGGCGAAGAGCTAGAAAGATGAAGCTTTTCTTCTAACGTGGACTTCTTTAGTGTGGCTAAACCAGAGGGTTCATCCTCGGGAACTCCTATAAATATGGTAAAGGTCCCTTTTGAACTACCCCTACATGTGATTTTGCAATGCTTCACCCTAAAGTACTGCATTGGCCGGGAAGCGAGTTTTTTACCTGAAAAATTTTGAATTTTGCCGCACCCTTGCTGTTCCAAGCAAGGTAGGGATCTTTAACTTGCGTGACAACATTCACACACGGGACCTCCATTTTACCTCTCATCCGAACGAGGGGTATTCTTGTGAAAAATGCTCGCCTAACATTTTTCAAACCGACCGTGTCGGGATTCGAACCCGGAATCTTGGGCGTATTAGTCACACGCATACCAACTACGCCACGGAGCCGTTCCCTTCTGAACTACCACATCACCAACAGCAACCCCAATATGGGTGAAGCATCAGATAGAGGAGTGGCAACAACAGCACCCACAGAAGAAGCGGATCGGTGGAGCTGAAGAGAAAATGAGAAAGAAGACTCATTTGGTGACACAGATTGCTGCCGGGAGTAAGGTTGCCCCTACGGCTAAGTCACCCCCTCCATACCATTAATTTTCACCTGAAAGCCTGCAGAGGTCTAGACGGCTGCAAATAAAAAGAGAACTAAATGTAATGATACCCCTCGACAGACTAGACCGCGGAAAAGGGACTGTAAAAGTAGCTCCACTCTGGTTGTCGGTGGTAGCTACGCGGAGGCAGCCGCAAGGTATCTCTACGTAGCCGTGATCGACAGGAACAACCCCTTGGGCAAAATCAGCAAGATACAGCTTAGGTGTTGCAATCAGCTTGAGAAGGAAATTGACGACCATCTATTCTCCCTTCCCGTAAACAGCACTCTACCAATCTTAAGGAGATGGGCGTACTTGGGCAAGATTAATCGAATCTAGTGCGAAGACAACCACTCCCTAAAGCGGATAACGGAGGCGGTTGGCAACCTCCCACATCCGTGAGAGACTGCACAACTTGAGGTCTTTCAGATGGGACTACTATTCAAGCTCCTGAAAGCGGCACGTTGGATTCCGGGTCCCCGGAAGGCATGGATGTTGTCCAAAGGCGTCTGCAGGTGCATAAATCCTAGACCGACACCTCCAGGTATTGAGTCCACACCGCCACTAGAGATCAACCACAAGGGATGCCAAGGAAGCAACAGAAAGCCAGGGAGGCAAACTGCACTACAAGCTTTCATAACTGAATATTGAAATTCCCCCAACTACCGAGTAACAGCAGCAGCAGACTGAACCTCCAGAACAGTTGCGGCGGGATCCTTTCCAGCTGCAGCTCCTAGAAGTCGTGGTAGTCCAACCATCGATTGCGTCAGGCAGCCTGATGAATGCAACAGACTACGGCCCCCTTCTAGAGGAATGGCTGGCAAAAAACTGTAGTAAGATGTCAGTGGCAATCCAACCAGTAACCTTTAAAATATATCTTCACAGACCAATGGCGCGACTAGATATTGTACAGGTAAACCTGCAACACTACCGGTCGGCAATTAACCCCCTATGCAGACGCCTGAAACGTGACGATGTTCTTGACGTGACTTCTTTTACAAAACAGACGTGGTTCTATCTAATCAGGTACATTTATAGTCAAACAACACACTGAAGATTTCACGATTTTACGAAACCTTTCTCTCATGACTAAAACGGTTGGTGTTTGGTATGTTAGGGCAGCAAAGCATAATTTTCTATGAAATCATTAATGTAGAATGGCATCGTGGTAAGATCATTCACCCATTCATACTATATAAACTCCAGGAAGGACGGTAATGAAAAAATTGTGCAAGAACTCACACCACTAAAGATGTAATATAAACTCAAAACTTCTCTGAAATCTCATCATTTGACGACAACGACAATTAGAAAATTTGCAAATCTAAATCATGTACACTACGATACATCAACCTAACTTTCAATTACGTTTCGTATTTCTGTCAATCATATCTGACTGCCAAGTTTTTGACTTATGTCAGTTATAGACAGGAAGCCACGCTCAAAATTACGGCTATAAGCCAAGTATTAAATATATAAAAAGGTAGTTAATTACACAAGGTAAAAGTTGATAAATACTAACGTATTACAGTTAATAAGATGAAATAATAACTTAGACTTTTATGCAAAGCCCAAATAATCATTTCAAATCGTGCTAGTAATTCAAAGATGGAAAATATAAGGTCCCGGACAAGACTCGAACCTGTATTAGTCTTTCGAGAACCATATATACAGGATGGCTTTAGTTTTGTCATTAAATTGGAGAGGCAATAGAGATTGATTGGCTGAACAAAAACCTATAAGGCATTTTACTCTTGGATCGATTTTTAACTCGACCTAAGTCAGCTTAAGTAAAAGTTTCAGGACCGTTGTTTTGTTACATGTTTTTAAGAAATAGCTTACCTATGCTAATGTTATCCTAAATTATATTACGCACTTGAATTGATTTCACAAAGTGTTTCAAATCACAACCGCCTTTACCCAATTCACTGAACTACACAAAATATTTTCAACTACCTAAAACCTACTATAATTACAGTTAAGTCGCAACACTACGTTTAAGTGTATTGCCAAAGCAGGTAATGGAACAGCATCGTTCATTGAAAAAGTACAATTAACTTAAGGCTGCTGAATTGCTAGAACGTCAAGACTACGGGGTCTGAAACCTAATACAGTCGACCAACTCATCATAATGAAATTTTATTCTTTGTTTTAAACAGACTTTAGTAGCAGCTAAAGTGCATCGGGTTATTTCGTTTTAGAGCTTACTGACCACATTTCACTAATTTTTGTTAGCATACTGTCACAACTTTGTTGGTCGACACTAAAAGATGATGTTATTGCGTATTTGATTCGTGACTTTGTTAATATTACAAGGTTTCTAATACAGTTTGGAAACTTTTTTGTGTGTACGTTTGCAGCTTAACCATTCGTTTTAGGTCACAGTTGATTATCAATTTTTGAATATATGATTAGAAGTGGCAGAGAGGTCATTCTGCATCATTTCATCAACATCCAAAGCGGTAAATTCATGGAAAAAGTCCAATTATGTAGATATTTATTTATATAAAAGACATTCGTGAAGTAAACGTATAAAAATGTATCAATGTATAAAAACCGTGGTTAAAGAAAGCTCTCATCCTTATTAGGTAATTTAATGACAAAACAATCGTGTTTTGAATAAGAACAAGCTTTTTTCTACAGAGTTTTCGCCACATTTTATAATAAAGGCATTATATTTAAAAAAATAAAATATCTTATCTAAAATCGCATATTCTAAAGGATTTTCCATAAGTAATTCGTCCTCTTCAAATACGTATACATTCTTAAAAAAAATTACAGACAGATTTTATGTAACACCACGTGTATAAACACTTTAGTTTTCATAAATTTACGTTATTTGAAACGCGCAATGGCTAAGTTTAAGAACCCATGTACTACAAAACATAAGAAACAACGAAAATAGCCGGGAGCGACAATAAACTGTAGAGAATTAAAGAACTTAAAATTCATAAAAGCGATAAGATAAGATAGGTAAACGACACATACCTCTTATGCCGCTATTAATAACAATCGAAAATTAACATTTTAAATCGTTCTGCGAATTATTCTTTTTTCCCTATGGTGTTGATATCTGGCAAATAAAATACTTCAAAGTAGTTTCATAAAAATGTTTAGAATTAACATTATTTAACATTTTTTTACTTTCCAAAACGTTTGATAAAAGAATAATCTGCGTTTCTAGTCGTGTCTATCGAAGTAAAATTGTGGCAAGCTATTAATACTATTGCAATATTTTCCTGATCACTAACTAGCAATAAACTATTCATATACAAACTACAAAAAAAACATTGTAATGACACTACATTTGATTTTCCAATGCTCCACCCGAAGGTACTACATTGACCAGGGAGCGAGTTTTTCTTTTACCTGAAAAATTTGTAATTTTGCCGAACCCTTGCTGTTCCGAGCAAGGTAGGGATCTTTAACGTGCGTGACAACACTCAAACACGGGACCTCCATTCTACCTCTCATCCGAACGATGGTGTATTTTTGTGAAAATTGCTCGCCTAACATTTTTCAAACGGACCGTGTCGAGATACATTGTAATGACAACTCCAAGCTACAATTTTACCAAACGCGACAATTTATCTGTGTACTTTGTATCTATTTTCGCTCTCTCCGTTGCTTATCAGTTGGGAGTACTTGTCCATTTAGTTTGAGCACAGCAGAATGTTAGGTTGTCTGTTTTCTTACACATTTCTTAGATGGGAGGAACGGAGTGTCACAGTCACCGAGGACTGCCTGGCTAGTTTGCCCCAGTTGAATTTCGCCAGGCATAACAAGAGATGCGCGCACCGAGCGTCCACTGAGTGTCGCATTTCTCATATATTATCTAGAATAAATAAATAATTTAAATTATTAACATTTTATTGCCTTCGATTTTTAATTTTAATTTTGGTTTTTAAAACCGGCGACCCCTGGAAAAGTCAAAGAAACTCCTTTGTGGGTCGTGATCCACCGGTTGAGAACCCTTGCTCTACAACATATCGTAACAAAAACTCTATTTGCACAAACAACAGTTCTTTATTATCAAACTGATTATACGAACCTTTTCAACAATTCGTAGTTACAGTGGCATTTGCTAGAAGCTCTCCCAGCAATTTATTTTCAACTAATCGCTAACAGTACAAGTATTATCTTCTTAAACCACGATGCTACTTCTTAATTACTTATTATTGAAGCACTAAAATTAACTATCCAAGCAGTAATTATTAATGTATATACGAAGCACTATAATTAATTTATATCGAATAGGGCGATTTATATCAACACTAATTTATATCAACAGCCATTTATATAATATTTTACAAAACTTTAAACTATAACATACTGGAACTCATATCAAAGTTTGAATTAGAACTAGTATTATAATCAAAGCGGCCATTAGAACTGAACTTCAATATCCAGGATTGCAATTATATACATATTCAAAAACCTCTAGACTATTCTATAACATACCAGAAATTATGCAAATAACATTTTCGAGATTTCCTATTGTAATCTAAATAAGTCTTAAATGCAAAACCCTTGCATCTGTCAATCAACTCCATTTGAAGATATCATGCCACAAGGTACCTACCAATTATCTTTTGTGTGCAAATGCTTTGTTTACGTTCTAATCTAAATTTTAAATCGATCGAGCAGAATTACATTGAATATACTCAAAAAAAGAGTATGTACATACATCTTACACACATTTTATTCATTCATGTTTCTCATTTAATTAACAGAAAAGTGTGCAAGCCTCCTGACTCCATTTAATCTGTTCATTGAGTGCAATATTTTTCAACATGTGTTATGCGTAAGCTCATACGGAAAAGAGGATACAAGGACGTAAGATCAGTAGTCGAGAGATATTTAATGTTCACTACACACAGTTTAAGATAGTAATAAAAAAATTAAACCGGATTACATTTTTTCAATTAATTACATTTCCTCTATAATTGACTGTAACAAATAAACCGAATTCACTTCAAATTAAGTTCAGCTATCGTAAACAAATAAGTAAAATCTAGATTTCATTCCCCAGGAGTACCTGCTGTAGTAAAAACATCTGAACAAAGCTGAAAGCAATCTGTAATATGAAACCTTTAACTGAAGTATCGAACGGTACTTGAAGCTCCAAAGCTACTCTGAAAACGTTCTCAGCCGCCCACAGGCCATATTTGTTTAAAAATGAACTTGATAAATATCGATGTTCAAATACAAACGGCTGTAAACAAGAGATCCGAGTAAAACAAGATATAGCTCCAAGGTATCTACGTGAAGATGTAATCCAATTATTTTCAGATAGGGAGTTAAGGAAACGTTTCCAGCAAACGTTATTTCGCAGCTAAAATACTTCGCAATTCCTTTAATCTCTCAGATTACAGTTTACTGTGGCACATATATATATATATATATATATATATATATATATATATATATATAAGCAATTAATTTTAAGTACATTTAATGATCTCATACAAAAGAAAGACGTACTTAAAAATAAAATTATTTTTAACATACAAGAGATGAAAATAACAATTGCACCTTTTTTAAAGCTCATTCTTCTGACTACACTGAACAGATTTTCTGAACTAAATGATTGAAAAAGGTTTACAAACAGCTCCGATATTCCAAGTCTCGATAATTACAAAATAATTTTCTGCTAGGTGGTCGGTAACAACTTGATGTTTATAACAGCATACTACCATTTTAAAACAAGGCACCACGGAATTTTAAAAGGATGTAAAAAGTTAGTGCTTCATCGAGATTATTTGCAAAATTTACATTATCGATTAGCGTTTACGTGTACCTACATATATATATATATATATATACAGTGCGTCCCAAAAGTAACGGATATATTCGATTAAATGATTATTGACAATTTCTGAGTAAAAAGCTCTGACACGTCGATTTTTATTTTTAAATTGTCATTTAATTATATAATTTTTAACCCCCCATCCTTCAACCCCTAAGCGCTAGCATCCCCTACTTAAAAATTTTAAATGGCAATGTACCCCTTGTGATACCTCAAATAATAGCATTTTTCAAGCAGAAATAGAATTTTACAAAAAATTCTAAATCCGTTGATAAACAACTGTTTTATTCAATAAAAACTTATTCACTTAAAGTGCCAATTATCGGGTATGCCTTGACAAACAAAATGTTTGTAAAGTGTCAAATAAGTTTAGTGAAAGTACGTTAGTTAAGTGCGTGCTGCTTGTTTAATAATAAGTCAGCAAAAATAAGACTTAACGAAGCCGAAAGGATTGAAATTTTAATGATGATTGGCTTTGGAGATAGAATTCGAACGCACAAAGAAGTTCGAATTTTATTCAATGCAATTCATCCCGACCTCCCCCCAACCTCGCAATCAACAATAAGCCTAATTGAAAATAAATTTCGGAATATTGGACGCGTACGAGATAAATCTAAAAATGGACGAATTGGATGACTTGCTATTTGTGCAGCAAAATCCACATTCAAGCGTTGCGGGAGTCGCTTCACAGTTAAATGCATCAAAAAGTGCAGTCATAGTTTTCTCTGTAAGCAAAAGTTTCACCGCAAGAGTTATCAGATGATGATTTTGATAGGCGAGCGCAATTTTGTGAGACAATGATGGAACTTTGCAATGATAATCCTGGATTTGAAGGAAATACGTTTTTTGGTGAAGCAACATTTTATTTAAATGGCACCGTTAATAAGCAGAATTGCCGTTATTGAGCTAATGAAAATCCGCATTGGATGATGGAAGCAAATACACAATTTCCACAAAAGATTAATGTTTGGGCGGGAATAGTGGGTAATAAAGTTATTGAACCGTACTTTTTTGAGAGAACACTCCATGGAGAACAGTATTTAAATTTTCTCCAATTTGAATTAATTCGGGCTTTAGCGGTACTACATCCCAATGTAGAAGATCCTGATTTACCTCATCCCAGTATTTGTCTACAGCAAGATGGTGCGCCTCCCCACTATGCACGTCCAGTACGGGAATATTTTGACCAGGTATTTCCTATGAGGTGGATTGGTAGACGAGGACAAATTGAATGGACCGCTAGGTCTCCCGACTTAACCCGTTTGGATTATTTCCTCTGGGGTTATTTAAAAACTAAAGTGTATCTGAATAGGCCTCAAAACATAAACGAGTTAAAGCAGAGAATCCGGAATGAAATTCGCTTAATTTCCCTCAGACAGTAAACAAAGTTCAACAAGAGTTTGTCTCTAGATTAGGATACTGCCTAGCGACTAACGGACAGCAGTTTGAACATTTAATTTAAATTGGGTTTGTTTTTGTTTTTTATTCAAGTTTTGTTGATTGAATAAAACTGACTTATTATTAAACAAACAACACGCACTTAACTAACGTACTTTCACTAAACTTATTTGACACTTTACAAACATTTTGTTTGTCAAGGCATACCCGATAATTGGCACTTTAAGCGAATAAGTTTTTATTGAATAAAACAGTTATTTATCAACCGATTTAGAATTTTTTGTAAAATTTTATTTCTGCATGAAAAATGCTATTAATTGAGGTATCACAAGGGGTAAATTGCCATTTAAAATTTTTAAGTAGGGTATGCTAGCGCTTAGGGGTTGAAGACTGGGGGTTAAAAATTATATAATTAAATGACAATTTAAAAATAAAAATCGACGTGTCAGAGCTTTTTACTCAGAAATTGCCAATAATCATTTAATCGAATGTATCCGTTACTTTTGGGAAGCACTGTATATATATATATATATATATATATACAGGGTGGTCCGGTTTTCATTAGCCAGCGTATATCTTCTGAACTATGCAAGATATAGAAAAATTTTACGGGAAAAAATTTTTCGAATATATTTTCTCTACAAATCTAAGACATTAAGTATTTTTCATGGCCTGCTATATTTGAGCAGTAATATGTCACTTTGGTTTTTTAAATAGAAGACCCTGTATATTATCTTGAAAAAATATTCTACTTGAAATTGTCTTTACGACAATATACCACAATCAATAATTTCTATTCAAAGTACGCTAAATAACCTAAATAATAGAATTTCAATAGCAGTCTGATTGTTTCTATTAACAAATGCCATTGCAGTATTTCAGTTGTTTATCACAATTGTCTGTCACATTAATAAGAAAACGTATTATTGTGTTCATAAGTTGTTTCGCGCAAAATAATGGAAATGAATTATTCAAACGATGAAAAAGTTGATATATTATGTTTTTTTTCATAGGCCAAACAACGATTAAACGTCAAGTTGCAGTTTTATTTCGAAACATATTCTTACCGTAGACAGCCAACCAAATATACATACATTTAAGAATTTAGAAAATTCTTTAATGTCCAATGGTAGCTTTCAACTACCACCAGAAATCAAGTACAACATAAGGAAGATCGTGAATTGGTTATTTTGGCCTACTTTAGAGCTTATAATAAAGTTTCTACAAGACAAGCTGCAGCTGAATTAAACGCTTCAAGAAGGCAGGTTTTTAATGTTTTGAGGCGTCATTCAATGAAAGCATTTAAGATGCGTTTGATCCAAACTTTACATCCCAATGATCCCAACAGCCGAGTTGGTTTTTGTATATAGATATTGAATGTAGAAAGAGAATTTTTAGACAGTATAATTTGGACTGATGAATCTAACTTTGCAATTTGTTGAAACTCGTTCACACGTACGATTTTCGGTGAATGTGTGTATAGGTGTAGTAGGTGACCGCATACTGGGTCCGTATTTCTTTAATGGTGGTTTAACCCAAAATAGACATTTGATGTTTTTGCAAACTTCGTTTCAATATTTCTTAGATGATATTTCCCCAGCTATCAGGCGAAACTTATGGTTTCAACACGATGGCGCTCCACCACATAATGGAGTCAAATTTACAACTTATTTAAATAATGAGTTTGGTCAGAACGGGATCGGTAATAGGGGACCGATTTTGTGGCCTCCTGGATCACCTGATTTGTCAGTTCTCGACTTCTATGTTTGGGTGTTTTTAAAAGACCGAGTGTATTCTAACTCTACCCCTTTTCAAAATCTCGAAGAGTTAATTGCAAAAAGAAGAGCAGCTTCCTTGCTAATTACCCCGGACATGTTGCAAGATGCTAGAAAAAATTTTATTATTCGAGTTAATAAATGTTTAGAATATAATGGTGAACAATTTGAACATTTACTAAGATAATCAATTTTCTTGTTAGCTATTATTTTCAGATGTATGTATAAAATAAATTTCAATTGATTAATTTATGCAGTAAATAAGCAATAATCACAATGTTCTATTGGACTTCTATTATTTGAGTTATTTACCACATTTTGAGAAGACATCATTGGTTATGGCATATTGCCGTAAAGACAATTTCAAGTAGAATATTTTTTCAAAAAAATATACAGGGTGTTCTATTTAAAAAACAAAAGTGACGTATTATTGCTCAAATATAGTAGGCCATGAAAAATACTTAATGCCTTATATTTGTAGAGAAAATATATTCAAAAAACTTTTTCCTATGAAATTTTTCTATATCTTGCATAGTTCAGAAGATATACGCTGGCTAATGAAAACCGGACCACCCTGTATATATATATATATATATATATATATATACACACATATATATATATATATATATATATATATATATATATCAAAACAAGTTATTTGCAGTCCGCAATAAAGAATTTGTGTAGAACACAATGAAAAATAAGATGTATCTGTAAATACACTCTTATGAAAATAATAAGAGCTTATTTACTATGCAAATCGAGCAAATAATTGTATAGCCATTAACAAAACAATAGCATTATTATTTCACAAGGGGAGGAAACATTCACTTACCGGTTTCAGCTTCGTCAGAGCAGATTAGTTTCCAACAACCCAAACTTACAACAAAGTTGAGACGTATATTTAAAGACATCGAAGGAATACAACTGAAAGTAAACCCGTTTAAACTTTGTTACGTAAATCATAATACAATCGATAGAAACAACAGGAACCGGGCCCAGTGGGAGAGTAGGGGCGGGTCGTAGGAAACGAGCGACAGCCTCTGGTGCTCGACTGTAAGAAAAGTCGTATTGTGGTAAATATCTGAAATAAAATAAATAGTAAAACAACCTAATAATCATGTAGGATATTAGTCCTCCTACTGAGTTAAGTAATAAATAAATAAATATATATATTATTGTAAAGTCCTTTTTTGAAAGAGCCCTACGTTGGGCGCCATAATTTTGTGAAGTCACCTTTGAAAATAGCCCCAGCATTGGGCCGTCATTATATTGTGAAGTTCACCTCGGCTGCTCTGCTCTCTCACTAAAATTCTTATGAATCTTTCAAAGAAGTTTACCTGGACTGCTGAAAATCAAACTTCACCTAACAGCCACTAAGCTAGAATCTGAAAAATACCCCCCCTACAATCCTATCAAAAACAATGCAACTACCAAAATACATCACACTTTATTTACACAAATAAAAAAAATTACCTTCCAAAACTTTGTCCATTATAACAGTTAACCTACATAAAATTACATATTTTTATGAAGAAAACAATTCATTTTTAAAATGTGTTTATATCAAATGTTTTTCATTATACATATACCCTATTTGAAGTAAGTGAGCTAACCTCATACCTGACTTTAACCCTTGTCTTAATATGAGCTCACAGTAAAACCCTTTTGAACGTGTGTGCAAAAATTAATAGCATTGCAATAACCAAAGTCCCCTTTATTTTGTACATAAACAACCTTTGTATCATTATATTAATGATCCCTCTCTACATAAACATATTTTCATTTAAATATAAAGTTCAATAAATTTTTAAGTTCATAGAATTCATAAAATAAGCACCCAAAAAGCACAAACTGTCAAAACACATCAAATAACTCAACATCGTTTTAAAAAAAATTTGTTATCTGGTAACCACTACACAGCCTGCATCTGCAATCCAGCCCTCGATGATGTTGCCGTCTATGATGCCTCAGAGCTATAGAACCGCTCTCAACCATTCCAGTCAGCACGCAGCTATCCAAATCTCACTAACTAACCAATGATAGTGCAACCAACTTCCTCTACTTCTCTACTATTTAATGTATCATCCGCAAATCACTCCTCTATGCACTCACACTTGCAAATCCATCTTGGGACACCTCAACAACCAAAATAATTGTAGTCGGTACTTACATAACTAACAGAAGCTGCGCTTTTATTTGTATATGTACTTTCAAACAACAAGTGCTACAGCACACCCACTTGTGTGTAATAACAACTTTTGAAAAACACTAAATAATATTTTCTACCATTAGAATTCAAGTCGATGACAAGCGAAGAAAAGAAGAGAGCTTCTCACCCCCGTACAGCTGGCTATATAGACCAGAAACAACCCCCACCCTTGTTGTTTAAGTTTCCACCACACATAAACAAGCTTTCTTGATATCACCGTAACCGTTTGCACACTTCTCAAAACCCAAACTCCAAACCGACACAAAATTCTATATCATTTTCCCACCGAACATCAACGGTCTTCATCGTCCCGGAATTTTCAAGCACGTACTCCATAAAATACCACGAAATTTGTTTCTGCCCGTGTAACGACTGGTCCGCTTCGCCGAAACTAGCCTCAACTGAAAATCAATTTCTATAAGATTCACCTCCCACATGTAACACGAACCTAGCTCTTTCTTCCTTTATATCATCCACAACCATTTTCTCTCTCATGCTTCGTTATACAAATCGCCTTCAGATATGTATCCACTCTAAATCTTAGACAGTCACGCGTGCTCTTCCACCTGTAACGTCCAATAACATTTCTTAATTTCTCGCCCTATTTAAAATCGATATCTTGTACAAACATCTTCTACCTCTCTCCTTTATATGCTATCACCAGTCTCTCTTTGTTTTCCTATCGATCCGTGCCTGCTAAACGTCTATTTTCTATGAAACTGTTAACACGCGCCCCATACATGTAAATAATCGTTACCTAAAACATGCTTATTGTAACCTTCGAGTTTTCGTTTATTGATTTTCTTTCCTATGCCTTTCCAACAAGCTCGTGTTTTTAAATGTTATCTTATGCTAAATGATATTGAAACGTTTCTAGTTCACTACAATTATACCCGTAAATTATTAATCTTAATCAAATTAAAATGAAAAAGCTCTTTAACTATTGTACGCCGTTATGCTATAATTAAAGCTGCACTCTCATCCTGTACACAAATGAATTGATTTGTTTGATAGTCGCTTAACATTTATTGACTCTGCTCCCTAAATATTGAAATTTCTTTGCAAATAAGTGTGAAGCCGAAACTAAAATGAAATTAACCCTAAAATTCCTACATTAAATTACTTAATTGTTACATTAGATTTCTAAGATAACCTATTTAACTTTTTAATACGCGGTATTTACACACGCTAGCCTATCCTAAGCTAACCTATGACCTATATATTTACTTCTAACCTACAAATTACATAGTAATATATATATATATATATATATAATGCTATGATAAGAGGGTAGTTTAAAGATAGATTAAGTCATAATGGTCGTAGTAAAGATATAAATAATTTTATCTTTAAAAAAAACAACATATTTTAATAACAAATAAACATCAGACGGTTAACTGTACGATAATGTTTTGGACTTTTAAACGACAAATGGAAATACGTGATAGAATTACAATAAATATTTGGAAATTCTAAGAAGATGCTATGATATATTGAATGTAGATGTGCTGAATAGAACGAAAGTACAACAATTGAAACCAGAGAATTTGAGAAATCCCAAGGTTCTACAGGGATGGGCGGAGATTATTCATAAACACGCGACGCGCACCTATTAAAGCATTGATTGGAGGGCTTATAAATACAATGGGGAATGAATAAACATTTAGTTCATCTATAAGGAGGCAAGAATCACGTCAGTATGCAGTAGAAATATACGTTACAGTATTAATTAGTGAAAAGTTTATAATTTAGTATAAGTAAAAATTTAAAGTGGCAAATTTGTGCAACGAATAATAGCCGATCTACACATAGACGTAAGTTAAACTATTAAATAAAATTTATTCCAATATTTTACAATTCAGGGCTCTAAATCAATATCCTGATACTGCTCTAAATCAATATCCTGACACTAATCTAAATCAATATTTAATAACTTAATACTGATCAAAGTCAATATCGTCCCACATCTAAATTAAATATCTGAATATATTTCTAAAATTACCTCCAAAAGGAAAATATAAAAATACGTCTGAAAATACGACCAATTAAACAAAAAGTAAGGACACTCATGGAATCCGAGGGAAACCACAAGCAATAAGTAGAACGAGTGTAGCAAGGGATGCTGAACACAGATACTCTGAGGCAGTTCCAGTAAAAAGGAAAGAAAAACGCAGGTTAGCGATCTTAAATATTTTATTAGTTAAAGACTGTTTCAATTTTAATATTTGCTATATATTGTATGTCTGAAGAGGCACAACAAAAAAGGTCATTTGAGAATTTGAAAACAGGGAAAACATCTTAGAACGTTCGAAGGTACTTAAAAGTAATTAAAAATATATTTTTGCTGGCTTTCAGGAAATCGTAAATTTGGTAAATGTTAATGTTCTATTCAGGGGCTTAAATTTTGAATTTATATAAAATTGTACATATTATTATCAATCATTATATTGTGTAATCTTTGGATTGCTTCATTTAAATTCATTTATATTTATCTAAACAGTAGAGAGAGTAAGGGTTAAACAATCTTTATCGTCGCACAATAGGAATTTCATATCATTTATAATGACCCCCCCAGTAAGGGAATTTCACAGCAATTAAAATAAAATCCCGCACAAACGTGGAGCATAATAAGGGTTTTTACAGCAATTTAATGGTATGCCCAATCGTGGGGCATTTCACGGTATATATATATATATATATATATATATATATATATTGCCGTGAAATGCCCCATATACATAATAAGCCACAATTAAAGTAATCAAAATATATGGCAATTTCTGGTCACCAAAGAAAACGTTCTCCCCATGCGCCAAAGGGCCGTAATTCAAACTTAAAACTAATACTAACCATGTACATATAAGAGTACGCATTTCTAGAATAAACACATGAAATATTTATTTAGAACATAATGCCCCTATTGGTAATATTTTACCAAAACTAATGGAAAGTTGAACCAAGAAGATAACCGCAGACTTGGCAAGTATCACTAGAATAAACGGTATAAAATTTGTTCAAATGCAAAAACCACACACTAAAATTTGTGGACTAATCCTAGATAGGCTACTCGTTTCGTGGAATCATGGGATAAGACGATTCCCTTGGAGTAGATTTAATTATATTTACCCCTTAATTTATGAGGTAGCAAGATAAATAAATTTTCCATGCAGTGACTATAAATAAGCAGAATCCTGTCGCATAGACAACAAGGTTAGAATAAAAGCGGTAATATGGATAGGGCTCACCAGATGGACTTATAAGGTGGCTTCGCTGCACGCTTCGAAAAGACGAGCAGCTGGACCCAGTGAATATCAACCATCTATACGGGGGTAAAACAACCTTACGGTATCTCAAGCATTACGACCACGGAAGAAGCTGAAAAGCATATATGAACGAATTAAGGAACGCACAAGTAAATTTGCAATTTGTAAACTACAAATTAGCTTACCACATGAGAAGATTATCGCTCCAAAGACACTCACAGCGTCAACTTCACCATGTGCAAATCGGACAGAAACCATATACAGTAAGATCATGACGAACAAGGAATTTGCTTTTGTAGAAACATGAATATTGTTCGTTATATAGCTTTAGCAAAAGAATGAGAATGTATTCTTCTTAATCTTCTTTGGGTATTAAACACAAATTGAAGGCAATTATTCATTTAAACTTTAAAAATTTTGCTTAGTGTACTCAAACCAAATATTTCAAACATCAATAAATCAAAGTCACCTTCAATTTGTGTCATAAATGTCAAACTTGAAGTTTTTATTATTTTGAAAACGATCCTAGGTTATGGATCGAAACGTTAATAAAGATAATTTTAAAAACTATGAGTGGTTTAATACCCAAAGAAGATTAAGAAGAATACTAAACAAACCACAACAAACATACAGGGAGTATTTAATGAAAATGTACTTTCAGCACAAGTAAAGTCTAATTAAACACGTTATCAAAACAGTTGTGTGTAGAGTTCCTAGCAAGCCTTTATCAATTGATAAAGCCAATCAAAATTTCGAAGAGCTGATTGCAATCACGTAACGTAAGTAAACCAATATAAAGTATATTAATACGGCCTTTTATTAGACAAGATACGGACTACGATCAATTTTGACAAACTTTCAAATTTGCGAAGAAGCTGGTTTGATCAAGTTGTTGAAGTTCACAATCTCTATAGTAACGTATCATATACGAGGTCGTATTTGAATATAAAGAACGAAATTTATACAAATAGATACTCGAATAAAGTACTGTACAAACAACTACGCCTTTGGCGGCGGCGCATAACAAATTCCCCCCGGCAAAATTAAAAAGTCGGGGTAGGAAACGAGAAGCAAGTGATCAACCAATTGAAATAACAAAACAAACCACAAGGAAAACACAAAGGAGAAAAAAATTCTATCCAGCTCGAAGGCTAAAGTACTGGACACAGGCAAGAGCAGTAAACGAGGCCAAATTGATTCAAATTCATACAATCTCCTTGTACTTCTATATGGACTTCGTCCCATTTAGCCTTCTCATCTACCATAATAATCACCTTATTTTGGGTATCTATTATACCTTTCATCTTATTTATAATATCCATTTCCAGAAGGGCATCAACTCTTAATCCTGGCACTATTAAAAACTCTTGCTCAACTTCAATCTTTCCCAACTTAACTTTCAGAATTATGATACTCTTGATAACTGCAAATTTCTTATTATTCGGCGATATTAAATTATTTCTTTTAATAGAGATAACTTTCTGCATTAACTCTGAATTATATTTAATAAAATCACTTTCTAGCGTTGCTTCAGCTCCTGTATCTGCCAGTAATTTTATCTCTTTACCTTCTACTTGCAATTTTATTATAGATAGTATATCATTCTTTTTTCATTAACTTTTTCATTTTCCAAATCAAATTTTATAAATTTACGCGCATGTCCATATTTGTTAATCTCTATATTTTCGTCGCTTGATTTGTCTGCATCTAAAAATCCTGCCTACTTGGCGTTCCAGGCTGATTAACTATTTCCGCATATGTCCTTCTATTTTCGTTGCTACTATTATGCCATTTCTCTGAGCATTTGCCATATTTTCCCTTCCTTGGGTACCGGTTCTATTCTCAATAGTACGAAATTCATTGTTCTCCCTTCCCCCGTCACTCCTAATTGCATTTCCCATATTCCAATTATTTCTTTGCAAATTTCCGCTTTCAAATGGTCTGCCTTGATATCTCTCATGTCCATTATTCCTCTGGAATCTAAATGTGTTCATGGGTTGCCTCCTTCGCCTGGTCTCCATCCTCCTTGGTTGACCCATATAATCGTAACGTTGAAGATATTCTAAAACACATCTCTATCAAGAATATTTTGTAAGGCTATGCATTACCTTACTTCAGTTTCGAAGTGACCTGCTAAATACTTTATAATTTGCTTGTCCTCTAAAGGAGGATCAAGTTGCTTGACAACGTTAAATTCTTGATCGGATACAACTCCCTTGTCATGCCCATCAATAAATTATCTCTAACTTTAAATTGCTGATTGTCTCCTTAGAAATGTTTTAAAAATTTAATTTCGAAGTCTTTAAACGAACTAACTCACTTTTACTTAGTCCACACCAAATTTCGGCACTACCCTTCAATATGGACCTTACAATATTTAATTTCGTTTGCTCATCCCAGCTACCTTGTATTAAAGTTTTTAAGTTATTTAAAAATATTTTAGGGTTAAGTTTATTATCCCCATAAAATTTCGAATGTTGTTCCAACGGAACACTGGTTGGACTCCATCTTATCGGTTCCCCAACATGAATATTTTTAAGTTTATCTTATTAATTATCAAACTTACTCACTAAGTCTGTTTTAAAATTTTCCAACTCATCTCTAAATGTTTTAAAACCCGCTTGACAGGTTCCTTCTATTTCATTTACCTTTTTTATCTAAAATCTAAATTTTCCATGTTTTTTTTCACTTGCTTCCTGATTCGACTTTATTTGAACAATTTCTTCTTTAACATCATCCATATCCTCTAAAATTTGTACAACTTTTCCTCTAATTTCAAATTTCATTTCTTCAACGATTTTATGAGTTTCCTCTAAACCCAAAGTTATTCTTTCACCAATCTTTTTCATTTCCTTTCATCCTTCTCATTTTCTAATCTTAAACTTTCTCTCCAATTTTGCTATGTTCTCTCCAAATTCTGTTCGTAACTCCTGAGTATATTTATCAGATCTTTGAGCCATTCCTTTGATTTTCTCTTTCACTTCCTACATATTCTCTTTCATTTCTTGCTTGCCGTTCTCATTCTTTTCACTCATTGCTTTTTCTTCCTACATACTTTGATTTAGACTTAATAAATAAAAGAGTCATCATTTTGATTCCCGGGTCTCTCCTACACTCTTGACCTCTGGATTCTCCTTTCTCGCTTCTTCCACAAAAACACTTTCTTGAGAATCAATTTCTACTCCCTCAGCTCTCAAACTTTCACGAACTTCTTTCATTCTGTCAGTCATACTGGAAACTATTCAGATATTATAACAAGAAAAAAAATCCAAAAACAAATTCTATGAGAGAAGAAACTCTAACTTATAGACGAATTAATCAAGCCACAGGTTGGGCCGCGTTGTGAGCGTCACTAACACAGTGCTGTGATACAGATACAGCAATTTGTAAAACTTGAAATTGTTGACACGTTTTCCTTTTTAACTTTGCCTGGTTTGCACACCGGAATTGGCAAACTTTTCACACTGAAATACACAGCAATATTACAAAGCGTTTATACAGTAAGAAATATTTTCTCTCATACAAAAGCATTTACAACATTATTTCTTTCCAACATAAAATAATTTCTAAGAAGTATTTATTATAAACAAATTGTTCCTTATCTTATTTTAAATTTACTCCTTTTTTATGGATGGTTTACCTGGTTATATTTATTGCCAACCGTGTAAGGTTTGTTTGGCCAAACAATCCTTGACGGACAATCTATTAAAAGGTAAGAGTATTTCGAACTCAGATCACAAATTTTCCTGGTTAAAATCCCTTACAAAAAAATTATAAGGACTATCTTAAACTAAATATAAATACTCCAATATGAGTTAAAGTAAATCTAAAAGTAATACTTGCAGATTCCACAAAAACGCTCCTCGTAATTAAATATCTTCTTATTGTAAATTGAGATCAGAACAGCTTACAAGATTTTCCATATCTAAATCCTTATTTCAAACAGTAGTTGCTAAACTACATTTTTTTGTTAAATCTTCCTTTCGATTATGTAATAAAATTTTTGAAATAGCATTATCTCGAAGAATTTTCCCTCTTTATTGTAAATAATAAATTCCATTTTTTCTTAATGTAATTTACATTTAGAACATCACTTCTATATACATTTCACCAACGAAATTATTAAATTACCGTATACTTACTGCACACTTCAAATATCATCTTCACCAAGTAACAGTTCGCGACTTTCATCAAAATAACATTTGGCGATCGACTTTATGAATCGAATGAATCCTTTATTTGATAAACGCTTCCTTATATATTCTAATTTATCTGTTTCCAGAAGGTTGTATAAAGTGTGCGATTCCATTCTAATTATAATAAACTCCTATCTTACGTAATTTTCTTGAAAATCCTCAATAGCGTTCAAATTTGTTGAGTTATCTTGTTATCTGGTTATAGTTATTCGTGACGCGCGCTGTTTGTCCTTGTTAAACAACCAAGGTTAATGTGTCGCATCGCTTCTCTCCAACAGTGAATGCGAAAGGTAATAAATTTTATCGGATATTTCTGGGATTTTGTAAGTTTTTCAATGATCGGGACGCTTCTTGGAGTAAACTGATTCATTTATTAATTAGATATTTACGTAGTTCTAAATACAGATGACTCACCTTTTATATTCCTAATATTCTAGAAAATTCTTTATTTATAATAAATTTCTATAAAACACGGGTACTTAATTTAAACTCTAATTGCTTTTTAATGCAAAAGGGGTTGCATTTTATAACAATATTTGCTTTCGTGTTTCAGTACACAAAATTTATTAAAATTGGGGTTTAAAATACACGTTGCTTGTAGTTTCTTAAGCTAAATGGGTAAAGCTAGTACTATTCTGTGCCATTTACAGCAAATGAAAAGTATTTTTATCAAAAATGTATTGATATTAAAAAGTAAAAATAAATGGCTTTGTATTTATTTTAAAACGATCGATTTGTGTTCGCCTTGAATGCATTTTACGGTATTTTACAATGACTTATTATTACATATACAACTTACGTTACTTGCTATATATTTACAATATGCTTATATCATACAGGTACAGGGTGATTATTTGTACACGCGCAATTAAATCTTTTGCTTGTACATCAACGAATAAAAGTACGCTTGTATTGTACAAGGCGTAATCATAAATTTTTATTTTTCCTGATTATATTATAGTTCAATGAAATTTATTTGTAGAATTTGGGTTTCAATGACCTCTCGTGACCCCTTATCACGTCAATATATATTGCTATGACAAGCCTTACATGTGATTTTCCAATGCTCCACCCGAAGGTACTACATTGGCCAGGAGGCGAGTTTTTTGTTGCCGAACCCTTGCCGTTCCATGCAAGGTAGGGATCTTTAACGTCCGTAACAACACACACACGGGACCTCCATTTAACCTCTCATCCGAACGAGAGCGTAATTTTTGTGAAAAATGCTTGCCTGCCATCTTTCAAGCAGTCGGCCGTGTAGGGATTCAAACCCAGGACCTTGGGATCCGTAGTCTTACGCTTACTACATTGATCCACGGCGACGCCGACTCTATGACAAGCCGCGTTGAGTGCGTTGTTGAAAGAGTGTATGAAAATGGCCACACATTAAGGTTCCGCTAAAATAGTGATATGAAAAGGCCCGTTTGAAAGACGTTACTAAAAGGGTACTGTGATACAGATACAGTAATTCGTAAAACGTGAACTTGTTCACTTACCTTCTTTTTTTAACTTTGCCTGGAAAGCTGAACAAAATTGGGGGTTTTTAAAAATCAAACACAACAATATCACAAAGCATTTATACAGTATTAAATATTTTCTCTCATACAAAAGCATTTAGAAGATTTACAACAATGTTTCTTTCAAACAAAAATAATTTCTAAGAAGGATATAACAAAATAAGTTCCATACCTTATTTTAAATATACAGAATTAAACTTATTCTTTTGAGAATGGTTTTCCTGGTTATAATTATTTCAAGGCTTGAAAGATTTGTTTTGGCCAGAAAAATCCTTGACAGATAATCTATTAAAAGGTCAGAGTATTTCGAACTCTGATCACAAATTCTCCTGGTAAAACCCCTTTACATAAAAAATATTATATGATTAACAATTATTATTATTATTATACCTTACATTAAATATAAATCAGTTAAAAATAAATCTAAAAGTGTTACAGAATCCACATAAACGTTCCTCATAATAAAATATCTTCTTATTTTAAATTGAGATCCAAATCAGCTTACAAGATTAAAATTCTCGTTTCTAGCAGCAGTTATCAAAGTACATTTTTGGTTAAATCTTCCTCTCGGTCATTTAATAAAATTTTTAAAAAATAGCTTTATATTGAAAAATTTTGCCTCTTCATCGTAATTAATAATTTCATTTTCGTATGTAATTTGCGTTTAAAAACATCGCTTCTTTATTCATTGCAACCTCGCAGCTATTAAATTACAGCATATTTACTGCATACTCAAATACTATATCAACAGCTTGCGGTTAAATCAAAATAACATTTTGTGCACGCATGAATGAACTCTAAAGAATGAATGAAGTTTTGAATGAATAAGCGCTTCCTTTATATATAAATTTATCTGATTCCAGAAGCTTACAAAAAAATGTGGAACATTATGATGTAAGTTAAACCACTCATAGTTTTTAAAATCATGTTTATTTACATTTCGACCCATGACCTAAGATCATTGTCAAAATGATTTTAAAAACTATGAGTGGTTTAATTCCCAAAGAAAATTAAGAAAAATGCTAAACAAACCACAACAAACATACTGGGAGTATTATGATGTAAGGTTTCTCGGAATACCCAATTAGCGTCTAAAATTGCAGTATTTTTATTACCTCATTATCTGATTCCAGTTATCCGTGATGCGCTATTTATCCTTGTTTCAGATATGCTATTATTGGGGCGTCGCATACTAATGCTAAAAAATAGTCAATTTATATCTGCTGTTTCTCGGATTTTTTTGGGTTTTCCGTGTTCCGACCGCTTCCAGTAATAAAATGTTTATTTATTAAGAAGTTTATAGAAATTTGATGTATTTCTAAATACAAATGACTCATCTTTTTGTTCTAGAAAATTCTCCATTTAGAACAAAATTGCTATAATCCACGGGGTAATTAATTTAAACTTTATTTGTTTTTTAATGCAAAAGGGGTTTAAATACACGTTGGTTGTAGTTTCTTAAACTAAAGTGTGGCTCGTTCTATTTATAACAAATCAAATTCATTTTCATCTAAAATGTATTGATAATTAATAAGTAAAATAAATGGCTTTGTATTTATCTTAAAACGATCGATTTTTACGTTTGCACTTAATGCGTTTTAGGGTATCTTACAATTAATTATTTTTACATATACAATTTACGTTACTTGCTATTTATTTACAATATGCTTATATTATACAGAGTGATTATTTATACACGCGTAATCTGCGTTTTTGCATGTCACTTTAATGAATGAAAGTGCGCTTGTATTTTACAGGGTGTAACCACGAATTTACGGAAAATTACATTTTTTCGGATTCTATTATATTTTGGTGGGATTTATTTTTAGAATTGGGATTCAATTACCTCTCGTGACCCCTTAACACGTCATTATATATACATATATATATACACAATTAAAAGTAGATTTTGAGTTTTGCTTCGTCCAAATGACATATATTATTTAAAATGCCAAAGTCATTTATTAACAACTGACTTAGTTCTGTAATGTATTAGTTAACACCTTTAGAGAATTTCTTAAATCTATACTTACATTTATTAGACTGTTCGTTTTTGTGAAATTTTGTTATGTAATGTAATTTGTATTTGTTTTGTTTTGGTTGGTCGTGTTTTACTAACTACGTTATTAATACTAAAAATTACAGAAATGTCAATTACAAAACTAAAGATATTTCTCCTTATAAATTATATAAAATTATGATAATCTACTGCAACATTATAATTAATAAAAATATTATCATTTATATACAGTTTATTACATTCTAATGTGTTTGTATGCGTGTGTGTGTGGTGTGTGTGTGTGTGTGGTATGTGGTGGTGTGTGTCTGTGTGTGTGGTGTGTGTGTGGTGTGTGTTGGGTGTGTGGTGTGTGTGTGGTGTGTATATGTGTTTATGCGTGAGTGCGTGCATGCGTGCGTGTGTGAATGCGTACGTGCGTGCGTGGGCGTGTGTGTGTGTGTGTGGATGTGCATGAGTGTGTGTGTGTGTATAAGTTTGTAATTTTGGTTGGATTTGATAACAATATTAAGTTTTTTCTGTTGTTACTGTATATACTGGTTTCAGAGTGTTTTAATCAGTTTAAATGGTGTTTATTACTTTTTATTTAAAGAGAATAAAAATGCTTAACTTTTGTGTAGTTTATCTACATCGCTTTTAAAATTCATTGTGTTAATTTGTTTTTGTATATTGTAACTTTCTAAAAATAATCTGTTTTTGTATATATTTTCTGTATCTAATATTTTTGTGTTGTCAAAATCTGCTTGGTGTTGATGTTCATTAAAATGTATAGTTAGGGCGCATGCTTTTTTTGTTTAATTTTTGGTCACTTTTATGCTGAATGATTCTGTTCTTCAGACATTGTTTGGATTGACCTATATATTGTTTATTGCAGCTACAGAGGATGCTGTATATGATATTGCCTTTTAGTAAATTTGAGGTATTGTCTTTAGTCCTGGTATCACTAAAAAGCAATATCATATACAGCATCCCCTGTAGCTGCAATAAACAATATATAGGACAATCCAAACAATGGCTGAAAAACAGAATCATAGAACATAAAAGTGACCAAAAAATAAACAAAAAAATCATGCGCCCTAACTATACATTTGGACGAAGCAAAATCCAAAATCTACCCTTAATTGAATATTAATAACGTCCAGAAACAAGGAATCATACATATGTATATATATATATGAACGTTGTTCTTGTTTGTGCTCATTAACACGCATTCGTGTTAATCTTGTAAAGATTCTCATTATGCTATTTAATTAATCGACTTAATGTGCTTTTGTATATATGAATTCGTTTGTTTGTGCTTATTAACACGCACATTGTTAATCTTGTAAATACTCGTAATATTATTTTATATTATATTATAAATTGCCAGTATTGTAAATATATGTTTTTTGCTGAAGTATATACTGACTTATATGTTGAAGTAGTGTGTCCTGCTAGATCCCACTAACCACCCCGGTATCGAACTGAAGACTAGTATTTGAAAGTTCTTTCAAACTAACCAAAATCAATAACTATATACTTCCAATTTCATTGCTTTATTACAGTTGACAGACTGATAATTTATGTCTATTTTTGGAAGTAATAACTCTAATCTTCAATCAATAGCCCTTTTTATGGTCTATTTGAATACCGTACTAAGCTTGCACAAAGCAAATTATTTTGGAAATAGTTCAATTAAAACTCGTCCAAATGAAATACATGAATGTCGGGCACGACCTCAAATAGCTATTTGAATGGTCTGCTTAGAAACTTTATACAAAGCATGTGTTGAAAGGAAAAGCGAAATTAAAGCAGACTTAAAACGGAACACTATTTGTTGAAAAACAAGTCAATCAAGGAAGTATTTTTAAACTGGCATTGGAATGAACAAAGGAAACCATCTTCTTTTGTAGTGATACCTCTCTGTTATAAAAGAACATCAATTCGTTGTATGAGAAGCCTTTCGTAACAATATTTTGATGGATAGTCTACCTACTTCGACGCTGGAACAAATACCGTGAACGTGCACAAAATATAACATCAAACTTAAATATATTTGTGAGTTTCAAAATGCTTACGATTTGCCATCTTCAAAAATTTTAATATAAGGATGGTTGCTTATGTTCAGATTGATTTAATCCTTTTGTAAGATATTTAAACTACAAACATATTATTTACGTATTTCTTAAATTTAATTTGTTAATTATTATTTAAAGTGAAAAGCCTTTGTGGTATAAGCTGTGACTGAAAAACGTTTGAGAATGGAATTTCGAAATATCCTATTCTAGTCGAAGCTATGACAGTATGTAACGTGTCGTTTTCGTGCATATCAAGTACCTTTTAATATTTAATTTTAATCCGTAATTTCATCGTAACCTTATGTTTAAATTAAGCGCCATTCCTCAATATTTACGCGACTTATTACTGAGAATTGTACGATCGGATATTAACAATTGCGCTGCCGTCTAAGTCAATGAGAATTTGTTCTTTAGCGTGAGTGGAGATGAAATAGCTTTCCTGGTCAAAGTATCCGTTCACTGCTGGGAAAACTAGCACATCCCCACTAGATCTGAAGGGCCAATTCGCATTGGCCTACGACGGCCAAGCGACCGTTGATTGTCAATAATACAATGGTAGGATTAGTTAATAAGTTTTATGTTTTCGATAAAAGACTATTGGAAGTGTGTTTTGTGTATCGAATAATTTGAGGGTAATATTCTGTGGTTGTAAGATTTTATTAATTCATTATCTATTTAGGGAATAATTAATAACAAAGAGCACTTTACACGAACGTTGGTTCATGCAAGGTAATTATTAGCATATGCGTGTAAATTGATAATTTTACAAATTTTAAATATTTTATGTGATTTGCTTTGCTCTGCTTACTTATTTGCTTATTATTAATATTTACTGTGAATTCTTGTATTTAAAAAATTTCTGTGAGATTTCATAACTAATTGAGTTGGAGAGAGTTTGTATTCTACTCACTGAATAGCTGTGGTAGTGGTTTTTTATTTATATAGGAGATTCTGTCTGCGATTGTGGGATAGAGGAGGTAACTACAAATTCAAAAGCAAAAGAAAATTGGCGCTCAACATAAGACCTCACATTTTCGTTAGGCAAATAGCACGCATTTTATTGACGCTACCAACATAGGGGCTCGTCATGACAATGCAGGCGCACGCACACACAGCATAAGAACCTGTCGAGTTTTTAACCAATAGCAACATCTAAATAATGGCTTATTGCTTAAATTCGTCAGATTTATCGAACAATAACTTCTTACTTCCGATATATAATAAATAAAATGCACGGTGTTTTCATTGCCTTAAAAGGCCGTTGAATCATTTAATTCACTTATTTGGAAGGTAACTCCTTCAGAGTAGAAGAACAGTTTTAAATATTAGTTTCATCGAATGCAAAATTTATAGCCATGAGAGTGAAATACTTTGAGAGGCAATAAAGATTTACATAACGTCATGTGTTTTTTTTTATTTCCGGGAATTTTAGCAGTGACCCTCGTATAACTGAATTGATTTCTTCACTTCTCTCTCTATAATAATAATTTTAGAGTTAAAAATATTTAATCCGTTGTAAAATTATATCCTCCTAGCAAGCAAGCCGATCTTCTCGCAGAAATATGTTCAGAAAATAAAACTCCATCGGACGAAATAATGGAAGTATCAAAAAAACATAGTAAAGCGTTACAACTTTCATTTAAATTGTGTCAGCTTGTTTTACGCAGCGTAATTGATTGCCAAAACAAACGCTTCAACGTACTTTAAAATATATTGCAAATAAACTGAGTAAACAAAAATGAATAATGGCAGATGAAATTATCCGATGCAAGTCAAATCAGAAAAACAATTTCTAATAAATTAAGTTTTAATATGCAAATTTAAAAACCGTAGTATTATTTCACTTATTTGTGTTTCATATTTGAATTTATGAATTTAGGCTGGCATTCTGTTTTAGCAAATCATGTCGTTATCAATTTCGAGAGATTGTATTGTGGTGAATTACCTATTAGTCCGAATATGACGCGACCCCGAATTTAACGCGACACCAAAATTTTTCAAAAAGATATTTAGAAAAAATAATCAGATTTACGCGTTTCCATTCATTTCTCATAAAAGAATTCAAAACAAATAAAATTCTGTCACATACGCATTTGATTAATAATAGGTTACATTCGTGTTAATAAAATTAAATACTGTAAAAGAAACACAATTAATATTAGGTAAGTAACAAAATACCTATATCAAACCAATTGGAGGCTATTAAAAGTACACTCTTTTTAAATTGTAGAAACGATTTTTTTTGTTTATACCCGAGAAAGCATATTATCAATCTTTTTCTTGTAGTTTTGGCGCCTCGTCCCGTTCATCACACGCAGATCGGGCGGAGCATGGGTGTACTGATATGAAAAATTGTTATATTTCATTGCCTAGACCTCGAATTTAGAGCGTCAATTTTTTAACGGGAAATAAATAATCAAAAAATATCGTGTTATATTCGGGCTATAACGGTATAATTTATGCATCTTAAATTTATTAGTTGTTGACGTTTCCTTACATCCGTTAAAAATTATATTATGGTTTAACTACTGTTAAAAAACTATTTCGGTTTCTTAAATTTCAGAATTTCCATTTTACTTAATAGAAGTGAACTATTTTTCAGATATCTTCAGGTGCTATTGAAATAGGTTTTAGGCATGTTCATATTTAGTTTGTATTTTTGTATGTAAATAGGTCTTTTAAAATTTAAGAAAAGCCAATGAAATATTACAATTTGTTTCATTTCCTATATTTTATTATTCCATTATTTGTTCCTGTTTAAAGTTAATCTTTCATGAACAAATGGTTTAAATATCAGTTCTGTAGCTGGTCAGGTATATGCAATATGGTCAAGTTAATTTCGCGCAGAAACAACCAGGGACATGTAACGCGCTCGCGTTACTTTGGATATAAACAAGATAGGAAATGAAATAATTAATTTAAAGCAGACGAATAAATACGGATGTAATCCTGTATAATATGATTTCACGAATAGTAGGTGTTAATTAAGCATAAAATTTTAATAATTTTTAGTTCTATAAAGGGAATACAAGCAATAAACTTAAACAACAAAACATACTTATTTTTTATACAATGTAAAGTTGAACGTATCCATGGTCTATGGATTTTGTAAATTAATGGTGCTGCGGTATTTCGATAACTAACAGTGGTAAAGAAAAGTGGACATTCTATACGCAAATGATAATAATAAACAACGATTATTTCAAAGCACTTACCTTGTAAATATAGCAAAGCGTAGCACATTTATTTATTACGGCCGTCCAGGACGGGGAGCGATAGCAGAATGAGTCGCGTTCTCTCCCTGGCAGGTGATAAGAGTGTTCTTGCACATGCAAATACACATCATACTTTATCGGTATTCACGGCACTTAAATACACAGGCGCGGTGTTTGAAGTAATTTCACGGTACATACAATGACATTTGAATATACCGGGCGGAGGTAAATAATTAACAAATTCTACATGTTAAAAATAAGGCAAGGGGTTAGTTTTATATAATTATAAACGGAACATACCGCCCACGAATTCCAGGGATTTTAAAATTATTTTACGAGAGCAAAAGACAAAGCTTTGACACAGGACGCTTCAGCACGCTATGAGCAGTTTTAAGTGTGACCACCCTAACGACACCATCCGTCCTAGGATGCACAGCCACAACAAGGCCGTGGGACCAACGAAGGGGACGAACATTAGTGACCTTAGTCAGCACTAAGGTGCCCAACAAACTTAAGGAGACGATGTGTGCCACTTAGAGCGTTATTGTAGCGAGTGCAAATACTCCTTGAACCAACGGGACCAAAAGTCTTGTTGAATTCGCTAGAGCAATTGCCAACGAAAGAGGCGGTTAAGCGAAAGGTGACAAGGGGCGGGCTCCGAAATGGCGGTTACAACAGAGGGCAAAACAATAGAGTGTTGTTCAGTGAGAGCTTCAAGAGCATCTGAAAGCGGAACATGTGGACTGTAACTATCGAAAGACTGAGACAAAATTGGTGAAGCCGCCCACCATAAAAAACATTGGCACAAGTCAATAGGGAGTAAACCAGGTGACCCGACATCGACAGGATTCTCGGTGGAGAGGATGTGATGCCAAGAGGCGCGAGACGTGTTTTCCTGAATGTAAGCAACACGATTGGAGTCGAAAGTCTTCCAACGCTGCGGCGAGGAACAAATCGACGAAAGGTACTACCGTGGAGTCAGACCAACAGTAAATGATATGAAATGTAAAGTTACAATCAAAGGTTTTGAGGACAAAGAATAATAATTTGGATGCCAATGTGGCGGCCAACAATTCGAGCCGGGGAGCGACCATGGACTTGGCGCACACTAAGCAAACCTCAACTGAGGAAAGGGTAACAAAACGAAAATAAACCACAGCACAGTAGCCACGTTCGGATGCGTTAGCAAAGCAGTGAACTTCGCACGTAGTAAACTTTGGCGGGATTAGCAAGCGAGGTAAAGCAATATCCGAAAAAAGCGGTAACTCATGCAAGTATCTCTCCCACAAACGGAGAAAGTCGGTGGGAGAGGCAGCATCCCATTCTAATTTTAACGACCATAAAGATTGAATTAAGTGTTTCACCAGGCTAAGTTGGAAAGTAGTTTGCGCTTGGTGCAGGAGGTACTTAATGGCCGAACTAGAAAACAAAAATTATCTAAAGTGGAGTTCCATTGAAGACCTAGAACTTTTAGAGGTTGTGTGTAAGGATCCTCAAAGGAGCGGGGTTGCGCGAGTTAATGCGCAGCGGAAACATCTTTAAATAATTCGGGATGGTTACTCAACCATTTATGAAGTTCAAAACCACCAAGTTTTAAAAGAGCAATAAGTTAATTTCGTAGAGCGAGGGTTGATTCAATAGAATCTACACCAGTAGCGACATCATCGATGTAAGTATGATAGCGAAGAGCAAAACCGGCTAACAAATAAGAATTCGCTTCGTCTACGGCCAACGGCAGAAACGTGCGTATGGCAAGAAAAGAAGCATAATAATAAGTAACAGTATATAATAAAGCCCTCAATGAGCTCCTCAGAGGAGTAGCGCCAAACAATTCGTTGATAATCACACTAAGCGGGATTAACAAGAATTTGTCTGTACGTCTGACGAATATCGGCAGTAACAACATAAGGATGTAGAGGAAATTGCAACATAACTGCGGTAATATCTTGTTGCAGCTTCGGCCGAACAAACAACTGATCGTTTAAGAACGATTGAGGCAGAGTTTTAGCGGAGGCATTGAAAACAATTCGTAACTTAGTACTTATGCTTTCTGGTTTCACAATGCAATGATGCAGGACGTAATAAGAAAAGTCCGAATGAGACTCACTAACAACAGGTTGCATGTGTTGAGAATCCAGATACTCACGCATAAACGAAACGTACTGTTCGTAAATACGAGGTTGCTTAAAGAAACCATTTTCTAAAGAAACAAATCGTTGTAAGGCAAGATTGAGACTACCTGGAAAAAATGGTTCTTGATCTCTAAGCGGCAGTGAGACGACATATCGACCTTGTTGATTGCGGCGAAACGTATAAACAAATGTTTTTCAACTAGAGTTTCTTGAGGCGTGAAAGGTTGAGCGACGGGGACAGCTTCGACTTCCCAGAATTTAGCGACAATATCTTCCAATGGGCAAGTAGAATTTGTCATACAAAACAAGCTAGTTACTTCAGAAGCGGGCGAGGAAGGTATGCTTCCCATTAAAACATCCAAAAATAGTATTAATAGCAACAGGTTGATCACTTGGGGGAAAATATCCGCACAAAGTAATAAATCAATGGGCCCAGAATGAGCGGATCAGCTAGCTTGAGGTTAGCCAGATGACTGAAATGTTTTCAAAAAATATTAGAAGTAGGTAAATTTTCACAAATTTTGGGAAGCACTACAGCTTAGAAATTAACAATTGGTGAAGAAGCATCCATTGGTTTGAGCGAGACGGCGACAGCGCCATGCAGAGCTGCAGAGTGCATAGATCCTAAACCACTAAGGGTAAGGGAATGTGGAGTAGTACAAAAACCTAAACGTTTCACACTATTTTGCGAAATAAAGAAAGTCATACTACCCAAATCGAGTAAACCGCGAAATTTTTGGAAAGAACAAGAGCAATCAGCAATTTCCACTTGAACGTAGCAAGTAAAACGACTGAAGTTTTAGCTAAAGAGTTAAATAAAACGATATTCGAAGTTGACGGACCACTACAGCTAAACGAAGTCGATGATTCCTCATAGGCAAGAGGAGCGGAAGGTTTGTAGCGGTCTTGAATAGCGGAACTAGTACAAGGAGAAACCTTAGAGGCGGCGGTGTCCGGGCTCCAGCGAGCCTGGTTACTAGCAGCGAAAGCGGGTTTAGACAAAACGCAATCGAAGTGCAATAAGGAATGATGACGTTGATTGCATTGGCGGCAAGAAAAAGTAGACTTGCATTTATTTAGAATGTGAGAATTGCTAAGGCAATTAATGTAAAGTTGTTGTTTTTTGCAAATTTATAGCGATCTTGCGAAGAAAGTTTGACGAAATCATTACAACGATAAAGATTGTGATCTTGTTTACAAAGTGGATATTTATTAACCTTAGGCTTTGTCTGTACTAACATGGAAACGGCGGAGCGGGACCTAGACAGGTTGCTGGAATGAATAACTTTGTTTAAATCGGTTTTATGATTCACCAACAAATTCGATAAAGATTTACAAGTTTTTTCAGATAAGCAATTAACTCTTTACAGGATGGGATAGCGGTAGAATCTTGACCTAATTCAAAACTACGGGCAGTGTGTACATCAAGGCGATTTAAGATCATTGGTACAAGAATAAAATCCCATTGTTCTATAGGCAAATCAAGTTTCTTAAGCGCTCGTAAATTATCGGCAAAGATATCAACTAATTTTTGCAAACCGGTGGGGTTATCAGAATTCAATTTTGGAAATTTATCAATATTGTCTCATAAAACGAAGGTAATGTGGCGAATATTACGAGATTTTTTGCGAAGTTTATTGTAGGCAAGAGGATAATTTGCCTCTGTAACGTCAAAGTTCTTAATAATTAATAGTGCGGGATCTTTTAGTACTGATTGAAGATAGGAAAATTTGTCCACGTTTGACAGATCGTTGTTAAGATGAACTAAAACAATCAAAGCGGTCAATAAAGCTTTCAAAAAACAACCTTCCTCCTCAAACGTAGGGAGGGTCAGCGGCGAAAGAGACACTTTTGACTTAAAAGTATCTATCGGAGTGGACACAGTAGCCTCAGACGAAGAAAAGTGACTAGGAAACAACTTGAAATAGAGCGCTTTTATTAGAAAGAAATTGTTATCGAAACGTTTTCGAATAACGTCCCGTTTCAAATCGGCGTCATCTGCAGAACAATTATACCGACTATGAAATTATGCTGAGCAAAGAAACTTTCTCGTACTGTTTCAAGAGATTGATACTGCGCGCGAAACAAATCTAAAAGAATTGGTTCAACTGTAGATTTCTGAGCGATTTCATACATTCCATTGAGAGAGTTAATCGAAATATTACGTAAGAAATAACTACGTTTTAATTTCTCTGCCATAATTAAAGTTAAGCAAATACAAAAAAGGACAGACGAAATGAAACCGATACTTCGGTGTTTAAAGTAAAGGCAAATGCGGCGTTAATAAATATGCAAGCCTCGTACAAAATTCTGGTACCAAATCAGATATCAAGAAAGGCTAGTAAACAACTCAAACCAAAGAAATGAGGTTAGTAAACCTATAATGATTAATAACATGCGCCATATTCTACACTTGATTAACAGAAAATAGTTAAACCGGTAACCCCAAATGCGAAAGATGCGAAAGGTTAATCACTAATGTAGTAAAATTCCAAATGAAGTTTGCAATTTCTTCAAAATTTAGTAGCTTATTACACTGAATAAAAGTGTAAAAAACCGATTAACAATCAGGCAATAGAATAAAGATAAATACAAAGGCACGTACAATGCTTTGATAAGCGGTAACCCACCGTAAATGTAATTGTATTTAAACACTTGCAAGCTGGGCGGTATAATACTATATGAATTTATTATCATTTAGAATGTGTACTTTCGTATTCAAATCCGGCTCGAAGGACCAATGTAAATTGGTGCTGCGGTATTTCGATAACTAATTGCGATAGAGAAAAGTGGACATTGTATACGCAAATAATAATAATAAACAACGATTATTTCACAGCACTTACCTTGTAAATATAGCGAAGCGTAGAACGTCTAGGACGGGGAGCGATAGTAGAATGGGTCGCGTCCTCTCCCTGCCAGGTGATAAGATAGTTCGTGCACATGCGTAGACACACCATAGTTTATCACTATTCGCGGCACTTATATACACAGGAGCGGTGTTTGAAGTAATTTCAGGGTACATACAATGACATTTGAATATACCGGACGGAGGTAAATAATTAACAAATTCTAAATGTTTAAAATAAGGCAAGCGGTTAATTATATACAATTATAAACGGAACAGATTTATTAAGGGAAAAAAACGCAAAAGAAAAACATTTCAATATTACGTATTACGGATCTCAATACAAATGACGCAAGTTGGTACGGTAGTTAGTTTGGGTAAACGCACCAATTGCAATAGTTAATTTTTATAACAAAATCATGTAACTTTAATAAAGATTTTAAGATAATTAATGATTAAATAATAGTGAGATTGTCAATGTTCATGTTTTCATATAACTATATGATAGCTAGAGAATCTTCTTACACCCATTCGTTAGAAATTATTCAATTTAAAAATACACCTAAACAATTGCAACTACTGTTTACAATGTATCCAGATGAAAAAAAAGATTAATTTTGTTAAAATACTGTACCCTAACCCTTTTTCCAGGTGTATTGAAAAAGGATTGGTGCACGACAGAGTATAAATAAATTACCCTGGCATAGCTAAACTCGACCGTTTTTGGTGGCGGAGTATGCAAAAGACTTAAAATTTCAGGTAAAAAAATAAACGTTGAAAAGCTAAAACCCTATAAAGAAGTTATAAAAAAATTTAAATGCATGTTTGTAGAATAAAAATGCCTCAGTATTTTATTACAAAAAATTTAAACTGTAAAAATTTGTTTACAGGAAAAAATTAACTTAATAAGATTTTGGACATAAGTCAAATATAGTAGCAAATTATAAAATGTTTTGTTTGATTATACTATTTTTAAATCAAATACTTGTAATCTTAGGGCCATATGTTCTTTCGTTCTTAAAGTTAAATCTACATTTCCTAGCAAAACACAAGTTTAGTGGATGTCAGTTAAAAATTATGCTGTTGAAAAGATAACAGTGACATTAATTTTATGACAATCTTGAATCGACAAACATTCGGTATATCAAACACTTTTCACATCAATTAAGTAACCAACCGTTTCATAAAATCTTTGGCTTTACAAATCGTCTATTAACTCACTTCTTTTAGTAATTTAGAGATATATGTAATGACAAACTTATATTACTTGAATAATGTAACTTTCAGCACAACTAATTTGGAAAAGCTTTAAACTTACCTTTCAGCATTTATAAAGTCGGTGAAATCAAAACTACAATTTTTCAGTAAAGATAACTACATAGTAAAAACTGTTACCAATCTGTATTTACAGGCAACTGGTCTACAAAGTTACCTGAGGTTCTTGAACCAATGAGGTACATCTAGCCAATCTCACCACCGCAAAAATTCAGGATCCATATAAATTACATTCGGGCACATGAGAGAGGTTATGTATAAATTCCACCGCACAAAGAAAATTTTATTTATTCCATTAAAAATGCGTAGTCCCTCTAACGAACAGCATATTAGAGAAGACTAGATAAAAACTACATAAGAGGAAAACCCTAAAACAAGATTATGTTAAGAAACAAATTCCCACATGCTTGCAAAAAACTAAAATTATATCTGATAAAACCTTATCATCATTAGCTTTAATGATGGGCCTTCAGATATCGATGCAATCTTGCACTGTTCATCATTTCTCCTATAGAAATATTTTTTAAGATACTAAAGATTTACAATATATTACATACCCTTCAAAGAAAACAGGTAAGACATTATTCACCAATGATCTCAAAAGACAATAACAAAATTAAATGCAAAGTTAAATGTATCCAATGTAACAACTCACAGGCTGCTATCATAAAAAACACGATCAAATCACAGGAAGACGTGCATTTTTCACGTGATAAAATGTAAGCTAGGCTTGATTAACCAAAGCAATAACATACCTATCGAAAACATAGCAAATGGGGGAAATGACGAGAGCTAAACAGTGGACGGATATAAAAAGTCAATTAATTATGAACAGATAACAAGAACATGTGAGGGTGATCGTTGATAGAGTAGAAACCCCTTGAGCTATAAGACTAGCCAACGGGAGTTAAACGTGGTGATATTCGAGGATCACATCGAGTACGACCCTACACAAACGGTAGAAATTTGGCAAGATTGGTTCCAATTCCATATATGTGAAAATTGATTACTCGTGTCAGAGTGAACTCAAGCTTGGCTCAAATGGAGCTCTTTATATAGAATACAAGAACTGCTCAAGCTGTAAGTTTTATAAACAATTTTTTTGTGGCGTTTCTGAATTAAGTTTCTTAAGATAGACATTAGTGAAAGTAAAAAGTGTCTGTCCGAATTGAAGTTTACGATTAATTTTATTAGAAAAACTGGAGTTAAAATTTACATGGAACATTTCACGATTTCGCGAAATAATTATAGTTGGGTACTCTGATGTTATGATTAATCACAAATGAATGGATTTTATAAAGTAACCGTGTAAATTTCTGCAATGTAAAATTTGTTTGTAACGGTTTACAGGGATAATGTTACGACTATTGTAGTGAAATAAAATTAGGTAAAGCAGTGTAAAGAAAGTGGTTGTTTTCTTTACTTAAAATATAGTTCAGAATTTTGTAAAAGAACTTCATTCCACCAGGAGGCTGAAATAATCAGAATCCCATGGAAAACTCAGCGTCTAAGGGATCGTTCGTAGAGCAGACGAGTTGGAGCCCATAATTAAGATAGTACATAAAAATCCTTTCACGGTAAGTATTAGTGGTATCGTGTTTTGTAATTTCATTTATTCCTCTTTACATTATTTTATTAGTTTATTTTGCTACCAGATTCCCGTCTCTTCTGGACACAAAATTTAACACCCTAACAATTCATTTACTTGTAACAGACATCTCGCTTCAACGGAATAGCCAGTTTTCATACTATATTTATTCACTTTAAATTCTTGAAGATTGATTTATTTTAAGTATTTATTAAAAAATCTTGATTATTTTATGAGCACACGATTGCTCCGTTTTCAAAATTGTGTATTCATACTTGTTGTTGATGCTTGAATATTATTACCAAAAAACGCCGCCTCTGAATATTATTTTCCAATTCAACATGATAAAATTTTGATTGACTATTTTAATTAATAGCTGGTTTCGAGTTTTAGTTCTCTTTAATTTCAATCCTGAAAGAGTAAAGATGTGTTACGGGCTCTACTGACAACTTGGTATTATTCTGTTATTCTTGTACAAGACTTCGACGTCGGTGAATCTTATGCGAACGCAAACATCCATATTAAACATATTTTAGCTTCCAACTTAACTTCATTTATGCTTTTACTTAGCATCAGAGCTTCTTTTGTCCTCTAAACTTGTTTTCACAAAAACCGTTTTTCTGAGACAAATCGTAATGGATCCGTTGTAGCTTTCAGTAGCTATAATGCTTTCCCAGACACCTTTTCTCTGGGGCTTACTATAATGGATTTGTTTCATTCTGAAACTGACCGCAAAGCTAGCATCTCACTTTTTCCTTTCAGAGCGTACTTAGGAGTAACAGTGTTTTGTACCCACTGTCGCCCACAAATCTTTATTTTATAAACACGAATTCCTTATACACATACTCCATAAGAAAAACGCCCTTTCGTGTACCGGGGTAGAATATTTAAGACTGTTTACGTGTACCAAAATAATTCAATGCCTTTGCTTTACAAAATTTTCGCTGCTTCGATATGCGATGGCTTCACCAACTTTCAATTAATGTATTTGTTTAGCGGAAAATCCATTCATCGTCAATACATTCATCGTCCTCTGAAACTCCAATACCTTCAATGAATTAGTTCTATGCTACAATTTATAAGTCATCGCCAGTAAAACATTCACAGATTATATAAATTTTGATTTTTAGTAACAGATCTTATAATTCTTAATGGTCCAGCCTAAATCCAAAATAACGAACTGAGTTCATTTATTTCATTAATTAGTAACATTAATAAGGTACATATCATGTGGATGAGCCCTACCAGCTCTCACATCGGAATACTTTACAGATGATTAATAAATCTTTTAAAGTACTTAAGTCACCTAGAAACATCAATAAATTATTTGTATTAACTTTTCATTTGGTGTAAACCTGGAAACAAAGATAATCAATCGCAACATACGTATGCCAAAATAATCTTACGGGTTTTTAACTCAAATATATATTTAATCGAACAAACAATTTTTCTATCCAAAAACAATTTTTTAAAAACAGCTGGTTCTACATTATATAATACTTTCTTCAAAAAGAATTTTTTAAAGGATTAACAATATTATTCATCAAACAACTAATAAGCAACTCTGTATGAAATTTCAAAACATTCGAAATTTAAGTTTGTACCTAGCTTTCATTACTTCAACAAGATGAGATATTAAACCTGCATCATCATATCTGTAACAATTCAGATCATAAACAAGAAATCCGAAGCCATAAAAAATATCGCTTACTTTACTAATCGGAATAAATAATAAGTGTTGAAACTACTTTACCAAACAGCAATGATGAAATATCAAATTCAAATCCTGTGTGGTGGAACTCACAACCAATATTTTCAGGTTTTCATTTAATAACTATATGTGTAGCTGATATTCGATGTGTATTTAAAACACCAGTACAACCAAAAGCTGTTCCAATATTATCCAATAACTTTATTTTGTTCCTAAACTAACGCTACAAATAAAAAGTACTACTAATAATTAAAAGCAAACTTCTTACGAACCATCAACGAAGAGATCACTTAGGGAACTAATCAAGACCCAGTTGCTTAATTTAAAGGATAATCTCAGATTGCACACCCTCCAAAAGCTTAAGCATTTTCACGGGGTTTTAGGACACACGATCTTCCTAACATTCGTTTCCGGAAAACGTTCGTTATAGGCGCAGGTATAAAAAGACACCGGTATGGCAGAGTTTAAAGCGACACACATGTTTATAACAAAGGCGTTTTAGCGCCTGAATATAACAAAACTCACAATACGTGTAAATATAGCTTGAAAGCTTTTAAATTTATCCAATACTAATAATAGAACCTTAGAATATATAAAGTAGAAATCGATTATGAGAATTTAGACCAAAAGTACCACAAATTAAAGAGCGTGGCTTTTGTATGTACCACACACGAACGCGGAAGTTGTAAACAAAAGAAAGGGCAGAGGAATCTGCGCCAAATAATAACGTTAAAAACACGAAGATTATCTATGCTTTATGGATAAAATATTCGCCTATTTTTAGTTATAATATTGCAAAAAGTATAAAATAGATTGTGATAACTGCAGTAGTTTCTATATTGGAAATACAAAACAATACTTTCACCGAGGACTATATGAACACCAATATTCCGTAAAAACACATAAGAGATGCACCGCTATCGCAAACCAAGCAATTGATAATTATCATAAATTTGATTTCGAAAATACAAGCATTTTAGGTACTGAACCTAATGATAATAAACGTAGTATACTAGAAATCATTAAAGTTCAACGCGGCACAAATTGTATAAGTAATAAAACAGATCACAAACATTTTGTTAATATCTATCATAATATTGTTCATTCATAAGTTTTGACCAACTTATACAATAACCTTATATATTTAAATTACAATCATTTAATTTTATCACACTGTATAATAGGATAGAATAGTATAGCTACAATATCATTCTACTAAATATATTTAATTATCCTTAAACATGTTCTGAATATATTACTGTAAATGTCAATACCTACAGTTAGAAATATGTTACATATTGCACTGCACTACTAATGCAATAATTTATAAAATTTTAAAATGTAAGTCAACCATTTATTTTATAATATAACTTAGTTTTAATTTGCTAATTTATTTTAACATGTGACCAAGGTTGTTATTAAACTGAAACGCTTTATGTTTTATATATTTTGTAAAATAAAGCTTTAATACTGACCTACTTCCCAAGAATGTTTTAATATATTTAGTAGAAGATCAAGAAAAATCAACATTTTATGTATGTATGTATATACATGCACACGCACGCACACACACCCCCCTAATCACCCACCCACTCACCCAACCACCCATCCATTTTTCATGTAAGTCACATCTTTAAAGTAAGTTGGATAATTTTAATACTTTCCGATTATCCCGTCTCAGTAAGGCATCTGTAACCATGAGCGAACCATTTCTAAGAGTCAAACCACCTTGAAATTTGACCTAACTTAATCTACTTAATAAGAGCACAATTGTCTCTCTAAGGGTTTAAAACAAAGTTATACTTGCGTTTTGTATCGCCAAATCTTTGCAATGTTCATGTTTTTGATTATAATTATAACTGCCATCTAAAGATCGTTTTTATTTAGAAATAACTGGATCAAAGAATTCCTAATTAGTAGAGCGCAATAACACCCCTAAAGACTATAAACCAGATAATTTAGATAAGATAACACGTTTTTAATGGGCATAAATTACATCAAAAGCGACAACGAATGAGTATTTTACACTCACTCGTGGGAGGAACGATTTTATTATTAAACCAAAAAATTAGTGAGTTCGTTGGAAGCAATAATACGCGAGCATTTCCATAACTAGATAAGATGAGACGCTCATAAATTATAATACGTAGAGATAACCGCCAAGCGCTTCCATTCAAAAAATAAGAGATAGTACAACTTTTGCGATTGAAATAAATCTTAAACTCACAGCTATAAAATGAATGTAATTACAATGAATTATTACATCATGTAATGAGTCAGACCTGCTGGAATATCGAGAAGCATTCGAGAACCTATAACGTCGGGGGATTGTGGTATATACAAGCCGAGAACTAATGATGATCCATTCAAGATAATTGATTCACCAATAGTTGGTGGAGCGTTACGAATTGTTTGTTTATAAAAATACTTGTTGACGACACGTTTGGTCGGTAAAAGACAAACAGTAATGAACGTTAAACTTTTGTGCAAGAGCACGTCAGTTATATTTCCTAAAAGCAATACGTTTTGAACTTATAAAGTAAAACTTCGACAGATTTATAAAAATTTATTCCGAACAGACGAAAACAAAAATGGAACGTTGAGGCTTTAATGGGTGAAATTTATTCTAAATGTATTAATTGGAGATGGAGTTTTGATCTTCAAATTATCAATCCTACAATAGAAGAGTCAAGAAATGCAAATATAACAATGTTTTAAACCCTTAGAGAGACAATTTGTGATATTATTAAGTAGATTTAAGCAAGTACAAGCTTTTTGCGTATAGACAGTTACTTGTGAGTGAATAATTTTTTTAACTTTGAGGTCAAATCTCGAGGTGATTTGACTCAAAAAAGTTTCCTCAATGTCACAAAAAGTCACAAAAAATGTCATTTCTAACCTAAAACCGCATAATGAATTTGACAACCTTTACGTATGACCAATGTAAGATTGCCAAAAGATTCATTAGATCAAGAATGCATGTAACCTAAAAATTGTATTTCTTAAAGGAAATAACCCTAAACCTATTGGCGGGATTTTACCAATACACAAACTATTAAAACGATATATGATTATAAACATTTCAAACGTGTTACATGTTCCTTTAATTTAAAATCGTTCAGGTAAGCGTATGTTTGAAAATCAGTTTATTAATGTTCATAATTTTGAATAATCCTGTATATGCAGATACGATTGTAGGAAGTTACCAAAACTTGTCCTTCCAAACTACTGGGGGATGTACATGATTTGTAGAAGAAAGGAATAAAACCACCTCCTGAATAGTGTGTAAAGTTGAATATCAACTTCATTTCAAAATATGAAAAATATAATAGTGTACAGAAATAAAATGAAAGGTTGAAAACAGTTGAATGCCTTCTCATGAAGAAACTGCTGACGACAGTTTAATGCTCTCTATAATACCTACAATTATGGAATCGAAATCCTATAAATTATTAAATTGTAATCCGCTGCTTGTCTAAGGCAGCCGTCAATGATAAATGGCTATGTCGTGACATCATATGCATCTACATTATGCAGATAAATAATAATGCCAACCTCGTCATAAATACCATAACGGCAACTATAACACTCCTTCATGAATTAAGACATCAGATTGAATGATTTTAATTCAATAAGGAATTAAATTATTCTACAACAGAATATTTAGTTAAAATAATTTTACCCAAATGTGTACTATATAAATGTTGAAGTATTACGTATATAACACAACTTATAGTTTTAAAAGCGTTAAACAAAGATGTCTGCTTCAAGGCACAAGATGATAAATGAACGGCGCATCATCATGTTTTCAGGCTTTGAAGAACACGTTCTGCCATGAACAATTAGCTTATATGCAGCATGTACCTTTCTATTTTTTGGCCTTAAGCTGTAATTCTTTTTATTCCTTTTTCATTACCGGTTTATTTTTCGCGATAGTCCAGCGTTATAAATTGGCACCTAAAGAAAACTACCGCGTAGTTTTAAAGAGAGTATAAGCTAAATTGAAATTTTTTTTGTCTAGACACCTGCCGCTATTTTTAAGATATTTATCAGTATTTTCCACCAAGTAATTAAATTGTGAATGATACAGAGCAATAAGACCAAACATATTTTTAAAGATTGAAAAAATTCTTTAATTCATAGGAATGAACGCGGTAGTCCATTATCACAAATTTCAGAAGAACATAACGTGTAAGAATAGGGAGTAAAGCTTTGAAGTCTAGCATCAGTTGAGGTGGTTGAAACAGGTGACACTTTGGCCCATTTAGGTTATGAATTTGTAATAAAGTTTGTTCATTATAGGACTAATACTATCAGAATGCAAACATTACCAAACTGAGTAAGAAGTAAACCAAGTCTGAAAAGTTTAGTCGGTTCGCTTCCTTTCGATTGACATAATTAGTAAGATCTGTAGTAATCGTTAACATAAGTGCTTATATTAGGTCACCATAGCAATGACATACTAAAGACTTGATTTTTACAATATTATTGTGTCGATTGCCTCTGTAATTTTCAAGATTCCAGGCTACAAAGCTAATTTAATTTAATCATATTATAATATTAAAAACTCTAACTATAATACCGTAGCGCCGTTTAGAACAATTACATTAGAATGTATTCGAGGCATTTGTACACAAAAGATGATTGATAGGCCCATGCGAGCAATGGACTTGACTGACAGGTGCAAGAGTTTTACATTTAAGGGCTATCGTTAGCATACAATAGGTACGTTCGAGATATTATTTGCAGATTCTGGTAGGTTCTCGAACGATTGGATAAAATATAAATTGCTGTAATGACCGTTAGTTAGTTCAGTTCCAATTGAAGCTTTGATTACAATTCGAGTTCTAATTTAAAGCTATGAAAATCGCCATGTGAAATAGAATAGTCTAAAAATGGTGCTTTGCACTTTCAATAGCGAATTCCCAAATACCACTACGATGGAGTTGAGCGGGGCAGAATGAATATCCATGAATTTCAGAATGAGAACGAGGTTTCCTTTCTTTTAAGAAATTCAAGAATAACTTGAATTGGTTTTTAGCACCAAGAAAGTTATTGATATTTTCACTAATAATCAATTTGAGATTTCCTCGTATACTAATAAAGCGCTTTAAAGTAGGCAAAAACGATTCAGTTGAAAAACTTGTAAAAAGTTTGATATGAACAGTGCAAGTAGCCATGCATATAAAAATTGTTATGTGGCATTTGGTGATTAGTGCTTTGCAAAGTTTAGAACCTTTTATAATAAAGAGATCGCCAAAATCAACCTCCAACATTAGTAAACGGATGGGAGGTGGCTAATCTTTCTTTTGGTAAATCGATATCTGAAACGAAAACAGGTATGACATCGACTAATGATTTATTTTGTTCCTCTTAAGCCGTTTAGAAGCCAATAGTTGAGACGGGCATTAAATAAAGTAATTTGAGGACCGGCGTGGACCAATTTAATATGCTCTCGTTTAAATAATAGTTCGATTCCCGGTATGGATTGATTCCCGATTAAATCTCGCCAGAAGTTTACAGAAGCCAATTGAACTGGGATTTCTTTAAAGTTATCAATGACCTTTTCTGTAAGTTTGGTACATAAAACAGCACTCATAAGCTCCTAGTTTAGGTAGCGTTAGTTGCTTCACTGGTGCAACTCTACTTTTTGATGGGATTAAAAGCCAATAGTTGAGATGGGCATTAGATAAAGTAGTTTGAGGACCGGCGTGGCACAATCTAATACGCTCTCGTTTAAATAATAAATGAGCAGTATAATCCTTGTTCATAGGCTCCATGGATCAGACAGATTTACGTATGACTGCTGATCTCAAGGTCCTCAGTTTGATTCGCGATACGGATTGATTCCCGATTGAATTTCGCCAGAAGTTTACAGAACCCAATTGAATTGAGGTTTATTTAAAGTTGTCAATTATCTTTTGTGTAAGATTGGTACATAAAACAGCACTCATATGCTCTAGTTTAGGTAGCGTTAGTTGCTTCAGTGGTGCAACTCTACTTTTGATGTGATTAGCGTGCATGCATTTTTTTACCTATAGAGTACTCTCTAGTAAACACAACTCCTATATGCCTTCAAACTGGCATCTGAGAATGAATGTATTTCGATCTTAGCAATATAATTCGCAATCAACACTAATTTTGGAATTTTAAGATCTTAAAACGACGAAAGCCTCTTAACCAATTTTATCTATTCTTGGCATAAATCTAAACTTAACCTGACATCCCAATCTAATTTTGAAATCAAAATTTTTTGCATAATTACTTTTGCTCTGAATTAATTAAACACATTGGGTCAAATATTTGAGCTATTAATGCAAGAACATCTCTTAGTATAAGACACTTTGGGTATGGTTGCTGGTACAACAATAGAAAAGCTATTTGAGCGAGCATTCCAACGAAGACCTAACATCTTATTTGAGCCATTTTCTGAACCTATTATGTAGTGAAAATCTTAACTTGAATTACATAAATGTTTAAAAAATTGTGAGGAGTTTGAGCCCCAATTGTAAAGAGAAATGCAAGCGGTATTGAGTAAATCGGTAATTTGTTTATGCACTTTTAACAAGATTTTCATGTCATTAGCTCCATACAAGTTGTTGACAACATAACATGAGCGAGACAGCATCGCTAGCCAATAGGTATTCATAATTATAAGAAATTCCTATTTCTAGAAAACATCTAGTACTTAAGAAAGATGCACACATGGTACTATAAGTTACGGTTTGCAGTTCAATGCATTTTATTTCTTCATTGGAAGAACCTCACCACAAAATGTTTAATAGAAAAGATCTATTGGCATTTATTCTTAATTGTTAGAACATTTTCTGAGAATGTCAAATAATTCTGGTTGGGTGGTATACCCTTTTAATAAAGTGTCCTTCAAGCGACCGTATGTTCAACAGTGCAATTCATAAGTGAATTCATTGATATAAAATACGACCTCGGAAATAATAATATTATCAACCAGTGTTAACATCAAAACAGATATTGTTGTCTGAACATCCCCTCAATAAAAACACAACCCAACCCAAACCCCTTACCACAACTACTTGAAATGTATCCTTTATCAACAACAACAACAACACCCTCAACCATAAATCATTCAATCAACCAAACAAAAAAAACACTCATCCATCAGACAACAAAAGAAGGGACATATTCGAATGTGTCCTAAAATCCAACAAGATTATCTAAATGCAATCACCGAAATAATAGACTGAACACATAACTTTTGCATCAAGAATAGCAAATACCCGATCTGCATTTATTTAACCACAAAAGGAGACGCCAACCAGATTGTAAATAATCACCCTAAAATAACAGTAAATAATACAGAAGTCGAAATACCTACATTATTAATACCAATAATAAAGATGGTTATTTCAAATGTTAGCCCATCCATACCACACAATATAATAGAAGACGCACTTATGAAGCTAAATATAACTTTAACAGGCAAGATGCATTATCAGCAACAAAATTTAAACACATCTTAAGCTTTGCTAGACAAATCTATATTAAACAAACAACAAATTTAAACATCCCAAAATCAATAATAGTATTATTTGAAGAAACCCCCTACAGAAACATACTGCTACACATGTAAACAAACAGGCCATCAACCTCAAATTGCGAGGAACACAATATACAAAATAAAACAAAACAAGCTACACAGATGATAAAACTAAATGAGACAATAAGAAATAAAAGACCTAATCAGTCATCCAAAAGTACACCTGCAGAAGAACTAAATGAAACTTACATTGAACATCAAATAAGAGAAGCAACACAAAAGAAAACACAGAAAACCAGCCAAGAATCAACACTGTCAAATTTATCACAAACCAAACCGACAAACAAAATACCAAAAAAGGATCCTACAACTAAAAACAAAAACTTGGAACAAAATAAATCCCCAAAATGAAAAACACTGAAAGAAATCATAGAAAGTGAACCAGCCAAATACATTATCTCATTCGACCAATTTCAGGACTTTCTAGAAAACACTACCAGAACACAAAAAATACTACAATTAAGTATAAACTACACCAAAGATAACTTATACAAACAATAACTTATACAAATGATGCATGAAATCCAAAACAATACTGATGATCAAAAAATAAAAATAACAATAAAAAAATAACTAAAACAATGGAGGAACAATAAATTAAGTCAAAAATGTCCGACTCCTCAGTGGATAATCAATAACTTGAATATCTTCCAATGGAATTGCACTGGATTTCAATCTCTAAAGTTAAATTCCAAAACTAAATGAAAAAATTCAACCTCATTACATATGCTTACAAGAAACATGCTTGAAAAAACATCAAAACAAATACATACAATTTTATAAATATCGCAAGGACAGAACAAACACACAAATAGCTAGCAGAGGGGTGGCAATTCTACTAAACAACAAAAAAACATATAGAAGAAATAGCACTAACAACAAACTTAGAAGCAATAGCTATAAGAATCTTGACACCTAATAAAACTAAAATAACCTTATGTAATACATATTTACCACCAAAACCAAACTGCAATCAAGAGTCCATTGAACATCTATTAAAACAGTTACGCCCTCCAATCATTATACTAGGTGACATAAACGAGCACAATATAATATGGGGTTCCCAATAAACCGACAAGAGAGAAAAAATGATAGAGAAAATAATAAACAAAAACAATCTCATCACACTAAATGACAACTCGGCAACACACTTTTGTTCAAAATCATGTATATTTTCAAATATAGACCTAATGATTTGTGACCCAAAATTACACCAAATCTAGAATGTAAAGTAATTCAAAATTTATATGGCAGTGACCTTTGTCCTATACTTATTAGCACACAAGGAAATCATACAAACTTCAAACTCCATACATCATACTTAAAATGGAGAATAGAAAAGAATAAGTGGCCCCAATTCCGAACATTGCTAACTAACAACACCAAAAACCAAAACAAACGAAATCGTAGAATCCTTTAGCCAAGACATAACAAAAACAGCCAAAGAAGCATTCAAGTTATCCAAAAGAAACAATAAAAAACAGTACCATAGTGGAATAAAGAATGTGAAAAAGCAAGCAAAGACAATAAAAGAACACTATACAAATATCGGAAAAACAAAAACAGAAAACCAAATAGAACTTAAAAAAACAAAAGCTATTAACAGACATACAATAAAACGGAGCAATAAAAAAGCATGGGAAAACTATGTTTCCTCCATAACCTGTGATGCGCCTGATAACCAAATTTGGAACAAAATAAAAGCGATTAAGAGAATCAATAACATAACACGTGCAACAAATGTAATATTCATATGACCCACCAAAATTATTTTAGATCCCCAAGAAATAGCAGACGAATTTGCCAAAATATCAAGCAATTTAAATTATACAAAAGAGTTCAATACAATAAAAACAAATACAGAATACAATCAAATTATCAAAATTGCAAAACAAAACAACCCATTAAACAAATTCTTTACAATGGACGAATTAGAAAATAGTATTTCACAACAAAACAATAATAAAGTTCAGGGCCAGACCAAATAATTCCAGAAATGATCAAACACCTACCAGATGTAAATAAGAAACACCTGTTAGACATACATAACTTCATATGGAACAACAATGTATACCCCTATAGAATTAACAAAGGTCTTTACAATACCAATATTAAAATGTTCAAAAAATAAGACAAACCCAGCAAACTATCAACCTATAGCACTGTCAAATGTATTATTAACAATAATGCAAAAAATGGTAAATAAAAGGCTAATGTGGTATACAGAAGATAAGGACATATTAAGCAATACTCAAGCAGGTTTTTGGACAGGCAAAACAACAACAGATCAAACACTTAAACTAAAAATAGAAATAGAAAAGGTTTTCGAACTTAAACAACATCTAGTGACAATATTTTTAGACTTACATAAGGTATATAACACCACATGGAAATACGCGATAACACTAACACCAATAGAACATAACATACAAGAAAAAATACTACACTACATAAAAAACTTCCTGGAAACCGCTTTTTCCATGTCAAAACAAATGGATGCCTATCAGAACCAAGAAAGCAAGAAGATGGAGTTCTACAAGGGGAAGTGCTTAGTCCCACACTATTTCTTGTAATAATAAATTTTATTTGAAACCTATTTATGAACTAGGTAAAACTAGATACATCTGTGAAAGGATATCCCCAGTAATGAAATCGTATTTGGGAGAGGCTTTCCATTTTACAATTTTCTCAAACTTGACCAAAATTTAATTAATGTTTTCAAGGTGTTGTAGAACAAGATATGATGTGACGACATGTAGGAAATTCAGAAAGCAAAGGAGGCATATTCTGAATAACCGTGTTACGTGTTAGGAAAATAACGAAAAGGATTGCTGAGACAAGACGATTTGGTAACACCTTAGTTATGAAAACGGGTAAAGTCTATCAAGTTAAGCGATTGTTGTAACTAGTTTGTTTGTATTTCAGCCATTTCAAATGTTTATTTTTTATTATTTTTTCAAAAAAACCCACTCCCACACTAATGTAGTTAGCAAGTACACCCTTAAAATTGTTACGGAGTCCCTGTCCCTTCAGGACAGTTCTAAATTTATAACGTACCGCGCATTTTGCCCGTATCACTTGTGGAGTATAAACAATAGTATATTAAATTACTAGTGTGAAAAGTGATCCATTTCACACGAGTGGGAGAGTTGTGGCACTCGGCTAACGCCTCGTGCGAAAATCCCATGAGTGTGAAATTGCACTTTCGACACGAGTACTGTACAAGATATTTCGACAACCACAACTAAAGAAAAAAATTGAGAAAAATATTTTAAAAGAATTGCTGAGACAAGCCGGTTGGCACCCCTTAGTTATGACAACAGGTAAAGCTTTTTAAAGTAAGTGATTACTGTATCTAGGTTGTTTGTATTTCAGCCATTTCAAATGTATATATTTTTATTATTTTTTCATAAGAACCCGCTCTCGCACTACTGTAGTTAGCCAGTACACCCTTAAAATTGTTACGGGGTCCTTGCCTCTTCAGGACAAATCTAAATTTATAACGTACCACTCATTTTACCCGTAACACTTTTGTAGTATAATCAATAGTATATTACATTACTAGTGTGGAAAGTGATCCATTTCACTCGAGTGGGAGAGCTGTCGCACGAGTGTGAAATTGCACTTTCGACACGAGTACTGTACACAATTTTTCCGATGACCGCAACTAAAGAAGAAAATTAGGAAACATATTTTAAATAAACGTACATTGTCGTTCTTTCCCTTAAATACCTTACCTTGATGCAAGGTCGAGCGATCGTCTAGTGGTAATGTCGAACAAACCCTACATCGTGTTTTTGACATTGGGCATGTTGAGTCGTCTAGGTAATTAACGTACTAATATCTCATTCGTCATATCACTCTAAAGTTGAAAATTATTTCATCACTACAGTGATGTTTATTTTCGCACTCTAGAGTGATATACGCCACTCTCTAAATAAATAAGTAATGTCAATCTGATGTTTTCATACATGGTCGTTGGAAAACAATATTTTATATTCAATTCATCAATAATACAATGGCACTTTGATTCATTCATTGCATTTTCAGAACGTATAAACAAAGAGGCGCATTCTTCATAAAATACCTTATCTGGCACGTTATGACAATTGAAGAGGGTAAGTTGCGTATGGTATGTCTGGCTGACCATCATCGTGGAACTGTAGTCATGAGTCACGAAAGTCTGCGCGATAGATAGTCACACTAGTTATTGAAAGTGAAAGCGTGAAATAAAATAAATATTATAAAACAAGCTAATAAAAATAAAAGGTAAGTTCTTTCAATAATACTATACTTATATAAAAATCTGAAACTACAGCAATTTTAACGTATTTAAAATTCACTTTACTAAAATCTATTAAAACGATCTCCAATTTAAACACATGTCAAAAGAAGAAATCGGGAAAGATTCGGGATACCGAAACTTAATCATAAAACGAAAACAAGATGAAGATATAAAGAACAATTTTTCAACAATTACGCAATTCTCTGAAAAACCATCAACTCCTCAAAATATCAATTTTCCGTTGATATCGTCAATACTAGAACAAAAACTAGAGCCGTTGCTGTCCGAGTCAGTATCGGCAAAAGATTCTGGTATAAACAATACGCAAGGCGATAATAAGGTAAGCGTCTAATAGTAAATTATAAATGATATTATACAGTGTGTCCCGTAAATATACCGACAAACTTATTGCGGTGGTGTTTAAATAAACAAATTAATACGTCTCTCTATTGTTCTTTTTAAAGCTTGTAATGCGTTGGCGTTACGTTAAACAAAAACCAGATGCAAAAAGAGAAAAATAATCTCGACCGGACAAACTTAATATTGGCACACCCTGTATATTCTGACTTCATATATAGTACTGTTCAGTAAGCAAGACATTGCAGTAAAATTGTTAGTTTTTACAACCATAAACTTAAAAATAAAAAAATAATCGTTTTATCTTTATTATCGGAACGGAACTTAGGTTAATAAATTATTTCAAATCACAAAAGGGTAAACAAAGTATATATTTCAGTAAATTTTCATAGTGTGGTTAATGTCATTTTATAGCAAACTTTAGAATCGAGTGAATAACAATGAATTCATTAATATGCAGCATTATACAATTTTTAATCTCATAAATCAGAATCAATGTTACATATAAAGAAAACCCCCAGAACAAACTAAATGCAATGTAAAAACCCAGTTTTAGTAGTGAAATTCACGGATATCAGATTGCAAATATAATTTAATTATTTTATACAACATGTTAACACGTACTCATTCATATTGCTGGGCAGAAGAAAACACAAACGTTAACCTAAGTGAATCACATGATACCACGAGTACTTTCCCCGAAATTCACTCCATAAGCCCAATAAAAAGACTGTACCTTGACAAGAACACCCGACTGAACATAAATAGAAAAGGAATAATATGACAATAATTACATCCGATGGAGAAGTTAATTAATTATTCGCAAACATGTAATAAGAACACATCGAAAATGTGTAACGAAAAAGTGAGACTGCGAGATGGCCGCACTGTATGGGGTGGTATAAAGACAAGTTTAAAGTGAAAGTACAGAACTCTACGATAAAAATATTAATTTCCCGCATGAAAAAACGCGACGTGCAACTTAATTTGTTGAACTATGCCTGCAAAATGCAGCGTAGATTTCAGTTCAAGGATTCGTGATAGTCATGTCGTTACGAACGATTCAAGAAAAATGACTAAGAACCCGAAGAATTCGTCCTTCCAAATAATTGGGATTTGACAGTATGTTCATCCAGGGAGTTTCGTTTGCTGGATAATCTAAGAAATAGTTGCAAGAAAAACATTGGCGTTTGTGGATAACATGAAATAAAACTGTCAATACTTATGAACTTCTATGTTTAGAATTGTTAAGTATGCATTTGTGGACTACTGAAAATGTCTATTATTTGTAATTACATAATAAGGAATTAATCAAAGTGAAAATTCTTATTTGGTTGAACTACTTAACGACAGAATTATGTAAACTGATTTTAAAATGAAAGTTGTACTGGTGAAAGTTAGTATTGGTTAAAGCATGGAGCTTTATTATTTTAAATGAAAGAATAAAAGGAAAGTAAGTATTTAACTGTTTTCTATGATGCTATTAAAGACTTTTTCGAAAAATTGGGATTTATGGTGTAATATTATTTAATATAGAAAACGGGGAAGTGTGGGGTGATAGTACTATTGCTTGATTTGATTTAATGTTTTCTGTAGGTTTCCGTTTAGTGATATGACGTAATTTAATGTTTTTATAGAATTTCTTTTAATAATACATGGCCAGAGTGAGGTTAAGATATTTAGTGTTTTGTGTATATTTGTATTTATATCGTCACATTCATGTCAATAAAGTTAAATTCAGGATGAATTTTATTTGAATTTATTTAGGAACTAGATATAGTCAGCTAATTGTAATGGGTATGCAGCTACCCCAAGTCGGCTAATTGTAATAAATATCCAGCTACCAAAGTGATGGACTCGTATTTGGAAGAGGCATTGTATTTGTCCATTTTAATTAATTTGACAAAATTTTAATAGGTGCTTTAAGTTATTTGAAAGAAATGCAACGTACAATAGAAACAATTTAAGAAACCGAAATAAGGAAGATCTGTGCGAAATAACCGTCTTCTGTGTAGGGATAATATCAAAAAGGATTGCTGTGACAGACGGCTTGGCGTCCCTCAATTATGACAGAAAAAATACTTTCAGGGTAAGTGATAGTGTAACTGTGTTTTTATTTCAGTTTTCTTGTTTATTATTTTTATTTCGAATTTTTCTATTTACTTTCCTAATTTCTTTCATAAGAACCCACTGCTTCACCACTGCAGCTAACCGAAACATCCGTATACATTGTTGCGGGATCCCCGCACCTTCAGGGCTAATCAAAATTAACTTACCGCTCGTTTTACCAGTAACAAGATATTTTAAGTTCAGATTAATGTTCAATTTGTTGCAGCTTCTAACGTGACAGAAAATATAGCGATGCCTTATCGTCTAAAAGAAGTGGCATTTCTGAAGGATAAAATAAAAGATTTTCAGACAAATTCCGAATTAACACTGTCTCAAGATCCAGCTTTGTGGCCAGTAATACTGTTGAAGAGTCATATCCAAATATTTATAATAGAAAACGGCCTTGTTTGTTACGAAAATGAAAATCTTAATTACCTTAAAGATAAATCGGGACAGATTTACGGACACTAATTTTAGTCGAATGTTACCAATAATAAAAAATACAAAGTGATTGGCTCTTATATTCACTCCTACATTTGATTTTTCAATGCTCCAACCGAAGATACTACATTGGCTAGGTAGCGAGTTATTTTTACCTGGACATTTTAAATTTTGCCGCTTGCTGTTACAAGCTAGGTAAGTATCTTTAACGTGCGTGACAACATCCACACACGCGACCTACATTTTAACTCTCATCCGAACAAAGGCGTATTTTTGTAAAAAATCCTTGCCTAACATTTTTCAAGCGGCCCGTTTCGGAAATCGAATCCAGGACCGTAGGATCAGCAGTCACATGCAAACCTCTCTGATCCACAGAAACACCTCTTACATTCACCGCATCAAAATTCTGTTTTTGAAGTTTGTTATAATGTATATGTTGCAAGAGTAAGCAGTAAAAAAATTAGTAAGTTGAGTGAAGAAAATGGTTTTAATGACTGACAATATTTGAGTGAACAGTTAAGTTTCTATGATAAGAGTAAATTATGTTTCAAAAATTTTAAAAACTAGTTGAGTACAATAACGTTACAGGGAAATAAGTAAAGTTATAATACAAAATATCATTACAATGTAATTTAATCGCTTAGATATAGATGATGACTTAGTGAAACTCGCAAATATCAAGTTACAAATGCTCTCACCAGACAATAATCATATAAAACACAATGTTAAAGGTTACAACGTATCCAGTTGCAGGATTGCTGACTACAGACAATGGTGTTAATCACGTATAAGAACATACGGAGTCACGCATTTTTGACGTTATACAAGTAAACTGAATATAAGGGTCGTTGCAAGGGTAGTTGAGCCCCTTTGGTGATGAGATTAGCAAGTGGAAGTTAAGCGTGATGATATGCGGATTTTCGATAAAACCTGAAAGCAGAGAATTTGGGATGGTCTGGTTTTAAACCCACCGAAGATGGAAATGATCTACCCGACGGAATGAGAACTCGATCCTGGCTTTATGTAGTTCTCGATTTAGACAACGATTCAACTATAAGACTAATCGTTAGTCATACATCTATTGTTTTATTTGTGGCGTATAGTGTTAATTTTATTAGAGGTATAAAACCTGGATATTGTAGTTTTACCTAAAAGGTTTAAAATGTGATTAAATTACTATAATTATATCATAAAGGTTATGATTACTCGAAAGTTAATGAATTTATGTAATTTTAAAATTTTGTGTATGTATCTGTTTACAGGAATGGTATGATGCTTGTATTCAAATAGATTTAGGTGACGCAGTAAGAAGAAAATGGTAATTTGCTTTGCTACAAATGTAGTTTAGCATTTTGTAAAAAGAACTTCATTTTACTAGAAGGTCGTTATAATCAGGATCACCAGAAAAACTCGTTTTCCAGAGGATTATTACTAGATCGGTCAAGTTGACGCCCATAAATTAGAACAGTATTGAACGTCTTTCAGACTAAGTGTTTTTACTAGCATAACTTGGTAATTTAATTTCCCTGTTATAGATTTTTTCAAGTTACAATTTATTGGAGGAGCCCACTCCCGCACCACTGTAACTAGTCGGTGCACCCTTACGAGATATCTGCTCCTTCTGGGTAATTCCAAATTTAACAGCTTAGCGATTCTTTCACCCTTTACAATCTATGTTACACAAATATGCGCAATAACTTAAATTAATAATTTATACGAAAAATTGTGGAGCGAATTTAGCGTGTAACAAGTTCCTTGGTGGTCACTATTCAACGACGACGAAGATGTGAAAACTGCAATCGTGGATTAGGTTTCTTCGCAGCGGCAGATTTCTTTGACGTCGGATTTAAAATTATTGTTGAGCGTTAATGACAAAAGTTTGAACAAATATGGAAATTATGTAGAAAAGTAGATAAAGTATTTAGATATAGAAAAAATATGGTTTAATGATATTTTACAGTATTTTGCTTCTTAATCAAAAGCGGATACTTAAAAAATAACACTCGTATGTACATCATTGTATTCTAATAAAAATATAATAAATTTGATACCAAATCCAAAGAAATTAAAACCTAAGTAATGGTGTATGTCTTTTAGCTATTCCTTTAAATCCATGTTTTTTTAGTGAGCCTGAAATGGCATCTCACACTACTCAAGCAGGGAAATTTGCATAGAATTTTCTCGAATTGTTTTTAAATGCCTTCATTTTCAATTCAAACCAGGGAAAGTTTTTAAACTCATACAAAATAAAACAAGTTGAGTATAAAAACTTGGCAGTTACTCTAAATGGTCTGAGAAATGAAAAGATTTCTAACACTCTACAAGCCCTTCGTTTTTCATTTTGCTTTCTGTAGAATTTATAATGCAAACAAGCACTTCATTACTTATGTTAATTTAGGTCGCAACCAGGTAACATTAAGTCTAATAAAACTCTGACCTTTCAAAAGATTTTAATTCAATTGTGGAGTTCATTGAGTTGCAAAGAGCGCATCGTTCATAATTGTACAGTAATTTTCTGGGCTAACTATTAGTGCTTACAGATTCAGAACTTTGAAATTCTAGGCAACAACCCCTTTTCGCCTACCTTTGGATTCAGATGTCGCTAATCTGATAAAACCCTGGCGAAGCTAGAATAATTTACTGAAGCGTATCTTGCAAGCGGTGTACTGACGTCAAAAAGATACATTAGTATACGAAATGCCTGTTCAGAATTTAAAGAATTTTTAAAACAACTTTGATGCGAAGAACTGACAAGCATATCAACTACAACATTGAACTTTTGTGGCTAGGTTACGGACTGACAAAATCGACGAATGAAAACACGTATTGTTTTAACAATCCAAATGTAAATAAATAAGTTTGATACACAATTGTTATTTGCAGATATGGACGAAAAGGTAAGTGAACCAGAGAGGAATCGTGTTCCCTTTGAAGTACATAAAACCAAGACTACCAACATTTCAACCCTTTTAAATATATATTAGGCAGATGTACACTTGTCGACCGTACTTTTCCAATTTGAGCCCAAGTCTGCATTATATTGTTAACCAGTGAGAACCAGTATCGCCTCTTAGTTTAACCAAAATGGTCAACTACTATCAATTTCACGTATTCGAAGTTCATAATCTAACTGCTCTTTGAGTAAGTATACACCCTAAAAGGCATCAGCCATTTTTATGCTCTTCTAAGAGTTATATCAAAAAAATAATTAAAATCTCGGAATTTAAAAATTTTATAATACAGGCGTTAAACCAAATCCAAATTTATCTTAACTGATTATGATTAACAAAATACTTTTAATAAGGGAAGAACAATTAGATCTAGAATTCACAAGTTCGCCGTACTGATAACTAAATTACTACAACAAATTATTATCTTACTTTAAATTAATCCTTAAAAGTCTATAATCAAAGATTTCAAAACAACATAGTGTGGCAATATCCTTAACGATAACAAAATTCCAATCACTACTTAGTAGTTTCAAAAAATTAAAGTTCACAACGCGGTATCAACATTAACATAGCTATAAACAATCGAAACCTTTGATATTCGGCACAGGTGGAACAATTGAAGTTCCATATTTTGAGCGTTAGTAAAACAAACAAAGGCTATGTTTTGTGCATATGTGAAATAATCGAGCCCCACGTTGAGCGCAAGCATTACCAACAAGGAAATATTATGGTATATTCAAGTGAACTTGAGGTTATGGTCTCCTTAAGATGATGGAATCTCAACTATCTTCCGACTACGCTAGGGGTCTATTCCTCGGGCAGAGCTTATGAGGAGTGGTCGTGGATTTTTCTACAAAACATTGTTTACGTACTGACTCTAATAATACTAAAATGGGGGTGCAAGAGAGGCGCCACCAAGTCCTTAAATTTTCTACACACGGGTTTGCCCTAAGGTGGGGACTTGGAAGTCCTTAGAGAGAAATATCGTTTTTACTGCTTAAGCAGAAGCTGTAAAGAAAATATAATTAATATAGGGAAGAAGGACACAAGAGGTGTACATTTGTTACCTTATACTACAAAGAAAAAGAATAGCTACTTATATCAATTATTTTAACACTATTATAGACACAATTTTGGGCATTAAAATTTTTGAAAGTGCTATTACTGCTCTTTAGTCAAGCGAGAGCTAAAAATATTGCCTTCTAAGTAATAAAATTTTATGTACAAAATATACATCTCAAAGGTAGTTTAATTTCTTCAACACAATTATTGAATGAGAAAATTATGACTCTCTATTAAGATTTAAAAATATCAATAAGGTATCAAACATTTTCACAAGGTTTTCCAAATTAATTAACCAAAATTCCAGATCTGTTATCTTGGTTTACAAGTGTGTATTAAAATTTCAAAGTCTAATAATTTTAGTTCTCATAATTACTTAAGGTATGATTGAATTTAAATGAAATATTTTCTTAGGATTAAATTAAGGTATTCATATTCATTTGTAATATCATGCATTACCCTTAATTCAAACTGTGATAAATTCTAAACAGAAAAAGTTTTCATAATTACACAGTGAAACAAGAATCGTCGATTTTTACAATGTTGTTTTCGGCAATCTGCCTCGTTGTCAAGATAAGCGAACAGCTGTCGTCATGTAAAAGTGATAAAAAAGCTTACCTTGAAAAGTGTTGTTCTAAGCTACACTAAAACAATTACATTGTTGGGATCAGATGTGCTGGCATGCGATACTTTGACAAACAACTGACGTCAACGTACTGTCCACATTTTATTGTGTAATATACTGGAACTTTACTGGAACCATTTACATGAACTTGAAGTGCATCTCATCTTTGCAAATCGAAACAAATCCAAACCATAAAACAGGCTATCCAAAATACATCATTTTCAACATCCTTCAACTTGTTTTAAAGATAGTTAATTTAACGGTGATTCGAAAAACTAAATATGGTATTTGAACTTGTAAACTCGCAGTCTTATTTTTACTGAATGTCCAGAATAAACATTATTACAATTACGTTACGAATAATAAACTTGATAAATACAAAAAGCAAACTTTAAGAAAATTATTATTGGGAATTTTATAAGACCATATCCAGAAAATCCTCCAAGCACGTTTTACAAATTTAGTGAAATCAAAATTAACAAATTTGGACAGTTCATTATTAAAAATCCATAGAGCGTTTGAACGCTATCTTACAAAAAATTCATATAGCTTTTGAATGATATCTTACAAAAAATTATCATAGAACGTTTGAGCGCTATAACAAAATTATTTAGTTTAATTTGACAATAAATTAATCTGCTTACTACCATTGTTAAAATACACCGTAAATCAAGTGCATCTTGCACCTGGCTAAGCGGCAACGCCTACCGCTACACGAAGGTGCTGGTGAGGACCCAGTTCAACTGCATCGTGCTTCTTTATCAAATGGTCGTGCCAGACTGAATCGTCTGCTCAATGCGCACAAGTAACATCAAAATCCCCTGACATTGATGATTCTATTCAAACGACCAACGTTTACTAATAGTAACTAAACCAGTACTACTGAATAGTTTTCGGCTTGTGATTGGGCTACTCTACCTCGATCTAAATATTTATTTACATCACCTGATTTTAGTGTTTATTAAATAGATAATGCAGCGTACTTAATGAATAATTTTAAAGGATTTGCAGTCATCAAAAAAAAATTGTTACAATGTAAGTAATTACTGTTATGTTTTTAATTGTAGAATCAGTTATTTCCAATCGGTGTTTTATCTCAACATAAATATCTTATTACGCATTTTACGTTTTACCTATACGTGATTACTATTTAATTATTGGGCAACATTATGCGCGTTTACACCTTTAAAATATAACAATACTTTCAAAAAACTGTGCATGGATCATGCTCGTGTTTGTATTAAATTATATTAATAATTTCACGCGTGTGAATCCAATATAGTTCAATCCCGCGCAAGTGCCGAGATCCTGTGTTATAAGTGTAAAACGATTCGCGTTTCGACCGTCACCCAAGTAAGGTGAACATTCTTGTTGTTGTTATTGTTGTTGTTGCTGTGTGCGCTTGGAATTGTGCATTTTCTAGACCACACATTTTCTGGATGTTGACTCAACACACCAGCGCGCGCGCGAACGCGCGCACATTGATTCCAGTTGGAAGAGATCTACAATACACATGTACGTACCAATATCGGATTTCATTGTTTATAATCTTACTGTAAGTCGTATTTTGCGTTATCTATTCTGTCCTACATCAAACTAGTATTAAGACCGCATATCAAAGTGTCCTTCTTCTCAATCCTACACCAAACAGTGCATTACCATTTAGTTTTAAGTAGTAGTAGGGTTCGACGTGTGTCAGTGCACAACATGTACCTCGTAGTGGTCGTAGCGCGGGCAACTTTCTGCTGGGCTTACAGGGTAACCCCCTTGGAAGGGAAAGTTTTAGCTTGTATTAAAAGATGTTAGGCACACCTGGAAGACCGGGAATCGTAGCGACGTCTGTGACAGAGATGCAAATCATGCCAACACTGAACAGTAAGGTGCCATTACCGTTGATAGAGAAAGCTACAACCGCACGGTTGTGATCTAAGCTGGTAACCTGGTTCAATCTAATTAAACTTAACAAGACCTTTACAAAAGCCTCGAATCGTCAAAGTCAAGGTGGGTGACAGAGACGGAAAATATCAGGCTCATTAGATAACGACCGCATAAATCAGGAATGGAAATTTAGTACTTAGAATGTCAAAAGAGTGTATGGCAGAGTATGAAATCATGAATGAAATGAAAAAAGGCTGTGTGTTAATGAAACGGAGCGAAAGGGGAAAAATGTTGTTGAATTAGATAATGGTATATTGGGTTTGTGGTCTGGAGCAGAGAGCAATGAGTTCGGGACGAAAGATGTTGATTTAATTTTGAATGATCAAGCAAAAGCATTCATGAAACAATATGAATTAGTGTCTCCCCACATCTTGTGGGTTAGAATAAAAATTGGCCACAGAAAGATATTTTATAGTAGCATGCTTGCTCCGATGAATGACGATAGGGAATGTGAGCAGTTTTGGAATGCGTTAGAAAATGTATTAGACAAACGCGAAAGGAATGATCATATGGTTCTATTAGGTGATATGAATAATTGGGTCGGAGTACACAGAGAAAATGCTGAACATGTGGTAGGTCCGTTTGGTGATCCAAAAACGAACGAAAATGGAGATATGTTATAGTGAGTATATGCATGGAAAAACGAACTGTTAGTATTCAATGCAAGGTATAAACATAAGGACATACACAAGTACACGTGGCAAAGGGGAAATGCAAGAAGTATAATTGAAAAGAAACGAGAGTAATAAATGGATTTGAGTGTGGGGCCGATCATTTTCTGGCTTTCTTCATTGATATTAGCCCAAAGTGGGTGTCGAAAAAAATGCAGAATGTGAGACAATCAAGAGTGAAATAAGAACTCTTGTTAAAAAAGTCGGCTAAGAGAGTATGCTACTATGTTAAAGAGGGAATGGTATGACTGCAAACATCAATGGGAGAATGCTCTGAAGTATGAAGATATGGAGAAAGCATGGGATTGTTTGAAGAACAGTGTGATGAAATGTGCTGTGGAAGTATGTGGAACGACAATGATTGGTATATGAAATAAAAATTCATGGTGGAGCGATGAGGTCAAAAAGTTTGTTAAGGAAAGAAAGAAACTTATAAGAGAATGATTGCAGAAAAAGATGTTGACATAAGAGAGGAACTTCGGGAAGTATATAAGGAGAAAAGGCGATATACGAAAGCAGTAGTGAAGGCAAGCAAAAAGCAACTGAGGGAGAGGGCATGTGAAAAAATGCATAATGATTTTGAAAGGAATAAAAACTTGTTTTGGAAATACGTAATGAAGATAAGAAAGGGTGGAAATTAGAGTGTGAATGGCATTGTTAACAGTGGTAATGAAATGGCTTTGGGACGAAGCGAGTGTGAGAAACTGTTAGAAAGAGTATTTTAAAAGGCTGTATGGTGATGACAGGATGATGAAGAGAGCAGTAATATACTGATCGAAAACGTAGATAATAGTATAAAGTTTGAATGCAGTGTAGATGAGATATGGAAGGTGGTGAGAACTCTGAAGAATAACAAAGCGGCGGGTGTAGATGGAATAACAAGTGACATGCTTAGTCTGGGCCTAGGATGCTGATTGAATGTTTATGCAAACTGATATATTGTATAGAACAAGCAAAGGTGTCAAAAGATTGAAAGAGTGCGATCATTATCTCTTTGCACAAAGATAAAGGCAGCAAATATGAATGCAAAAATTATCGTAGGATAAGTCTGTTGAGTGTGCCCAGTAACGTGTATGGAAAAATTGTGATCGAGAGAGTTCACAAGATCAAGAGCAATACACTCAATGTGGTTTTATGCCTGCAAGAGGATGTGTGGATCAGATGTTTGCAATACAACAAATTGTCAAATAGTGTATGCATGCTAAAAAGAAAATATATGCAGCACTTGTAGATCTGGAAAAGGCATATGACTCTGTAAACAAAAGTGTATTATGGAAGGTGCTGCTTGAATATCAAGTAAACAAGTGCTTGATAAAATCTATCAGAGCAATGTACGAAGGCAGTAGAGCGCGTGTACACGTGAATGGTAACATGAGACAATACTTTGACATTTTGGAAGGTGTAAGATAGAGTTGTGTGTTGTCTCCATGGCTGTTCCGTGTATTTATGGATAAATGTATGAGGCAGGCTTGCAAAGGAATGAAAGGAGTGAAAATTGGTGAGACAAATGTCAGCGTGCTGTTGTATGCAGATGACACAGTATTGTTGGCAAAATAGTCACAAGATTTACAACTAATGCTTGACAGGCTGTCAGAAGCATGTAAAATATGCAATTGAAAGTAAATGAAAATAAGACAAAAGTAATGATTTTTGACAGAGATGGCGTAATTGATAACTTTATATTTAGAATTAACAATGACATGATAAAGAAAATAATGACTTTGTGTACCTTGATTGAAACTTTTTGAATAATGGAATGCTGGACGATGAAATAGAAAGAAGGGTAAATGCTGGAATAAAAGTGTCTGGAAGTACGTGGACAGAGAACAGGAATAAAGGATTAAAAATAAATGCAAAGCTTTCCATTTACAATACTGTATTTGTGACAACTGTTGTGTATGGAAGCGAAACCTGGGTCTGGCAAAAGAAGCATGTTAGTCGTATAAATGTTGCAGGTATAAGGTACCTAAGAAGTGAGTGCGGAAAAACGTTGAGAGACAAAGTGACAAACGAATGGGTCAGAGCAAAGTGTGGGGTGCAAGTGACCCTAAAGAAGTTGAGCAAGTAAAGCAGGCTTAGATGGTTTGGACATGTGGAAAGAATGAATGACGATAGACTTGCCAAGCGCATATAAGCAAATAAGATGATTAATAGAAATGCAAGGAACAGACTACGTAAAAGATGGTTGAATGTAGTAGAATCAGTTCCGAAAGAATGACAGGTGAAAAGTCTAAGGAATAAAAGAGCACGCTAAAAGTAATGTACGATTGTTGTAGAAACAAAGGAAGTGTGTAGGAACCGAGGATGTGGAGATTGTGAATGGTCCTGGCAGTAAAAGTGGTGTAGTAGTCTATAACTACATCCTGCATATCCCCCCAGAAAGAGGTGCTAGGTTTGGTTGCCCCGAAAGGAAATACCGGTATTGGTATGTTTTTGTTGTTCTAAGTAGTAGCTTTTCGATAGCAATTAATACTACGTAATCCATTTCTAGAATATGTTTCTATACGTTTTAAAGCAGAGACGCTTCTGTAATGCGTTCGCATTACTTTAAGGATAAGTCAGATGGGAAAGAAAATTTTTAATTTGAACAGACAGACTAAAAATGGAAGCGCCTTGTATAGTAAGATTTTACGAACAATAAACATTAATTAAACACGATATTTAATTTTTTTCTATCAAGGTAATTCAGATAATAAAGTATAAGATTATTTCTTCTAGATGCATTGCAAACGTAATAATCAAGGAAAATGGCAATAAAAAACTGCAAATGAAAACAAACCTACACATACAATAGACAGATGTACATCCCAACCACCAAGGATATTAAAACAATACCATGTCAAAACAATAATACAAATTACATACAAAGTATGCGAATTTTACATAATTAACGTGACAACAACCTTAGATTAAATATATTACATCGTATAAACGGAATTATGACCATGGTTACCATGCATGATAAGAAAGGAGAAATGTTATATGACTAAGCTCGAAAAAGGAAGTTAAGTTAAAAAGAAACGCAGTTTCAAGATGTAATCATAGACTTCTCCACAGGAGTAAATGCATTGTGGGCCTTATTTTTCTGAACTACGTTTGCAGATGCATGGTGGGTTTCAATCTTGAGTTCCTATAATTAATGTTATGAGACCGAGCAAAAAGGTTAGGGTCTTCAGAGTTCACCCCTCAAATAATTTAAATTTTGTTTGTGTTGTGTCATACGAGCTGTTGTTTGAAGGAAAGGTTGGTGTTTCTGGACATCCCAGAGTTTAAAGATATATTGGAATTTAAAGAAATATGAACTTTAACATTTATAATTTATAATTATGCAAATGCAAACAGATTTGCATTCATATGGTAGGAAATTAATAGAATAATAAATAGAATTAATAGAATAAATTAACAGACTATTTAACCATGATTAAATGGTGCAAGGATGTTTGGAACATTTGTAAATATTAGGAAGTATGTACGTATCGATTTTAAATGTAAATTTTCCGGGTGGAAATTAATGATAGTTAAAGAATGAAAATGTGGGGTCTTTGTCTTTTAAATGTTGTAAGTGCATCATCGATAACTGATGTTACTAGCAAACCAAAAAGTTGATCAAAAACATGCTTATTATCTAAAATTTCTTAATTTGAATTCAGAACTAATATGCGTGTGTTACACCCCAATTAGCTTCACAACGATTTTATTTAATACTTAACCCTATAGGATTTCAAGTATATTACAGATTTTAATACAGCTAGAAAATAGGTGGTATAAATTACCCTCTGGAGTTTTTTAGAATTAGTTTTTATTATTAAGTATTATGCGGTTTTGAGTTCCCTTCCATGTTTCGAGGAAATTGATTATTATTATGTATTCCGTGGATCTGTAATGTTAATATGACTTCTCATACTTTGAAATAAATACACGTTGGTGCTTCGACCAATCAGAAAATGTAACGAAAAAGGATGGTGGCTTTGACTAGAAAAAATCAGCCGCCATAAAACATTCTGCATGGAACTATAATATCTGAAAGACCTGTGCAGTAGTACTTTATAATACACCAAAGTTTACTTTGTCAATTACCTGTAGCACCCCTATAGTACGTGTTTGTTCTTATATGTTGAGATAAACAATCAACGTACTTCACTGCGAATTTGAAGAGGCTACTGAAACCCCATATCGTTGGTAATCCAACGTGGCAAACGCCGTAATCAAGAATTCATTATATGGCTTTAACCTAAATTATTTAGAAAGACCAAATTTAAGCCTAATTTAATAATTTTGCATGGTTAATTCGTAAATCAAAATAATTTTGATTGTAAATTCACTTGCAACTGATTACGCCCTCTGTACGGGCGCATAATTTACTACTGTATTGTACCTGTCATTGTAATAACTGTCATTTGTAGCAATTGGCACCATGTTGAGCGGCAACTGTTACAAATGACAGTTATTACAATGACGGGTACAGTACAGTACAAATCCGTGTACCGATACAGAGGACATATTGGGTTTCACATGAATTTACTAACAATACTATTTAAATAATTTACAAAATGAGGAAGCAAATTAAGTAAACTAGGCATACTTTTAGTCTTTCTAAATAATTAAATTACTGTAAAGCCAATTAATGAGTCCTTGTATTAGAGAATTGGCTATGCTAGAATACCATATATGTTGTTCCTCTTTCTTTGGTTGTACATGGCATGAGGTTTCGGTGGCTTCTCTAAATCCTATTTTGCAATGAAGTTTGTTTGCTGTTGACCTACAGCATATAAGAACAAACAGGGATGGTACGGATCAGAGCTAGGGAATGACAAGATAAACTTTACTGCCTTATAAAGCACTACTGCACATGTCTTTCAGATACAAGAGTTAGGTGTAAAGAGACTCATGGCGGCTCACTTTTTCCTAGTGGAAGCTGTTACCCTTCTTCGTTACACATTCTGAATGATTGCAAAGGCGACATATGTCTATTATGAACCGTAAGAACCATCTTAACCACACAATTACGTGATAATAAGGGTTATTCCCCTTAAAATGTTGTCGAGAAATCAAAACCGCATATTCCTTAATGATAAACACTAATTGTAAAAACACTCGAGGATAATTTCCATGACCTATTTTCTAGCTATTTTACAATGTGAAATATAAGTAGACCATTTTCAAGAAACATACCGCCACATTTCCTCCAGAATCCCACATTTCCTCACACATCTGGACCAATTTACATGTAAATTCCCATAAGGAGTAAATGAGGGAGATGAATCTTATCCTTGCTCCGCCCTGTGGACCGCCTTGTGGAATTTTTTACACCAACCATTTTGATTACATCACACCCGCATTCTTTCCACCCGCGAGATAAATCTTTCTCCACATTTCCACCCACGAGATAAACCTATCTTGTTTGGTATCAATTAATATTAGAATTTTCTTAGCTACCCGAATCTCTAGGAATTTTTTAGATTGCATCATCCCCAGGAGCTACCTCATTTTAAGATTTCTTACCTGTAGCGACTTTTGAGCGTTCTTATAAATTTTTATACATGCGATACATTAAATTAGCTTCGAATTTTATGCACATCCCGAATCTGTAAACAGATTTGAAATCGGACCACGCCCTGCAAAGTTATACCCCTTTAAAGTCCTGATCTTCTAATTTTGCTATTTGCTCTATAAGCAAACCTAACAAATAGTTTTCTTCGTCTAGCCATTGCATCTTTCGAGATAAACCTATCTGCTGCAAGAATTACACGAAGGAATGGATCTGGTTGCCGGCGGAATCAAAGACTTTAAATATAGAGGCAAACTTCGGTACATTTTACAATTCGAAAACCTAGACGGTCTTTATGTATCAAACTATTGGTTAGAAAAGGAGATAGAAGACTTAGGTGTCGATTTAAATTTTAAGCTGCGAATAAAATTAGATAAAATTAAAACCACTGCAAACAAACATAAAGAAAGGACTGTCTTCTGTGTATAACTTTGTATTAAAATTAAGTTTAAATGACTCCATGCTTGGCATTAAATATTTTTAAATTTGTTATGTATAATGTCAGAATAAACATTTTATAATAGTATATAACATTGTTCTTTATTTATAAAAGGCTGTAACGTTACCCCGAAATAGCAGTCGCACAGAAAGGGGTGTGCACGCGCAGGGGGCGCGCATGGGCAGGGGTGCGTACGCGCAGGGGGCGCGCATGGGCAGGGGTGTGCACGCGCAGGGGGCGCGCATGGGCACAGGCGTGCTTAGGCGTACACGAGGGAGGCGGATGTTAACAGTCACCAAGCATCCAATTCTTTATTTGGATGGTATCGAGTACTTGTCTGCGTATGTATCCGGAGTAAAAGAATACGATTTGCATACGCAGCTTATTAATAAAATTAGTTTATCGAGGGAAGATGACAAGCGTTACGTCGCCCTAATAGTACAACAATCTACGCATGGGGACGTAAAGATATAAGATAGTTGTTTATATTTGTATAGATTTTGTGAATCTATTGTATATATTAGTTTTTAAATTCCATAATTTTTAAGTTCCTCGCCCATCTTCCAAATCCTTCTTCTGCTTCTATCCTAGTTGACAGAGTATACGTGTTACCTCCACGTGGTATTCGCGGGGCACATCGGTTTTAGATTTCTAGGGGAATGGTTAGTTAAAGCATATGTCTCGGTTAGCGAAAAAAAGGGTTTTAAAGATGGAGTTAAATAAAGATGGGTAAAAATTAGTCTTTAAAAGGCATAACTTTGTATGGGGTGGTCCTATTTAAAATCTATTTACAGATTTGGGGTCCCTAGAAAAATTTAATATTAGTTGATACCTAGCAAAATATATTTATCTTAAAGAGTGACTACCCCGCGTATAATAAATACAATATAACACTTGTCGATAAAAACTTGTAGGGAAATTTAAAGACGAATTTAATGGGGGTCTAGTATTAGAATTTGTTGGTAGTAGGGCTAAGTCCGAGTGTATTGTAAGCGAGAAAGATACGATTAAAAAGATTAAAGGGGTCTCACGAAGTGTAGTTAAGTAAAACCGCGGGTGCTACAACCTATAACGAGCATATATTCCCAAAAGGGTGGGCATGCAACTACGCAGCAGTGCGTGGGATAATAAGAATTCTCTAATAAGAAATTAAAGTTTACATGTACGTAGCACCAGTCATTGGGAAATGGTAGAAATGTTAAACCTATTATAAAGACGATTATTAGTTGTGGATTAGAAAAATAATAATTTTCTTGGACTAAATAAAATAGCTTAGACTAATTAATGTATATGGTTACATATTCTCGTACACATCCACAAACATCTGCTTATATCCACAATGGCGATACCGGTAGTTTTTGTTTAACAACTAGTAGGAAAGATACGTTAGGTGTTAGTGTGCGGAAGCCCATAGGATCGTTGGATTCAAAAAGAACGGTGCGGTGGGATGTATGGTGGTTCCCCGTTAGAATAATCGAAAGTGGTTAATCGATCGTATTAGATGTTTAAATAAGCGAAAGTGTAAAGGCCTACATAAACAAAAATTTAATTAACCGACAAAAAAGTGCGCGATGTGCTACACTTATAAATAAAGTATGGAATGGTGCTTTTTAGCGGCCCTAGCAGTAAAAAGGGCGACTGACTTTTCCAAGCAACTACAAGAATAGCAGTAGCGCAGAGAAGGGGTATGCATGTATTATACAGTTGCTGCAAAATATGTTAGTTTACGCGTAGCTCGGATGTGTAATTGATCACGACTTAAAGATCCTCGGAGGTTTAAAATTCTCGGCCCATTGTCGTTCGAAAAATGTTTGTAAATTATCAGAACAGGAGCGGGTTGAAGTATAATGGATTATTGACTGGGTTTTTCCTACCTTTTACGAGGGAATCGGAAATTGACAGACATCGAGCATCTAATTCTCTATTGGAGCGATATCGAGTACTTACCGGTTCTAGAAATCATTACGTGCGATTGACCGCTATGCGAAAGTGTAAAAGCCTACAGAAGCAAAATTTAATTATCATACGAAAAAGCGCGCGATGTGCTATAGAAAGTATAAAAAAATTGGTGCTTTGCATCGGTCCTAACAGTAAAAGGAGAGTGACTTTTCTAGCAACTACAAGAATAGCAGTAGCGCGGCGAAGGGGTATGCATGTATTATACAGCGCATTGTTGCTATAAAATATGTTAGTTTACGAGAAGCTCGAACGTGCACAAATTAAATTTTAATCTATAATTAACCACAGTCGTAAAAATGGGAAATTAATGGGTAATTTTAATAGTGCTAAGCATATACTTTCGCTTGGTGATTCATTTGGAAAATATTCAAGCCTATCATTTCCTAAAGTATGACGTAGAAGTTATTTAAAATTAAATTGTTGTAAGTATCCTGTAGACAACAAGTTGGTATTTTCTTAGTAATGGTTTAAAGTGTTTTTGGTTATAGTAGCACTGCATCTTCTACAGCACGACTTGCACACAATTTGTGTGTGTGTGCTACCACCCTTTTGGATTTTTAATATGCACGCGATCCGTATAACATGGAAGACGTTTCCGATGTTTTTACTAACGGCATTCGCAGCATGGACAAAGCGAACCGGGCGCATACATTGGTGCTAAATGTATTGGACGAGCTGCGAGGATTATGACGTCATTTAGTTCCTCGCTAAATCCGAGACTTCGTTCGGGTGTCTTCGGAAACCTTCGGTTTGCATTCTATAGGGTACATAAAGCAGGTACGCGAGAGTAAACTCTTTAGTTATAAGTTAGTTCGCTTACAAGTCAAGTCTTATAGTGTGGATTTTGTTTTGTACTAAAATGGTACCTGCAAACGTTTTTAAATGCGAGCCCTGTGACGTCTACTTTACCAGGAGGGATGCTCTCAAACGACACCAGAACAAATGTCGTGGTGCAACATCGTCCAAGGTTAAGCTTATACATCCGCCCGCAGCAAAGTACTTAAACTGTGGGACTTGCGGTTTCGCTTTTACGAGAATGGATAGCTTACAGCGACACAAGGAAAAACAGCATGGTATGTCATTAAGCCGTAAACGTTCAGCTCCGCCAGCTGTTAAAGGACCTTGTACGAAACAACCACGAATTATGTGTAAAGTATGCGATTTCGAGATGGAAAAAACTACGTATGCCGCACATTTAAGGAGCAACAGACATAAAAATGTATCAGTTACCGCTACTAGCGACGATGGTGTAGAAATGGTTAGCACTGCGTTTAACAACCGTATGGCTAGCTATCGCATAAATAACGCCAGCGTCGACGATGGAGTGTCCGAGTTTCTTTGGAAGCAGAAAGAGCGATTTATTCGATTAATAAATGAAAAAGAATACAACATACAGCAGTAAAAGTCTATTGCGAACTCTACGGCGTTTACACCAAAATGGGGAAGAGAAGTCCGATGTGAAATCCTTTAACACAAAAATGTGGTTATAACGTCTTCTAGTAATCTGGAAAATACGTACGAGGTCTTAAGCGAAACCATGCGAACAAAATCAGAGGAATTTGAAACATGCGAGTCCGGTTGGTCTTTGGAAAAAGTGCTCTATTTAGAAATAAATATTAATAAGTATGACCCGATATGACAAGTTCTAGGTTGAAAATAAAAATTGTAAATATGTATTTAGAAATGTGGTTTTAAAAATTTAAACTGTATTAGTAAAAATTATTTGTAATAAAAAGTTTTAAGAATGGTTTTAGATTTTCTTTTATGTATAAGCCGCAGGAAATTTATAATTTAAAGGGTGTGTGTAAAATGGTAAGGGTCGTTCGATTTTAAATCTATTTAGAGATTCGGATTGTGCATAAAATTCTAGACTAACAAGATGTGCTACATGTATAAAAAATTTTATAAGAACGCTCAAAAGTCGCTACAGGTAAGAAATCTTAAAATGGGGTAGCTCTCTGGGGATGGTGCTATGTGAAAAATTTAAAGAATTTGGATAGCTTAGAAAATTCTAATATTGATTGATACCAAACAAGGTAGGTTTATCTCGTGGGTGGAAATGTGGAGAAAGATTTATCTCGCAGAGGGTATATGTGTAACTTTGCAGGGCGTGGTCCGATTTCAAATCTGTTTGCAGATTCGGGTTGTGCGTAAAATTGTAGACTAATTTAATGTATTGCATGTATAAAAAAATTTATAAGAACGCTCAAAAGTCGCTACAGGTAAGAAATCTTAAAATTAGGGTAGCTCCCTTGGGGATGGTGCAATCTGAAAAATTCCTAGAGATTTGGGTAGCTGAGAAAATTCTAATATTGATTAATACCAAACAAGATAGGTTTATCTCGAAAGATGCAATGGCTAGACGAAGAAAACTATTTGTTAGGTTTGCTTATAGAGCAAATAGCAAAATTAGAAGATCAGGACTTTAAAGGGTATAACTTTGCAGGGCGTGGTCCGATTTCAAATCTGTTTACAGATTCGGGATGTGCATAAAATTCGAAGCTAATTTAATGTATCGCATGTATAAAAAAATTTATAAGAACGCTCAAAAGTCGCTACAGGTAAGAAATCTTAAAATGAGGGTAGCTCCCTGGGGGATGATGCAATCTAAAAAATTCCTAGAGATTCGGGTAGCTAAGAAAATTCTAATATTAATTGATACCAAACAAGATAGGTTTATCTCGTGGGTGGAAATGTGGAGAAAGATTTATCTCGCGGGTGGAAAAAATGCGGGTGTGATGTAATCAAAATGGTTGGTGTAAAAAATTCCACAAGGCGGTCCACAGGGCGGAGCAAGGATAAGATTCATCTCCCTCATTTACTCCTTATGGGAATTTACATGTAAATTGGTCCAGATGTGTGAGGAAATGTGGGATTCTGGAGGAAATGTGGCGGTATGTTTCTTGAAAATGGTCTACTAATATAGTTTAAATTAATGATGAGAAATCCCCTATAAATAATTATTAAACAAAATCCTTGTGACACCAAATTCGATCAACTCGGTTTGAATAGTTTTTGTAGTCTTTAAAACCACTAGCTTAGTATCACTATCGTTTTCTATAATTTTTTCAAAATGGATATATTCAGTAGAAAACATAAAAGGTCTATAAAACTGCTTCTATTTAATGCCAAGCATGGAGTCATTTAAACTTAATTTTAATACAAAGTTATACACAGAAGACAGTCCTTTCTTTATGTTTGTTTGCAGTGGTTTTAATTTTATCTAATTTTATTCGCAGCTTAAAATTTAAATCGACACCTAAGTCTTCTATCTCCTTTTCTAACCAATAGTTTGATACATAAAGACCGTCTAGGTTTTCGAATTGTAAAATGTACCGAAGTTTGCCTCTATATTTAAAGTCTTTGATTCCGCCGGCAACCAGATCCATTCCTTCGTGTAATTCTTGCAGCTTGTGACAATCTTTTAATCGCAGCAGGTAGTACATATTTTACACAATCTGCAACACCATATTCTACAATTCCAAAAGAAATAGTCATTTCGGAATTGGGATTGATAAATACACCTAACATTCGCCCAGAGGTTGTACGACAACGCGCAAATATTGGTAGTAAACTCTATCCGTTTACGCTAAAGGAAATTGCCCGTTATGTATGCCATACGCTGTAAGTGGAAGGAAAAGACAACTGGAGTTAGAGGAAATGGCTGCAAAAAGGCGAAAATTGGACTACATGGAAAACACTGCGACAATACGCGAACAATACAAAGATGTGTTAGACAAAAAACATCTTATTAGAGAAAATGAGGAAGAATTAAAAGATTATTTTATGTGCCGATGGACTGACTTAGATACATCCGGGTTGTACAAGCTGTATGCATTTGCGGTTAGTAAGAAAGACTCTTTTAGTTATGTAGGCGTTCTTGCAGAAAAGGATGGTACTAAATCCGTATACTTTTTAAAAGGTTATTCTAAAAACGTATTTATCAAAATGGCAGATAACAAAGACGAACTAAGGAATGCGGGTTTCGTAACCTTGGCGTACACCACACGCAAAGGGGTTCCGCTGAACATTGTATATTTGCCTAGTAAAGAACCTTTCGGATCATTTAAAACCGAGGGTATTACAACCTATAACAACCATATATTCCCAAAAGTGGTGGATATGCAACTACACAACGGTGTGTGGGAGAAAAAGGTTTCCTCAATACCGACAAGAAGAAGTCGATCAAGCTAACAAGATACGTATGCAGGATATAGTGGAAAGCTGCGATTAAAAGATTGTCACAAGCTGCAAGAATTACACGAAGGAATGGATCTGGTTGCCGGCGGAATCAAAGACTTTAAATATAGAGGCAAACTTCGGTACATTTTACAATTCGAAAACCTAGACGGTCTTTATGTATCAAACTATTGGTTAGAAAAGGAGATAGAAGACTTAGGTGTCGATTTAAATTTTAAGCTGCGAATAAAATTAGATAAAATTAAAACCACTGCAAACAAACATAAAGAAAGGACTGTCTTCTGTGTATAACTTTGTATTAAAATTAAGTTTAAATGACTCCATGCTTGGCATTAAATATTTTTAAATTTGTTATGTATAATGTCAGAATAAACATTTTATAATAGTATATAACATTGTTCTTTATTTATAAAAGGCTGTAACGTTACCCCGAAATAGCAGTCGCACAGAAAGGGGTGTGCACGCGCAGGGGGCGCGCATGGGCAGGGGTGCGTACGCGCAGGGGGCGCGCATGGGCAGGGTGTGCACGCGCAGGGGGCGCATGGGCACAGGCGTGCTTAGGCGTACACGAGGGAGGCGGATGTTAACAGTCACCAAGCATCCAATTCTTTATTTGGATGGTATCGAGTACTTGTCTGCGTATGTATCCGGAGTAAAAGAATACGATTTGCATACGCAGCTTATTAATAAAATTAGTTTATCGAGGGAAGATGACAAGCGTTACGTCGCCCTAATAGTACAACAATCTACGCATGGGGACGTAAAGATATAAGATAGTTGTTTATATTTGTATAGATTTTGTAAATCTATTGTATATATTAGTTTTTAAATTCCATAATTTTTAAGTTCCTCGCCCATCTTCCAAATCCTTCTTCTGCTTCTATCCTAGTTGACAGAGTATACGTGTTACCTCCACGTGGTATTCGCGGGCACATCGGTTTTAGATTTCTAGGGGAATGGTTAGTTAAAGCATATGTCTCGGTTAGCGAAAAAAAGGGTTTTAAAGATGGAGTTAAATAAAGATGGGTAAAAATTAGTCTTTAAAAGGCATAACTTTGTATGGGGTGGTCCTATTTAAAATCTATTTACAGATTTGGGGTCCCTAGAAAAATTTAATATTAGTTGATACCTAGCAAAATATATTTATCTTAAAAGAGTGACTACCCCGCGTATAATAAATACAATATAACACTTGTCGATAAAAACTTGTAGGGAAATTTAAAGACGAATTTAATGGGGGTCTAGTATTAGAATTTGTTGGTAGTAGGGCTAAGTCCGAGTGTATTGTAAGCGAGAAAGATACGATTAAAAAGATTAAAGGGGTCTCACGAAGTGTAGTTAAGTAAAACCGCGGGTGCTACAACCTATAACGAGCATATATTCCCAAAAGGGGTGGGCATGCAACTACGCAGCAGTGCGTGGGATAATAAGAATTCTCTCTAATAAGAAATTAAAGTTTACATGTACGTAGCACCAGTCATTGGGAAATGGTAGAAATGTTAAACCTATAAAGACGATTATTAGTTGTGGATTAGAAAAATAATAATTTTCTTGGACTAAATAAAATAGCTTAGACTAATTAATGTATATGGTTACATATTCTCGTACACATCCACAAACATCTGCTTATATCCACAATGGCGATACCGGTAGTTTTTGTTTAACAACTAGTAGGAAAGATACGTTAGGTGTTAGTGTGCGGAAGCCCATAGGATCGTTGGATTCAAAAAGAACGGTGCGGTGGGATGTATGGTGGTTCCCCGTTAGAATAATCGAAAGTGGTTAATCGATCGTATTAGATGTTTAAATAAGCGAAAGTGTAAAGGCCTACATAAACAAAAATTTAATTATCCGACAAAAAGTGCGCGATGTGCTACACTTATAAATAAAGTATGGAATGGTGCTTTTTAGCGGCCCTAGCAGTAAAAAGGGCGACTGACTTTTCCAAGCAACTACAAGAATAGCAGTAGCGCAGAGAAGGGGTATGCATGTATTATACAGTTGCTGCAAAATATGTTAGTTTACGCGTAGCTCGGATGTGTAATTGATCACGACTTAAAGATCCCTCGGAGGTTTAAAAATTCTCGGCCCATTGTCGTTCGAAAAATGTTTGTAAATTATCAGAACAGGAGTGGGTTGAAGTATAATGGATTATTGACTGGGTTTTTCCTACCTTTTACGAGGGAATCGGAAATTGACAGACATCGAGCATCTAATTCTCTATTGGATCGATATCGAGTACTTACCGGTTCTAGAAATCATTACGTGCGATTGACCGCTATGCGAAAGTGTAAAAGCCTACAGAAGCAAATTTAATTATCATACGAAAAAAGCGCGCGATGTGCTATAGAAAGTATAAAAAAAATTGGTGCTTTGCATCGGTCCTAACAGTAAAAAGGAGAGTGACTTTTTCTAGCAACTACAAGAATAGCAGTAGCGCGGCGAAGGGGTATGCATGTATTATACAGCGCATTGTTGCTATAAAATATGTTAGTTTACGAGAAGCTCGAACGTGCACAAATTAAATTTTAATCTATAATTAACCACAGTCGTAAAAATGGGAAATTAATGGGTAATTTTAATAGTGCTAAGCATATACTTTCGCTTGGTGATTCATTTGGAAAATATTCAAGCCTATCATTTCCTAAAGTATGACGTAGAAGTTATTTAAAATTAAATTGTTGTAAGTATCCTGTAGACAACAAGTTGGTATTTTCTTAGTAATGGTTTAAAGTGTTTTTGGTTATAGTAGCACTGCATCTTCTACAGCACGACTTGCACACAATTTTGTGTGTGTGCTACCACCCTTTGGATTTTTAATATGCACGCGATCCGTATAACATGGAAGACGTTTCCGATGTTTTACTAACGGCATTCGCAGCATGGACAAAGCGAACCGGGCGCATACATTGGTGCTAAATGTATTGGACGAGCTGCGAGGATTATGACGTCATTTAGTTCCTCGCTAAATCCGAGACTTCGTTCGGGTGTCTTCGGAAACCTTCGGTTTGCATTCTATAGGGTACATAAAGCAGGTACGCGAGAGTAAACTCTTTAGTTATAAGTTAGTTCGCTTACAAGTCAAGTCTTATAGTGTGGATTTTGTTTTGTACTAAAATGGTACCTGCAAACGTTTTTAAATGCGAGCCCTGTGACGTCTACTTTACCAGGAGGGATGCTCTCAAACGGCACCAGAACAAATGTCGTGGTGCAACATCGTCCAAGGTTAAGCTTATACATCCGCCCGCAGCAAAGTACTTAAACTGTGGGACTTGCGGTTTCGCTTTTACGAGAATGGATAGCTTACAGCGACACAAGGAAAACAGCATGGTATGTCATTAAGCCGTAAACGTTCAGCTCCGCCAGCTGTTAAAGGACCTTGTACGAAACAACCACGAATTATGTGTAAAGTATGCGATTTCGAGATGGAAAAAACTACGTATGCCGCACATTTAAGGAGCAACAGACATAAAATGTATCAGTTACCGCTACTAGCGACGATGGTGTAGAAATGGTTAGCACTGCGTTTAACAACCGTATGGCTAGCTATCGCATAAATAACGCCAGCGTCGACGATGGAGTGTCCGAGTTTCTTTGGAAGCAGAAAGAGCGATTTATTCGATTAATAAATGAAAAAGAATACAACATACAGCAGTAAAAGTCTATTGCGAACTCTACGGCGTTTACACCAAAATGGGGAAGAGAAGTCCGATGTGAAATCCTTTAACACAAAAATGTGGTTATAACGTCTTCTAGTAATCTGGAAAATACGTACGAGGTCTTAAGCGAAACCATGCGAACAAAATCAGAGGAATTTGAAACATGCGAGTCCGGTTGGTCTTTGGAAAAGTGCTCTATTTAGAAATAAATATTAATAAGTATGACCCGATATGACAAGTTCTAGGTTGAAAATAAAAATTGTAAATATGTATTTAGAAATGTGGTTTTAAAAATTTAAACTGTATTAGTAAAAATTGTTTGTAATAAAAGTTTTAAGAATGGTTTTAGATTTTCTTTTATGTATAAGCCGCAGGAAATTTATAATTTAAAGGGTGTGTGTAAAATGGTAAGGGTCGTTCGATTTTAAATCTATTTAGAGATTCGGATTGTGCATAAAATTCTAGACTAACAAGATGTGCTACATGTATAAAAATTTATAAGAACGCTCAAAAGTCGCTACAGGTAAGAAATCTTAAAATGGGGTAGCTCTCTGGGGATGGTGCTATGTGAAAAATTTAAAGAATTTGGATAGCTTAGAAAATTCTAATATTGATTGATACCAAACAAGGTAGGTTTATCTCGTGGGTGGAAATGCGGAGAAAGATTTATCTCGCAGAGGGTATATGTGTAACTTTGCAGGGCGTGGTCCGATTTCAAATCTGTTTGCAGATTCGGGTTGTGCGTAAAATTGTAGACTAATTTAATGTATTGCATGTATAAAAAAATTTATAAGAACGCTCAAAAGTCGCTACAGGTAAGAAATCTTAAAATTAGGGTAGCTCCCTTGGGGATGGTGCAATCTGAAAAATTCCTAGAGATTTGGGTAGCTGAGAAAATTCTAATATTGATTAATACCAAACAAGATAGGTTTATCTCGAAAGATGCAATGGCTAGACGAAGAAAACTATTTGTTAGGTTTGCTTATAGAGCAAATAGCAAAATTAGAAGATCAGGACTTTAAAGGGTATAACTTTGCAGGGCGTGGTCCGATTTCAAATCTGTTTACAGATTCGGGATGTGCATAAAATTCGAAGCTAATTTAATGTATCGCATGTATAAAAAAATTTATAAGAACGCTCAAAAGTCGCTACAGGTAAGAAATCTTAAAATGAGGGTAGCTCCCTGGGGGATGATGCAATCTAAAAAATTCCTAGAGATTCGGGTAGCTAAGAAAATTCTAATATTAATTGATACCAAACAAGATAGGTTTATCTCGTGGGTGGAAATGTGGAGAAAGATTTATCTCGCGGTGGAAAAAATGCGGGTGTGATGTAATCAAAATGGTTGGTGTAAAAATTCCACAAGGCGGTCCACAGGGCGGAGCAAGGATAAGATTCATCTCCCTCATTTACTCCTTATGGGAATTTACATGTAAATTGGTCCAGATGTGTGAGGAAATGTGGGATTCTGGAGGAAATGTGGCGGTATGTTTCTTGAAAATGGTCTACTAATATAGTTTAAATTAATGATGAGAAATCCCCTATAAATAATTATTAAACAAAATCCTTGTGACACCAAATTCGATCAACTCGGTTTGAATAGTTTTTGTAGTCTTTAAAACCACTAGCTTAGTATCACTATCGTTTTCTATAATTTTTTTCAAAAATGGATATATTCAGTAGAAAACATAAAAGGTCTATAAAACTGCTTCTATATAAAGAAGATTCAATCCTCATCATGTTCGCGAAATGGTAGTTCTTTATTACACAACACAAAATGAAGTATAATATTCTTTTATATATTTTCCTATTTGCAGACACTTCATTAAATTTTTTTATTTCAAAGACATGTGTAATAACCACAAGCTTTACAATGATGTGTTTGTCCAAAAGGTATAATTTTTTTTGTTGGAATAAATATGGTCTATGGTCTATGGTTAGAAGTTGAATTTGATAAATTTTCGAATCCGAGTCACACGTTTGATTGCTAATCCAAAAAGAAAATAAGTACAGCTTGTAACTTGCATAATCTAAATTATTTCGATCTTGCAAATTTTAATAGACGATCCAAACAATGTTGAGTTATTAAATTGACAGTAAACCTGAATTAATCGCTTAATTTCTAAAAAATATGAGCCACAGAAATTCGTCCATTATTTACTACCATAATCCAAATAATTCCTTTTTACAAATTGATGTTCACACATGTGATCCTAACCATTTAGTTGAGAATAAACTTATTTACATGGCAGTTTGAAACTGCTGATGGGTGAAGGTTTCTACTAACAACATTAACATAATGAATTTCTTTCAAACAAAGTAAAACTCACTAGGAGAAACGATTATTCAAATATAATTTTCATTATAACCTAGCTACAAAATTCATATAAACTATAATACATATTCCCAATCTCCTTTATGAATTAAAGATGTTGATGGTTTAGGAAGTACAAGGTTTTGAAGGTTATAATATTATTTCAATTTTTTGGCATTATTCTTAAAAAATTTTGGTTATCGACTTCAAAATTGGCATCTTTAATTCGTTAGAATACTTACAAGTAAGTATTTTAAAGTAAAATGTGCACCATTTTGTGCACATTTTGTAATTCGTTTTCTAACAGACTGGCGAGTTCTAAAAAATGCTGCATAATTGCCTTTAATTTCATTCGCAGCCACTTGTATTCTTCCCCACAGTAGTTTCTTTATACATCATGTCTTTCATTCAAAACCAAATCAAAAAGTCCAGAGGATTTAAGTTGGGGCTCCTCGGTGGCCAAGAAAATTCAATGTCACGACCAATCCACCGATCTGGAAAGATGTCTAACTATTCGCGTACCGGCCAAGAGAAATGTGCAAGGGCTTTGTCTTGCATAAGCCACATATGTGCCTTTAAATTAAGCAGGACTTCTTCAAGCAAATCGTTTAAATTTTCTTGAAGAAAATTTAAATAAAATGTGTCGTTTAGAGAAGGTGGCAGTTGAAAAGGATCAATAAAAAAATTTGAAATGATACCACATCAAACATTGATCTTAACTTCGTCTTAAAAATGTCTTTCTATTAGGGCATGGGAGTTCTCTGAATTCCACAAATGATTGTTTCGCCAGGTAAAAACTTTGTGGCGGGTAAACGTTCTCTCATCAGTAAAAGAATCTTATTCAAAAAATTAAGATCCATGTTTTGCTGCTCCTGTAACAATTGAGTAAAACGGAGACGAACTGGAGAATCTTGCGGCAACAAATTTTGAACTGAAGTAAAGTAGTACAGAAGAAGCTTCTCTTGTTTAAAATTCTCCAAATCGATGAGTAACTTATGCCTATTGCCGTACTTAGGTGAGGGGTACATATACCTGGATTCTCGTACACTATAATCAAAACCTCCTCTTCCTACTCAATTGAAATAGGTTTTGGAAAGTTATTTTCACTTTTGGGACAAAATGAACCCTTCTCGCCTAAACGATTGTACAGGTTTCGAAACAGTTTATGATTCAGTTGTCTTCACAGGGGATATAGGTATACCTTCAGGTCGCGGCACGGCCATTGAAACTTGTTCCGCAAAAACCCACACCATATCTCTCATATTACTATTGGCAACGTCACTATTACACGACATTTTTTAAATATTTTAGTGAAAAAAATTTCAAGCAGAAGGCTAAAGGAAACACTTACTGAGTAGAAATTTGAAATATTTTCATTGACTCATTAAATAAAAACTATGGCAAATCATAATGACGAATGTCAGAGAGTAAAATAAGCCTATTATTATTATTTTCGAAATGACATTCTACTTATTAAGGATTAAAACATAATTTGAATTAACAGATTGAAATATCAAAAAGAGACACGAATACGTTTTCTATTTAAAAAGGATTGCTCTTTCAGATTTCAAAGTCGGTTGTACGCTATATGTAGTACTTAAAAAGTTATGGCTAATTAATTACAAAAGTGATTGTTTGTAGTGCCCTCTAAGACCAAAGTCAAAATGTATCATATCCTTTTTCTCAATACCCAAAAACATAAAAATGCAAATTTTCAAGTTGATAATCTAAAAATTTTCAGAATATGTCGAAAAATTGAAATAAAATTATAACCTTCAAAACCCTGTAAATCCTAAACCATCAACATTCGGATAAAAAAAGTTCGACTCAATGGTCATTATTTGATGCATAATATCTTCACTTTATCATTGTCCTATCATTAATGTAACACTCAATATATACAGGGTGTTTCTAAATATCATGTACATATGAATGGTCGTGATTTTTTGGCGAATTTTATGACTTAACATTAATAAAAACATAGGTCTACAAACGCTTCGTTTCCAATCTACACGGTGTTGAAGTATCGCAATTTTTGGGTTTTTTTTATAGCTGCTGCAGTTTTTGAGATATTAAGATCAAATTTGGAATATAGGTTACGCTGTAAAGCTTACATCATTGGGCATGTCAAATGGTTGTGAGAATCTACAGTGGTAGTTTTCGGGAGTTAAGCCCCTTTTCTCCCCCTAAACTTTTTTGAGGTGCACCGCTGGTAGATTGTAAAACAAAATAAATTTTGTTTTATTTAGAAACTTTTTGGTCTCTTGTAGTTTTTTTCGCATATGTGACCGTTATTTAGGAAAACAATAAGAAACCTTCTTTGCGGCACAGCAAGTATTTACAATACAAAAATTTACAATTCAAAAACCTAAACACTAACTATAACAAAGAAATTATGTTAAAGCAAATGTTGAAAGTTACCTCCTCCAGCCCTTATACATGCACCCACCCTTCTTCTCATTGATATCCGTATTCTTTCAAACGCCATACGAAGTATTTCTTACAATTTCAAATGCAGCTATAAATTCGATTTCGAAAATCATCAACGTCATTCACTGGTGTTGTATATACTAGAGATTTGAGATGCCCCTATAGGTAAAAATCTAGGCTATTTAAGTCAGGGGATCTAGGAGGCCATGACTGGGATCCACCCCATCTCATACACCTGTTCTACTACACTTCATTTAAATATTCCCGTGCTAAAATAGAAAAATGTGTCGGAGTGCCATCATGCACACACCACATTTCATTTCTAAGCACAAAAGGTAAGTTTACGAGTAATAAAGGCAATTCGTGTTGCAAAACATACCTGTATGAGTGACTAATAAAGTCGACCAAGCAAAAAGAAAGAACCACTCAAATGATCCCCAATTATACCACCTCACACATTTAATGAGAACTACACTTGAAAATGCATGCCTACAATTCCATGTAAATGTCTTCTGTCCATATGTAGTTGTTGTAAAAATTTATAATACAATTCCTTGAAAAAATGGCTTCGCTGGTAAAAAAGGATTTTACGATCAAAATTGGGGTTTACTGCTAGCCGATTTAAGTACCACTGACGGAAATTAAACCTTAAACGAAAATCTCAAGGAAAAAGTGCCTACATCCTTTGAATGTGGTAATGGTATAGTAGAGATTCACGCAGGATGTGCCAAATAACGATGACTAACATGTAAATATTCACCAATTTTTCTGGTGCTAGTGCCTGGATGTTCTTCTATTTCATCTAGAACAGCTTCCTTCAATCTGTGATGTTCTAACAGTATGTGGTCTGTCTGCATCATTCGTATTTTTACCAAGAGTTCAAGTTTACACAAGATACCTATGAATATCAGAAAATACTTGTTGATCAGGTATCATTCTATTGGGATAGAGTTCCATGTACAGATGTTTGGCTTTTCGTGCTTTTCCGTTCACAAGGCCATAGATGAAACTCATCTCAGCCATTTCAGAATTCGTAGAGAGTTTGGTATTTTTATGAGACACTAACAAGTATTTAAACGCTTTTACACCATACAGTTTACGACTTCCTTTACTTTTATAAATATACGCAGACCCAAGCTACAAATTCAAATGCGACCCGTATTGTTGAAATTAATAAAAACAAGACATTGTCCACATTTAATCCAGAACCTACTAGACCCGCTTTTAATTTAATCTAGCGATTTACAGAAAATAATTTCTTATTATTCTCCTAAATAACGATCAGAGATACGAAAAAACAGCAAGAGACCAAAAAGTTTCTAACTAAAACAGAAAATTCATATTGTGCATTAAAAACTAACAACGGCACACCTAAAAAAAGTTTAGAGGAAGAAAAGGGGCATGACCCCCAAAAAACCACCACCCTGTAGATTCTCACAACTACTTGACACACCCAATGATGTAAGCCCTACAGCGTAACGTATATTCCAAATTTGATCTTAATATCTCAAAAACTGCAGGAGCTATAAAAAGAAAACCAAAAAGATTTCGATTCTTCAACATACTGTAGATCGGAAACAAAGCATGTACGGACCTATATTTACATAAATTTTTAGTTATAAAATTCACCATAGAATCGCACCCTTTCTTGGGATTGAGGTTGATAAATAAAAGTCGTAAATAAAAATATCATGTATTAGTACCCAAACATTTTGACCGTAATTTACTGACCTTTCTCAATGGTTATTTTTTCAGGACCTGGATTTCCCGGTAATATTGCATACCGGAGTTTAGAATGTCTCTGCTATTCAGGATTACCACAGCACAAAAGGTCAGTATCTGGACCAGCACCTAACTTCTGTGAGAACTAGAATTGCAAACATATACACCAAGTAAACGGTAAGAAAATTCAAACAAGAAAGGCCGATAAAGGTACCGAGAACCTTAAGAAGTTTAAAAGGATTAGAAATACTAAATACCGCTTAAAAAATAGGATTTATTCTTAATAAATCTTCCATGAGTAAATTAACTTCTTAAATTCGACAAACTGGCATAAATAACAAAAGCACCCTATTAACTTAGAAACACTCCACAACTGATTGAACAGTGCTTATTTAACGTAGAAGCAGTGCTTAATCAGTTATAGGATGATTTTGTTGTTTCTGCCAGTTGGTGCAGGTCTTCTACACAAGAGAGATAACTGTAATGTGTATTCAGTATTGGTTATCCTTTCGTTAATTAATGTTATATTAGTGAGACATTATACGACAGTTTGGTCGAATTTAACAAGTTTGTGTCTGAAAACATTAGTATTTTTCTGTTGATCCACGAGTAGACTTACAGCTTCAGGTGTGAAGTTTAAGCAAAAACGAATATTAGTGCCGATGTTTATGAAAGAAGTTTATGTGAGGTTAAGTAACAATGAACATGTTGCCACAAATGCCAATTTTGGAAACAGAACCGACTGTGAGATCTCCTGTGCCCCTGAGGGTGTCTGCAATAATTAACGTTATGCCCAAAAGTAGTGAAAAAATAATTACTGCTCCAATTAACACCACGTGGTCTGTGGAGTTAGCCCTGCAAGCTATTTCTATTTTAATACCAACATTTACTGCAGCGCAGGGGCAAAGACGTGAATATATGAATCAAAATGATTGAGCAAATTAAGGAAACTTATTCTGTATCTAATAATGTGTTAATGTTAGCAATGAGGAAAATCCTTATGATGGTTTCATTCTATGCCTGAAAATGTTTTGATCAGTTTTCCAAGTTTTAAAGCCAAGATTAATCATTGTTTAGTTGTTCCGATGATGACGTAATATTATTAAACAAATTTGAGTTGAGAAAGTTGGGGGAAAATGAAAAATTTATTGATTATTTCACTGACAAGATTACGTTAGGAAACAAATTAAATCTTTCTTAAACAGATTTAATAACTTATATGATCGAAGGCTTTAAAAATGCAGCTTTTCAGGTTCAAATGAAAATGAAGGAATTTACATTACTAAAAATTTATTAAGAGTTATGAATTTGATAACTGAACCAGTTCTGTGTCAGTGGAGCCACGTGTTAGTTATCTTGTTATCAGAAAAGCTCCAGGAAAATGTTCAGGCCCTGATATATACATAAAATGTTTCGATTGTAATTTATTTGGGCCTTTCTCTAAGCACTGTTCGAAGCCGAAACGAGAATCAGGTAGTTGTTATGAATGTTGGTCACAAGAGCATTATATTCGAGACTGTTCATCAGAAAAAGTCATTCAACGAAAGATAGACAATCGATGCTTATAGAAGTGCAAACTTCGTTGAAGCCAAGCTTGGTTTGAAGTAAACTTTAATAGAATCGATAGAATTTTAGAAGCAGTTTTAAATTCAGGTAGTACTGTTTCGATGATTAAAGAAAAATTAGTTCCAGAATGTCTTGTTCAATCAGATAAACAAAATAATTGTTTTGCAGGAATTAATAATTCTATTGTAAATGGAAAGGATTATTTTAGTTAAGGTTATGTAACGGTCACTTTGTTACGTTGCAATGACTCTCACTGTATATATTGTAATTAGATTAAACGTAACAATTTATTTGTAAAATATTGATTCATGGCCAAGCATTTAATATTAAATACAACGCGATCTTATCTGTCCGACAGGTTTGCTGGTATAATTGCCTGAGCACTGATCAATTTTATGCTTTTAGGGTTTTTTTATTTTTTTGTTATCCACTGGTTTATTTATTTGTTTATTCTCTTCTCTGGTTTTTCTTGGTTATGGTTCTCGTTTTGGTTTTACTTTATTGGAATTGCCTTATTGTATTTTTGGTGCACGTACAGCAGATACAAGTTTTATCCAGATGTTACATTTCTTGTTATTCATTTGTACATTGATCGTTTAGTTACATATCTACAGCGAGGAACAAGTGCTACATGCAGAAAGCAAAACACTACACCAGTATGTATTAACATATCCTTTTTTACGTAAGTGGCCTGAGAAGAATAAAGAATACTCCGACGGACTTAGTTGCTTACTTTGCAACTTACTAAATTTTCATATATAAAAATAATAATTTTACCTTGTTCCGCTATCACTGTTAAAGCAGTTGAAAGGGCCTATAGTGGTAATTTTACTATATACATTTCACTATATACAAAGTGTTGTTTTGCACAAACCAACCCCTAGTACTGGTTTTTAACTTTATGCGACTTATTAGGAGTTGCAGGTGCAATCAGCTGTTTCCCTTCAATCAGTGTTAATTTGAATGTTTACAATATTTACATAGCGTGTGCAAATATTAATCGTAGTTCTCATAAACCTGAAGTTCACACAATATCTACAGTAATATTAGTCCTGGATCCTGGATCAGCCAATTAGGCAGGTAAGGTTGGTTTTATATTATAGTTGCCTTTTTGCGCGGAGCCCGCCTTGGCGCTCAACAAAAAAAAAATAGTACCATCACGCTTTCAGAACCCGACCCATTATGCTTCTGACTAGCCGCGGTACAAACAGGCAACGTTTCTTTTGTTCCAGGTCTTAAATCTACGTAACAGTTAGTCTCAATAACGAAAGTTATGACCCATGTTTTTATGTGGTAGATGATCGCACCATGTTTAGTGATAGCTTGTTAGGGCATGATATTTTTTGTAATTGGAAAATTGAACAAATTGTGTTTTAAAATGATGGTGTACAGATTATGCCTAAAGTCGTACATCTGGAATTTTTAACAAATGCTGTTCTTTTAATTAATGATTTATTGTCCAATGAACATAACGTTTACATAAATAAAAGGTTGAACACATATTTGGTTGTTAATACTAATGTTATTTTGGAAAATTATTATTTTTCAGCTAGTAGGTCTGAAAACTGAATTTAGCATGCACATAAATTTAAGAAAAAATAAACCATTTTTATGTAGGCCGAAAAGATGTCCTTTATCGAGAAAAAAATGCGTTAGGAGGCATTGTACAAGATCTTCTAACACAAGGCATTATTTGTGAAAGTGATTCTGCCTATTGTTAGCCTATCGTTATGGTACACGAGAAAACAATGAGTTTAGAATGTGTAGATTAGTGTGCACTAAAAAGCAGGTAATTTGAGATTAGTACCCGATTCTGTTCATTGATGATCATTTGGACCAGCTGAAAGATGAGGTATTTTAGAAAACTTAATTTGAAAAATGCTTTTTATTATGTTTCGATTGATAGTAGTTCAGTGAAGTACACTTCTTTTGTTACCCATATGGGGCAATTTGAACTTATGAAATCATCTTTTGGTTGGAGTAGGAATCCAAATAGTTTTTGTAGATTCATAAATAAGGTTATTAAAAATTGAATGCAGCAGAAAATGGTTTTACCTTTTTCGATGATATTCTCATCGCTACAGAAACGGAATAGGAAAATCTTGCAATTTGAGTGGAAGTTTTAGTCCTTTTAGTCGATAACTTAGGTAAATTGCGTTTGGATAAATGTTACATTTTTATGTGAGGAGATCCATTATTTCGGTTATCACATTAGTCCATCATCATCAATAGGTCTTCAGTCTTAGAACTGGTTGGACACATACCTCCATTGTTTCCTATTCTGAGCTAATCTACACATTTCCCTAAAATTCCCACAGCCTACATCTTTCACTATCTGTGTGCAATAGTCTAATCTAGGTCTACCTATACCTCTCTTTTCTCTTTCTCTGCCTCTAATATATGACGACTATTCCTTATACCCTAGTATGTGTTCTATCATCCTATCTCTCATATTTTTACTGTTTTCTACATGCTTCTTTCTTCCCCACAATTCTGAAAACCTCTTTGTTCTTAACTATGTCTCTCCATGATATCTTCATTATACATCTGTAGCACCACATTTCAAACGCTTATATCTTTTTAGCAAGGAAGAGTTAGAACCAGCTCTTAATGAAATGGGAACACACCTAACAGAGAGATACAGTATGATATTCAACGAAAATAAAACTAAGGCACTACTATGTAAAGGTGGGGAAAATAAGTCAAAATCAGAATACAAAAAGGAAACAAGAATTTACAAGATATTAATGATTTATGCTACCTGGAAAGCCAAATAGCTTAAGATGGGAAACAATGCAAAGTATATAAAACATAGAGGTATGGTATGAAAATTAACAAAAATAAAGCTAAAGTATGAGTATGTGGAGGAGCAAATAAGTCAAAAGCCAGAATACAGATAGGAAACAAGAACTTACAAGAGGTTAAAGATTTCTGCTACCTAGGAAGCCAAATAATGCAAGATGGGGGAGAGGCATACAAAGATATAAAACAAAGATTAGTGCAAGGCCATGCTGCATTTAACAAGAAAAAGCAACTACTATGCTCAAAGACAACAAAAATACAAACGAGGAAAAGATTGCTGAAAATATATGTGTGGAGCATGGCACTGTACAACTGTGAAACCTGGACAGTAGGAGAGGCGGACAGCAAAAAATAAAATCCTTTGAAATGTGGTGCTACAGACGTATGATGAAGATACCATGGACAGACAAAGTTAAGAACAAAGAGGTGGTACAAGAAATGGTAGGGATGAAAAATATGTGGAAAACAGTAAAAATGAGAGATAAGATGATAGGTTACGCTGTAAAGCTTACATCATTGGGCATGTCAAATGGTTGTGAGAATCTACAGTGGTAGTTTTCGGAGTTAAGCCCTTTTCTCCCCCTAAACTTTTTTGAGGTGCACCGCTGGTAGATTGTAAAACAAAATAAATTTTGTTTTATTTAGAAACTTTTTGGTCTCTTGTAGTTTTTTTCGCATATGTGACCGTTATTTAGGAAAACAATAAGAAACCTTCTTTGCGGCACAGCAAGTATTTACAATACAAAAAATTTACAATTCAAAAACCTAAACACTAACTATAACAAAGAAATTATGTTAAAGCAAATGTTGAAAGTTACCTCCTCCAGCCCTTATACATGCACCCACCCTTCTTCTCATTGATATCCGTATTCTTTCAAACGCCCACGAAGTATTTCTTACAATTTCAAATGCAGCTATAAATTCGATTTCGAAAATCATCAACGTCATTCACTGGTGTTGTATATACTAGAGATTTGAGATGCCCCTATAGGTAAAAATCTAGGCTATTTAAGTCAGGGGATCTAGGAGGCCATGACTGGGATCCACCCCATCTCATACACCTGTTCTACTACACTTCATTTAAATATTCCCGTGCTAAAATAGAAAAATGTGTCGGAGTGCCATCATGCACACACCACATTTCATTTCTAAGCACAAAAGGTAAGTTTACGAGTAATAAAGGCAATTCGTGTTGCAAAACATACCTGTATGAGTGACTAATAAAGTCGACCAAGCAAAAAGAAAGAACCACTCAAATGATCCCCAATTATACCACCTCACACATTTAATGAGAACTACACTTGAAAATGCATGCCTACAATTCCATGTAAATGTCTTCTGTCCATATGTAGTTGTTGTAAAAATTTATAATACAATTCCTTGAAAAAATGGCTTCGCTGGTAAAAAAAAGGATTTTACGATCAAAATTGGGGTTTACTGCTAGCCGATTTAAGTACCACTGACGGAAATTAAACCTTAAACGAAAATCTCAAGGAAAAAGTGCCTACATCCTTTGAATGTGGTAATGGTATAGTAGAGATTCACGCAGGATGTGCCAAATAACGATGACTAACATGTAAATATTCACCAATTTTTCTGGTGCTAGTGCCTGGATGTTCTTCTATTTCATCTAGAACAGCTTCCTTCAATCTGTGATGTTCTAACAGTATGTGGTCTGTCTGCATCATTCGTATTTTTACCAAGAGTTCAAGTTTACACAAGATACCTATGAATATCAGAAAATACTTGATGATCAGGTATCATTCTATTGGGATAGAGTTCCATGTACAGATGTTTGGCTTTTCGTGATTTTCCGTTCACAAGGCCATAGATGAAACTCATCTCAGCCATTTCAGAATTCGTAGAGTTTGGTATTTTATGAGACACTAACAAGTATTTAAACGCTTTTACACCATACAGTTTACGACTTCCTTTACTTTTATAAATATCGCAGACCCAAGCTACAAATTCAAATGCGACCCGTATTGTTGAAATTAATAAAAACAAGACATTGTCACATTTAATCCAGAACCTACTAGACCCGCTTTTAATTTAATCTAGCGATTTACAGAAAATAATTTCTTATTATTCTCCTAAATAACGATCAGAGATACGAAAAAACAGCAAGAGACCAAAAAGTTTCTAACTAAAACAGAAAATTCATATTGTGCATTAAAAACTAACAACGGCACACCTAAAAAAAGTTTAGAGGAAGAAAAGGGGCATGACCCCCAAAAAACCACCACCCTGTAGATTCTCACAACTACTTGACACACCCAATGATGTAAGCCCTACAGCGTAACGTATATTCCAAATTTGATCTTAATATCTCAAAAACTGCAGGAGCTATAAAAAGAAAACCAAAAAGATTTCGATTCTTCAACATACTGTAGATCGGAAACAAAGCATGTACGGACCTATATTTACATAAATTTTTAGTTATAAAATTCACCATAGAATCGCACCCTTTCTTGGGATTGAGGTTGATAAATAAAAGTCGTAAATAAAAATATCATGTATTAGTACCCAAACATTTTGACCGTAATTTACTGACCTTTCTCAATGGTTATTTTTTCAGGACCTGGATTTCCCGGTAATATTGCATACCGGAGTTTAGAATGTCTCTGCTATTCAGGATTACCACAGCACAAAAGGTCAGTATCTGGACCAGCACCTAACTTCTGTGAGAACTAGAATTGCAAACATATACACCAAGTAAACGGTAAGAAAATTCAAACAAGAAAGGCCGATAAAGGTACCGAGAACCTTAAGAAGTTTAAAAGGATTAGAAATACTAAATACCGCTTAAAAAATAGGATTTATTCTTAATAAATCTTCCATGAGTAAATTAACTTCTTAAATTCGACAAACTGGCATAAATAACAAAAGCACCCTATTAACTTAGAAACACTCCACAACTGATTGAACAGTGCTTATTTAACGTAGAAGCAGTGCTTAATCAGTTATAGGATGATTTTGTTGTTTCTGCCAGTTGGTGCAGGTCTTCTACACAAGAGAGATAACTGTAATGTGTATTCAGTATTGGTTATCCTTTCGTTAATTAATGTTATATTAGTGAGACATTATACGACAGTTTGGTCGAATTTAACAAGTTTGTGTCTGAAAACATTAGTATTTTTCTGTTGATCCACGAGTAGACTTACAGCTTCAGGTGTGAAGTTTAAGCAAAAACGAATATTAGTGCCGATGTTTATGAAAGAAGTTTATGTGAGGTTAAGTAACAATGAACATGTTGCCACAAATGCCAATTTTGGAAACAGAACCGACTGTGAGATCTCCTGTGCCCCTGAGGGTGTCTGCAATAATTAACGTTATGCCCAAAAGTAGTGAAAAAATAATTACTGCTCCAATTAACACCACGTGGTCTGTGGAGTTAGCCCTGCAAGCTATTTCTATTTTAATACCAACATTTACTGCAGCGCAGGGGCAAAGACGTGAATATATGAATCAAAATGATTGAGCAAATTAAGGAAACTTATTCTGTATCTAATAATGTGTTAATGTTAGCAATGAGGAAAATCCTTATGATGGTTTCATTCTATGCCTGAAAATGTTTTGATCAGTTTTCCAAGTTTTAAAGCCAAGATTAATCATTGTTTAGTTGTTCCGATGATGACGTAATATTATTAAACAAATTTGAGTTGAGAAAGTTGGGGGAAAATGAAAAATTTATTGATTATTTCACTGACAAGATTACGTTAGGAAACAAATTAAATCTTTCTTAAACAGATTTAATAACTTATATGATCGAAGGCTTTAAAAATGCAGCTTTTCAGGTTCAAATGAAAATGAAGGAATTTACATTACTAAAAATTTATTAAGAGTTATGAATTTGATAACTGAACCAGTTCTGTGTCAGTGGAGCCATGTGTTAGTTATCTTGTTATCAGAAAAGCTCCAGGAAAATGTTCAGGCCCTGATATATACATAAAATGTTTCGATTGTAATTTATTTGGGCCTTTCTCTAAGCACTGTTCGAAGCCGAAACGAGAATCAGGTAGTTGTTATGAATGTTGGTCACAAGAGCATTATATTCGAGACTGTTCATCAGAAAAAAGTCATTCAACGAAAGATAGACAATCGATGCTTATAGAAGTGCAAACTTCGTTGAAGCCAGCTTGGTTTGAAGTAAACTTTAATAGAATCGATAGAATTTTAGAAGCAGTTTTAAATTCAGGTAGTACTGTTTCGATGATTAAAGAAAAATTAGTTCCAGAATGTCTTGTTCAATCAGATAAACAAAATAATTGTTTTGCAGGAATTAATAATTCTATTGTAAATGGAAAGGGATTATTTTTAGTTAAGGTTATGTAACGGTCACTTTGTTACGTTGCAATGACTCTCACTGTATATATTGTAATTAGATTAAACGTAACAATTTATTTGTAAAATATTGATTCATGGCCAAGCATTTAATATTAAATACAACGCGATCTTATCTGTCCGACAGGTTTGCTGGTATAATTGCCTGAGCACTGATCAATTTTATGCTTTTAGGGTTTTTTTATTTTTTTGTTATCCACTGGTTTATTTATTTGTTTATTCTCTTCTCTGGTTTTTCTTGGTTATGGTTCTCGTTTTGGTTTTACTTTATTGGAATTGCCTTATTGTATTTTTGGTGCACGTACAGCAGATACAAGTTTTATCCAGATGTTACATTTCTTGTTATTCATTTGTACATTGATCGTTTAGTTACATATCTACAGCGAGGAACAAGTGCTACATGCAGAAAGCAAAACACTACACCAGTATGTATTAACATATCCTTTTTTACGTAAGTGGCCTGAGAAGAATAAAGAATACTCCGACGGACTTAGTTGCTTACTTTGCAACTTACTAAATTTTCATATATAAAAATAATAATTTTACCTTGTTCCGCTATCACTGTTAAAGCAGTTGAAAGGGCCTATAGTGGTAATTTTACTATATACATTTCACTATATACAAAGTGTTGTTTTGCACAAACCAACCCTAGTACTGGTTTTTAACTTTATGCGACTTATTAGGAGTTGCAGGTGCAATCAGCTGTTTCCTTCAATCAGTGTTAATTTGAATGTTTACAATATTTACATAGCGTGTGCAAATATTAATCGTAGTTCTCATAAACCTGAAGTTCACACAATATCTACAGTAATATTAGTCCTGGATCCTGGATCAGCCAATTAGGCAGGTAAGGTTGGTTTTATATTATAGTTGCCTTTTTGCGCGGAGCCCGCCTTGGCGCTCAACAAAAAAAATAGTACCATCACGCTTTCAGAACCCGACCCATTATGCTTCTGACTAGCGCGGTACAAACAGGCAACGTTTCTTTTGTTCCAGGTCTTAAATCTACGTAACAGTTAGTCTCAATAACGAAAGTTATGACCCATGTTTTTATGTGGTAGATGATCGCACCATGTTTAGTGATAGCTTGTTAGGGCATGATATTTTTTGTAATTGGAAAATTGAACAAATTGTGTTTTAAAATGATGGTGTACAGATTATGCCTAAAGTCGTACATCTGGAATTTTTAACAAATGCTGTTCTTTTAATTAATGATTTATTGTCCAATGAACATAACGTTTACATAAATAAAAGGTTGAACACATATTTGGTTGTTAATACTAATGTTATTTTGGAAAATTATTATTTTTCAGCTAGTAGGTCTGAAAACTGAATTTAGCATGCACATAAATTTAAGAAAAAATAAACCATTTTTATGTAGGCCGAAAAGATGTCCTTTATCGAGAAAAAAATGTGTTAGGAGGCATTGTACAAGATCTTCTAACACAAGGCATTATTTGTGAAAGTGATTCTGCCTATTGTTAGCCTATCGTTATGGTACACGAGAAAAACAATGAGTTTAGAATGTGTGTAGATTAGTGTGCACTAAAAAAGCAGGTAATTTGAGATTAGTACCCGATTCTGTTCATTGATGATCATTTGGACCAGCTGAAAGATGAGGTATTTTAGAAAACTTAATTTGAAAAATGCTTTTTATTATGTTTCGATTGATAGTAGTTCAGTGAAGTACACTTCTTTTGTTACCCATATGGGGCAATTTGAACTTATGAAATCATCTTTTGGTTGGAGTAGGAATCCAAATAGTTTTTGTAGATTCATAAATAAGGTTATTAAAAATTGAATGCAGCAGAAAATGGTTTTACCTTTTTCGATGATATTCTCATCGCTACAGAAACGGAATAGGAAAATCTTGCAATTTGAGTGGAAGTTTTAGTCCTTTTAGTCGATAACTTAGGTAAATTGCGTTTGGATAAATGTTACATTTTTATGTGAGGAGATCCATTATTTCGGTTATCACATTAGTCCATCATCATCAATAGGTCTTCAGTCTTAGAACTGGTTGGACACATACCTCCATTGTTTCCTATTCTGAGCTAATCTACACATTTCCCTAAAATTCCCACAGCCTACATCTTTCACTATCTGTGTGCAATAGTCTAATCTAGGTCTACCTATACCTCTCTTTTTCTCTTTCTCTGCCTCTAATATATGACGCACTATTCCCTTATACCCTAGTATGTGTTCTATCATCCTATCTCTCATATTTTTTACTGTTTTCTACATGCTTCTTTCTTCCCCCACAATTCTGAAAACCTCTTTGTTCTTAACTATGTCTCTCCATGATATCTTCATTATACATCTGTAGCACCACATTTCAAACGCTTATATCTTTTTAGCAAGGAAGAGTTAGAACCAGCTCTTAATGAAATGGGAACACACCTAACAGAGAGATACAGTATGATATTCAACGAAAATAAAACTAAGGCACTACTATGTAAAGGTGGGGAAAATAAGTCAAAATCAGAATACAAAAAGGAAACAAGAATTTACAAGATATTAATGATTTATGCTACCTGGAAAGCCAAATAGCTTAAGATGGGAAACAATGCAAAGTATATAAAACATAGAGGTATGGTATGAAAATTAACAAAAATAAAGCTAAAGTATGAGTATGTGGAGGAGCAAATAAGTCAAAAGCCAGAATACAGATAGGAAACAAGAACTTACAAGAGGTTAAAGATTTCTGCTACCTAGGAAGCCAAATAATGCAAGATGGGGGGAGAGAGGCATACAAAAGATATAAAACAAAGATTAGTGCAAGGCCATGCTGCATTTAACAAAAAAAAGCAACTACTATGCTCAAAGACAACAAAAATACAAACGAGGAAAAGATTGCTGAAAATATATGTGTGGAGCATGGCACTGTACAACTGTGAAACCTGGACAGTAGGAGAGGCGGACAGCAAAAAAATAAAATCCTTTGAAATGTGGTGCTACAGACGTATGATGAAGATACCATGGACAGACAAAGTTAAGAACAAAGAGGTGGTACAAGAAATGGTAGGGGATGAAAAAATATGTGGAAAACAGTAAAAAATGAGAGATAAGATGATAGGTCACATACTAAGGCACGAGGGAATAGTACGGAATATATTAGAAGAAGAGATAGTAAAAAGAGAGGTAGATGTAGACCTAGATTAGACTATTGCACACAGATAATGAAAGATGCAGGCTGTGGGTATTGCGGAGAAATGTGTAGAGAATAGAAATTCATGGAGGTATGCATCCAGCCACTTCCAGGACACAAAACCTTACGATGAAAAAGTAAACAACTACAGGTGTTTCTTTTGCAATATTCTTAAGAAATGTTGATTGTGCAAAAAGTTTAATTAGAAACCTATGAATACAACAATAATATTAATAGTAACAACAAAGATAAATAGCTAAGAATGCTATAGAAGGGGACTATGCCTATTGAGAACACCCCTACAACAAAGAAGAAAAAAAACCTTTCAAATTCACTTCCAACCATTGTCAAATGAAATATTCGTGGGAGTTATATCCAGCTTCAGCGCCTGATAATTATTAACAAAGGCATGAAAATTAATCATAATAATAATAACAATATTTGCCAAATGTCTAAGTGTTGGGGATCTCGGTAATTATAAGGTTAGATAACTCCCATTGCATACCACGAACATTGGTATAATATGGTATGTATTTAGATAACAATAGAAGGGGAGCCATGATGTATCTAACAAGAAAGAGCAGCGGCTTTGTTTGAAGACAACAAACATAGAAACAAGGAAACACTGTCGAAAGCATATGTGTGGAGCACAGCACTATACGGCTATATAATGGGGATAGTAGGAGAACCAGACAGCAAATAGGTAGAAGCCTTTAGAACGTGGTGCATAGGATGTATGATGATGATAGCATGAACAGACAAAGTTAAGAACAATGAGGTTCTAGAAACAGTAGGGCAAGTAAGATATCAAGAAAAAAAAATATGAGAAATAGAATAGGCCATGTTCTAAGGCATTGTGAAATAGTGCGAGATATATTACAGGCGGAGATAGTAAAAACAAGAGGTAAAGGTAGAGGTAGCCGTCAATCTAGATTAGATTATTGCACGCAGATAGTGAAAGATGTAGACTGAGAAAAATTTAAAGAAATGTGTAGGTTAGCTCAGAATAGGAAGCAATAGAGGTATGTATCTAACCAGTTCCAGGACTGAAGACCTAATGATGATGATCTGAGGTTTGTGAAAACTCCGCAATGAGACCTTACCTCTGAAACACCTAGTGAGTTTTTTGTTTGTTGCTGCAGCAGCTATCAAAAGGTACATACTTCAATAACACCGTAAAAATGGATACAATATCTTCTTAAATAAAGGTTGTTAAATAAAACAGGAGAGCAACCAACACCAAGTTCATTTATGCTAAATAAAAAATTAAATCAATAATTGCAGTTTTAAAAAAAAAACAATAACTAAATAGTTTGACAGCCAAAAATTACGAATAACTTATTGACACTTTGAGCTCAAAGCATGGCTAACAGCTTTACAGTCAATTAAAAAAACACTTGTTAAAGAACCTAAACAAATCCATAATTTATTCATTAAACCAATTTAAATGCACTCACAATTAACCTGTTCCATTAAAGTAATGGCAATTGATAAATATGTTGTTGATGCAAATAACTTTGACATCTGTTAACAATTTTCAGATGAGGAATGTTCTGAAATACTTTTTTTAGAGTAAAACTCATAAAATAAAATAACAACAACAACACACCAATCACGATATTTCCCTTCAGGGTAACCAAACCTAGCACATCTTTCTGAGGCAATATGCAGGGTATAACTTTAGACTACTACTTTTACTGCTAGCACTATTCACAAGCTATCTCCACATCTCTCGTTCTCTACACGTTTCGTTTGCCTCTGTAACATTCATACATTGCTTTTAACATGCTATATTTTACGCAGTCTGTCCCTTGCAGCTTTACCAGTCATCTTACTTGCATATATACACTTGGTAAATTTGTCCTTATTCATTCTTTCCACATGTCTAAACTATCTAAGTGTGCTTTCCTCGCCTAACTCCGTAAGCGTAACTTGCACCCCACACTGTGCTCTGACCCATTCGTTTGGCACTTTGTCTCTCAATGTTTTTCGCACATACTCCTTAGGAATCTCATTCCTGCAGCATTTATACAACTAACATGCTTCTTCTGCCAGACCCAAGCTTTGCTTCCATACAGAACAGTTGGCACAAACACACTGTTGTAAATGAACAGCTTTGCATTTATATTTAATCCTCCATTCCTATTCACTGTCCACATACTTCCAGACACCTTCTTTCCAGCATGTGTCCTTTTTTCTATTTCACCATCCAGCTTTCCACTATTCAAAAACTTTCTATCAAGGTACACAAAGTCATTATTTTCTCGATTATGTCAGTGTCTATTCTAAATACAAAGTCATCAATTCCGCCATCACTGTCAAAAATCATTACTTTCATCTTATTTACATTCACTTTGAATCCCATATTTTCACATGCTTCTGACAGTACAGTATTCGTTGTAAATTGTGTGACGATTCAGCCAACAATACTGTGTCATCCGCATACAACAGCACAGTGACATTTGTTTCACCAATTTTCACTCCTTCCATTCCTTCGCAGGCCAGCCTCATACATTTATCCATTAATACGCTGAACAGCCATAAAGACATCACAGAACCCTATCTTACACCTTCCACAATGTCACAGTATTGCCCCATGTTACCATTCACACATACAAATACTGTACTGCCTTCATACATCGCTTTGATAGATTTTATCAAGCACTTGCTTACACAATATTCACGCAGAACTTTCCATAATTCACTTGTTCACAGGGGGGGTTACGTTGTAAATCAGTAGAAAGTAGCCCGTGCAGTGCACCCACACATCGAATGAACTTTAAAATATCAAACTAAAACTAATTTTTCATAACATCTACTTATAAAACAATATTTCTAAATAGTATTCAGTACCAAATGCATCACTCCTGTTCCAAAACTATTAACTAATACCAGCCCAAATTTATCAGGAGGCTCCAGCCATTTAGTGAATTCTGACCTTGCAACAACAACATGGTAGTTTCAATAAAATGGAAAGCTTTAAAAGTATATTTCTTCCTAGATGCTACAAAAATTTACATCCTTATGAATAAAATTCAATTAGTAACACAAGAAAATCTTACCCCATACAAGCCTTGAATTATTTCAACAGATATGGTGATCACAATTCATCGTCCACCACAACATTAAGAAAGGGGTGCAAGAAGACGCGTGGAACTATGCCTTAAATAAAGAAGTTGAACTGCACATGCCCACTTAATCTCACATGATAGGAAGACAAAAGGCAGCACAGCTGCAACTTGCTATTCACCCGTAGTAAAGCATGCACATACAGTTGCCTAACTTCCCAAACTTCTACAGGTAATCATACTGTTACAATTCATGCATGCCTAATGTATCCAAAAATGTCTATAATTTGAAAATATACAAAACTAAACATGAAAATACACTTAACAAAAATTAAGTTAGATAGGTTATGCCATGTATTGACATGAAGCAACTGGTACAGAATATGGACGCTTGGAAAATTCCATTGAACCAGCCATTGGCTGAAAATAAAAAGAAAATGCAGTATAAACTATTTGCAGACAACCATGTTAATATTAAAATCGCTGATGCAACCAACATTAGTAAATCACGTTAGTACAATAAACAAAATGTTCCTTATTACGAGGAATAGTTGATAATCATTACCAAAGGCAATGTTTGCTTTATTACTTTTCAATGAATTCGGAATCTGTATACAATTTAGTTTAAAAAAAAATGTTACTCATATAATACTAAAATAAATGGATTTTTGTAAATGCTGTTAAAGCCAAACTATTTGGTCGAATGTAGCCCCTGGAAATCTCGGAGAATTGCAAAACACAGTCCTTTAAAGAAACGTGCGCAGACTATAAACTATACAAGCATAGATTTTATAGCACAAATCTGTTCATGAAACAATCTCTAAAGTCGCAAATTTTGTGATGATTTCAAATACGAAACAAAATTTTATAAATATAAAACACTGACTAATAACATCATATTATTCAATAGTTGTCATGCCAGAAAAACCCTAATTAATATATTAACTGAAACTGCTAATATAATTTTCCACAAACGTAAAAATATGGTTATAATTTTGACAAAATTCATTTATAATTTCATTAAATTCGTACCTTAAAAAATTCTGAACGTAAGTCTATGAGTACATCTCTAATGCTACCCTCTAGTTGTTAATGAAATAATATGAACCGCTTTTGTGTCATTTCTTGACTAATTACTAAATGCCAACAAATATTACTAATTTCTATTGAAACATGGTTAGATGGAGTAATTTGTTTGGCCAACCTTTTAAAATGATAGGAATACAACACTCGCAAAAAGTAAAAATACGAATATGTAATATCTAAACATTCTAATATTGTTGTAAAGTTTTTCAAAATTTTCAACAACTTAAAACCAAATAAACTATTCCAATTTTATGATGGATTTAAAATAAGGGCTTAGTTGCACACCATTTTCCAATTTAATCAGTCTTGTATCTATTAAGATTTAGAAAAATCCTATACTGTGTAACAAAAAAATAGTCGCCAGATATACCTAATATACTTAATTTGTAAATATTGATTCAAATCCAAACTGCACAATGACAATTAGAATTATCCAACCCACTTACCAAAACAGACAGTTCGAATACAATACACATACATAATAAATAAAACAGTAAACAAATATATAATATCCTACCTTATCTGAATCTGTGGTGTTTCCCGATCCAAAAGAGGTTAAGGAATTTCGATCTAAGTTTTCAACACTTTCATCCAAGGAATTGCATTCTTCCATGTCTCTGTAACATTCATAAAATGTATATATTAGCAAATAAACAAACTCAGAAGTTGATTGCTAAATTTCTATCATATTTTTGAGATATGGAGAAAAAACTGGTTACTGTATTTTATAATAAAGTCTTAGATTTATAGATATAACTGATTAATATTCATTTTCATAATTACAGTTGGTGAAAACATCAATGTAAAGTAAATGCAAAGCAATGTAAAGCACATCTAAATTGTAGTGCACTCGGAAGTCAAATGTGAACAAATGTGCATGATAAACTATTACACAGGTAGTACATGCTGTGTTGAAACTACTTAAAAAGTATCGCTTGAGGTTAAAATCACGATAACAATAATTCAGTTCACTAAATACAAAGCGGGCCGGCCGATTGTTACCTACAAGCTCTAAATTTATATTACTGATAACCTGTTAAAACAGAACAAAGCACCTGCTAAAAGTAAAATGAACACAGCGAAACAAACAGCTTTGTAACTGGATGTTTCAGCTCACCATAACTGATTTTAAAAATCACAACTAGAACCACCCCATCAATTCCTGGAGACACAGCACAATACATACAAGGAAGCATTGAAGAGATGAAACGTTCTCAGTCATAATGAGTATGAAGGGATATAAATAAATAACAGGGAAGTTCAGAAAGGACTGCTACGAAATAGTGTTTAAAAGAGATATAGCGTTAAAAAGGTCTGCTGTGAGACAGCTCAGATCATTGGAGTTGTGGTGGTGTTGGTGGTGGTGGCGGGGGACTTTAGGATAGACTCAAATAAGTAAAGATATTAGATAACTCTTCCTGGGTTAATAGTTGCTCACCTATGGTCTTAAGAAACCATATCTGCCTACCACAAGTCAGTAAAATGAAGGGTTAAACTGTTAAGAAATATAAACTGTACAAAAAGTGGTTTTCAGATGAAAAGTACCTGTTTGTAGGCACCCACAAAATTCATCTACAATCACTATAAAGATGATTACAACAGTCATGCCTGGCAAAAAAAAAACAGTTAGCAAAACATTGGTTAACAGATCCAAATTCAATCCAAAGTAAAGCTTTGTAAACCATACAAATAAAAAATGTTTTTAAAATTCTAGCACTACAGATGCTAGACATGTTAATAGAAAACAGATCAGAAAAATCGACACCCAAATGTAAAAGCGACTCGACTCGAGTAACTCAAAACAAACAAAGATTACACACACGAAACTGAATATCCATGTAAACCTATTTCGTATAAACTAAATTTATATACAAATCAAAGCAACTTTAGAAATTAGCATAAGATTGGAATTTAAAATGTGCAGGAAAAACCTGAGTTGTATAATGTGGGCATGAGGTTAGATTTTAAGTGTGCACGTAAGTTACTATTCAAAATGTGGTAATGAGGCTGGATTCCAAAACACAAGCATCAAATGTGAGCATAAACTTGAGTTCTAAAACGTGGGTGTAGAGATAAGTTTTAAAATGTCTTCACTAGATTCAGTACTAAAATGTGGACTTAAAGTTGAGTTTTAGTATGTAAGGATAAGGTTGGGATTTAAAATCTGGGAATGAGATTGGGTTCTATAGTACGAATATAAAATTGGGTTCTAAAATGTGAGCATAAAGTTAAGTACTAAAATGATAGCAATTTGTCGGATTCTAAACATGTATGAATAAAATCAGGGCCTTAAAATGTGAGCATAAGGTTAGAATTTAAAATGTTTGAATGTGTGAATTTTAAAACAGAGGGAGCGAAGTTATGTTTTAAAATATGGGCTTTAGATTGGATTTTAAAATGTAAACAGAGTTGTGTTCTAAAACATAGGCATACAATTCTGTTCAGAAATGTAGACGGTGTTTTAAAATGCGAACACAAAGAGACCATTTGAAATATGGAAATGGAATTGGGTTCTAAAACCTAGACATAAGTTTGAGTTTTATAATATTATCATACAGATAGGTTATTTATTTATTTAAAATATCATGGCACTATAGAAACATTGTTTCCAACTGACCACTTTTTAACTAAAAATAAAAATATAATAACATACCATAATAATATAACAATATGGTATAATAAAATAGACAATAGAGCAATAATCCTAAATATTGCATGCCCCTCTCTTTCTAAGGGATCATGCAATCTTCTTCACTGCACTCAAACTTAAACTAAACAAATCAATTACTGAAAAATGTTTATTATAGTTAACCAATAGCCGATCTGATACGTGGTAGGTGCCATAGTTAGTTCGATGTTGCTTTTCTTGAAATAAACGTACCATACGTGTGTTACGCTGTGGTATTCAAAGCAATACCTCAGCAACTAAGGATTCACAAATTACAAGACCATTGACAAGCTTGAACAAGAATATCAGCAAAGCATTAAGTCTTCTCTGGTGCAAAGTTATAAAATTGAAATTAAATTGCGGTTTTAAACTAACGGAACATTAGTTCCTTAAGGTCGAATGGGATTAAGGTTGGGTTCTAAAATGTAGCGTAAGGTTGGGTTATAAAATGTGAGCAAACGATTGGGATTTAAAATTTGGAATAAATTGGTTTCTAAAATGTGGGTACAAACTTGACTTCTAGAATGTGATCATAGCACTGGATTGCAGAATAGGAGCATAAGGTTAGATTCTAAAACGTGCACATAAGGTTGGGTTTTATAATGCAGGAATACAATTGGGTTTTAAAATGTGGGCACCTACCTATCTAGAGTGTCATCATAGAACAGCGATGCAAAATTGGAGCCTAAGGTTGAATTCTAGAATGTGGACATAAGGTTGGGTTCTAAAATGTAATATGAAGTTGGGTGTTAAATAGTGGGATTGAAATTCAAATATGTCGGAAGATATGGAGACGGGATAAATCGCCACCGGCCCACAAAATTCCTTTATTAACCCTAGAGAACTCGCACCTAAAGAACCCAGACGTGTTTCCCTCACACTTCATTTTGGTGTAGTTTTGTACATTATTAGGAAAAGTGTCACTTTAAAGATGAACATGGTATCGATTCTTTAATTTCATTAAAGCAATATTTAAAAAAGCACACTAACATCAATTATTATTCAAATTTTAAAATAGGTTATCAATACTTTCTTAATTATAAAATTATAAAACAAATAGAGTGAAAGAATTTCTTATTATGACAACTGGTATTTTCAAAATATATACATACTACTTTTATTCAAATAAGTTCAAGATGATACCCTGCAGCTCTGGGGTGTACTAAAACAGGAGGTGTTCGCAAAAGTCGTATGCTCCATACCTATGCGTACTGTACATGGATTGAACTGCTTTTTTCACACAATATTTTTCTAGGACACAATTCGCAAGATCCTGCCTGTAATTTGGTAACAACATTTTGTACCTGTAAAATTTGTGCTATTTGTTGTCTTAGATTGATAATCAAGTTCAAAGATAATAATCGATTAACTAAAGACAAATTCGAGCAACTGCACTAGACTTTACATGTGATTTTCTAATGCTCCACCCGAAGGTACTATATTGACCTGGAAGCGAGTTTTTTTTTTATCTGGAAAATTTGGAATTTTGCCGAACCCTTGCTGTTTCCAAGCAAGATAGGGATCTTTAACATGCGTGACAACATTCACACATGGGACCTCCATTTTACCTCTCATCCGAACGAGGGTGTATTTTTGTAAAAAAATGCTCACCTAACATTTTTCAAGCGGACCATGTCGGGGTTCGAACCTGGAAGCTTGCGCGTAGCAGTCAGATACATACCACTACACCACGGAGCCGCCAACTGCACTAGACTGCAATGTTATGCACTTCGTTATTCCGACATGTTTGATCGAATTTTTTAAATGTGAACTTTTTTAGTTTTGTCGTGTTCGAGCAGTGAGCAGTACAATTCAGTTCTGCACTCAGTGCACACTTTTCTGCGCGTGCTCTGGTAGCTCATGCTGCTTAGTGCAAATATAGGTGCTTTCGATTATGGAGTTCTAAAACTCAAGAGTGATCTGTACTGGGTAGCCCATAATCGAACACACCAAAGTTAGTGTTTTACAGGTGGCTATAACCTGAGAAAGCATTAAATGCTTCTTCATTTACATCTAATTGGAATTGTATATCCCCATTTACACAAATATAAACTTTTTTCATCGCGATTAAAAGGTTAGGTTTTACTACAAGTTAAGCTGCTAAAGCGGGAAGCCAAACTGAATGGTAAATTTGTATTCAAACCCACACTGCACTCGCACTAACACCTTACAAACCTCGCGGAGTGCATGACGTCATCGTCGTGCATATAGTGCTGGCAGCTCGAATTCGCTATATAAGTGTAGTTTAATCAATTCCAGTGGCAAGCTTTTTAGAAAAAATCCTGCAATCTTGAATAACTACCGTGTTTTCCTTATTTAGAATTTGGGAACTAATTGTAAAAAGTATTTTTAGTGGCTATCGACAATAAAATAAAAATACAGCGTAATCATATCTGATTTGAATAAAACACCAGAATTCGGATCAATACTATAATCATTGTGTAAAGAGACAAGACCAAAACATTTTTGCTTTTTTGGGGTTTGTAGGAAGCTAGAACAGTTTTTTGTGAAAGACAGACTACTTGGGAAAAGTCTTTCCTTTGTATTTACAAACAGTAGAGGTATTTCAGTTTTGTTTTTTTTTCTAATAGTTCCATTGAAAGAAGCACATATCTGAAGTAATCATACAAATTGTAGATTTCTTTATTTTGAATGGGTCCATTAGGTTGTCTTCCAGTATAAATTTCTAAAGTAAGCGTGTAAAAAATTTCGGAATCAACTAAGGCATATATCTTGATCCCGTATTTGCTGGTTTGTTAGCAATGTCTTGCCTGAATTTACAACAGCCTATAGAATTTTCTAGCATTTCATCTACCATGCAACGGTCTACAATCTGGTAGTTATCTCTACATTTCAAAACAAACGACTTAAATATTTGTCTAATTGAAGCCAAATTATCAAAGCTTTTTCTTTCAACTATCGTTTATATTGCCAAACCTTAAAGCTCTTGAAACATTGATATTTTAAAACAGTAGAGGTGAAAATCCATCATTGATCCATAACTCCTTCGTATTTAGATAATAAGCTTTTTCAGACCGATCCCATATAGAAGGCCAACTATGGCATATATTTCCATAGAATTCGTATCTCTGCAATCTCTTACCTGGTGACAATTAATTGCAGCTTTGTAAGTCAAATAGTTATGTAAACTGCAATACTCTCAATCATATCTTGCGAGAAATACAATTCCCAACATTTCCTGTACAATGGCTACACCACAATGGTATTTAATGATATTGTGTTTCAACCTCTGCACATTACTACGAGGGGTGTACAAACCATTTGGTAGATTTATCCTTCCCTCTGAAATTGTGTACTATGTGTAAGCCAATACCTGTTATCATTATCCGATTACTCAGAATCCACGATATGATCATTATGCTCGCTACCTGCATCAGAAATATCACTATCTCTTGGCATATTTCTACAGCTATCCACAATGGAGGGAGTGTATGTGTGTCGTTGATATTAACTTCATTTTGAAGTAGAGATAACTCCGCCATATTTTTTTTACTGCACTGAATCTGTTACATGTATCATGCAAGTGTTCGGTACACTTGTAAACTCAGCTAGAGTTATATTATTTACAGCTCTATATATCTGAATTATCGTGGAGACGTGACAGAATTGCTCACAGCACAAGTGCTCCAGGGTTAACAACAAAAATAATTTGCAAAACTTTCTTTTAAGGCTAATGCTGATTGGACAACATCCAGTTCACAAGAAAAACAAGGCGGCTCCGTGGCGTAGTGGTATGTGTGTGACTACTACGCCCAAGGTCTCGGGTTCAAATCCCGACACGGTCCGCTTGAAAAATGTTAGGCGAGCATTTTTCGCAAAAATACACCCTCGTTCGGATGAGAGGTAAAATGGAGGTCCCGTGTGTGAGTGTTGTCACGCACGTTAAAGATCCCTACCTTGCTTGGAACAGCAAGGATTCGGCAAAATTCAAAAATTTTCCAGGTAAAAAAACTCGCTTCCTGGCCAATGTAGTACCTTCGGGTGGAGCATTGGAAAAAAAAATCACAAGAAAAACAAGCTTGTTACGTATGCTTAATCTATGAGATCAATGCTCCAAAGAGAATAAGTGTCAGGAGTATATTTTTCTCTGTGGTTGCACATTATGGATTAAAGTGGAAAATACAGGCAACAATACAATTACTAAATTGAAATGAAAGGGGTTTATATACAATTGTTTCTACTCGAGAAAAGACTCTGGCAATCAATTAAAACAATAGTATGTTCGTCATTGAGATCCTTGAAAGAACCAGAATTTTGACTAGTGGACTGCAATTTTCAAAGAAGCAATATTGAACAGATAAAGCCATCCCACCCATCATAACGAACGTTGACCGTAAAGAATTAATCACATGACATAACATTAATAGAATTCTTGGTAGAGGGAATATGATACACCAAGATATGCAAGAATTATTATCCTGGGTAACAGCTACTCGAACGCCAATGAAGGTCTTCAATCGCTGCTGAATGAATCCAAGAAAAAACTTCCACGAAGTCTGATCAACAATAAAAGTTACCAAAGCGACAAGAGAAAGCGTTTTGAGTACAAAGGTTAATAATTTGATGCAAAGGCAACAGCTAAGAACTTGAGCCTTGGTAAAGAGAGAATACAAAAGAAAGCAATCTTTAACTTTGAGTAAGCTAATAGGACATCAACAGAGAGAAAGTCGAAACAATGCAGAAATAAATCACAATGCAACAATGGTTATGTTCAATACTGAACTTCGCAAGTGGAATAATATGAAAGAAATAGTATACATGGCAAAGCCAAATCAGAAAGAAACAGTAACTCTTGCAGCTATCTCTACCACAAATACTGGATTATGTCTTTTACCAAAAAGGTAAGAAGAGACAATATGTCCAGATTCAAAAAGTCGTGCTCAGTTGAAAAGTATATTGTGCTTGGTACAGGCTGCCATTATGGTATGACCTAAAAACAAAAAGTATCTGAACTGAGATTCTATTGAAGCCATAGAACTTTCACAAGCTAAACAATACATTCAAAGATTGAACATTGGAATCTTCAAAGGCACGAGAGTGAAATACATTGTTGCAAAGTAGGAAAATAGTTTTTAAGAAATCAAGATGGTTAGTAGACCATTTATTAAGTTGAAAACTTAGAAATTTTAAAAGAGCGATAACTTGATTCCTTATATCAAGATTTAACTGCAGACTCTCTACCTGACGCTATAACACAATGTAAGCATGGTGGTGAAGAGCGCGGCTCAGGAAAAACAAGCACCTTTGTCCTCAGCCAACTGCAAAAGTGTGCATATAGCAAAAACAGTAAACTCGTTAAGAGAAAAGCAAAAACAAGTTGTTGATACAAAGAGGATTGACAAGTATTTACCCAAACAAATGACAAATATCTGTAGTAAGAACTGAAGAAGGCTAAAGGTGAAATTGTAGCAAAATTGTGGTAATATCGTGTCAAAGCTTAGGCCCAATGAACAAATGATCTCTTAAAGACACGAGATAGGGTTTTTAGCGGAGGCATTAAAACTACACGTAACTAGTTGCATACACTTTCCAGCTTAATAATTGGCCTTGGTCCTTGTCACACAGAATATCAACAAAATCCTGTCAACAAAAGCACCATAAGTTTGAAAGACATAAACAGTATCTCCAAGTGGGGATACAGAGTATGCCATAGAAACAAGCTAATGACTTGTAAAGTGTAAAAACAGAGATCCAATCTGTTAACTACTTAAGCTTTCCACTCAAGGTGCAGAGAAAAAAGGTTGACACCAGCATTCTTAAAAATATAAAACCTACTTCGAATATAGGTGTCCAACAATTATAGTAGTCCTGCGTGGATATGGAATCAATCATGACACTCAATTCTTACTTTCAAAATTATCAATTTGAGATTTGCAAAATCAAAAACTGTGCTAGATAAACACTAGTTTTTGAGCAATTTCTTTTCAATTTAACTAAAAATTTAACTCAGGGTGTGTAAAATAAAAAGTCGAAGTAAACTTCATCAGCACAAAATACAGAAATTTTTCTATATTTCAAACATTTATAAAAGTTGCCAGAAGCACCCTCCATTAACAACTAAACACAAATTAACACCATAATGTTGCTTATTTCCTGTATAGAGCTCTGCCTGGACCATTCTTGTATCCAAGGATCTTGTATCACGGAAACATTGCACAATTTCTTTCACAGCCCGCAAACAAATGCTATGTTACTAACAATAACATCTAGAAACATTTGCAGGAAATCTCCATAGCACACTTCTATTGGACACTCAAATCTTCATTTCCAAATCATGACCGTTGCGATAATATATTTTTTGTTACTGTGTAATAATTTTTAACTGATTATTATTTCAAATTGCAATAAAACATTAAACAGAACTTAATTTCTTGTTCAACAGTCAAAATTTGAAACGGCAATTCAATGTTCAGAATCAACATTCGGTTTGATTCCAGAGTCAGCCAGAGCAACAATATTGTTGCATATTCACTATGAGTTGAGAGTTCAATACAGGCTCTTAGCGAGAAACATGAATACCACATTTATTGTAAACTGAAGCGAACATAATCACAGTTGACTTATTTTTAATGTTGAGAGTGCATAAAATACTAATAACTGTATTTTTGTACGTGTAGTGCTCAAATTATTTAAATTAAATGTAAATTCAAATACAAAAATGCACATGTTAAATAAGTTTTATGGTAAATAATGTATTAGAAAATATTTTCAGTTGAAGTGTTACCTCATTTAGACCCTTATTAAACTTTTCAGTAGCACTGGCACCATTGGACTATAATCATCCTAAAAATAACACTGCCTATTCTACCCATCACAAATTTGCTGCCAAATGCAGTGCCGTCTCATTTCAAATCCTTGTAAAAATGTCAATAACAAATGACAATGCAATAGTTGGAAGATTTACAGTAACCAGTTTTGTAATTATTTTGAATATTAGAACATATCACTTTCAATATATAATCCATTTGCTTTAACTTTAGGATGGCATTAAGTGTAGTAATGAAGTGTTGGCAATTCTATGGAAATGAATACGTAGAATTGCACTTGAAGGATACTGTCACTTAATGCAATAAAGGTTGACAGTTCTGTATGGGTGTTGTCATCAATTCCTCTTGTAAATCGAAGCATTTGTCATTCGACATCTGCCAATGGGAATATTCGTATATCATTCATTAAATATATGTAGGATTTCATTACAGATTAGTTTTCATTTATACTTTTTCATATAGTTTGGGTAGTACGTAACACATATGTTACTAGCAAAAAATAAGGACGCTTTGGACTTTTGAAGTTTTTGATTATTAATATAATGAAAGATATCAAAAAAAAAAAAAAATATATGTAGAGAAGCTGATGATAATTAATTAAAAATATATTCATAGTGTGGTGTTTTAATAAAGTGAAGAATTTGTACTTTAGACAACAAAAAAGAACCTACAAGTTGGGGGCTCATGTTGGGATAAAAGTTTCAAGAAAAACAAAAAGTTTAAATTTTGCAGTCAAATTTGGTTTTTAGTAATGTCGACATTAGGAGATATTTCTATTATATAGAATGGTATAACGAATGCTAAACTGTGTACGATAAAGGCATTACCCATAATTTGTTTTAATGACAAAGGAGAACCTAGAAAAATACGAAAGGCCGTACGTAAATTTTCTGGTTTTGAGTTTGACAAAAATGCAAATGAATATGCCGATAATCTACAAAAAATAACGAAGAATTTGAAACTCTCCGATTTAATGGCAGTATGTAAATTCTTAGTTTAGAGTATGATGTCTCTTTCGAACAAGTAATGAATCGAATATGTACTTTTTTGACTAAGCTGAAGTATGAGGATGATGACGATGAATTTGAAGATGAGGACGTATAAATAGCTGCCGCAAATTCCAAAGAAAGTCATAGAAGTGGTGATTTTTCTTGAACATTTAAAGAAGTAGAAGACAGTATCCGACCGTTTAGTGGAAAAGACGACTATCCGATCAAAAAGTGGATAGAAGATTTTGATGAAATTGCTGAAGTTACAGGATGGAATGAATTACAGAAATTCCTCTTTGCCAAGAAGTCGTTGACGGGACTTGCAAAGTTGTATATTCAGTCTCTAAAAGGAGTTAAGACGTGGACAATTTGAAAGAATCAGTTAGTGAGAGTTTGGGACTAAAGTCAATAGTGCCCAAATTCATAAAATGTTGATGATGAAAAAAACAAGATTCGACGAAAGTGTTCAAGAGTATGTTTTAACTATGAGAGAAATAGGAAGTCGCACTAGTATAGAAACTGAGGTAATTTTGCAATATATTATAGATGGAATTCAGAACGATTCGGCTAACAAAATTATTCTTTATGGTGCTTGAAATTTTTCAGAGTTTAAAGAGAAAGTAAAATTTATGAAGGTATTGTAAGGAAACGGGTACCTACAGGATCTAATCAGTACAGACTGAAAAACGAATGGAAAAAGCATGAGGTAGAAGTTAATGTATAGACAGAAAGTGATCATTCGGCAAGTCAAAATAAAGTAAAAAGTTTTGAAAATTGCTTTAACTGTGGAAATAGTGGTAACAAATCTAAGGAATGACCAGATAAAAGTAAGGGAATTAAATGTTTTGCTTGCAATGAATTTGAACACGTATCAACACAGTGTGTAAAAAGAAATGAAAACTTTCAAAGAGCCAGCACATCTACAGACGTGACTACAATTAGTATTATACCAAAAAATGCAGTGACTATAAAGTTTAATGGATTTACGATAACCGCATTGTTCGATACAGGTAGTGCTATAAGCAAATTAGGCAAGATGTTTATGGGCGACACTTTCAAGGCGATATTTTGTCTACAGATAATGTAACTCTACGGGGATTCGGTGTAAACAAAGTTAATACGTTAGAATCGTTTAACAAAATTGTTGAAATCGATGGTGAAGATTTCGAAATCCTATTTCATGTAGTGCTAACAAAGGATTCTGGTTTTCAAGTTATTTTAGGAAGCGATTTACTAGTACAAGCAAACGTTCAAGTAAGGGACGACGAAATAGTTGTGTGTAAAAAGCAAAATTTAGTTTGGGTAGAACGTTACACATTTGTTACTAGCAAAAAAATAAGGACGCTTTGAACTTTTGAAGTTTTTGATTAATAATATAATGAAAGATGTCAAAAAAATAAAATATATGTAGAGAAGCTGATCATAATTAATTAAAAAGATATTCATAGTGTGGTGTTTTAATAAAGTGAAGAATTTGTACTTTAGACAACGAAAAAGAACCTACATATATTAGAATTTAAACTAACATTGGCAATATAGCAGTTATCCAGTTGTGACATCATCCTAAAGTTAAGACGAATGGACTATACCTCTTATTTTGTATATATGATTTATAATTTCCATAAATGATTAAATAAAAATTAATAAATTATACTTACCTACTAGACCTCTGACTATGAGGTTTTAATTTGGCAGGACTTTTAGGTAGCGACAGTGGTAACGCACCACTAAAGTATGTTTCTTGAATAACTTCCCTTAGTTTTTTAACCCAAAGTTGCTTAGTTTCCAGAGTGGAAGCTCTTAGTACAATTCGATAGTCAGATATGGGAGCTCTCCCTGTCCAAACAGCAAATTTACATTCGTCGCCCTCCATGTGCTCTGTTACACCAAGTTCTGAAGTCTAAAATATAAAATATTTAATAAAAAAAATAATTTATGTTTTGTGTTTACCATTAGTTTATTTTTGTAAATATATTTAACTTTGCCTGCAGAATCTTTGACTTCTTTGGTGAATAATAGATATAATTCAAACAGAAAAATATGTCTATCTCTGCCTTTTCTGATTAATTGCTTTGGGTCCCATACACTAAAGGCATCTTGTAACACAACCTCACCTAATTTATCAACTGATACATCACAGCCTTCTACTAATGACAAATGCATTGCATCATTAGCCTTCTTTGGTACATTGAGCATAACTTCAAGTCCATCCTGTAAAGAAAAATTGTAAAAAGTGTTGTTTTGCAATCCCAAATATAATCACAAAAATTCTAAAAGTTAAACAAAAATAAGGAAAATTAGAACTTGCATGGATGTCGAAGGTATTGTTAAGTATTAATTTATCAGATGATGAGTAAGTAGTACACATGTATAGATTATAATTTGAATTTCAATTCCGGAATTTATATTCTGAATCCCGATCTGATTTTAGATTTCAAATTCCTGAATTTATTTTCAAACAACAATTTAAGTAACTTGTGCTTATAACACAAGTGATTTTGAAAAGTAAAAGTAAAATGATTTCTGTGCAATAATCTTGATTATTAGTGCTAAGATATTGACTGTCAACTGCCTGCTTTGCTACATAAACAAGATGTGCAATGTGTATAACACATACACATCATACCATTCCCTAAAAGGAGAAGGCAGGTCTTGCAAAACTTTTTTTAAAAATATTAATCTTTAATTTATCTATAAAACCTAGGGCCTGTTAACAATTTCCTTCCCTTGCCTTGTTAACATCCATGCACTTGCCATACAAGCCCATTTATACCTAGAGCTTTGCATTTTCTTTCTTTTCGCACTTTCATTCACTATCTCTAGCCACGTCTTTTGTGGTCTACCTTTTTTTCTAGAAATAGTCCATCCTTTGTACATTACTAAACTTTTGTCACCCATTCATTCTGTGGTCAAAAGCCAGCCCGATTGATTAGTTTAGGTGTACTGCAGGGTTGTCGTGGGCCATATTCTTTTCTTATTTTATATCAATGACTACTGTGAAATGTTAAATACTGCGACCTGTACGTTATATGCGGATGATGTAAGTCTCTACTGGGACTTAACAAGATCACTCACTACAAAATCAAAAATAAAAGATGATCATGAATCAACTGAGCAATGGTTTCAAGCAAACAAGTTCGTAGTTAATCAAGAAACATCAGCCTGTATTGCCTTTAAAAATAATGCTCTAGTTGACAAGCTTGTTAATGATCACTCACTAAACCTAGTACAATCTTCAAAATTTCCGGGTATAACAATATATAATGAGCTAACCTGGAACACACACATAAATTCTCTGGTAAGCAAACTCTCATCGGTCTGCTTCACTCTCTCAACAATAGCTAGGAAACTCCCTAATAGTAGCACTTTAATAAAAGTATGTTATGCGCTATTTGAATCATGCCTTAGATATGGCATTGCCTTCAGGGGATATACTTCAAAAGTGAATATGCTAACTATATTTAGACTGCAAAAACGAACAATTAGAATTATTCATAGGGTGAATAAAACAGACCATTGCCGACCACTTTTTCTAAATTCAAACATTCCCACATATTCCGCTCTTTATATTTATGAAACATTACTTCTTTTTCGCAAAAACATATGTAACCATAAAATTACCAGTACAATTCATAATCATTACACTCGCACTACTAACAACATTTATAAGCCTTTGCATTACACCACTCTTATAAAAAAAGTTATTTATATACATGGCACTTACGCTATACAATAAGCTACCGGAAGATATCAAAACCACTATTTCACTTTTGGTCTTACTACGCAGACATTGTTTCTACACAGTGGAGGAGTATTTATTGAACATTGCTTGAAGGTATAATGAACATTCAAATAAGACACATTTATATAGACATATAAATTGTATTTAATTGTATATAATGAACTAACATGCAACCATGAGTCAAAATAAACATCCATCTATTTATCTATCTATTTGTTATTACACACTCTTTATTTGGATATAAACTAAATTGTTATATATTAAAAATTCAGAAGTGAAGGCATCCTTCCTTGTCAATACATTTTAAAAATGTTGTATTCTGCTTGTGACTCTTACAGGTATTCCATTGCATTATTTAGTCAAAATTTTTAAAAAACTTGTGATAAGGGCATTTATTACTTCCTTTTATCATTCCAATTTAAATGCAAACAAAATTTTGAATAATCTAAACAGTTTAAATGAATATTTATATGGAATACAATAAAATTTAAATTGTTTTTATTTAACAAAGTTAAAGTCATTAGTACTTCTAATTTTCTCGTTGTAATGTACTGAATCCAATCTGTATGGAATTCTCATCGATATTAAATTAGTGTTCCGGTATAAATCAAAATCATTGTCAAGTACCTTTTCAAAACCTTATTTCGTATCTGTATGATGATGAAATTATTGACCAATATAGCACACATGCTGCCACAATTTGTGACAACTTTTTTTTTGGAGAACAATGAAAAAGAAGGTCCGCGATCTGTTATGATGGGAAACCGATTTTCCACAAGATATTTGTGAAGTTTAATTATGCCAAATATAATACTCTGTGCTTCTCTATGTAATTGATTATAATTTTTATGAGTCACATTTAAAGTAGTTGACTCAAAGGCAATAAGTTTCTCAATACTATCATGTATTTGACTTAAGACATCTACTCCATAAGAACGAACTACTATCATAAGTGAGAGTGGTTTTTTGAGATTAAATCAACCATTAATTATTTTTCCTAAATTGCCAATCTACGTACTGCTTTTTTAGAATCGTCTGACCTAGACCACTGTACACATTTTCTAAGCAAACTATAAAATAGTTCTAATATATCAAGAGCTATCTAGTTAAATTTATGATAATAGTTAAATAACCTCAAATAAGGTTTTAATTGTGTAACGCGACGTGACTGTGGGGCTGTTAATATCTTTTGAATTTTGGATTTACGACTTTTGTCGCTAATGCCATTAATAAGTTGATGAAAAATTTACTTTTCTCTACGTTAATTTTCATATTGAAATTGTTTAATTTGCTCGTAACCTCAAAGAAAATATTCTGCAGACGAGGTTCTTGCCTTGTACAAGTATACCATCCTGGTATGCTTCACAGAACTCGGTGCTAGAAAGAATTTTGTCAATAACAGACTGAAAAATGTCACTAGCAGAAGACAAACCAAAACACAGACAATTGTATACAAATAAACCACATCAAGTACTTATGGTTAAAAATTGTTTGCTTCGGCTATCGACCTCTAACTGTAGATACGCATTCGACAAATCGTTTCTACAATGTGTTGTAATATATAACTTTGAAATAAACCTTTAGGTTTGGGTAGAGAATATTGTCTTACAGACTCAAATTTATTTACCGATAATTTTAAATCAATACAAAGTCTTATCTTACCATCTTGTTTTAGGACACAGACAATTGGTAATTCCCATCGACTAGTGTTTACTCTGGTTATGATACCCTTACGTTCTAGGATAACAATTCGTTTTAACATAATTTCGTAGTGTATAAGTTACTTCGTACGCCTTACAAAAGACAGGAACAGCATCTTCCTTCATATTTATGTTAACTTCAAATTGTCTGATAGGTTTATTGTTAAATTGGTTACCAAATACAGCAAATAATTTTGCAATAAGTTCTACAATATTACATGACTTGACTTTACACGTGTTGTTTTCGATTACATCACTTACATCTAAGATGACATTATTAGAAATGGATATGAACTTGTTATTGTTATTAAATGAATTATACCCATTTGGACATAAATTATCTAGCCAATGTTGACCTAATAACAAACTATGACACGTTTTTAAATGACTACAAGGGACAGCAGATAACACAAACGTGAATTATATCTAACTTTGCCAGCTAACTTTCCTAAAATGTAATTCTTGCTTATTTGCTACTAACAACCTACCTTTAAATTTATTTAATTAGATATCATCTGCAAAATATTCTTTAAACACATCCAACAAAATTAAGGTGCACGAGAACGGATATTGACATCAAATAAGATTAATTTGTCATTAATTTATATTCTTAGTTACAAAGGTTTATTTGACACTGTCCTACATATGCTGTTGCAAAAATACGAACAAGATTACTGCAAAATTTTGAAGTAACACCTTTTGTACTACAAGCATAACATGGTCATGAAAGTGGGACAAAGTTCGGACTGATGTTTTTTAAAGAACCGTTCGCAACACTTTTTGAGCGTGAGTAGAACCTATTCAAACTTTTACTTCTATATCAATTGATTCTTGATTCTGTACGACTCGTTGAACAACGTTGTTGACTCAATCGGTTGGATTTCGTCTTAATACTTGCTTGGCTGCTGCGTGTTGAGGATTTACTACAAGTATCTCAGTAGAGCAGTGTTGATTAGATGCGATGATTTTCAGCACAGATTGATTTGCGTTTTCCATATCAAGAACTATTTGACATGCTTCATCAAATTTAACACTACTATCTTTTAGCAGTAGACGATTAATATTTATTTATCATTCAAGATGTTGATTTCATTTCTGCTATGAAACTTGAATATTTCGGTAATAATGCATATTAAAATTACATAATGTGGGGATTAATATTGGACACATTCTTCAAATGTACCATCTTACACCTTTTTTTAGTACAACTTTATTTTGTAAAATTTTAACTGATCTGAACCTAACAGAATTGTTATATGATTGACTTTATTTTTCGACATTTTTATACCATTACTATTGAAGCAAGATTCTAAGCGTTCAAGAAAATTTTCAAGTGAAAAATTATTGTATAACATACACGAGTTAAATGAATCGCCAATAATCACATTAACGTTAACTTGGATCATATTGGTACTGATAAATCCCACGACTTGATCAACCACTCTTAAGCATGCAGGCTATGATGATTTATCTACAGACAAGACTCGTTGCCATATGTTTATCTTGTCGGATTATAAGTGGTAGTTCATTCAAATTAACCTTAGAATGACGTCAAATGTAGCAATAAAGTGTAGGTAACTGTATGCAAATGAATACCTAGAATTACGCTTGAAGACAATTGCCATTTAAGACAAGGTTGGTAAGTTTTGTACGGTGTTGCCACCAATTTCTCTTGCAAATCCAAGCATTTGTCTGTCAATATCTTGTCACTTTGTTGTCCTTCTGGTTTTTGTTTATTTTTGTTTTTATCGTTTATGTTGTTGGAATTTTATAAAACAGTTCTTTTCAGATATATTGTTTTCATAATGCTTAAACTGTTGGATACATGTGCTCAAGAAATGATAGCTTCACTAACAGACTATTTTGAGAACGAACGTGATAATAATGGGCCTCTTCTACCATTCACTTCTGTAAGAGACATAAGTAACTTCTGTATTATGTGTTTAATTCCACTCGAATAATTTCAAATTTAATGGGGTTAAGTAAACTAAACAGTTGCATTCAAAGTTATTTGCTTTAGCGAGTCGCATCAGCATTAAATATTAGTGTAGGCACTGTAAACAGCATGGGGACTATGTCCAATAAGAGTGAAGCGCTATCAAACAACAAAAAAATACACCCATGCACGAAACATGTCGTTGATATAGATAGTTTCGACAAAGATGCAATTAGAAATGTAATCTATCAGATGTTCAAAAGCAGTTAGTAATATTCAAACACCTTGAAAAGCGATTAATTTTTGTATTTCCGAAAAGCACATTACTACAAGAAAACCTTTGTGAAGAAGACATATTTAAAGGAGGAAAAGAACTCCTTTATGGACAATTTTAAAGGATATCAAATTTCAATATAACAAGGATGATCCTCATTGTAGATTGATGGAAGTACATAATGTTGTTTCAAAAAGGGTGACATTTTTAAGACAATATGTTCAAGCTAAAACAGAGGGGCTACTGAAGTTTGTATTTGTTGATGAAACCTGGATTTTTAAAAATAGAGCATTGGAAAATCGTGACAGCATTCTGACGCTAGAAGTGTTAAAATGCTTACTGTTGGTGGTGAACGGTAATACTAATAATTATAAAAATATAAGTGTTGAGATTTGCCTCAACTTAAATGTAGGTTGTAATAAAATTTCGTTGTTACGAGTAGAAACCTTGAGTCGAGGGTATATATAGCCACCCCACCCTTAGCAGGTAAAGGCGACCCTTGCATATTGTCTGTAAATTGCCGTACGTGAACGTCACTTCGTGTCCGTCCTTCCTTAAATCATGTGCTAATAAATATGAGTTTAATAAAGCGCTTTCCAAACTTGTGTGCATAAGACAGTGATGTGTTGTTCCGCATATTTACATGCTGATTTAATACAATGTTGAATTGTAATCCAGGTATTTATATAATAAGAAGTTTGCGTGGACTCAATATAAGCATTCATAATTGAATTATTTCCAATTACAATTACTATACGTTGACACGCAATGAAATTGAATATAATAATTTAAGGGTCCTTCGATTGTCTGTAAATTACTGTGAACATATTAATTTTGATTCATTATAAAATTGTGATAAAAGGATAAGGTGTGGTCAATTTATTTCCCACTTCACAACAAGGTTACCAGGTCCACGTCGAAGATTAAGAAATACTTTTAAGCAAATAATACTTCTCTGCATGAATGAAAGTGGCAAATTTTCGGTTATCTTTCAATAAGATTTTGCTAAGTATGTGTTTCTTTATTAGGTATATAATTCTTCACGATGGGTGTGAAGAGGGATTCATTCCTAATGTCAAACTCGTCTTTTCTTCAAAAACCACAGAGGAAGACTACCATGGTGAAATGAATCAGGACAACTTTTACATTGGTTTGAATATCAGCTTCTAATTAATCTAAGCAAGCCATCGACTATCGTATTGGGTAATGCTCCAACATAATGGAAATCAATAAGGCAACAACGGATTCCTGGAAAAAAGCTGATATTTAAAAGTGGCCGCAAGAAAATAATACTTATTATGATAGCACAATGCTAAAATGTGAATTAATAACATTAGTGAAACAGTAAATTATATTATTTTACATAGCCTTTTGCTTATTGTTGTATTTCTAGGTATAAACCTAAAGTTACATATCCAGCTGATCTGGCTGAATGCTATGGTCATATGGTTTTGAGACTTCCACTATATCACTGTATTTTTAATTCCAGAGAACACATTTGGGGTATAGCAAAAAGTTATTATAGGGATCACATTGGCTACAGTGGTACCTGGTTGAGAAGTCACTAGCTATACGGAAGGAAGCTCTTGCGACTGTATCACCTGATGTATGGGCAAGCACAATCCGCCATACAGAAAAAGAGATATAACTCTGGTGGGATGGGGAAGTAGCATTTGATTATGAAGATGCACTACCGTTGATAATCAATATAGATAGTGAAGAGGACGACGACTATCTGTGGAATGATGAAGCATAATTTAAAATTTCTCTACAGCTTTGGCACAATACAAATATACATATTTTTTATATTAATATATTAATGAATTAAATACATTTTTGAGTATTACTAATTTTGGTTTAGTTGCTTTGCGTGAAGCAAGAAAAACATTTTTAAAAACATGTGAAATGTATTGATTAAATTAATATCTTCATCCTAAAGGCTTTGTTACAAATTTGAAAGTGGTATCAAGACATCAGTTCGACTAAAATTCAAACGATGTGTATATTTTATATGGAACGTATTTACATATCTGTTAAAGTTGATAAATATTTTGTTAATTTAAAACCATGAACAGTTCATGACGTCAAATACTTCACGAAGCGCTGTAAATTTAAAGAACCCCACTTTTTAGCAATACTACAATAAATTTGTGTACTAAGCTCCTTGTTATAATATCCTAAATTATTCGATTCAAGACGAAGTATAATTATGTTATCAAGAAAAAGTTTAATGAATTATTTCTGTTATGTAAGTCAATATACTGAAAAAACATTTTATTTTGATTTATGGTAGAATGTGCCCTTATTGTCAGACTGCTGCCTGCATTCCTAGAGTATGCACACTTAATACAACCTTTATCTATAGAATTAAAACAATACATATAACATTGGCCATGCAGCATTTTATCCAGTTGTGACGTCATCCTAAAGTTAAGGCGAATGGACTATACCATGTCTACTTTTAAGTCTTAATAGCTAAATTTTCCTTTTCTATTTTATCACACCTATTTACATTATACAGGGTGTCCACTTTTTAATTGCACACTATAGGAATATCCTAAACTATAAGAGATACAGTGTTGGTTAAATTAGACAAAAGTTACCTACTTATGAGAGTATTTTATAGCTGATCTTTAAATACAAATGTAATCCATAGATTGCTAGATAATGGTTAAAATACATATTTTGCGATTTTCAACTTTTCTTAATAACTTCGTTGTTATTATAGTTAGAAGGATGAAATTTGGTATGGTAAGATAAGACATAATTATGCATTTAATGACGATCTACAAAATGTTTTAGATCTATTACATTTTTTGCCGCGATAGTCAACTTTTTTTTTGTTATGGCCGCCATATTCGATTTTTACATCAACGTATAGAAAAAAAATTACAATTTTAACAATGTAAACCACATCATTAATTTTTTAAAATAACATTATTAAGACACAAAAACGGTTTTTGTAAAAAAGATCCAGTGTGTTGCTATCAAATACAATTAATTCTAAACTGTTCCATTGTTTGCAATAATCAGTTTTGTTGTTAATAGTTTTAAATTAAAATTTAGTTAAAATATGGTGTGGTACTCGATAAATGAAAAAAAAGACGTACGACTTGTATATCAAAAGCTGCAGAAATTCTACAGAGGCCGCCCGCAAGTATCATAATCTGTACCCTGAACGAAGCCAACCAAATCGTACATTGTTTTATAGAATATGTAAAAACATGTCCGACTGCGGTTCCATTAACAAATCAAGAGGTAAATATCTTAAAAAGGTAGAAGCGAATGCCGACATTAATGTATTTGCACATTTACATGTTAACCCAACTGGATCGTGCAGATCTTTTGCACGTGACTGCAAAGTCTCCAAAAGTACAGTAAATAATATTATTAAGAGGCATAAATACCATGACTACAAGTACTTGCCAGTACAAAAACTCCATATAGGAGATTCGGAAAGAAGATTAGCATTTTGTGAGTGGTTTATTACTCAATCAGACAATGATTGACAGTTAGCGAATAAAATTCTGTGAACCGACGAATCTACATTTTCAAATTGTGGAATGTTTAATCGTAGAAATAAGCACTACTATTCTACAGAAAATCCACATTTGTTGCAGGAAGTAAAGAATCAAGTTCGTTTTTCTGTGAATGTTTGGTGTGGAATCTTCGATGGCTGAATAATAGGCCCTAATTTCATACAAGGGAATTTAAACGGAGAGAAATATTTAGATTTTTTAATTAATGCTCTTGAAGAATTTTTAGATGAACTACCGTTAGAAGCAATTAGAAACTTACGCTGGTTTCAACATGATGGCGCACCACCTCATAAATTCAGGTTAGTAACGCAGTATTTAAATGAGCGATTTCCTCAAAGTTGGATCGGAAAGAATGGTGCTGGATTTTTTTCTATGGGAATATGTAAAAAATAAAGTTTATGTTACTCCGTCTAATAGTGTCCAACACTTGCAGCAAAAAATAAGAAGTGCGTTAGAATCGGTTAATCAAGATTCCATATCAAATGCTATTGCGCAGATGAATAAAAGGGTTCGCTGTGTCTGGAACAGCATGGTGAACATTTTGAATATTTACTGTAACTTCAAGTTGTGGTAGTTAACTTTCCATTATTATTTATAGGTTAGATCTTTTACAAAAACTGTTTTTGTGTCTTAATAATGTTATTTTAAAAAATTGATGATGTGTTTTACATTGTTGAAATTGTAAATTTTTTTTCTATACGTTGATGTAAAAATCCAATATGGCGGCCATAACAAAAAAAAAGTTGACTATCGCGGCAAAAAATGTAATAGATCAAGAACATTTTGTAGATCGTCATTAAATGCATAATTATGTCTTATCTTACCAAACCAAATTTCATCCTTCCAACTACAATAACAACGAAGTTATTAAGAAAAGTTGAAAATCGTAAAATTTGTATTTTAGCCAATATCTAGCAATCTATGGATAATATTTGTAGTTCAAGATCAGCTATAAAATACCCTCATAAGTAGGTAACTTTTGTCTAATTTAACCACCACTGTATCTCTTATAGTTCAGGATATTCCTAGTGTGCAATTAAAATGTGGACACCCTGTATATTTTGGTTCAATCCTCTTCTAGAGCCTTTTTGTTTGCTTCTGCTATTTCGGCTGCTTGGCAATAACTTATTACCTACCTTAAATATGTATCTTCACGCAAAATCTTGCTTGTACGTACCCAAAACGATGTATGTTCTAAGAATTATTTCTTCGGCATTACCAAACTTGAACAAATTTCTCAAATCTGTAATAAAAACGTCAAAAGGCTCTAACTCCTTCCGTTTTCTAGAAAAGAATTTAAAATGTTTCAAAGCTTCATTTCCCTTAGACATACAATAGTCTCCCAATTCCTTCAGAATTAACTCAATGCTGGTTGATGTTGCATAATTAAACGTATTATAATTTTTTAATGCATCTTTACCCACTATATTAAGTAATCCTCCAATTTGTACTTCAGCTGGTTTCTGCTTAGTTTCGGTGGCAACACAATAAATTTCCACTTGCTGTTTAAAATATTCTGCGAGGTTGCCCTCTAAAATTAATTCGCTCGATTTATTATATTTTGACATTTTAAAAAAAATTTAAAACTTTTTCCATAACTGTAAAATGTACTTAACCTTACTTTTGGTTTATTTGATGAAATCAACCCGTTTCAATCCATTAGCATTAAAATACCATGTTTAAATTATCGACTGCGCCATGCTGCATGTACAGTTTAATTAAATAAAACATTCTTTTTAATCTTTCTTGGGAATAAAACCACATATTTGTTAAAATGATCTTTATTTACGTTTCGATCCATGACCTAGATAGTTGTGAAAATAATTAAAAAAACGAAACTGTAACTTTTAGTAAACAATGGATCCCATTACTAAAAGCAATAACAAAAGAAATTACAAATGAAAATCAAATGCCCCCAATATCTAGGTAGCATTGCAAGTTTTTCCTGGGTTTTCCTTGCGATATTGACATGAAATACAGCCTACATACATGATTTCTATTTATACATACAACTAATTACACAACAATAGACATATTAGCAACCCCTGCTGCTTAAGCCTTACGGTAACGTAATCACACACTTCTTTAATAACCACCCCCTCAACCATATAAATAGAAACATGTTAAAAAAGTCCACTAATAAGTTATTGAATTTATATGAAATTTGACTATATAAAAATTAATCAGCTGATTTTACGTTAAGCGTATTGGCTACTTTAAAAAGCCGGTCCCAGGATGCAACACAACTTGAAAGTACTCATTCTTCTAAACTTAAAAAATTTTCACCTAATGTACTCAAATCATAAATTAATAAATCAAAGTCACCTTCAATTTGTGTCATAAATGTCAAGCTTAAAATTTTTTATTATTTTGACAACAATCCTAGGTCATGGATCGAAACGTAAATAAAGATCATTTTAACAAATATAAGTGGTTTTATTCCCAAGAAAGATTAAAAAGAATAGTTAACAAACCACCACAAACATACAGGGAGTAAATAAAACATAATAATTTAATATACCTTTTATTTTAACTGCTATATCAAACTGACTTGTTACATAAGAAACACGAATCGGAAAAAAACCAAAAACGAATTCCTCACTAATTAGACAATGCCAATTTTCAATGCAGTGCTCCCAATAACTATAACTGCAATTCAATGTTACAAACTGTAAATTAAACTTAGATCGCAAACAGGCACTTCATAATATTTTTATCGCATTATTACAAAATGCATTAATGTTTTAATAGTGCAGCATCTAGCATTAATTATAATGGTAATAAGCCATACTTGTCATGTCCAGTATTGTGGTTACTCTCGCCATGATAGAGAGGAGAGTGGTATATGGTCTGTTGAATATATTACTGCTCTATAAACATAGGTTTATGTATGTCTTGTTATTTCTACCACTTATAATCCCACAAGATATAACATATGGCGACAAATCGTGTGTAGATGTCATCACAACCCATGTGCTTAAAGTGATCAATAAAGTCGTGGTGTTTATCATTAGCAACATGGCTCAAGATAAAGAAAATATGAATATTGGTGGTTCATTCAACTCACATGTATGTTATATAATAATTTTTCATCACTTAATACACACGATAAACTAATTGAAAATTTCCTAGAACACATGACATTTTACTTCTATATCAATGGTATAATGCCGTCGAAAGATAAAGTCGATCATCTAACAATTTTGTTGGGTCCAGATCAGTTTAATATCGTGAAAAAGAAAGGGGTACCAAAAAAAATAAAATATTGTACATTTGCAGAAAGTGGTCAATATTTATCCTCACATTATACACACACAATGTGCGTTATTGTCGAAACATTCAAGTTCACGGCAAAAACAAACATCTTGATGAAAAACTTTCGGATTTCATATTTGATCCACACCAACTGTCTATTAAATGTAAATTTGCAGATCACCTTGATAGAGCCCTGCATGATCAACTTGTCCTTGGTTTGAATGATAAATCAAAGATGAATCATCTACTCTTAGAAGATAATAATCAAATTTGACAAACCATGGCAAATACTTCTTGATATAGAAAGTACAAATCAGTCTGTGCTGAAAATTATTGCATCTAATCAACACTTCCCTAATGAGGTACTTGTAGTAAATCATTAACATACAGTAAGCAAGAATGCATTAAAACGAAATCCATACCGGATGAGTCAAAAATATCGTTCAATATGTTGTACAGGAGCAAGAAACCGCCAATTCGGAAGCAAAAATCTGACTAGCTCAATTTCGCAGTCTAGGAAGCTTTGCAAAGTGCTTTAGAAAACATCAGCCTGAAATATGTCCGTCACTTTCATGAGTATGTTATGCTTGTAGTACAAAAGGTCATATTACAAAAATTTTGCAAAAATGTTACTACTTATATTTCGTATTTTTACAACAGCATGTATAGGTCAGTGTCAAATAAACCTTTGCAGATAAGAATAAAAATCAAAAATCATTTAATTTTATTTGATGTCAATACTGCTTCTGCAGGAAGGCTAATTTCGTTACGTATGTTTAAAGTTTATTTTGCAGATGATATACAATCAACAAATTCAAAGTTAGGTTGTTAACAACAAATAACCAAGAGTTATTTGTTTTAGGAATATGAACTGTCAAAGTTGGATATAATTTGCATTTGCATGAACAGCTAAATCTTGTATTCACTTTAAAAAAAATGACATAATGTTATTACATCGAGATTGGTTAGATATTAATGTCCAAATTGGTGTAGTTGATTTGATAACAACAAGGAGTGAGTTCATGTTTTTAACAATATAATCTTAGATGTAGATGTAACTCAAAACAACACATGTAAAATCAGGCAATAAAATGTTCAGATCATGTGATATTGTAGAACTTATTGCAAAGTTACGTCATACGTTTGTTAACCAATTTAACAACAAACCTATCACACAATTTGAAGTTAACATAAATATGAAAAAAAAATACTGTTTCTGTTTTTCTGTTAAGCCTTGCAGTGCCATATCTATTACAGATGATGTTAAAACGGAGTTGTCACTAGAAAGTAAGGTTATCATACCTAGAAAGAAAACTAAGTCAATTGGCATCACCAATTGTCTGGGCACCAAAATACGATGAGATTTGACTGTGTCGATTTAAAACTAACGATAAATAAACTTGTGTCGGTACACCAATATCCTATACCCAAACTGAATGATTTGTTTCAAAAATTTATAATAGCAACTTTTGTGGATTCGATTTATGGAACGCGTGTCTACAGTTAGAGGTCAATAGTAAAACCAAACAATTTTTAACCACAAATATTACGTGTGGTTTATTTGTATATAATTGTCAACATCTTTTTGTGTCTTCTGCTAGTGCCATTGACAAAATTCTTTCTGGCAACAAGTTTTGTGGAGTATACCAAAATGATATACTGGTATGAGGCAAGAACCGCAAGCCTGGCAGAAACATTTTGGTTGTCTTAGCGAAAAAGGTATTAGTACTTGCAAGGGCAAAATTCAAAAGTTACTCACAACCCCACATCCACAGGACAAATACACAATTAAGATATTATTTGAGGTTATTTAATTATTATTATAAACTTATCCAGATGGTTCCTGATATATCAGAACCGCTTCATAATTTGCTAAGAAAAGGTGTACAATTACATCCCGCACTATCCCCCAATGTCTTAGAACATGTCCTATCTTCTATTTCTCCTATTTCTTTTTGTTTTCAACAAATATCTTACTTCCCCTACTATTTCTAGAACCTCTGTGTTCTTAATTTTGTCTGTCCGGCCTATCATCATCATCATACATCACGTTCCAAAGGCTTCTATGTGTTTCCTGTCTGCTTCTTCTACTGTCCCCATTACATAGCCGTGCAGTCCACACATATTCAACAAACTTTTACTTGTTGCTATGTTTATTGTCTTTGAACGTAGCTGCTGCTCTTTCTTGTTAGATACAGCATGGTTCCCTTCTATTGTTTTCTAAATATATACCCTATTTGTGACTGATATACAGTGGTATGCAAAGGGGGTTATGGAACTTGACGGCTACCAAAATCCCCCATTGTTCAAATATTATTAATATTATTACTATTATTGATTTTTATGCCTTTATTAATAATTACTATGTGCTGTATCTGGATCCAACCCACACGTATATTTCATTCAACAATGGTTGGAAGTGAACTTAAAATGTACATTTCCAGTGCATTTTGTAGCTATTTATCTTTGTTGTTATAATAATAATTATTATTACTATTATTGTTATTATTCATTAATAGTTTTCCAATTAATCCTTTTGCACAATCAACATTTGTTGAGAATATTACAAAGCCAACACCTGTAGTGGGTTACAACAATAATCATTTGTGACTCCTGCAATTCTTACTATATCGGCCAGACTGGTCGTAGTCTTGAAGAATGTTTCGTCGAACATAAATCTTTAATTAGTAAATATCGTGTTGATCACACTTGTTCAAATAATAAATTTTTCTTTGCTTCTCATATCGCTATTAATAACCATACCTATTCAGAAAACAATTATGAAATTTTATACATTCAAGAAAAGAATCATAAACTCAATTTTTAGAAATGTTAGAAATAAAAAGACCTTCCAACCAAATTTGTTTAAATGAAAACGTTGACTTTGATTCTACTCTAATCACAAATAAAATGTCAAAATCCGGATTTACACCTTAACGTGGTTCTACCCACTCAGTAATATTAATTTTGTTATAGATACACATTTGCTAACATTCCTTTTGGAAATGCTTGTAGTACAAATTTAAATGTAATATCCTTAAATAATAATATTTTCTATAATTCTCAATATATTAAGAGGTTTTCCTGGTACTATTTGCATATAATTTTTATTAATAATTTCATTAATAATTTTAGTGAACTTTAGTTTGTCAAAAACGATTTTAAATAATTTGGATGTTTTAACTATATTTTTATTGCTTGATGATGGGCTTAGTGTGTATTTAGACTGAAACTACGTTAACAACAGTTGTACACCTGTTCATTTAAGATAGAACAGTCGTTGCTATCTCGTTTCCCGATATCACACCTGTTTTGTTTCATATCGCTGTGTTAATGCGGCAGCCTTGTTTACGTTTCTGTGGTTACTATCAAGCTTCTTACAAACTTGATATTTTCGTTTTGTTCACGTTTTACGAATTTACAATAAAACAGCTGCTTATGTATTTTCCAATTTACTTTCATTTCAAAGCAGTTCGTTTTTTGAGTATAAACTTACAAATTATATTACGATTTTTTTCCGATATTTCTTGCAATCTTCCAGTTACAATGACTAACTTAAAAACTAGAGCATAAACAAAAAACTTACATGCAATGTATTACCGACGTTTATAATCTCTCTGTAAAAGCCGCTACCGATGAATCTCTGTACCACCTTTTCGTTTTAGATACACTGATTTACAAGGGTCTTTCAATGCGTTCTATGAGCTTCATAATGAAATTATTGAAATTATTACCAAGGACGCGCAATTTGATACACAGGAAGCAGTAAGAAAACAGATTGACGAATTTTTCTATGCATCAAACATGGCATACATGAAGCTATGTACCGTCAACCCCACTCAAAGTTCCGTTTCAGTAGAAACGTTTGCAAAATTACCAAAATTATCTATACTGGTCTTCAAAGGGGACAGAAGAGAATTCAGAATTTTTAACAACTATTCGATAACATTATTGCTAAAAACGACAAGTTAGTACCCATACATAAAATACAATACCTTCTATCACTTCTTCAAGATCACCCATTGAAATTACTTTCAGGAATTCCCATTTCAGGGAAACATTTCGAAATAGCTTACAATAAGCTCATAAGCACATATTTAAACAAACGGCTTATAGCTTCAGATGCGGTCAATAGTATCTCTAAGTTCAAATTAAAGGGAGAAACAGCTAATGATTTACGCTCTCTTTTGAACGTATTCTCTGAAAATGTTGCAGCGCTTAAAATAATGAATTTCGAAACAGATAAGTGGGATTTCTTATTGTTTTATATTTTATTGGAAAAATTAGACATTTCGACACGCACCGATTTTAAAACTGGTCACACTTCAGTGGAAATACCCACAAACGAATCTCTGCTACTATTTCTAGAAAACAAGTGCAAGGCACTCGAATCAGTACAGTATTTGAACCCGCCCAAGGTTAAAATAGAAATCTCTAGTCAGAGAATCAATAAATTTCCTAAATAATATGATAAAATTATTTCATTTTCTGCACTGTGCAATGACAGTCGACAAAGTAAAAGTTCCGTTAGTGGCACTATTACATGCCATATGTGCAACCACAGTCATGTTCTTTCAAAATGTCCCAAATTTTTGAGACAAAATGTCGTGGACCGTCTAACTTTCGTTAAGCAAAAACGACTTTGTGTAAATTGTTTACACTCGTCCCACACTAGGCAGAATTGCCCATCAATTTTTCACTGTCAAATATGTAAAATCAAACACCATACTTCTTTACATGCTGATCCTACTAATAACATTTCGTCTACAAGGCAGTCTTCATCAGGGTCATCAGTGACTAGGCACGATACGTCTATTTGAAATGATCTTTTACCGAACGTTACTTCTACGATCTGTAACGTAACCAGTTCTTCAAAAAGCACTATTCTTTTAGCCACTGCAGTGGTTAATATTCATGATGGTAACGGCATTCTCAAATCACTCAGAATTATAATTGATTCCAGGAGTCAATATAGTTTCATAAGCGACAAGTGTGCATGCCGCCTAAATCTCCGTAGCTGACAATTTTCTACGTCTATTTTTGGGCTCAATGAAATGACATCATGTTCCACAAAAGGTGTTACTAATTGTATAATACAGCCAAGAGGAAAACCAGAGCCTGTGTTTTCTATTGACGCAACTGTAGTTCCAAAATTATGCTCCAAAATGCCGCCATTTTCTTTAGAAAATCAGAGTTGGACCCATTTACAAGGTATTAAACTCGCTGACGAATCATATTTTCTTTCAAACTCTATTAATTTACTAGTTGGCGCAGAGCTTTTTCCGCATATACTTCAGAATTGCAGAATTTTAGGCAAACTCAACCAGCCTTCTGCTTTTAATTCAGTTTTTGGATGGGTAGATGTAGGTAAAGCTAAGGAAGGTAATCAACTTAAAACCTACTCGTTTTTTACAAGTACTCATGTACCGCTAGAAATTTCTATCCCAAAATTTTGGAAAGTTGAGCAAGTTCCGTCAGACACCATTTTATCGCCAGAAGATACGAAATGTGAAGAAATATTTTCAAAAACTGCTACACCCGCTGTATCAGGCCATTTCGAAGTAACTTTGCCCTTTCGTGATAAAGAACCAGATTTGGGCGATACTTTTTCACAAGCATATCATCGATTCATTGCATTAGAAATGAGATTACTCAGATCTCCAGATCTTTATGCAGCTTACTCAGAAAGATTGTATAAATCAAAACTATATGTCTTTGGTTACTGAGATAGAAAAGAATAGTACACCTGTTTGCTACCTTCAGCATTTTTGTGTTTAAAAAAATGACAGTACTTCCACTAAAGTTAGAGTCGTTTTCGATGGGTCTGCAAAAGGCTCTCTAGGTCTTAGCCTTAATGACACATTATTACAGGGCTCCAAATTGCAGAAGAATATATTTTCGCTGTTACTTATATTCCGTATTTACCCAGTTGTTTTTATAACTGACATTTTCCAGATGTTCAGAGAAATATCGATTGTTCCTGAACATAGAAATTTTCAGAGTATTTTATGGAGAATTTCGTCCAAAAATCCGATTTCTGAATACAAGTTAAACCGACTTACATTTTAGTCGAATTGCTAGCCATATTTAGCCATGCGCTCCATGTGTGAACTTGCGGATAGAGAGCAAGATCGTATTCCCTAAGAAAGTAACATAGTAAAAAACAAGATGTACGTAGATGACGTCATCGCTACGTGCAATTCAATTTTAGATGCCCTGTCTCTGCAGCAAGAATTAATAAAGTTGTTGAACTCAGGAAATTTTCAATTGAAAAAGTGGGCTAGTAATGCTCCAGAATTGCTTGCAGCGATTCCAAACTGCGATTTACAGATTGAAACCTGGACTAGCTTGAAAGGCCAACTTTCATTACTTTTAAATTTCGAAATCCCACGTCATATATATTTGGAAAACTTCCAAAATTGGAAATTACACGCTTTTTGCGACACCTCAATGAGGAGATATGCCACTGTTATATTTTTGCGCGTCAAAAAAGAAGAAAAATGTTTCTTTACTATGCGATAAAAGTAAAATAGCCCCCTTGAAGGTTATAAGTTTGGCATGCCTTGAGTTACTAGAGGTAGTACTTTTAGCTAACTTAATTGTCTTTGTGCAACACACGTTTTCTGAGCGAATTAAATTTCAAGAGATTTTTGCCTGGACAGATTCTCAGATTGTCTTGGCATGGTTAAATGCTTCACCGACATGCTAGTGCACGTTTGTTGCCAATAAAGTTAGTTACATTCAAGGCATCGTTTCAACAGCCCTTTGGCACTACATTCCGTCGGCTATTAATCCTGCAGATGCGGGGTCCAGAGGTCAAATCCCTTCTGAACTACTTGCTAATAATTTATGGTGGAATGGCCTTAACTTTCTTACAGACCACAAATGTTCTTGGATCTTGTTAGATACCCCAGAAAAACTCCATCCTAATGCAGACGACGAGGAAAAGCCTCAGGTTTTTTACTGTTACGATAGAATGTCATACTTTCGATTTATTACTTGAACAAATTTCATGATTAGATAAAATTCTCAGATTTTTAGTACATTGTTTATGCACAAGAGCTATTTTGTCAAAACATTTACCTAAGTCTCGTGGAACTCCGACGCATGAGGAGAAAGAAAGAGCGTTGATGTGTTTGTGTAAACATGTTCAAGCAACGGTTTTTGCAGAATTTATAGAAAAAATTACCAGAAATCAGTTACTCCCGAAACCCGTACGTTCATTCTCATTGTTTCTTGACTCGGATAGGTTGCTACGAGTTGGGGGTCGCATTAGAAATTCTGAACTTTCATATACAGCATAACACCCACTATTTTTACCTATCACATAGGCTTACTCCTCTTATTATAGACCACATGCATTTCAGGTACTTACACCCTGGAATTAAAACGTTACATTATTTACTAAGACAACAATTCTGGATTCTTTCAGCCAGAAAAAATATTTAACAAGTTGTTTCATCATGTTTCAAATGCTTCAGAGCCAACTCTCGTCCCTACCCACCTTCGCTCATGGGTGATTCACAGGATCAATATATTAAAACCATTTTCGCATGAAGCTATTGATTTCTGTGGACCTTTTTACGTTACTGCATGCCGTTTAAAAGAATTAAATGCTCATAAATCCTACGTTTGTGTGTTTGTTTGCACATCGATCAAGGCAATACATCTCGTAGTTACGCTTGATCTATATACGGAAAGTTTTATCGCTGCCTATCGCCGTTTTGAAGCAGAGTTACAGATTATTACACCGATAACGGTACCAATTTTATTGGCGCCATAGATTATTTTCTTGATATCGTTAATCAATCTTCTCAACAATTAGATTTACGCTGGCATATCAGCCCACCGTCCACTCCTCATTTTAATGGACTCGCTGAGGCCGGTGTGAAAATGCTAAAATCCCATTTATTACGTGTCATTGGAGACCAGAGGCTTAGTCTGGAGGAATTGACCAGGCTTTTATGTCAGATTGAAGCCTTGTTAAATTCACGTCCGTTGTGTGCCCTTAGCACTTATCCCAATGACCTCTTGCCTCTAACCCTAGAGCATTTTCTAAATACCGAACCATTAAATCCAGCTATTCCAGAAGTTGACTATTCCAACAATCAACTTAATTGTCTCTCTAGATGGCAGCTAATTCAGAAACTTCGTCGTGACATTTGGAGATATTTGAATACTCTCATTCAAAGACAAAAATGGACCAAACCGTCCCCGAAAGTTAAACTCAATTCTTTAGTTTTGATTCAAACGGACTTCAAAATCCCTCTTTGTTGGCCGCTTGGAAGGATTACCAAGTTACACCCCGGTCAGGATGCGGAAGTTCAAGTTGTTACGGTTAGGACGGCTACAGGTTCATTCAAGAGGCCAGTTGTGAAACTGTATCCTCTACCATATAATGTTTAAAAGTTCTTAATATTTTTAAGTAAATATTTTCGGTTTATTGTTTACATTTTCATGAAGTTTTCTTTATGTTATTCACCCTAAAAAAATTATTTTGAATTTACTCCACGGTTAGGGATCTCGTGCAGCATTACAAACAATTGCATTTATTTCTTGCTATTTTCTGAATTGTCCAAGATCCGTTGCTTTCGTTACTCAATCAGCAACTGGTAAGCCGTCCCCAGCTAGGAGGAAATCCCTAGTTATTTCAATTACAGTTACTTTAGTTTTACTCATTTTACGTAATATTACGTCTTTATTCCTTTAAATTTATGGGAAAACACTGTGTGTTTTCGTCGGCCGGCATGTTCGCACAATACACGACTGTAAAATTTATAAAAACATTAGAGTGCCATTGTTTACAGACTACTTCGCGATCACTTGCTAAACCTAGCACGAGATGGAGTGATTGTCGAAGTTTTGATTAGTGCCGAACGTCCCAGGCAAGTGTGGAGTCAAGAAAGAAACATAGAACAAACAAGTACAATTACCATAAATATGGTGCATGTTTAAAGTCTAGATAAAGACAAGACCGATCATTAGTTGAAGTAGTACCCTGTAAGGAATAATTTGCAAGTAAAATCGGATGATGAATGTTACATTTAATAAGACAGTTTTCAACTGGATTAATAATAATAGCTCTGTTTGAAAATATTAGATCGAGGATTGTATCATTTTGGTTTTTAATCAAATTGAACTGAGTGAACCCTTATGACAACATTTCATCGCAAAAAATTGAGGACGAATTTGATAATACTCTCTCAGCAAAAGCACCTTCACATTCATCAAATTGTTTCCAGGAAATATGAGGCAAATTATAATCTTCCAATATCAAGATTAGAGATTCTTCATATTTGTTTAAAATGTATTCTACAGCTTCAGTATGATCAATATACAGATGTGCATCACATTTAGGAGGAAATGATCAAGTGGATATCTCCATATATCATATGCTATCCCATATTTCCTCTCTGTTTGGTATAACTGTTTCAACAACCGATGAAAATATATTACGAACTCCAAGAAGTACTCCTCCAAAACGAGTTTTATCATTTGTATTAGAGGAACAATCCGTGTGATAAGTAATATAACTGTTGTCAAGTATTTCACTATTAAATTCCACTGTGTAAACCTGTTTCACAAAAAGCTAAAACATCGTAGTTTTTGGACAGAGCAGCACAATATAAATCTGTTAGTTTTGTACATACTCCATTGACATTTTGAAAATAACACAAGAACTGTTTTGAATTTGGACTATTTATCAAATCATCGCAGTGTTTTTCCTGTAGAAATTGATTTAAGCTTTTTGTTAACTCATTGCAGGACCAGTTACAGTCTATTCTAAAAATTGATTATCACTAGCAGCTTGGCTACCCACTAATATCCTTGCTCACTTTCCTCTGTTTGATTTGTAAACAAAATCACGAATATATATATATATATATATATATATATATATATATATATATATATTTATTTTCTTTACGACCTTGCTCTATGTATATAGTTTAAATGTTTCTTGTGGTTTATAGGTCAGCTAGTAAATAAGATAATGCTCTTTTTTATTGCCTAAATTTTCGAATTTATTCAATTCTTGTTCACAGGCATAAAGTGAGGATTAATCTTAAATTGGCTAGTACAGCATAAATAAACAGTAACTATTTTTTAAAAATAACAGTAGTGTAAAGATAAAAATATTCAGATTATAATATTTATTTTTATCTTTACTACTGTTATTTTTAAAAAATAGTTACTGTTTATTTATGCTGTACTAGCCAATTTAAGATTAATCCTCACTTTATGCCTGTGAACAAGAATTGAATAAATTCGAAAATTTAGGCAATAAAAAAGAGCAATATCTTATTTACTAGCTGACCTATAAACCACAAGAAACATTTAAATATATATAGAATGCTGTGAAACCTACAAAATCCGTGAACTACGCTTTTCGAATCGAGCCTCACGAATTGGGCGTCAAGAATGCTGTGAAAACTACAAAAAGCTATTCATTACCTTAACTGTGTTGGTCCATTGACTTTCTTCCGTTAATCGCCTCGGCTGCTCCTCTAGATAACTTTCATCCTCATACATAAAAAACAAACACATTCCTACCACAAACATCAACGTTAACTCTATTTACATCAATATTCACAATACATTAAAATTTCAAAATTAAAATTCAGCATAAATTTTAATATCAGAGAATTTCAAAATTAAATTTATTATCATTTTAAAGTGCATCCAGAATTAAAGTCCTTGTAGGATGCCTACTAATTACTATAACAATATATGCAGACCTGAGTCTGAGTACAAAGAGGAGCATCTACCACCCCTTTACGTTAATTAACCAGGTTCGTCTAATTGAGCTCAAAGACATACCCAAATTTTCATCATAATCCAGAACATCAATACTAAATACCCTTTCTACTTAAACAAGCAAATTTCACCTTAAAATTAAAATATTATTGTTAGTACAATTTCACTACTGTCCATTTTAAATAAATCAATTATAAAGTTATTCAACACACACCAAAATATCAAAGTTCGAACAAAATAGTATAATTTACCTGAAGGTTACTGCACTCGTAGCTTCAATGTACATCGTCCCTTTGTTAATTACACCATTCCAACTGGGTTATATTTACGGCTTCTGATTCTCAACACTTTTAAAATTTTCTCCATCACCATTTATTTAAAGTTGTTTCAGGGCTTTTCCGGAACTCATCTGTGTATATCTGAACCTTGTTTTGTGGATCCAGACACGTTTATGCACCATTTAAGTATTAATACCCCCGAAAAATAACAAAGAAATTCATACTTCTTTCACCAATATACGCCAAAACTGCCTACTTTTGTGTATTCATTTGTCGTTGTAAATTTTACTCATTGGTACGGTGATACTAAACTTTATTACCTTGTATCTTCTTTTCTAAGTGCACAAAAGTACATTCAGTGTAGCACGTAAAGAACAAGCTGTTTTAAATCACAAAATATTCGAGCAAACTGTTTAAATTATTTAATATTAAAACCGGAAAACTAAAAAGCACTGTTTAACGCGTTGAATCAAGTCGAAGATCTAAGAGAGCTTGTTCATATTCCCCTGGGTATATATAGAGGTTAGCCTGTCTGTCGGTCGAGTCCTCAAAACGGACAATTCTAAAGAATTTCGCCTGCTATGTTCCCATTCCGCAGCCCGGCATGCGATTTTACGAAATTTGCACTCGCCCCAGTTAAATCTCAGAAATTTCGACACGGCTTGCAACGTCTGGAAATAACTAATTGACTTTTATACAGAAATGTTATTTTACCTCTCAAATTTTGCCTTTTACTTTCAACCAATCGCAACCCCATGACGTTGCTCTACTCACGCCTTTTTACTATATGTGTCTTGGTCTTGCGCATATTATCTGTCTCTATCTACCCTGTTCTTATTAGTGCAAATTGATATTCTTTATTATTGATTATTTCAGTCCATGTGGACTATCTGGGTTAAATAACCCCGTATCGCGCCTTCCCGTGAATATTAAGCCACGGTTTCTCCAAGATTCTTTGTAACCATTAATTATCTGCAACATTTACGCAGAATGAGCTTTTTTAAAAATACGCAGGTGTTTAAACATACTATTAATTCTCAGAGCTTTATTTCATGGTATTTTATTGGGTTTTTACGAGTTTTTATAGATATTATCTGTTACTAATGGTTCAATTAACTTCAATTAAAATTAATACCCTTTAATTTTTAGTGAATCCTAAATAAATATTCAATTATTATCTGTACGTTTTGTTTAATACTGGTTACTTAAAATAGAGTTAATTAATATAAATTTTGCACGTAATTTCTCTTTGTTTCTTTACTAGGAATAATTAAATTACACGTAAAGTTTTCTAATACTGCTTCCTTTTACATAAAGCGTCTTATAAATAATTTAAATCTCTTATTTTTAATAAAACGAATGAATTTTTATGCTTCACGCTTTTATTTAATAACGCGTACCTTTTCCCAAAGCTTCTACACGGTGATTAAATTATTTGATGTGATTATTTAATTTTCTACCCTGGTCTAAATATGAGTAATATATATATATATATATATATATATATATATATAATAATATAATGTTTGGGAAAGGTCTAAATAAATAAAAATTTAATTAGTGTGTTAATCAGATGTTTCGACTTTGCTAGATGGTCTTTATCAATGATGTTTTCCCCTATAATACAATACATGTACATTATATCTTAACAAATATCTAAAATGCTTACCCATAAACGGAGTTTTATATATTTATAACGTAGTATAAATTGAGCTATTCACTAATTGATATGGTACGGTTACTATAATCTAATTTATTTAATTTAAAATTGTACAAAATATTTACGTCACAAATTAAAATACTGTTTTTCAATAAATCAAGCATTAGTCTTCAATCAAACTCTGTACTAAACATTTTAATAAACATGTTAACTAAAAAGTTCGAATTTTAAATTTTGACAAAGAGTTTAGCAACTCGCATCAAGGTGTACATAATTTATACAGAAAAACAGTATTTTAATTTGTGACGTAAATGTTTTGTACAATTTTAAGTTAAATAAATTAGATTATAGCAACCGTACCATATCAATTAGTGAATAGCTCAATTTATACTACGTTATAAATATATAAAACTCCGTTTATGGGTAAGAGCATTTTAGATATTTGTTAAGATATAATGTACATGTATTGTATTATAGGGGAAAAAAACATCATTGATAAAGACCATCTAGCGACAGTCGAAACGTCTGATTAACACACATATAATGTAAAACTTTTTATTTATTTAGACCTTTTTCCCAAGAAACAAACTTTCAAGTATTAGTATATATATATATATATATATATATATATATATATATATATATATATGATATATATATATATATATATATATATATATATATATATATATATGTAAATGAGCTGGAATACCTAGTTTAAAAACACTGGACCATTTGGTCGTACTTGTCTAATTTTACATAATCAATTATATCTTTAGCTTCACGCAGATCCCCATTTTGTTTATGCGCAATACGACAAATATAGTCAACTATATTTTTCTATACCAGCAATAGCCTTCTACTGAGTTTTGAGATTGAGGGAGGACTGAGCATATAACAATTTTCCTTTTAGGTTTGTTATATTTTACCGAACGCCATTTCTCTTTATCATTATTTGATGCCCAATCAATACTTTGACTAATTGAAGTTCTCTCTGTATAATGCTGTATCACAGAGTTTTCCCCAAAAGTATAATTATTTTGTTGCATAGGTTTCCCTACGACTTATAATTTAGAATTTTTGTTTATATTCTTATCGACATACCCATTCTCAGACAAGGATAAAGAGCTATTTGTTGCATATGCATATATTGATACATTATTTAAAGGTTTATCAAATATCAAAGAAAAATTAGTATCATGTGTTTTATTAACTATATAGTAAACAAAGTGGAACTTGAGGATGTTTCTCCTGAAATAGTTTTCTTTGCTTTAGGATTAGTCTGAGAGAATTCAGAAAGTTTTCTACCATTTGTAAGTAACTTAATTCTTTGTTACTCTCTGTAAGATTAGTAACTTAGGTTTTCAATTCATTTACATCATCCTGCAATACCTTTGTGGCTTGTTTAATTATTGCACTGATCTATGCTTAAAGATTTTTATTTTCACTGATATTTTCAATATTTTTGCTGCAATCATTTGGTATTATATCTAAATTTATGTCTAAATTTAAATTCTGAATACCACTAGTTTTATCAACATTATAAATCTCAGTACCTCCTGAAACATTGTTGTTACAGCTGTCACATAAAAACTTCTTTTCACCTATATCAGTTGTTAAAATTATGCCTCTTCTTCCGCTACATGAAGTATGAAATTTCACATTGCATTTATAATATTCAACAAATTTGTTGACAACATTTTTACCACAATATAAACAAAGTTTAGACAGATCACTTTGACCGTGTTGTTGCTGTTCCACCATCTTGTTAACTAGCGTGCAAGATAATGTGATCACACAATGTTAGCTGTTTCACTACAACGGATTTAGATACAAGATAAGTATCTCAACACATGGAGGTATGTGCCGATCTTCTCTTTATCTTGTTTGTCCACTTTTGCTGTATGTGTGTAGCAGATGAACTGCAGATAAACTCAAGTCGCATTGTGCCGACGGAGGAAACCAGCTTACAAAACTCGTTCAAAAACTAGCTTCACCAGTGCTTTTTTTTGGTATGTAATTTACTTAATATGTTCAACTTAAAATAGTTTGTCTAGAAGAAACCATTTTCATCACTTTTTGTTTGACTGATAAATTTTACATGTAGCCATGTGAAATGCACACTTCGAATCAAAATTATAAAAAATTTTCCATAAAATATCTCTTTATTTTTTTTAATATAGAAATTTCTGTGTTAATTGGCAATAAAAATTTGATGGCAATGTACTTTTTCTTGTCTATGTGAACCAACCCCACTATCCACATTTGTAGTTAGCCCGGTATTTCTAAATTTGCTTTATCTTTTTATACGTGACTGTGATTCGTGCAGGCCCTTACTTCACTTTCCTTTCTGTTCCTGTCTGACCTGTACATTTTACCGTTACAAATATGGCAAACCCAAAGTATGGTCCCGATTTTTCTTACTTAACTTTTCACACCGCTTGTTTTTAGTTAACTTTCTGCCTCGATTTATTTGTGTGCTCAACATTTGGTCCCGATACTTTTCCACGTTAAACCTGTTGAAGATTTTCGTGTATTTTCAGTGTAGCATTTCGCTGGTGATTGAACTTTCATATAGAAAAATTGTTGAAATCACAACCAATGCCTTTATGTCAGGTACATTATTTTCAGCCTCCTGGAATCAATCTTAAGATTTTTAATTTTTAGACTAGTTAAAAACGACATTTAAAAGAACGCAAAAAAATTTATTTAAATGAAGGTATCCTATACAGTCATAGCAATGATGAAACACTTAGAGATAAAATTAAAGATCAAAATGCAGTATCTTTGGACTTTCATGACTTGCTTTTTTTAGAAAAAGTTAATGATTTCAATCAACTCAGATGAATTATCAAATTTGCCCTTACAACACTACTTTCATTCCTCCAGAATAGTATTGATTTCACAGTACGTTGTCAAATTGATTTCGATGAATCTGAGATCTGAGAAGCAGTTACCCGATTGAATTGTTTTCATAATAGTTTGACATTAGTTGACAATTATTACTAGTTGCCTAACTGAGCTTAATTAGTGGTAAAATAATTAAAGTAAAATGGAAAATTGTTCACAATGATGAGTATATGGACATGCTCTTTATTTATGGTGAATGTCAAAAAATGGCAGCAATGCATGCGAGTTGTATAGTCAGAGTTACACAATCGTGTAATACCAAATCACAACACTTTCTCCAACACTGAAAGTGGTTAAGTAATACTGGCTCATTTTCAACAGGGAAGCAACAAATATCTTGTGTGGAAATAATTCGCACAGAAGCAAATATTAATTGAATAAACATACATGTAATTGCGCTCTTGCATGTACTAATTCTCATATTGTGTTCACTAAGAAAATATTTAAGAAAAATGTTTAACCTGCTCACCTTAATTTCACCTTGTCCTTCCTGACAACATGATTGCAAATCTTTTAACAAAAGTTGATATTTGGTAATCCGTTGTACAGGTTTAATTAAATATGCAGCAATTGGGTGTTCAACCTTATGTTTCTTTTGTAGTTCTTCAAAATAAAAACCTCCGCATTGGACTAGTAAAGTATTTGACTCAGGCTTATTTTTACAATAGTAAACATACATATCAAACTTTTGTGCCCATGTAACAAAACAATGCCCCACATCTTCAGGCATAGTTTCATATTTTTCTAATTCTTTTAAGAAAACAGAGTTATGGAAATTATAGATTTCCTCCATGTTTCCAAAAATGACATCTTCCTTTTTTTGAAGAGCTAAAGGTATGGTATTGGAATTACTACCTTTCAACTCTTTTAAAAAAGACTTGATACAAGTTTCCAAATCCTTAACATAGGTACGTTCTGTTTGTAAGAGTTCGGCCATAATAAACCTACAAAATAAAAGTGGATAAATATTATAATATTGTTATGATATTTACTCTTTTCGTCTTGCTGATCTTCGCTTCTCTTCATTTAGTTCTTTCAAATCTTTTGCTGCAGCTTCTTTTACTTTAGCTTCTAAAGAGGGATCAGAGTTTCGATCAATTGATAATTCCTTTCGTTCACTTTCCTCAGTTTGAATACCAAGCATTTCCTCCAACTGCTGTCTATAATGATCCATACGAGAACTAAAATCTTTGTACCTATTATCTACTGCTGCAACCCATTGTTTAATAGCACTTGCATGTGCATGGCCTTTTTCAACTAAACTGTCTGCTAACTGTATAAGTAACTTAACACGCTCTCTTGTTTCTTTTGCTGTACCCTTAAACTCATTATGTTCTCTAAGTAAACTTTCAGTTTCTTCAATGTTAGTTCCCAAATTTGAAGCATGTGTTGTTAAGTAACACTCACCAGTATCATGAATCCACTCAATTGCTTGTCTAGCAGATCGTTCAAACAATACAAATTGTTGGCATTGATCCAATCGTTTTTTACGTTGGGTCCAATGTTCTAATACTTTGTTCTCTTGGGATAATAGTTTATCTAATATGGTCTTTACACGACTTTCTTGATTACCGGTGCCTGGTGGATAATTATAAAATTGTAAACTTCTTGTGGTGTATTTTAAAAATGTTTCTGCTGTTCTTCTTGCTAATGTGCAAGCCTTCAAAAATGCTTCCTTCTGTTCCTGATGTTTATTAATTAACTGTGATATTGCTGTTGCCTTGTCCATATTGGTACTTTGATGAGTACTTGCACACCAATCTTCATCTCTTTTATATTCACGTTCTAAACTATCTAGTACTGAGCAAACCTGTTCTGCTGTTTTGTAGAAATTTAAACTGGCTGTTACAAGTTTATGTCGTTCCTCTGCACAAGTTACCAGCTGTTGCCATCGTTTGGTGACTTCTTCTGAAATTTCTCTTATACTTTGTGGATCATAATGATTTCCATTAATAAGAGCATCTGCACGATATTTCACCTGTACTGCTGAAGTATGAGTTTTTTCAATAGCAACTTGGAATTGTTCATGTTCTTTTTTTAATTGCTCAGCATCCGAAAGACAGTTTGGAATTGTAAAACTAGCCATTAACATTGATTCCCCATTACGAATCCAGCTAATAACTTGATTAGCATCATTCTGAAACTGACTTAATTGTATACATTGTTCTAATTTAACTCTTTTTAATTCTGCAAGGTCTTCTAAATCAACTTCTCGATCATGCAAAAATTCAAGTAAAACCTGTACCCTGGTTTGTGCATTATACTGTGAGTCAGCCATAATACAGAGTCCCGAATTTTCAAAAACCTGCACTAACTCTTGCCCTTGTTGGAGTATTTGGTAAGTTGTATTTTGCATTTGACTAACACTTTCATTGTGCAACCGTAAGTATTGTTCAGCCTTTGCAATATCTCTAGTTAGTTCACTATGCTGTAGTTCTTCTGACCACATTTCAAGTTGTGATGAAACTTCTAGTGCATCTCGTTCAAATACACGTAATCTTAAACAAAGATCTAATCGCAGTTTACGAGCTGCCCATAGTTCTTCTAAATCACTACGTTGTTTTGCTAATCTGTCTAAAGCACCTTCAACGGCAGAAATAGAACCTGTAGTATCCATATCACCAACAGTTCTGTAAAAACAATGAAATATAGTTACTAATAATTAAAAGACAAAATATATGTTTATCTAACTAAAAAAGTATATTTCTATTGGTTTAAATTAAGTAGAAGCTCATAATAAAATTAAACTGAAATCAAGTTTATATTTATGACAGCTTGTAAAGTATTTAAAAATTTGATAACTGTTGCAAGATAAAGGCTATTTCTTTGGCCAAATAATACAAGTTTTGTACTTGTAATTTAGTGTGGTTATTAGAAAGATTCATAACCAAGGTGCACACATAAAAAATGTCTCGAAATACAACTGAATCAACTTTTTAACAGATGTGGTTATCACCGTGATACTAAAAATGGTCTTAATCAAAGGTAGTATGGATTTTAAAACCTATCCCGAATTTACTTAAGTCAAACCACCTTCCTGGTAAAGATTGGTTTCTACTAAACTGGGATCAATTGTTTTCACAACAAAACACAAAACATATGTTTGAAGTATATTTTCAAACTGGTGTGGTGATTAATGGAACTTGGAAATACAGTCAATGTGTTATGTACAGTTTTGGCCTAGGAAAATCTGGCCAGTACTCCATAGAAAACTCAATGAAGACCCCACTAAAAATTCTGTTTCGAAAAGGTACCAAAAGCCTTAACTGTAATAGCAAAAATAGTTGCCGACTGACTCAGTAGGATGAGTGGTGTAAGTGTTTAAAACGGGCATCAGAGTGCTATCATGCATGAAATATGTCATAATCAGGAATTAACTTGGAAATCACCTAATCTCGCATGCAATACGATGATTTCTAGAGGAAAAACCCCAAAAAGAATAACAAGAGAATGTCAAAACCTGTGATTAAGAAAGTGATTCTGGCCAAAATTTCATATGAAAATTAATAGAGTACACTAGTGCTAAAAACCAACCTAAAATAAATGTTATATTAAAGACACTAATATAACTACTTAGAAACTGCTAACTGAAAGAAAGATTTTCAAAATTAAATATTAAATTACCTGAATATTAATCACACCTCTAGGTAATTGCAATGTACTTCATTACAACAAAACTGAAACTATCACCTTCACATATTAGACTACTATAAGACTTCATTAGCAAGTACCTATAAGTATTAATAAACAAAAAGAAACAACCAAATATATCACAAAATTACTATCTAAATTCTTAACCTAATCATAAGAAAGTACTATGTTGATGTATTCGTGCAATTAATTAAAATGCTCATTCATTTACAATTGTTGTGGGTTATAGTTTCAGAGGTTTTCATAAATACCTGAAGAGTGATTTTTGCCTATAGATAAGCTTGACACCACTAAAAGCCTTTATCCCCATAGACATCGAAAGAAACTAGCTGTTTGAAATTTACATGTTCGTCTCCAACACGAAGTTGTTCATTTAATGGAACACGAGTTCTTAAAATTAAAAGTAACTAACCTGGCAGTATACTATCCGAACTTAATTGACTACTCGCAGTCCATTCAATACATATTCTTCAAAGTAAACTAATGATACATGTACTTTATTTTGATGTCAAAGACAAGGTGCTCTATAAAATATTGACCTTCCCTCCATAAAACAATTCGAAACACCATTGGCAGAATTCGGACAGATGAATTAAGACTGCAAATTGAAATTGCCCGTGTTGTTTTCCCTATCTGAATATGTGTAAAATTAACTTGCGGAAAGGTGAACTAGAAGAAAAAAAGGGACTTTTTATTTTCCGTAGCAATACAATTTTGAATATGAAGGTTCTTCGATTGCCAGGCTATTAGGTCTTAGGCGCCAGCATGATACATTATTAATCAAAACAAATGAATCAGAAAACTAGTAAGTTAGAATACCAAGTTACTATGACTGATGTCATTTGTAATCTTAAAAATCCCATAATGAATTTAATAGCCTGCCTTTGTGTATGAACAATATAAAATGCAAAAATAATCCTTTCTTAGATTAAGAATGCATGTAACCTAAAGATTCTATCTCTTAAAGAAAATAATCTAACCCTATTAGTGAGATTTAATAATATAGAAACTATTAAAGTGTCACAAACGTTTATATTTAAACAATTTCCGAGAGCATTTCTCTGCATTAGTAGAAGGATTTTCATATGTGTATTACACATTACTTTAATACTACAATGAAATCTCTCTAATAAGCAGCAACCTCTCTTATATGGACAATTTTATGGCACCGACAATATCTATCAGTACTTTAATGCAAATGTATTTCTATTAGGCGGACACTCCATTAACCAAACTGAAACACTACGACTTCTACAAATTGTTATTCTGTATCTCTGTTAAATGGATGTATCATTTTGTTTGTAAAATGTAAAAAGATGTCTAACAAAAGTCTAGTGGCACAAAGTTTGAAGAAACAACATATACTAAATAAAGACAGGATTGTGAGTTTGATAGATATACCACAATCCTGTATCTTTATGAATGATATCATACTTACTAGTGATTGTTTTGATGTGATACAGATAATTGTTTGTAAGTGTCATCTGAACTTTAGTTAATACCTCACTCAATGGTTTAATTGTTGTATATACATAGATTAAGAAATAAAGTTTAGTAACGTGTGCTCATCTTTTGAAATTAATGTGTATAATATAGCGCCGCTACCGCCAATGAAGTGTATGTTAACTTTAGAACAAACAGTGAAAACCTTTACACAGCCGACACACAAAAACAGCATACATAATCTCACCTATCTTTTCATGTTGGAAAAACTCAAGCTGCTGAAATTGTTAAAAACCAAGAAAAATTACTGAAACATTTTCACTCAAATAATCCTAAACAAAAACATTTAGCTTCTTTAAACCTGAGGGTCTTATTACTATTGATAAGCTGTATTATGAATGGTTTGTAAAAGCATAGAATAAAAACATTCCTTTATTAGGGCCTATTATTAGATCAAAAGTAAAACAAGTAGCAGAGAATTTAGGCAATGAGAATATTAACGCTTCTCCGGGATGACTCTACAAATTTTGCAATCAACATACGATCAGTTCTAAATCAGTTTCAGATGAAGCTGCCAATGTTAATCTTATAGACGTTACGAGCTTTACAAATAACCGTACAGACATAATAAAAAGCTAACAACAAGGAGACGTGTACAATGTTGATAAGACAGGTTTGTTCTTTCGTGCATTGCCACACAAAATATTTGCATTTAAAAAAGAAAACTGTGCTGGTGGAAAAAGGATCAAAGAGAGAGACTAACCATTTTACATAGCTGTAAAATGGCAGGTGATATAGAGAATCTAGTTGTCACTGGCAAATCAGCTAACAACGTACATTCAAGAACTAAATCTTAATATGGTACCAGTCGTTTGGTATTCAAATAAAGAAGCTTGGATTCAAAAATAGGAAGATCATTTTATTTCTACACAATGCAGATTCTCTTCCCAAGATTCTCAATCTCCATATCATTAAGCTGTGTTTCCTGTTACCCAATATAACATCATTCTGTTAACCATTTACTTAATCAAGGAATTATTCAAAAATTCAAATTGCGATACAAAACTATAATTTTAAAACATATTTGGCACAAATGGACAAAGTTACCACTCCTAATGATTTGGCAAACTTGATAAACATTTTGGATGTAATCTTTTTTTTTAAACTGCATTGCAAAACGTTTCTTCCATAACGATAAGAAACTATTTTACAAAAGCTAGTTTGTTACTCTTCAAATGGCTTCACAAGGATTCTACTTAATAATTAATCATAGAGGACTTTTTGTATAATTAATCTATGGGTATTAAACATTATAATTTAGCTAGAAAATAGGTCATGTGAATTATCTTCGGGACTTTTAGAAATAATTTTTATTATTATGTATTTCGTGGAAAAAGAATGTTAATTATGATTTCCCATGGTTGAAAAGAATATGCGTCGTTGTTTCAACCAATCAAAACACAATACGTACCAGCGAGTGGTGGAGAAGTAGAAAACAACAAGCGGTGATATGCATTCTGAACGTGTCTACGAAGAACAGTGGCAGTAGTGTGAAGTTTTCCTGTCGATGCCCTTCCTATCACTTTATCGTATCTGTTATGTGTTCCTTTGAATGTTGTAGGTGATACCAACGAGTCAATAGAAATTGCTTTTCCTACTGAAGCAGAAGAATCTAAAGCAGCATCCAAAGATAAGGAGGAAATTCAGTAATACTCCGAAAATGCTTGTGGGATAAATTCATATAGTCAAGCTCTCAATAGTGTGAAAGACTTAAAAGCCTTTTCTATAAGAAACAACAAAGGCCTTTGAAACCCTAACTGCAATGCAAATGCATTTTGAAAGCAATTTAACCAATAGAAAAACATGTCAAGCTGTAATTGCAAAATTTTTTATCAGTAAATGTAAACTAAAATATGTAGGTACATACATATATGTACATATGTAAGTTTTATTGTATGTTTTGTTATTTTTTGTCATGCAAATTGCACTATGTGCAATGTGAAGTGAAGTTTAAGCATTAAAAAACATTATGTGAATTCCTTCTATAACTTAGACCAGATTCTCTATCTAACGGATAACTTTAATAAGTGGACATATCTATAGTAGACGACCAGCATTGTTTGCTTAATAGAAATTTCACTGTATAAACAATCCATACTGTAGGAGTATGCAACCAATCATACTCCTAATTTACTAATCAATAAGCATAATCAATTAGTCAAATACCAACAAATATTGGACTCGTCCGACATCCTCAGAATACAAAGTAGAACCGTCCGAACGTACAATACCCACAAGCCTGGATATAAAAGGATATGCAAACATCTAAGAAAATCATTTCTTATTGTTCTCTTTAGAAACCATCAAATTTCTTAGATGGAACTTAAGAATAGTGCAATATGGAAGTCACCAAGCTCTTCGTACACTAACGGTTTTTCTTCAGATTATCTGATTGTAACCATCAAATTTAATTGGATAAAATAAGTGAACTTTCACAAAGCTATGAGCAGGATATCGCCATAGCTTCCGATTCACCTCCAAGGCCGTCACTGCATTAAGATCACCTCCTAGAACATGTGATGCCAACAAGCCCGTCAGAATTGGGAAGATTTCACAATCAACATGCTTCAATTTTTACCAATCAAGAAAGCCACATGTATGCCAACGACTGCACACCAGCCACTATGTATTGAAGCATTAAATCCAACTTTAATCACCGTCGCGAGAGATATCTACTTACAACCATGGACATAATCTTCCCTAAGAACACTGCCATGAAGCTTCAACATAAAAACTCGTGCCGCTGCTTTACAAACTAAAATGCTTTCAATCCTAGTGTTAAAAACATTTGTACATATTTCCTGTGTGTCATGCCTTTAATGTTAACTCTGTTGCTACGAAGCATTAACAAGGTGACCCCAGATAATCAGCACACCTCAATACAAAGAAAATATTACCAATAATAATTTAATGAATGACAACTCACCAAATTTAACATTTTTTTCTGACAAAGATTGGTTTCATTATTTTGAGGTTGTGATTTCACAAAATATGCAACTGGGGAGGACTGATAATCCATTTATTTTAGTTAAATCTCCTTTATGCTCTCATAAAATTTGTGATTGAATGGCAGTTGTTTATTGCAGACAAATAATTGAGCATTTTCTTTATATTTCACTTTCACTGCAAAATGGTACGAAAATAATATTTGTTCGGCAACATCAGACTGATGAATTTCAACATAATTATTTTCAACAAGACACTGCAGAAACACGTACAACACGACAAACTACAGCTTTTCTCCTTTACTTCATGATCAATTTGTTATGTGCAGTTCCAGCACATAAATATTTTTATTCTTGTGTAATTAAATCCTACATTGCTTATATTCTTATCATGGTCATTTGAATATTTAGTAACAATTTCGACCACTTTCTAAATTGAAAAGATTGCTTATTCAACACCCTGTAGGTTTTATTAGTACACATAAATATAATTTAAATACTGCAAATCTACCCTATTTCAATATAGCATTGAAACTGGTATTTTTCTTAAAGATTATAATAAGTTTAAAACGTGGTTTGGTCATCGAAATAATTTGTTTCCAAAAGATTATAATGTGTTAAGTACGTGTTTCAAAAGGTTATTTTTGACCACTTATCTGTAGGCTATATTTAACATAACGTTATCAAGTGGATTTCTATAGTTTTATACGCAAAAATAGGCAACACATCTTACGGGTACGTAAAAAGCAATTCGAATTTGATATATATTCGTGTTGTTTAGAAGCGTAGCGACTGGTTCTAGAGAGTAGGCGTTAAACGTGGGCATTTCCATTTATGGATTGTAGTTCGCTTGTTGGAACAATATGATGAAGTTTTGAAAAATACAATTCAGGTGTTTGATTATCTAGAGAGAAATGTTTTCAATGAAAGTTACGCGGCAAATTATTATTATTATTTTATGTGCGTCTTCCTCGCAAGAACAGAACTGAATTGTTTTTAGTGATAATCCTACGTTGTACCTCGAATAATTTCTTTTAGAGAGCATTACTTAGTCACGTTGGTGTAAACTTAAAAATATTCTATGTCCTTTAATAAGGAAGGATATAATTGTGTAATAGTTAGTGAATAGCGTACGCAATCTAGTTTCTGCGATGATGGTATTAAGTTCCGGTTGATAATAAGTAACGTGAACTGGAAACTTAAACGGTTGTTTTGTGTTATTCAGCTTGTTGTCTTGTCCGGTTTTTTTGTTTCAACTTCACTCATGCTGTTAGTGACAGGAAGAAATACTCAACGAGTTGTGCGCGACACAGATATGAAGTCTGTCAAAGATGCAGAGTTTTTTATACAATAATAACGACGTTTGCTAATTGTTTATACTCCCTGTATGTTTGTTGTGGTTTGTTTAGCATTTTTCTTAATCTTCCTTGGGAAGTAAACCACTCATAGTTTTTAAAATCATCTTTATTTTAAGAACTATGAGTGGTTTACTTCCCAAAGAAGATTAAGAAAAATGTTAATTGTTTGTTTGTATAAACTTTTATTTAATGAGGGACAGTAGCAAAATATTGCAATTTTGATTGGAGATAAATAAATTTGTGTGAGGATATTTTCCTAACTTTATCAGCAATCGTAGAGAAACAATGCTGTAAAAAATGTGCACAAGTCTGTGAAATTAGAAATTCAGTGGGCTCCTACAGTTAATAGATTTATAACACGGGGTTCTGAAAATTAGTTTGTACGAGCTTGTTCCTTTGAGAGAACGAAATTTTCCAACAACTAAATTATCTAATGCAATTGGTGCTAAGTTACTTTCAACTAATTCAACCAATCACTATGTAATATGTTCAGAGCGGGATAATCTGATATTATCAAATTAATATAGGTGTAGCATGTCATGCCCCAGCTGTAGGGATTGTTGCTTCTTTTCGGCGTCACTTTGATCACTTCCATCAGGAAGAATCGACTCTGGATTTTTCAGTTTACTCCTGCACAACTTGAAGTGTTGAGATTGAACTTGCTACGCTCGGATTGTCGGAGTGTGTTTATGATGATGACTGTTACTGTTTGGGTATTTATTTAGAGATTGAGCTTTACATTGACTAACCATAAACATTTTCTATATTATAAAAATTTAAAGTACGCTATTATTTTAGTGTGACGTTTTTCCTAATATTTTTTTACACCTACTGCAAAATGCATTTCAACCTGTAGATGGTTTCTTTCCTTTACTGTTAAGTTTACCGTTACATTCTTTTTGTATTTACTTATCAAGAGTTACTCGTTGACAATATGTGTAAGTATATGGTTTTTATGACTATTTTGATATCAAAAATTTAATAGTGGGTAAACCAGTGACTGAAAACAGTTCACGATATAATTTTTTTAATTGCTGTTTTAGGCAAATATTAGGATGGAAAGTAGCGACTGGAAATAATTCACTATACTTTTTTAATTTCTGTTTTATATAAATATTAGAATTGAGGGCAACAATTACTTTGAGGTAGTTAGGATGTATTTATTATTTTGCGTAATATTTATACTGTCTAAATCCTTCGGAATATGTTTTAGACAAACGTTGTTTTCTATGCGAGTTGGTTTTCCTTTTATAACATAGTGATTTCTTAAGGGTTTGTAAATATTTTTTCTCTCTTGAGGTTCCCTTTTTCTTTCTGTGACCCACCCCACTCTACGACTTTTTAGCTAGCGCGGCCTTCTTTGGATTCCTTTCTTGTTGCGGTATTCGATGCGTGCGATTTTCTTTACTTACTTTACTTTTCTTTCTCGTCCGCGTGGAATACCATAACAAATCGATAAGTTTATACAGGGTGTCCGCTAATTAATGGTATACAGTAAAATTGCAAATTCCTTGGGTAAAAATATCGAGATTTGGCCACACTTAGCTCAGTCCAAAAGTTGATAACAACCGAGATACAGTATGTCAAAGTTTTAATTTGCATTTCGTTTTCGCTCAAAAATTCATCAACAGGGCGACACAAATGCACGAAATTAAACATTTGGAGGTTTTACTGAGGCGAAAAATTCAAATTATTTCTTAGTTTAGATGCCACTTGTGGTACATTAAATCTCTTTAAAATGACCTAACTTTTTGTGTCACGGTTATAAGCCTAAAAGTTAAAGATGCTGTATTTTCCATCTTTTTTGCGCAAAAAAGATATACCTTATAAATGATCGCTTTCCAAATATTTCCGTATCAATTCTTCATTATACCTTTTTAAATTTAGAAAATATAAAAATTTTGAAGTAGGGCGTATTTTTACGAAAAATGTTCGCTTAACATTTTTCAAGCGGCCCGCGTCGGGAATCGAACCCGGGACCTGTATTTTTATATCTGCGCTTTTACTAGCATTAGTAAACCTGTTTTCCGAGGTTTAATACCGTTACTTTAGTTACCCGATAATCAAACTTGTCCCGCACAACGATGGTTGCGTAAATCGAATTCGAAGCTCTACTCTGTTCTCGAATAACTTAAGATGATCCTCTCCTTTATTGTCTGCGAGGTTTATAAGTTTCAACATTCCATGGTTGTTCCACGATTTATCGCTCTCAGGGGTAGTGCGTTTAAACTGCTCGATTTTCGAGACATTGTTGTTCTGTTTAAGTGAACGGTCATCTTATTTCCACGCTTTTACATTTGATACCGAAATCGCGTCATTTGTATTTTATGACTGTAATTTATAAGTATATGGTTAGTGTGGGGTGAAATCAGTTCGATCCCATGGTTAATGTTTTTTAAACCCGTATGAATTATAACTTTAATATACCGGTTATTTCCCGATTGTCTATCTGTAATTTATCTAAATTTAATACGAAGGAGCATAAAGTCACAATATTTATTACTGTTTGCATAATGTGAACTAGGGGCTTTACTATTTTAATTGTTGATCCTAATTTAATACCATATTGGAATAGCAAGGTTATTAAATGAAACATACCAAACCTTCTATATTTTACAGGCTGCTTTCATGCTAAAAGTTCATAACTGAAATTAATAAACGCATTTTTATTACCTAATGTATCATTAAATAACGCACTAGCGTTACAGTATATGAAGCGGCAACACTAAACACACAAATACAAACGCTTCAGATAGTTACGAAGTTGTCAAACACTTGGTAGGTTATTTCAATAGGAAGGTAAACAAAGCCCTATCTATAAATAATGCTTTATAGGGTCTACTTCCTTCCCTCAATGGAAATGGAGGCAACAATGATATCTGGTTAAATTCTACAGAAGACGATATTATTTATTAAGACGCGCTCGAAAAAGTTCAGCAGGTTCAAAACAATTCATTTATCATAACCTATATAAATGCAATTGGAGTTAAGTATTGTAAAGGTATCATCAAAATGAACTAAAGCAGATTTGAAAACGCGAGAAACATTTTATGCTTTTACAACTTTAACGTAATCGTTCAAAAAATAAACCCCTATATAAATTCTCCCAGGATGTGAAAAATACACATGCATTGACTGGAATAGCTGGGACATGTAAACCAAACAAGGTAAATCCTGGGCTGGAAGTAAATGGAGGTTTTACGTATACCCGTAAAGGAGATAAAGTAATCTGTCACTGGTTGATTGTGTAACGCAAACACGCTCAGCAAAATATATTTCAATATCTCCGTTTGTTTTAAATATTGTAACGAGCTTCATTTATTAAATGCTCTTTATTGACTGAATACAAACCAATTTACCCACAGATACGAGAAATTACAACACACTGGTGACAATTTATTATAAACTAATCACTAGCAATGTTACTGCAGTAATCTTTAAAACGATGATACACTATCTTCTCAAAATTATACACTATAATTAACACTTAAGGGACTGTTAATTTACTTATTACTAATTACCGACTGTTAATTTCTAATTAATATAGACATACGCATATTAATTTCAACCATTAGCTATGGTAATATTACATCCACCAAATTTATTTAAACATTTAATATAATTTATTCCATAATCATGACTTCATAAAACTCCGATTCAAGTTAAACTCAGGCCAATTTTATCGTTGGGTATTGCCGTCTTATATTGTAATTTGTAAATATTTTGCATTATTTTCAATTATTCAAATAAGCTTCTGGATCATTCTCTTTTGTAAGTGAACCATAGTAACTGTCAATCAATTCTTGGTCCTATTGATAGTTGAATGCACTGCCTCTTCCGAGTGCCTTGTTGCAAAAGAATGAGCCTAGTAATTGCAACAAATTATTAACAAACAATAGTTTCAGTAGAAAAGATTAATTAGAATACGGTTCAATAACGCGTAGGATAAAGAATGTACAAAATACACTCAAAAGTGAAAATTAGGACTTCTATTGGTAATTTTTGTTATCTTATACATTATTCCCAGTATACAGAAATTACAACTATAGTCAAAAGATGAGAAACAATAATAGAATCAACAGTTCTTTGAGAAAATTTCTTCTAATCGAAAACAAATTTGAAATATCTTAGGGTATTACTTTACGATTTGTATGAAATTGATTCGTTTTTAAACATCTTCGTATACATATTTTTAAAACTTGAATAATGAGTTAGACAAATTGGTACTTAAACACGTCACTAAGCACAAACCTCTAGAAGAAACAAAATTCAACAAAAAAACAGAGGCCTACAGTTAGATATTTCATTAGTTTAAGAAATGTGTAACGCGTTCGAATTACTGTAGATATAAACAAGATAGGAAAGAAAAAAAATTAAGTTAGGACGGACCGAATGGAGATGGACACACACTGTATATTAAGATTTTTACGAACAATAAACGTTAATTAAGTGTGACATCTCAAAATTTTCTTTCTATAAAGGAAATTTATATAATAAGGTATAGCATTATTTCTTTTAAATACTTGTAAACGTAATAATCCAGGACGATGACTTATTTCAAAACCATAAATAAAAACAAATCTGAATGTGATAAAACGCTACGAATGCGCCTCCCATAGTAAGATAAATTACAGGCAGCTGCCTTTTAATAACCTTGTATTCAGCATATATTAAAAAAATTATACTGTTGGAACGGAACTGTGAACGCATGGTACATAAGGACTAAGCTTGAAAACCGAAGAAAAGTTGAAAGTAATACAGTTTCAAGATGTAAATATAGGGGAAAAACACGCGGCGCGCGGTTTATTATTTTTTATAACTAAGCTTGCAAGTGCGGAGTATGTTTCAATAAATTGTTCGGGAAATTAACGTCGTGACGACCGAGAAAAGGTGTTAGGAACTTGACAATCCACCCCAGAAATTTTTTAGATTTTGATTGTATTAAGGAAACTATTAGAAGGAAAAAATGGAAAACTTGTGTTTCTGGACGTACCTAAGTTTTAAAGATAACCGAGAAATTAAACCGTAAGTAAAGTTGGGATTTTTGTTTGTGATTTATAATTACGTACATGTGGATTTTAAATGTGAATAGTTGTATCTATGTAGTGGTAAATTAACAAAACGCGAAAGTAATTATTTTGTTGGACTGTAAATTAATGGCGAAACTAGTTTTGATTAAATTTAAGCATGATATTATCGGAAAAGGAAGTTTGGAATATTTTAAAATATTAAGAAGTATGTGAGTATTGAATTTAAAAATAAGCTTTGGTGGGATTTAGTGTTAATTAAAGAGTGAATATTTAGCAATTTTAATGCACATAAAATGATAAACGGAAAAGTTGATATTTACCTGCTTTCTATTATTAAGGGCATTTCTAAAAGTGGAATTTAGAATATCACGTATATCAATATAGTAAACTGGAACAATGGCATGATAGAATTATTGATTAATTTAATGTTTTTCCTTTAAAATTTCTTTTAGTAATACTGGCCAGTTTGATGTTAGGAAATAGGTTTATTAAAGAAAAGTATATTTGTATTCATATTGCAATTATGTAATGTTTTATGAAGAAGATATAATTAGATAAACTGTAACATGTCATTATACCTATGGTAAATGCCACGTTACAGCTTCAGTTATTTCTCTCTTTAAACCTCACCTTTTACCTAGAAAAGTCCATCGAACCCTAATTTACACTTTACTTCTAATAGATAAGTTATAATCACAGAACATAGGAAGGTATGAGTATTTCGTAAAGTACCGTGTTTGTTTCCAATATTTATACCTGTTAGTAAAGTTGCCTATAATCCAGTGTTCTTGATATTTATTTTCATAGTTTAACTTTGCTAAAGAATTCTGTGGTCTTTCCTTTCCTTATAACTTCAAATTCCCCTCTCTGATAATTAAAACAGATGTTTGCATGTCAAAGCGTACTGGCAAAAATTTTCATTTTCTTGTCTGGGTTCTGTGCACAACAGGTCGTCTTAAATTCAAGGTGACAAAAATTGACCATGAGGTCGAAACAAGTATGTATTCCTTTATTAAATAATTAACTAATAGTCATCTAAATATTATTACAGATGTCTAGCTTAGCGTTTTCCTTACCTCAATAAACTACAAATCCCACCGGATTACTTTTCCGATGGTAAGAATTAAATAGATACATTTTAAATTCCTTTACATTTGTTATAGCGTGTTTAATTAATGCACGTGTTATATTTCAGGGTCGTTCTCTACCCTCATGTCTTCATACCTATATTTAAGTTCCGCTATGATGCAAATTTGCTTTGCTGTCGTTTTTAAAGGAGATGACAATGCCGTTGTATTTTTGATTTACATTACCTCAACATGCAAATTTTAGTTTGGTTAAATATTTCTCTTAAAATAATGGATCTATGAAGTTACACACAAAATTCTACCTCATCATTTGCCGTCGATGCTACCTGGGACTCCTACAGTTTATACACCTTTAATTGGGATTTCCACAGATGGTCAGTTCAAGGAATTTTACGGTAACAACACTTGTTTTACGATGCACGTGTCAGGTATGACAAACTAAAGTAATATTTATCCTAGCAAAATTAAAGTGAACTGATTTCTACAAATAATAAATTTTCTTTTCATTTTTCATTTGTAAAACGTACTAATATTACAGAGAATTTATCTACTATTTGCAATATTTAATTCCTAATTATACATAGTCGTACTGGACGCATACTGTCCATATGTAAGCCACATGTTTCATGAAACTTATGGTAGTCAAGTTCATTCATTAACTTATTTACGCTTTTAAAAGCACAGTTACATTTTTTAGTTACATAAAACAAGTTTCATTATTTTTACTGATCTATTCTATTTCAAATGACTTCATAAAACTTTTATGGTATTTTTGTTCAAAACTAAATATCTAACAAAATTTAATAAATACGATAATTGATTTGTCTATAGTTTTCTCTCAGTTATTGATGTTACAGTTATTAGTTCACCAATTCTCTTCCCCTCGAGATTTTAAGTTTCATGCAGCCTACGCAACCACGACGGTCGATGCTAGCTGTGCCAGAGCATAATTTTTTATGCTCTGTCGTGCACCTATCCTTTAATAACGCCTGAAAAAGGGTAGGGTGCAAAACTTATAAAAAGATATCCAGCCACCCTAGTGATACAGTCGTATTTAGAAGAGGCGCTTTATTAAAAAAATTTCTTTGATATAACAAAATTTAATGAGTGTCTTTAGGGTATTGTGGAGGTAACAGATTTAGGAAACAGAAAGCAAAGGAGGCCTATCCGGAATAACATCCTCTGTGTAGGGATAATATTGAAAGAAATTGTAGAGACAAGACGGGTTGGCGCCCCTTAATTATCACAATAGTAAAAGCCTTTCAAGGTTAAAAGGTTATTGTAATGTAGTTTTGTTTTTAAGCCATTTCAAATGTTTATTTTTATTATTTTTTCTATAGGAATATACTCCAGCATGTCTGTAGTTAGTCGGTGCACCTTTAAAATTGTTAATGGGTCCTCGCCCTTTCAGGAAAAATCTAAATTTATAACACACCACCCATTTTACTCGTATAAATGTTATATTTGAGAACGCGCAACTGTGAGTTGTCAGAACAAACTTTAGAAAAGTATAAAAATTGTAGTAATTAATAAAATGTCTGTTATTAGTCCGGTCTATTGTTTGCAATAAATTGTGTACATAAAAAATAATTGATCATCATATTATAGTTAATTTATAAGATTAATGCGGGAATTTCATATTGATAAAGTAATCATACATGAATAAAGACGAACGTTTATAAATGATTTATTATAATTACCTAAGGAATCATAATAAAAACTACAAATACAAGAAGTGAAGCTTCATAAAGAAGCATAAAACCAAATAGTCGTTAAAAAGATTCGAAATAACAGAGATTTAATTCTCTATAGTTATGGACTTAATAGTGGTTCCTTAAAACGGCCTGATCGGAGGACCATAAACAAATAACCTCCGAGGACGTTTGAGAATTTTAACCACGTATAATATAATTTGAAGAAAAGACTGTGAACGTTGGGCACAAAATAAAATACTTTTAGTCGTTCTAAGCACGAAATGTAGCTTCTTTGGTTCGGTGTGTTAGTGCAAGGAAATTTTCTGTTGAGGGATGATCTGATACGTGGTTGCAAGAAAAACATTGGTGTTATTAGATAACTTAAAATTACACAGTGAGTAAAATGAGCTTTTATGTTTGGAATTATTAATTATGCTTCTATTGGATGCTAATGTTTATTGGTTGTTATATATGTAATAAAAAATGAATCAAAGTGAAAATAAGTATTTGGTTGAACTAATTAGCGCCGAATTTGTATATACTGTTTTAAAGGTAACTTTTCTTGATAGAATTTGATGTTAGTTAAAGCATAAGAAATTGATATTTTGGAATGAATACATAAAATGATATAATGAAAAAGCTGGCATTTAATTGTTTTCTATGTTGATTATGAACGACATTTTCAGAAATTTAGTTTTATAAATGATAGGTAATCTAATATTAAAACCAAGAAAATGTAGAGTGATAGCATAATTGACGGATTAGATTTAAGCTCTTTGTAGGATTCTTTTAGCAATACTTGGCCAGACTGAGATTAAGAAATTTATATTCTTTTAAGGAAAGTGTTCTATGTAATTTTACTTGCAATTATTTTATGTTAATAGAGCTTAGGGTTAGGTTGAATTTTTTATTTGAGTTTATTTAAAAACTAGGCACACAGACATTTGCAAAGGATATCCATCTACCCCTGAAATGGAATCGTTTTTGAAAGAGGCATTCTATTTAGAAAAATTTCTTTAATTATTACAGAATTAATGTACTTTTAAGGTATTTTCGAAAAAATTTAGGATACCAAAGCACGAAATATTTATGCGGAATAATTGTCTTCCGTGTAAAAACAATATCAAAGGAATTGTTGTGACAGACAGTTTGGCGTCCCTCAATTGTGACTAAGAAAAAGTCTTTCAGGGTAAGTATTTAGTGTAACGTAGTTTTTTGTATTTCCGCCCTGTTGTTTATTATTTTTATTTCTTTATTGCTTTTATTTCAAATTTTTCTATTTTCTTTTACAATTTTTTCATAAGAACCCACTTCTGCACCACTTCTGTTAGCCGACGAACCCTTATATCGATGCAGAGTCCCCGACCCTTCAGGGCAAATCAAAATTTATTAATTTAACGCTAATTTTACACGTAACATTCTGAATATTCACGTCAGAGTAATTTAAAATTCAACTAATATATATATATATATATATATATATATATATATATATATATTATTTTGATATTTCTTGACCTTTATTTAAAATATAAAATTTTCTAAATAGGTCATCTTATTAAACATTTATCTTTCACTTAACAATATACCATAGCTCGGTATCATAACTGTAACAGTAATTTTAATTTCGAAAATATCAAAAGTGCATTATTAACTTGTAACATATTTTACAAACTGATTGATAACCAACACTATTTATATTCAGCTAAACAGTTTCACATCGTTGTATCATTATCTAATTCAACACAGATTTTATTTCACAATCAGTTATAGCATGTTCAACGATGACATGCCAGACGACAACGCATTATACATGCATGACAATCGTTATAATTGGACAACGTAACATCGATTGATTTCGCGATACCGTGAACGACTCATCGTAGTTTCCGTTTTTCATGCCATGATCAATCGTTAGTTCAATCTGCACTGGTGCCAGCGCGTCTGCATTTCATACCACGGTCACATTGCACATGTCACAGTCATTATGAACCACCTTGTCCACCGTTCATTTTCAAACGAGACACATTGCATTTGATCGCCGCGATACACAACATACCTGCTGGCCTGTCTGCGGATCAGGCAGCTGATTGTCTCATGACGTGACATGACATGCATCTTCTGTTTAGTTCTCCATCTTATTCATAACTGGTCCGATTTGCGTTCACTGATTGCCCATTCCATCGATTCACCTGTTCATCTTCATTTGCGATTACATTTGATCATGCCTCCATCATTGTACACTGAGACCATGTCACATGCATTCTGTTATTCATAGCTGTTGTCCTTATTCACCGTACACGTGGATCCATGCGCAGTCATGCCAATCACTGATTTGGCATTAATGCACACGTTACATTTCATAAAGCGTGAGAACGATAATGATAACCGATTTTCAGTTCTTCCACATCCATGTTGTCGTTCCGATGATAGGCACCACCATCAGAATTCCATCGAACATGTTGATCGATTGTAACCAACATTCATGACCAAGACTAGCCAACGATATCACACATTACAAAGCCATAGCAACATTGTAACACTATGATAAATTGAATCCACAGAACGATCAAATATATTTATGTTCACCACAAAGCATCATTTTTCACATTGACAAACACCAACAATGCATGATAAATGTTTGAATTGCTCAACATGAAATTGTAATCCCATGATACTTATGATATTATGTTTTTTCCACAGTTTCAATTTAAATCAACATTTAACAGCCAATAACAGCTGCATTATGCGATTAATACAGCTAATAATCATACGATAGATCCATATTTATAGTGTTCTAATACTTAGACAATAGTAATATTTCCAATGGCAATCTAAATAAACGCATTAAACAAAGACCACATAAATTATCAAAATGGATTAGCAAAACATGTCTAATAACATTAATTGGAAAACAAATATTTAAAATTCATGGATTACCTACAATTATCAAAAAAACTATTCCACATGCGACCATATAATAATACAGTTCATTATTAAATACGCCAACTTATAAATTTATCAAAATATTTAGCAAAAATTGGTACAAAACTTAAATTGAAAACTAAATATCATATAAAAGATTCATGGATTTCCACAATTTCATATGTAAACAAACTATTCCAAAAACACATTTTAATATCACTTGACGTAGTTTCATTATTTACAAACGTGCCTTTAAATTTAGCTCTAGACAATATAAATCTAATTGGGACAAAATTAAATTGCATACAACAATTAACAAAAATTATTTTATGGAAGCTGTAAACTATGCCTTAATTCAACATATTTTAAGTTTAACAATCAAATTTTCACACAAATTCATGGAACTGCTATGGGGTCACCATTATCATCAACCATAGCAAACCTAGTTATGGAAGAACTAGAAAATCAAGTTATTCCTACATTATCATTTACTCCACACTTTTATAAGAGATATGTAGACGATTGCTTATTATGCATACCAAAAACATGATTGATGAAACACTTACAAAATTTAATGGATACCACCCACGCCTACAATTTACAGTGAATAAACAGGAAAACAACAAAATACAATTTTTAGATATTGAACTAAAACTTAAACAAATGGAACAATAGTCACCAATTGGTACAATAAAAAATTTGGACGGGCAGATACCTAAATTTTAAATCAAATACACCAAATATATATAAAAGAAATGTAGTGAAAACCTAGTAAATAGAGCAATGCATTTTACACACCCAAATGAAAGACCAATTATATTAAATAAAATTAAAACAACTTTAAAACAGAACGGATACCCACATAAATTTGTCACACCAATCATAAAGGAAACAATCCACGCAATATACAATCCACCAAAAACAAACCAAAAAAGAACAAGAAAATTATGTTAGTATAAAATATCACCCAACAGTATCCAATAAAATTCAACAATGTTTAAAAAAATACGAAATAAAAGTTGTTCACAAACCTAACAATAATAACAATAATTTTTTTACAAAATTGAAACCTCTAACACCAATTACAGACAAAACTAATTGTATCTATAAAATAAACTGTAAAAACTGTAAAGGTTCATATATCGGAAATACAAAACAATATTTACACCGTAGAATTTATGAACACCAATATTCTATTAAAACACATAAAAGAAACACAGCACTGGCAAATCATGCATTGGACCACATGCATAACTTTGATTTTGAAAATCCAACTGTAATTAACGTTGAACAAAACGAAAATAAACGTTGTACATTAGAAATTATTCACATTCAACGGAACATAAACAGTATAAATAATAAAACGGACATTGAACATTTCACTAAAATTTATAACAATATTATTCATAATTAATAATTACATAGTTAATATACTGTTTTTTGGTGCTTATTTCTTGCTTAATGGTAAATCATCTTAAAAAAGTACTTATTCTAACATTCACTCTGTATATAAAAATATTAAGATTTATTATTAAGTAAAGTATAAAATAATTAATATAAATTCGTATCACTTCAGATAACACTAATGTTATTTGATAACTTGTTTAACTGCCTAGGATATATTAAATAAAATTGATTAGTTTAGCTATTAGTTATTAGATTTTACAACATGCAAATAGATTTAAAATAATGTTACCAAGTAAGTTTTAATTATAATACATTTTAATAGTTTAAGATATTTTAGAAATTTACAGGAATTTTTATTACATGTGACCAAGGTTTATGATAACCGAAACGCGTTATGTTTAGTATTACATATTATTTAAGTGAGAAGAATAAATGTTTTAATAAATGACCTATTTCCCAAGAAAAGAAAATTTTATATATATATATATATATATATATATATATATATATATATATCAAAGTAGACAATTATCTTTTTTATCATCACGAGGCAATTTAACAGGTTAATATTTTAGATTAAATTTCATAGAGTGGTATTTTACGATTTTATGCAGTAGCCAGTGGGTTGTAATAATAAATGTGTTAGGTACGATTTTAAGTTTAAAACTTGTACAAAACAACCAGAGCTTCATAATTTCGTGTTTTCATAACGACTACATTTTTCAGACGGCGATGTTTTCTAAAAATACAAAATCTATTCGCTATTAAGTGGAATCCAATTTCTGATTTTGAGATTTCTTGACAATAGCACTTCACTCCTATCGAAGCACTTGGCCTACCCTCCAGAGTTGGAAATACAAATGAAAGCAGTTCGCATATACTATCTATCGATGTAATTTTTTACGGTGCTAGAAATTTCAAAATGCTCAAAATTTAAACCGCGTTATGACTCTCAAATGGTAGTCAAAATTTTGTGTGTCCATTGGAAGGCGATGATCTATCCTGGCCATCCCTAAGATGCTAATGTAAAAATATGGTGTTAACGGCTCTTATCCTTCTTCGAGTATGACACTGGTTACGGAACGATATTCGTACCGGTTATCGACAATGTGCCATAATTAGGTTATTCTTTGTTTATTACTCGTATGAACAATACACGTGCGGTGCATCTTAATGTTGCTAACTTTTGTCTCCTTATTCTAATTCTTTCTTTCTTCCCTTCTTTATTTTGTCTGCATCATTTTCGGGAGACTATTTATTAGTGAATGAAAATTACAACCTAAACATCCGTTTACGTACCACTATACAAAGTGATTCATTAAGAATGGGCAACCTTTAAAATAGACATACTAGACACCAATATATTGCGATTTAGCCCAACATGTATTATACCAATGTCGCTAATTTAAGATATACAAGTGTTCAAAGTTGAAAATTTTTTTCAGAAACTTCTAAATAATTTTGAAAGTTTTGATAGATCATTTAAAAAATTTACACCTTAATGTTTTTGGCATGAGAATGACGAATTTGAAGCTTACTTTGGCATTATTTATAGAGGGCGTTAGTTACAGCCTATTTTTACACTAAATAAAAACATAACTACTTTGGCTGTTGAACTACGATTGAAATAAATGAAAAATATGAAAGTCGTTCAATTTAACACAAAATAAAAGTTTTTTTTCTTGGTAAAAAGTTGCTGTAAGTAGGTAGTTTCACACTATTTTAGTTTCTTTGTTTAATTGATTTAGTTGGATGGTTTAAGTTAATTACGGTATCTGGTATAGTTTAGTTATTTATTGACCCTCTTTAAAGTTTGATTTAATACATGAAGTTTCGTTCCTCACGCTTTAGGTGAGACAGTGATTGATTTAGTGTGGAATACATTGTGCATGTTAATGTGTTTAGTTGTTTTGTTTCCTGTTTCTTTTTGTTCTTGTAATTTTTTTTTAAATTAATTATGTAAAGTCTCTAACATTACCTCCTACTCCAGTTTTCACCGCACCCCCTCTCTCCTCCCGTTCCTCTTCGACCTACTAGAAACTAGCTCTCGCCGGTTTACGTCCGGTTCTTGGCGTCTGTCTCGCAACCCTTCCTGCAAACTCCTTCAAGGCTACCCAAAACGCTTTTTGGTTAGCTACTCCCTGGACTTTTTCCAAGCTCTTGGAACATTCTAGTCCACTGATAGCTAGTTTCCTGTTCGCCAACCTCTGATAGACATCTCGATCGCGCAGTCAAATAGTACATGCTCGGCGCTTTCTGTACCCTCGCCGCATTTACATCGGTTGTTCCCGCTAAAACCGAATCGTCGCAAGTAGGCTTTCAAGACCCAGTGCTCGGTTACTAGCTGCAGCATCTTGTTGTATATCTTCATCTCTATCTCTTCGCTTGATTCTGTACTCAGTATGTGGATCAAGCTGCTCGTGGCAGCGTTGCTCCACCTCCCTTCCCACTGTCGAATTGATCTTTCTCGCAGTTTTCTTTTTATTAGCGACCTCGGTGCCAATGAATAGAACGTACGGAATTCCTGTGTTGCGGTCTCCTTGACCAGCTTATCTGTTCTGTCGTTTCCTCGATTGCCGTCATACGATCTGACCTAGACAGACAGAGAGATATGTTATATTTATTTGCCGACTATACCTCCCCAATAAAATTTCAAATCCCGAATCTCGTATGTCGTACGCGTTATCCTCCACACATCCTCTTAGAGATCCATCGAGCTGTTCATAATTGCCAGAGCAGTTAAAGTTGATTTACTATAGCTGATAATAGAGTGGTAATTGCCATCGAAGTGTTGATGACATACTCTACAGCTTCCCTTATAGCTAACAACCCCCACTGAAAGATGGTGTTCCAATCCTCAAGTTTAGTTTGAAATCGAAACACATTCATCTCCTCCTTGTATACCACAAACGCCGCTTCTGCATGTCCATCGTCTATTAGTGAGCCATTCGTATAAATTCTGATCCCTGCCGCGCTTTCATCGCCTTTGTAATACTCGATTCCCTTGACAACAGCCAGATGCTCTAATTCCAAAATGACAATTTCCTCTTAACCTCCCTAGCTCAAAGACCAAGACTTTCTACCGTATCTCGTTCTTTTCCCATACCAATAAGTCTTCGTTCGGGAATTTCCCTGATAAATAACTCAATAGGAAGAGTCCTACAAATGACTTACACAGTTTCCGTGGAAGTAAATTCTTCTCTTAATATTTCTTCAGTTTTTAGAGCCACAACAGATAGAACGTCTAAATTAAAATTAGCTGTCATCTGGTGTAATAGCTATAAAGTTAGCAGAAGCTTTAGCTTTCTGCTTTGAAAGACTTTTCCCTGTCATAAAGAGCTTGTTTGAGACTTCCTTCGACGAAATTTTTTTTACATTGACAGTTCCCCGAATGCCGCTTTAGCTCTTTCTCGAGTGTTTAGTCTATTACATGAATGCGTGGGATTACCCAAATCGGCGTTTTATCAGTAAATCGACTACAGGTGGAGACCTTATTTCTTTTATATTTTTGAATTAGGGTTTTTGCATAATACAAAAAACAGTAATATTACGAATCGGATTAACAAAATTTTAGAACTCGATCTTTTTGTTAAAAAAATAACTGAACGTCAAGTTCCTTGCAATTTATTTCAAATCGTATATTATCCATTCATGCGTGAAACGCAGAAACCGTAACAGAGACATCTAAATATGCCGCATTAAGTATCACAGACTCAAATAATGCATTTGCCATGGAAAGATAATTACAATGGACAGTTGTCGACCATCCCGATAATCAAAGGTGTGAGAAAATACCATACTTGCAATAGTAAAACAGATCACAAAAGAAGTACCTAACTTATAAGGAATGAATGGTACAATAACTTTGTACTCGCACAGATTAGACATGTTACGTTGTATGAACGGAATTTGACTTTGGTCGACATGTATTACACGAAGAAGGGGAAATGTTATATAACCACTAAGCCCAGCAATAAGTACACAAGTTTAGAAGTCGAAATGTAACAGCCTAAGTATGTAGATCTATTAAAGCCACCCAGCTGTGAGATCGACTGCGCGGCCTTGATTTGATTCTTTTGCGGGTTAAAGCCAATAAAAATATCAATCACGCGTAGCACGGATTTTACAGTTGTGCCGGTTGAAAGTCAATTAATACAAGGGTGTTGAATTTGGGACTTCACCCGACCAAATTTTGAGAATTTTTCTTCCTTGTAAGTGAGCTGGTGACTTAGAAGTTAGATGATAAGAAATGTGGACCATAAAACACAGAAAAAACACTTGTGTTCACGAAGGTCCTTATTCATGCTAAAAATGAACAGAAAGTAAAGTTTGAGCTTTTTGTTTATATAACTATATCGATTTTAAATGTTAAGTTGTGCTTGTTTAATAAAAAGTCAGTATAACGCAAATAATTTAAGAGACTATTTAAGAAAATGAAGTTGGAACATTTTCAAAGATTAGGAAATATGTGCATGTTGATTTTAAATTTTAATTGTGGTATTTGTTGTTATTTAAAAAGAGTTAGTGAAAATTAAGTATTTTTAAGGAACAACTTAACGATGGCAGGGAAAGTTTGTATTGAACTAGGTTTCTGTGTATTGTTACCTATGGAATTTCCATAAATGGGATTTAAAATGTTACTTATCAATATTTGGAAACTAAAGCAATCGATGTAGTAGTATTTATTTATTTTTTAAGGATTTCTTTCTAGTAATAACTAGTCACTTTTAATGTTAGAGAATTAGGTTTTGTCCTCTTTAAGGAAAATTATTGTATTTACATTGCCATAATTTAATGTTAATAGAAGATAGTTTTAGGTTTGATATGGAGCCTTATTTCTAAAATAGGTAAAAGTGAAACGATATCCAGCCACCCCGGTGATAAAGCATAGTAACATACATTGGGGGTTTCAAATGCTTCGGGAGACCCTCCATTTTAAAGTTTTTTGATATGACCAAATTTAATGAACTTTTAAGTTATTGCAGGTATAGTATTAATTCGACAAACAAAGGTAAAAGGACACAGCTATTGCGAAATAACCGTCTTCCGTGTAGGGGAATGTTCAAAGTTTTGCTAAGACAAGAGGATTTGGCGCCCCACTAATCGTGAATACGGACAAGGCTTTTCAAGGTGAGTGTTTGTAGTAACGTAGTTTTTTGGACTCAACTATCCCAATTTACTTTTTTGCATTCGTTTGCCCATAGAAATCCATTCCTGTACAACTGTGAACCGCTACGTATTTCCGTCGCTTCGGGGCAAATTCAAATTAATAATAAACATGTTTAGAAAGAAGATTATTTTTAAAACATTGATAATGGGAATGCAGAGTACGGAGTAGTGTTACTTTTTCCATGTTACCGTCATTTGCTACTTAGGTATTTATCTCAATGTTATATGACTTCAACGATGCCGTCGTGAAATGTTTTCTGTCCAAAATCTATAAAGTGCTACGAGATTACAACAGCTAATACTAAGCTACGGATAACGCCAGCGCTTCGTTAATTAACGTAACATATTTTAACTAACACTTGTTGAATTGTGGTGGGAATATAAATTTGATAAGGAAGGATGCCCAAAAATTTTACAACGAAATGATTTCTCTTAATATTAACGTGCGCTACATGTCCCTACAAAGATGAGCAACACATATCAAACCTTCATTACAGCTTTTCCCGGCGAGATACGATTTCATTGAATACATTCATAATTTGTTTACAAAATTATGCCAGATCTTTAGTGAAAGTTAAATTGTTTTATCATTTGTTTCTAAAATTGCAGATTTAACTTTTAAGGTACATAGGGCGAATTTTGGACGTAGTCAAACAATATAGGTCATTTTGTAAAACGTATTATTTCAGTGTGCACTTCATAAAAGCTGAGCATATGGTTTGCACCAATCAAATTAAATATAACTTTCTTGTTTTCCATGCTGGGAATTTAAATTGTTGGGAAGATTAAAATCCATTTTGGGCACGATAAAACAACAGAATAATAAAAGTTCTAAAAAGTCCTAGAATTTCAATTAGTTGGACGTTGGCTATGAATTTGGCGTCTATCAATTTAATTTGTATATCACTTCGACGTCCCTAATACTGCGTGTAGAATCATACAGTGTGAAAAAAATTCTAAGTAGTTATAAAATTGCAGGTCTTCAAACGCGTACAGCAAGGTATCATGATGCCTTGAAGACCGCGATCCTTTAAAATACAACAATTACATCGTGATATAAAATATGGGTGGATGTATTTCTGTGAACACACATTAGGTGTCGATTAAGCTATTTTATATTCTTTTAAGTTATGGCATTGAATGGAAAGTAGTAGATGACTAACATTTAACATAAATAAATTTTTATATAGACATCACATCCTGCCAAATTTCACTCTTTGTATTTTTTATAAAAGATCTTTGACACAAGAACAGTATTCTAACGGACATGATTCAAATGTGCACAATCATCAGTTTCATCTGGAAAGTTTGTACCACGTTGTTAACACTACTGACATAATAACCAACTGCGATGTTGCAAAATATAGTACAAACAATTATTAATTTCTATTGTACAACATATACTAATATTGAAAACTATTGTTTAATATTTAAGGATCCTTATAAAAAATTTATGCGATTAGAAGAAGTCAATGCATTCGCAATAAAGATCTTGGTCTTAAGCAACAATACAAGAATTTTTTTTTAAACTCCGTAGAATTTTGCAATTAGAAATCTCTACTTCGTTTTATCTATTGTTATATTGAAAATAACAAAATTATTTTAACCTAGAAGTAAAGTGTCTTCTAGTTTTACAATAACTACTTCTTGGCCCCAAAATAATAAATAAGTCGCTAAAAATACCTTTTTGTAAGAACTTATATTAATTACGATTTCGATACGAAAGATTCTAGCACCTGCAAATAATGACTAAGATTTCTAGTGACATTAGTAATGGTTTTCGGCAGTAGCCACTAAAATTATAAAAGAAAGTATTTTGTAACATCTAACATGTAACATAGAAGATGAAATGAAATGCTTGCTACACTAGTATTCGACAATGAACGTTGCGAAATCTAAGAAATGCAAAACTGATTACAAAGAAAGACATTTTTGAATTTTTTCTGTTAATTTTTCGTTTACTGAAAGTTTTAGACCTCTAGATATAAGGAGTAACGTCTAACACTTTAGGCGCCCAACGTTTAAGAAAAATTTTTCAAAGCATATTTCATAAGGTTCGTAGAATGTTATGGAAACCTTCCTTCTGTCTAGTTTGATAATAATTTCGGCAATAAATGTTTTTTTCCTTGGTAAAAAGTTGCTGCATTCAATCAACTACATGATGACCCATTTGTGGCCATTTATATTCTTTTTTGAAGACACATATAAAGTATAATGCGGCCACGTCCCCAATGCTTCACTCGAGGGTACTACATTCAGTTTACACACGAAGGAATACCGTACTTCGAATAAAGTACACTTCAAAATTAATTAAACGGTAAATAAAATTTAGAAACTAAAAACCAAGGTTGGGTTTAAATAATGTTACCCAAAACGTTGATTTTAGAGAGTGTCTGTTACCTGATCAAAAAGACTACAGAATAACAATTCTCAGCTTTGCTTACCAGTGCGCCCACATACACATACATACATACATATAAATACATCCAGTATAATTCCAGGATCCGAAGATTTGATCCTCTGTCTACATCTATTTATCTTTTACTGCTAAGGGAAGGGTGTACACTAAATGTCCTGGGGATCACAATTGCTATCACTTGTAGGTCCTGGGTGAGTGGGCGGTTCCACTCTATTTTACTTTCTTTGATTAATTGATTTATTTGGACGGTTTAAGTTAATTAGGGCATCTGATATAGTTTAGTTATTTATTGGTCCTCTTTAAAGTCTGATTTAATACACGGTGTTTCGTTCCTCACGTTTTAGGTGAGACAGTGATTGATTTAGTGTGGAATACATCCTGCATGTTTACGTATTTAGTTGTTTTGTTTTTGTTTTTTGTTTCCTGTTTCTTTTTGTTCCAGTATTTTTTTTATATTAATTATGTAAAGTCTCTAACATTACCTCATACTCCAGTTTTCACCGCACCTCCATCTCTCCCGATCCTCTTTGACCTACTACAAACTAATTCTCGCCGGTTTACACCCGGTTCTTGGCGTCTGTCTTGCAACCCTTCCTGCAAACTCCTTCAAGGCAACCCAAAACGCTTTCTGGTTATCCACTCCCTGGACTTTTTCCAATCTCTTGGGACATTCTAGCCCACTGATAGCTTGTTTCCTGTTCGCCCACCTCTGTTAGCCGGTTCGATCGCGCAGTCGAATTACATGCTCGTCGCAGGTAGGCTTTCAAGACTCCATGCTCGGTCACTAGCTGTCCCATCTTGTTGTATACCTTCACCTCTATCTCTTCGCGTTCTTCTGTACGTGGTATGTACGAGGGGTGACAGGAAAGTAAGATCTCCTATTTTTTTTCATAGAACATCACATTTATTTACAAAGTGTGACACATCGTTGGAAAGGCCAGGGTCCTGGCTATTTTTCACCATAATTTCCATTTTTTCAACACTTTCCGCATCAGCGCGATGTACTTTTGTATGCCGGTGTCATACCACTCTGCGTCCGCCTCGCGCAGCCAGGTGTTGACCTCTTTTTTAACCTCCGAGTCCGATCCAAACTTCTTTTTTCCTTCCAAGTCCTTAACAGTCGCGCAGCGATTTCTGAGCATTTCCGCCTCCACTACCCGAACAATCTCATCCAAAATCGGCTGCCGGCCACTTCTCTCCTCGTCGTGAACATTACTTCGCCCGGAATTAAACTCGCGGCACCATTTACGCACGTTTTTAATGTTCATACAGTTTTCCCCGTAAACTTCAACCAATTGACGATGAATTTCTTTTGGTGTCACCTTTTTCGCACTTAAGAAACTTATCACCGAACGCAATTCGCACTTGGACGCTGACGCAATGGGTACTTCCATTTTTGACGGCTGCTCAGTCAAGACTGAGCGGTCGACCAATAACGCGCCCAGCAGCAAAGTTGTAGTGGGGGAACCAGATAACACGGCGCTGTTGCCAGATTTCGCCTAGCGCGGAACCCGGCGAAGTTACAGCTTTGGAGACCTTACTTTCCTGTCACCACTCGTACTAGTAGATCAATCTGTTCGAGGCAGCGTTTCTCCACTTCTCAAATTAATCTTTCCCGCAGTTTTCTCTTTATTAGCGACCTCGGTGCCAATGAATACAACATACGGAATTCCTGTGTCGCGGCATCCTTGACCAGCTCATCTGCTCTGTCGTTTTCTCGATTGCCGTCGTGCGATCTGACCCAGATAGACAGAGAGATATATTAAATTTATTTTCCGACTATATCTGACACAATAAAACTTCAAATCCCGAATCTCGTATGTCGTACGCGCTATCTGCCAGACATCCCCTTAGAGATCCGTCGAGTTGTTCATATTCACCAGAGCAGTTAAAGTTAATTTACTATAGCTGATAGTAGAGTACTAATTTCTATCTAAGTGATGGATGGCATACTCTACAGCTTCCCTTATAGCTAACACTCGCGCTGAAAGATGGGGTTCCAATCCTCAAGCTTAGTTTGGAATCGAAACACTTTCCTCTCCTCCTTGTACACGATAAACGCCGCTTCTGCCTGCCCATCGTCCATTCGTGAGCCACTCGTATAAATTCTGATCCTTGCCGCGCCTTCATCGCCTAGGTAAAACTCGATTCTCTTGACAACAGCCAGATGCTCTAATTCCTAAACGACAATTTCCTCTTAACCTCGCTAGCTCAAAGATCAAGACTTTCAACCGTATCTCGTCCTTTTCCCATGCCAATAAGTCTATGATCGGGAATTTCCCTGATAACTAACTCAATAGGAAGAGTCCTACAAATGATTTACACAGTTTCTGTGGAAGTACATTTTTCTCTTAGAATTTCTTCAGTTTTTAGAGTCACAACAGATAGAACGTGTAAATTAAAATTATGCATTAATAGCTTTCGCAGGTTATAAACGTCATTTGTTGACATGTTTGGTAAACTTGGTCGTCTGGTGTAATAGCAAGAAAGTTAGCAGAAGTTTTAGCCTTCTGCTTTGAAAGACTTTTTCCTGTGATAAAGAGCTTGTTTAAGTCTTCCTTCGACGAAATTTCTTTTACATTGACAGTGCCCCGAATGCCGCTTTAGATCTTTCTTGAGACTAAACAAGTCTATTAGACGAATGCGTGGGATTACCTAAATCGACGTTTTATCAGTAAATCTACTACCGGTACCGAGATCTTATTTCTTTTATATTTTTGAATTAGGGTTTTTGCATAATACATAAAAACAGTAATATTACGAATCGCTTTAACAAAATTTTAGAACTTGGTCTATTTTGTTAAAAAAATAACTGAGCGTCAAGTTCCGTGTAATTTATTTAAAATGGTATATTATCCATTCATGCGTGAAACGCAGAAAACGCAACAGAGACATCTGACGCATTAAGCATCACAGACTCAAACTATACATTTCCCATGGAAATATAATTACAATGGACAGTTGTCGACCATCACGATAATCAAGGGTGTGAGAAAATACCATACTTGCGATAGCAAAACAGATCACAAAGGAAGTACGTAACTTATAAGGAATGGATGATACAATAACTTTGTATATGCACAGATTAGACATACTACGCTGTAAAAACGTAATTAGTTTGGCATTGGTCAAAGCGCTGTATGGAAAATCATCAAAAAACTGAAGGGACAGGTACCGTAACATTTATTACAAACAAGAGTCGCCCAATAATTGACAGAAACGTGACGAAATTGATATTCTAGCGATTCGAAGACATGTTCACTCCTACTTTCGTAATGTGTTGCCCACTGTTCAAAAGGTGCTACGCGAAATTAATAATGACGATTCGTTATCAAACCTCAGCCGCTCATCGCTTTATCGAATCATCCAAAAAATTAGATTTAAGTATGATACAAGAACAAGAAAGTCCGTATAGATAGAAAAGCGTGTAATTGTTCTTTGAAGAATAACGAAAATCAGGTGGAAGTAGGACACTTTAAAAATAAAGTATGGCATGATACCACAATTAAAAATGCTATGCAAGCAGCTATTGAAGGTTTGTCAACGGGCATAAAAGATCATTCGGGAAAAGGCAAAAGGTTAATCGATCTCATGTTGGTAGTTAAAGAAAAAAATGGCGGTGTTAAAGTTGTTTCATTTCATGATTTTATTAAATGAATTACAGGGGACTACCATAAAGACATGAACGGTGATGCTTTTAAGCAATGGCTTCAGAAAATTTTGCCAACTTTAGAAGTTGATTGAGTGACAGTAAAGGATAGTGCACCTTATCATACTGTAAAGTCAGAGAAAACCCCAATACAATGCAGGAAATGACAGATATTATAGATTCACTTGTAAATAATACAACATATGCTGCTGATGAATTGGTGAAAAATAACGATGAATAGTGCTGCAACCCCCCATCGCCACTACAGTTTAAATCCTGCAGAATTTGTATGGGCTAACGAAAAAATTATATTGCTGCATATAACACTACGTTCAAATTAAATGAAGAAAAATTTTCTTTCAAGATGATATCACAAGAGTAACTCTTGCTGTGTGGAAAAGTTATGTCGACCATTTTATTGGAAAGGAAGAAAAACAGATTTGGAATTTGGCATTGTAGAAGATGTAGTTGAAAATAATTGTAATAAATGTGAATTCAGATTCAAGTAGTGATTCAAGTAATTATGATATGACTCGAATATAAATTACTTATCAGTAATTCCTATATCTTTTTATGAATTTTACCATAAAGTTTTATCACATTCTTCATGATTGTATACATAGACGTGGCCTTATGCCATTTAATTATTTACTATAAATGTAGTGGAAAATTTCTGAAAATAACGAAATATTGTGTTTTAAAAAAATGTGTTTTATGTATAGCTACTATTTAATTTTTTTATAAATAGTTGTGTTTTACTTGATTATGTTGAATGTCGAATAAATATGGTTAAATAACTATTTTAAATTTCCCACTAATGATATTCTACAGGTGTAAATAGATCTCAGTACGATCTGTCGTCTACTTTATTCTCTCATGCAACCGATTATAGGACCATTTAAGCTCACAAAATTTTGAGCTGATGCATAACAGTAACTAATGTTGGCAATAAGAAGACAAACAGTAGAGGTCACAGAAAAATTATTTAATCAATTCTTCGAGGATTTTGTTTTCAGTCCTTCCAATATGATACAAAGGATTTCAGTTTTTCATTAAAGTTTCAAATAGAAAACGTCTAAAAATAATATATCTGTCAATTGCAAACGGATAAAGCTGTGGGTGTACATTTCTGTGACTGACAGGAAATATAAAGAATCCTTAGTAAAAGAAATGCTTAATGCCAGAACTTCTATAAATTTATTCATGGTGCGAATTGTCTTAAATTAATCCACTTTTATTTTTAATGTGAAGAAACAAGATATGATGAACAAGGCAATTAAACCCCACGCAGTTAACAGTCCGGTACGTCTGCTTGTCTGGTTGTACAAGACAATTTGATCCCACGCAAGATTCCTATCAAATGCAGGCAAAACTGAAACCTTTATATTAACTCTGAACCTGTAAATTACAAAAAATTTGACGTGGATTATATATAGAAATCATTACGTAGTAAAATGTGCAACAGGTTATAGTAAAATAAAGACTGTTTGTGTTTTGCACACAAATAAAAATAATTCGAGGAAAAATTAAGTTGTGTGAAACGGGGCTACAATCTAAGGCGGAACTTATAACGTTCGTAATGTTTTGCGCCCAAAATGCCTTAATTAACCTTTCCAATGTTAAGAACCAAAAGGTTATGAACATATTAAGGTGAGTTGTCAATTTAACGTCCAGAAACAAACTAATTTCAATACAAAGTGTTATTCATCCAAAAAAGCGGGTTCGTGCGCCCAAAAGGACAACGCTCTAACTTCAAAAGTTTAACACATTAAGTTGAGAGACGCCAACTTCACATTAAGCATTAAGAAATTAAATAAACTATTAGGTTATTAAATTTTTTTAGAGCTCGTTTGCACTAAAAATTGGCTTAACATTTCAAACGCCCAAATTCAAAACCCAACATGTCACATTTTTTCTCAAATTAGCTTTTTTCTTGCATTTCTCGTTTAAACGTGAACAAAATGTACCGTTTACTTAGTGCAAATAATGACACACTATGGTAAATCAATCCCATGTTAAAAATTAGGGTTATATATAAAATTGACAAGTCTATCGGGTACTTATTTTCAAAGTCTGACATGTCCTCTTGAACCAACGGAAGACACGTGGTGTTCATATGATTATACAATACGCGATTTTGCGTTTACACAATATTGTTTTGTCTATAAACTAGATGCAAAAAATCACTTAAATAATTATATTATTGTCAGCTTTTGTAAAATAAATGAGTTGGACCAAAATATTACTTTCGCTACAGGAAATACATCTGGAAAATGATGAAAATTAATTCGTCACAAGGAGAAGATGCTAAACGAAGTAAGTGAAACTGCGAACCGGACATAACTTTGCTCTACTTTACAAAACTTTACTTTTTAGGTATGTTGTCAATTAGCTTCCCGCATTTCCAAAATGTGGGTATTCCGGTAAGGTTACCCAAATATATCACTGCACTTTATCTCTGACTATGGGAGATATTACATTTTTTTATTACTGTTTTTATAAAACTTTCTTCAAAATTACGCAAGACGATTTTATTTTAAAGCATTATAGTATTTCGCACCTACTAAGTATTGGAAAACGAAAAGAAGGCAGCAACAAGCTACGAGGGCCTTTTTTTTCAACCTCCGATCGCTACGCGGGTAGTAGAAAGCGGGCATGCGCTGTAGGCGACTGCGCAGCTCTTGCACTACACACTCCGCCATTGTTGACATTCAGACGTCAGTCGGCGAAGAATGAGTCGTGTGTATGGGGAAAACTTCATGAGTGATGGTGTTGTGCGTGAATGGTGTTGAAAGTTTAAAGATGGACGTAATTATGTGCATGATGAAGGGGGTCAAGGGCGCAAATCTGTCGTTTCAGATGACCTGGTTCAACGTGTTGACAGAATGGTTAAAGAAAACCGCAAATTCACCATTACTGCTTAGTCTACGGAATTTCCAGAAGTTTCAAGGTCTGTTTTGTACTCTATTGTTACTGAACGGTTAGGCTACAAAAAACTTTGTGCACGTTGGGTCCCAAAAATGCTGACAGACGGCCACAAAACTCAACGAATGGCGTCAGCGTTGGAGTTCCTTGAGCATTATCATGATGAAGGAGACAACTTTTTGAAATCAATCATGACTGGGGATGAAACCTGGATTCAATACGACACACCGGAAACAAAACAACAATCACAACAATGGATGCATTCAACTTCACCAAACAAACCAAAGAAATTCAAACAAACCTTCAACAACAGAAAGACCATGGCTACTGTGTTTTGGGACCAACAAGGTGTGTTGCTTGTGAAGTTTATGGAGCCCGGAACCACAATCATTGCAGCTGTTTATTGTGAAACTTTACGACGGTTGCGTAGAGCCCTTCAGAACAAACGAAGAGGAAAGCTGACCGCTGGAGTTGTTCTGATCCACGACAATGTCCGTCCACACACTGCTGAAGCAACTCAACGGCTTCTCGAACAATTTGGATGGGACATTTTCGATCATCCGCCATGCAGTCCTGACGTAGCACCAAGCGATTTTCATCTTTTTCCTGACCTGAAGACGTGGCTTGGTGGGAAGCGCTTTCAAACCAATGAGAACCTTCAAACCAACGTCAAGGACTACTTGAATTTATTGGCGGTAACTTTCTTTGAACAGGGTATTGAAAAGCTTATCCACAGGTATGACAAATGTCTTAATCTCTTCGGTGATTATGTCGAAAAGTAACCGTAAGTGTACCAATCTTTTGGTAATAAAATTATTGTATTATATGAACTTGTATTTTATTTATAGCCTATCGAAGGTTGAAAAAAAAATGGCACTGTAAAAAGACATGGTCTTTTGGTCAGTGTATGTACGAAAACGTTTTTAAATATTCTACTTGTTAGAAACGATATATAAAAATAAAATTCCCAGACTTTTCCAGGTCTCCTTGACGTTTTCGTCCAAATTCTGAGATCATATTTTATAATTATACAAGCATAAAAATTTTTACTTCGTATTTAAAAATACAGCAAAATATACAGTGCGGTCGTAGTCTGGAATACACTCCTAAGAACTTCGAAACTTATGCTTTAAAAAAACGAGAAAGATAAAAAATACGTGTTCAATATTTTTTTAAAAGCTATCCAATGACACCAAAATTGAACCCCCACCCCCACTCCCTGGGGGTAGCGGTTGGGCAACTTTAAAAGTTTAAGTGGAAACCCCCATTTGTTATTGCAGATTCGGATTCGTCACAAAATGTTAGTCATAATTTTTTTAGGTTTTTTGCAGATGGCGCTGCAATCGACAAAAATTAACTATTTCTAGAAGAATTGATGAATCAGAAAATAAAAGAAGTAAAATAATAAATTATTTATTTCCTACATAACGAAATTACCGCCGAAGGTGTTCAAATTGACCACCTCTCGTCGCGCTTTTAGGTCTTCCAGATCTTGGTTCATCCTTCACCGAACCAGTTCGCTCAAAACGATTCACTGTTCGACTCACAGTAGATTTAGAAATCGGTTGACGTTCCCCATTGACTTCATTGAATAAATCTGCGACTTTCTGCAATGATCTTTCTTTATCTCCATACCCCCGCATCATCAGGACAATTATTCTTTCTCTTTCAGACAGAGACATCACGAAATAATATCAAAAGCTAGTAACGAAATGAATACTAAAAATGAATGTAATTCTGACATTTTTCGATTTCAAATGTTTTTGTACCCTATTTTGGTCTTGTCAATTACAACGCCTTCTATCATCCAAAATGGCTTGTATCGTAGGTCAATTTGGCGTAATTTATCCTGCGGAATCCGAATCTGCAATAACAAATGGGGGTTTCCACTTAAACTTTTAAAGTTGCCCCACCCTAACCCCCAGGGGGTGGGGGTGGGGGTTCAATTTTGGTGTCATTGGATAGCTTTTAAAAAAATATTGAACACGTATTTTTTCTTTTTTTTGATGCGATGAGTATTCCCCAAAATATTTGACCGTTCCGGGACTTTTCTAACACACTGTATATAGGAACGTAATGGAATTATAAAAAAATAATTGAATTTTCTTTAAATAACAACCTGTTGTTTCTTTAATGAGTTATACGACATTACCATTTTCTTTATATGCCAACATAAAAAATTAGATAGTTGCATAGCAAAATTTGCAAAATAAAAGCACATTTCACCTAACAAATATAAAAATTTCTTTCTTTTAAGCAATTCCATCAACTAGCATTGTCAGCGGAAGCTACAAAGAAAGAGATTGCAAAATTATCTCAATGGCGGGAAATGAAATCAAGTAACGACACAAATGTCGAAAACGGCACGTTAGGTTTCATGTTGATGTTTTTGACGTCAAAACGTTTTAAAATTCAATGCGGAATCTGAGAAAGCAATCCTGCTCAAATGAGCGATATTTTCTGAGGAAGTACTTTCAAACTTCAACCATTCAATAATGGATATAACGCCGCGATCTCGTTTTAAAGAACAAAGATTAAAGGCTGGCTGTGCCAGTACCAACATGACTTTCGTACCAGCCGATCGTCTCGAAATATGGACGTACAAAGTAAACCCACGCCTTTTGACTTCCCGGAATCAAGATGTCTCCATAAAGGTAATTATACCTCAGAGATTAGTAATCCGATCACAATCTACCAAGAATTGTTTTGAAGAGAAGTGTATGTGCTAAAACTCATATTGAGCTCCAAGTCCGTATCCCAAAAACTCAAAAACATACAATGGCGCGAATTTGTTTGAAAATTTACAGATTTTCTCAAAATGTATCGATATGTGAAGACAAAGCATAATCAAAATTACAAAAATTGGACAAGAACACAGACCTATAAATTCCATTTATCCACTAAATGTAAGTTGCAAATAAATTAACAGATCAGAAAAATTATTTTAATTTTCGTATACAGGATTGATGTTTTCACGAAATTAACTGTTGCAGTGTCCGACAATGTCTAAGTTTCTTTTTAAACAAGTGTATATTTTAACAATAACTCTATTTGCACGAACAACAACTTCTTAACACTACGATGCTATCTTCTTAATTAACTTATATCGATGCACTATAATAAATTTGTATCGATACCTACAATAATTCATATCACGCAAGGCAATTTATATTAACAATTATATATCATTAATTTAATTCCTATCATGACTTTCAAAACTTTAAATTAGTGTAACCAAGGCTTCAATTCGAATTGAACTCACTTGCACTCATCATAGCAATTTATATTTTATCCAATCGTTCTAATTATTTCGAGAGCATACCAGAATATGCAAATAATATCTTGAATGTACCCATTGTAAGCTATATAAACAACAACGGTCGAAACTAATTCTGCAGTTTCCATGTTAATGGAAGTAGCAATCAACACTCTTAATAGCAGGCACCGTATCATTTGGATTGTAACCACGCACCAAAATCACACCGGTTTTCATTTCGTAACTCCCTCCAGTCCGGCCCAGCGAGTTCACGACCGATCTTGGGTATGGCCAACTGCTTGCCTCTAAATTTGATCATCTGGCCCTTGAGGTCCACTAACGTCTTCCACAAATCCTGGTAATTCAGTTTACCAGAAAACTGTTGCTTAGTCACCAGGTAGTAGATGCCACGACGTCGGCCCTTTAGCCATACGGTCTTTCCAACCTCTGGTTGTTGTCAGCGAAGTTCATCCAAACCACCAAATTTATTTTTAAACACCCGAGCAAGATCTAAGGACATATCGTGGTCGCCACTGCGCAATTTGCCAGAGAGTATTTCGATGACACATCGAATAAATCATCTAGAATCTCTTCCCTAATCCCAAATCTCGCTTTGCCTGTGCCACTGTACAGAGACATTAACCAATCACAGCTCAGTCAACACTATAGTTCATTCTCCCAAGCCTAAACTGTTTGTCTCACTGCGTGCCGTTCTTCGACATTTCCGGCGTCATCACTATCGTGCGTGCTAATCGGTCAACGTGCACCACTATTGTTCTTCCTTTTAGGAGCTTACGAATCCAATATACCACATCGTTAATTCTTTTACAATTTCGCACGGACCATCAAATGATTATGTAACTTAGGTGACAGTCCACGTCTACGTCTAGGCTTGTATAGTCAGACGCAATGGCCCCTTTGGCCTTACCGAAAGCCCCAGATCAACAGGTTAATTTTATATGCAGTTGAATTTTGCGATTATCAAATATATACATATACATATATACATATATACATCCAACCTCAGTAAATTCATACGTATGGACTGAACTAGATCACCACAGAGGTTCTAATAAAATAGCTTCATCTGTTTATCATACTCTGACGAATTTTAAATTCGATGACAATACCAAAATCGTATTACTTTTTGTGATGGAAGTGCGCAGAACAAAAACTTTGATCGGAATGTTGTCACATTGGCTGTTAAAGCTGAGCCCTCCAAGAATTAAACAAATTGATATCTTGTTTCGAGTAGTGTTATACATACCAACAGATAGACTTTTTGGACAAATTGAGAAAACAAAATGGAAATAATCTGCCCACAACAGTATATGAAGTTCTGGAAAAATGGGGCACAAGGTACAGTCTTCGAAGTTGGAGTAGATACTTCGGCTTTTGACTGGAAAACCTCAGTCCAAAACGTCATGAAACTACCGGGTCGGTGGCATTTAAATTGCAGATATCCAAAAGAGTAATTATTTCCAAACCTGAGAATGGTGTCGCCGTAAGAGGAGAAAGTTTTTATAGATATATAAGATTGGTACTGCACAACCCGTGTTAAAAAAGAGCCAAAAAATGAGTTTAAACAAAGATTCTTGAAATTAGAATACTAATCAGAAACTATACGAAAATAAGCATTACAACGTTAACAGAAAAACATTTTGGGGAAAATGGAAAATTGATGAAAATGATGTACATTTTAAACAAGTTTTAAAAAATGAACACGAAATAGTTCACTGTGTAAATCTTGGAAGTTTTTCGCCACCATTGAGTGCGGTAAAAGTTGAAAGAGTTGGTGTAAACGGCAAAAAACTTTGTTTGAAAGAAACCTTAGATTTTTACATTTAGTGTTTAACTTAAGTTTATTTTATTTTTGTCTTACGCGTTTAGTTTTGTTATATACAAAATAAAGTACATTGCTGTTTTTAATGCTTTCTTTCTTTTACCTTGAATTTAGGTCATTTTCTTTTGCAAAACCGGCATGTCCAAATTATGATCTCTGGTTACATCCAAACAGGCAGGTCTAGATTTCCAAACCATTTTTAATATTTTTTAACCGTTCATGGTAATAATATGCCATTCTCAGATTTTTATCTATAAAGTCTAATCGTTTTTGCAATTTGTCAAAAGTTTGCTATCACAGACTTGTCGGGCTGAATGCAGGCGCCTGATTTTAAATCCCCGATAACAAGCAATTTCAATTTGATTTCATGTTGTTAACTCAAGGGTAATAGAGTATGCATTCTTAAAAATTTCTTGTCGTATTTTGTTGCGACCAAAAAGTAGCCCTAAAAATAAAACTTCTAGGGCAAAAAAAAGTTACAAACAATTTAATTTTATTCCTATGTTACGTTAGTAGCTCGCACTGAAATGGAGTCTTTCTAGAATTCCTACCGTTCATCGCGCTTAATGCATGCCCTCATAACCGCAAAACTTCAAGTTTTTAGCATCAACAACAAAAGATTATAAACAGTATAATTTAGTTAGTGCCAAGGAACTGATTGCAAATAATTTTGTCGGAATGCTTAATAATTTAAAAATATTAAATTCAGTTATGAATTATACTTTGTCAAAGTAGATGTTTTAAATGTTAATCACAAGTAGCGGTCGCACGAAATATTTTACTATAAAAATATATATAAAACACAAACTGATTCTCAAGTATACATTGTAGCGTTGAATTTAGTCCTTATTACTTATTATTCTTCCTACTTATCCTTGCTTCTACCATCAATGCAATTGCATAGAAAAAGAGGAAACTTTAGCTTCAGACTTGGGCAAAGACCGGATGTCCTTTAGTGTGAAGTACATTTTTTTGTGCTGTATCTCCTATATATGTACAAGAAGCGTTGTATCATCCGAGTGTCGCATTTGTTTGCCGTTGAATATGCAAACAGGGCCCACATCAAAAAGCAGTTCACATATAATCCAAACTTTAATTAGGTTAACAAAATTCATTTAGGACAGGTATTCATGTACGTCATATGCAGTGTTTATCCTAACTTTATATTTATACATGGATCCTATAAACGTTATAAATATAAAATCTTCTACACTTGTGATTTGGTACCACAATATCTAGTAAATGTACAGTAGTAAATTGTAAACAACAGATATGTAATATAAATTGTAAATATTAATTTAAAATTTATACCTTCACTATATCCAAATTAACAACTACAGTAACAAAAGTAATCCACATACTTAAATACATAAATATAATTTGTATTTGGCTGATACCTTCTCAATGTTGGGTAGTAAACTTATTAAAAATAACAAACAAAGAAAAACAAGAAAACTATAGGATTGATAGCGTCGGAAGTTTCCACGGTTGGAGTAATGATTAGTAATATGAGTTTCGGATTTTGACTGTATCATATTAAATACTAATGAAGTCGCTGTCGCCCAATTTCGTAAGGAACATTATCAGAACAAGACATTTATTTCTATGAGCTTAGGTTTCTATTAAGATTATTTCTCACTCCATTCAAATACAAAGTCGTCATTTAAAAACAAAGTATTCGGTTAAAACTTCAAACGTATCCCTAATGTAGTAGAGCATAACATTTAACTGTTAGTGTCTGAAGGTTTCGGAATCCCTGTAGAATATAAAATATATATTTTTCTCATCGATCATAAAAATGTCAATCATTTCCTGCTGTATATGTTATAGTTGCTTATGATGACTGAAACAAACATATGAAAAATATGTGGTATGTATGCATGTATGCGTGTGTGCGCGTATGTGCGCGCGCGCGTGTAGTTAACTGACTAGATACCGCTGACTCTAGTGACCGATAAAATTATAAAGTAGGTATTGACTTATTGTATTCTGTTAGTGTTTGTTTAACTATCAAAACAGATACACTGATGGTGTTTCGGGCTTTATTCATTTCCGTTGTGCGAACTGAAAGTTATTATTATAAAAACTAGTTTGTTGTTATTATGATACGGGTAGTTTAAAAATTAAAGGACTAGACACTTGCAATAGTTTATATTATGAAAACACTTGGAAATTATATCACGTGGCATTCACCAGTCCTTAAAATTAGATAAAAAACAAAATTCCATAATTTTTCAAGTGATATGTATGTAACCAAATTTGGAGATGTAAAAACGATGTATTTTACTACTTTGTGTATTGAATGTTTCTGAGTATCACGCCGTAGAGGTGTATTACAAAATTAATAAATAGAAAACAATCTTAGTAAGGTTAAGGCTATAAACCCTTCCCTTACCTCTACGTCAAGCTTGAGCGCATCACATAACGATGCATCGTTAGAAACTGCTTAACTTTCAGTTTGTTATATTTTCAGATAACGCAAAGCATTCTGTGAAAGCATTCGAACGCAACTATAATGACCTTATAATGTATTAATTTAAATCACAACCGTAAACAACTACATACCAAAATATTTAAAAAAAGAAAATACAGAACATTTCATATCTTCAGAACACACGAAATTATGCAACAGTTTATCTGATAATACCTGATCGCAGTAAGATTGCACGGAGGAGTTTCTAAAACAAACTCATGAATTTAAAGTCTAAATATGCAGAAAGTGTTGGAGGCTCGATTCCTGTCAACGACAATGAATTTTATTGAAAAATCTGTCGTTGGTTTGAGTGTTTTGGATGTACCACATGTTAGAAGGAGGGCGTAAATCCTTAGCATTTGGCGGCTTTGTAATCCTGTTAATAAGAAAAAGGATTACAATGAAGGACTGCAAAATTCCATACATTTTTGCCAAACTATCAAATTGCATTACAATTAGTTTGTTATGCGTTTAAATAGGCGCAGAAATCATATGACGACTGATAGCATTATCCAAGTAACGACACGGCTATCTTTTGAAAGCCGTCTAGAGAAGAAATATTTCGCAGATCGTTAAATTGTGTTTCGATATTTAAAAATTAATTATAGGTACATGGAAAACCACGTATTTAGTTTTACGCATTACTTTGATCTAATGCAAACTTTTCTTCGCGAAGAACGAAAAGATTGTAACGATTACACCAAACGGCCAGGAATTGTAAGAGCTAAAACTATAAACAAACAATAAATTTATTGACAGCTACAAGCGTGTATTTAAAGAACCTATAAAACGTGAATAAAGAAAGGGATTTTAATAAAATCTACAAAGTTCCGGAGACTACTGAAATAATGTAGAAGATATCATAGCTCAATCTATAAACGGTATCATCTGACAGGGAGTTCGATTCAGTTTCGTTTATTAATTCATACGTAATATGAAATAAAAGATCGTTTGAGTCGTTAAAATGGATACTCTACAACGTCTATATAAATTAGGATATAAGCCTACAGGAGCTTGTGTAAATAAATTACCGGTATGTAGTTAATAATAAATATAGTGTAATTGTCGTATTAAGGAAAAATTTACTGTGGTGAGTTCTCTGTAGTGGTATCTCACTACTTCAAGGATTTTCTATAAATATTTATGAATAATCAAACTTATTATCTTGAACCGAATAAAAAACTACAAATTGAAGTCGCTACAATATAAAACAGCATCCCTTGAAAATTGAATAAATCTCCACTTCCTTCACCACTAAGCATTCCTTGAAAATTGAATAAGTCTACATTTCCTTCGCCACTAGCTATTCCGAAACCTAACCTTCAATCTGTTCTTATTAAATGACCCCAAATTACATTACATTTTTTAAAATTTAAAAATTTAAAATTTTTCAGAACTGCGTTCTAGTTTAGTACTGCTGCGAAATTATTAAATTTCTAAATTATTCTTTATTCCAACCTTTCTCAATAATGCAAGGTTATTGTAAAAGCCATAACACTTAATAATGTATGTTTAAAACAATATCAACTACTTCCAAATAAAAATTTCAATTTAGAAAAGTAAACAGTATATAATAAGATACGTACTTTCCATACAATCTTTACCAACTGTAACAAAAAGTTTTTGCTTCGCGTATCTTACAGTAACTAAAGCAACTCTTAATTAATTATTAAGGATGTCCTACCTTAGTTCCTGCAGTAAAGCTTCTCCTTGAGCAATAGTGGAAGCACAAGCATCTAAACTTTGATCCCGATGTTGAGCACTTTGTTCTAAAAGCCTCTCGGTGTTTTCTAAGCTCTCAGCAACGTTTTCGTCTCCTTGTAACTCCTGACGAAGTTCGTCAACCCAGGTGCTAAGTTCTTTTTCATGTGTATAAAATAATACAGCAAGGTCTAACCTACGGCGTCGTTGTTCAACCCTAGCGGCAAAAGACGTTACATGAGCTTCCAGTTCATGAGCTACTGAATAAATTTCATCAGCATCGCACTCTCCAGTGTGAGCTAGTTCTTCAGCAGCAGCCAATAATTTATCTGCATTCGTGTAGGTATTCTGTAACAAAAAAAAGAGATATTATCTTGTCGCTATATCGAGTTATATAAAAGTGTTGAAGTTTTCAATGCTCTTATGGAAAAGAAATAATAACAAGTAGATGAGATAATGACTTTTATGAAAAATAAAATTAAAATAGATGCGAAATATATATAAAAGCTGCATATGTTTTACCGTTACCAAACATTGATTCACCTACTAATCTAAATTACCTTCGGCCAATTAGTATTTTATGTATTTTATCAAAAATCATCAAAAAAATTTTGTATAATCAAATCGATAATCATTTCTCCATTCATAATATTCTATCAAAAACTCAATCAGGTTTCAGAAAGGGGCACAGTTGCAATACGGTATTATAAGATGTAACTGATGATTGCATTAAAGCTACAGATGACAATCACCTCAACATAAATATGTCAATAGATTTTTTCCAAGGTATTAGATACTATTAACCACATACTACTATGGGCTATTTTACATTTTATTGAATTTGATGAATCCGCAATTGATGTAATCCGAATGTATCTTAGTGATGGATTTCAAATGGTAAAATACCTAGATGTAATTTCATAGCCCCTTAATGTCACAATGGGCGTCCCCCAAGAATCAATTCTTGGACCCCTACTGTTCATGCTGTATACCATCAACATTGGTTCTTGTTTAAAATACAGTAAATGTCGTGTGTGCGAACGATACGCAGATATATTAATCGTTTTCATCAGATAAACTTACGGAAGCGGTATTGCGCCTTAACGAACATTTGTATATAGCAGTCAGCAGGCGTCGCGAATTAACCCCACAAAATCGGTTGCAATGTTGTTTGGTAGAAATGGAACCAAAGAGCAAATCGATCCATTAATATCACTTATAGTAAGTGATGATGCTCTACTGCATAAAATGTATATAGAAATTTGGGTGTATTAATAGACAGCGACTTACGCTATGAACATCATGTCTCGCGTTGCATTCAAAAAGCGTATTATAATTTAAGGCTGTTCTACGCCCACCGATATTGTTTAACAAGAGACATGAAGATTCTATTATGTGATATACTGGTTTTGTCGCACTTGAATTACTGCGATGACCCTTGTTTGACAAAATTATTTCAGATGAAAATACAACGCTTACAATACCCCTGTCTAAAGTATGTTTTTGGTGTTTCTATAAGGCATCATATTTCTCATAAGCTTAAAGACGCGAGATAGCTCAGCATGTCCAATAGACGTAAGCTGCACATTGCTAGTTATACTATCATCTGTTTAAAATAAAAACTCCCAGTTACTTATACGATAAAATTTCTATTACAGGTGATACGCTCTGTAAACGTAAGACCTCAGGATTCTTTAACTATAGGTACTCGCTTTAAAACTTCGCCATTTAAAAGATAGTTTTCTTATAATACTGCAAATTACGATAATAACTTAATCCCTAAACACTTACGGAAATTAACTAAATTTAAAAACAAGTTGAAAGATTTCTTGCTGTCCAGTGAATAACTGCATATTGGGCTCGCTTTCATTCGTTTTCACCTTATATCGTTCCTTAAATTAAACTATCTCAAATTTGGTTGAAAACTGTCCAGGATTTATAGCTGAATGTAGAATAGTGGGTGCTGTGGTAGATCAGAGGTGGTGCCAAACCGTTAGAACACTAACTGAAGTGCATCCTTTTTCCATGTTCTGCTTTTTGTTGTATAAGCTTCAAGAATGTGTAAATTTGTTCTTTGTAAATTTTCATGGAAATAAAAGTACTATATATATATATATATATATATATATATATATATATATATATATATTTATTGCTATGCTATTCGTAGAATAATCATGCCCCGACTTTGGGCTGCATTATTTATTTGCTATACTCTAAATTATTGGACCACCATTTTAATATTCACGATTAAGTGTAATTATTTCCTCCTCCAGCTGTTTTCTTAATATTGCTATCAACTGGACTTTATCTGTAAACAACTCTATCTACCAATGGCAAAATTCGATACGTTACCGCCTGGCGAGTTATCACTATCCTGTTTAACTGGTGGCTCCGCCTTTTGTACTATTTAAATCTTATGACCTCGGCTAGCATTTATTTGCAATTATAAAATTCAGTAAATTTAGATTTTATATAATGAAACCAATATGTTATATACAGCTTTTGAAATTATTCGAAATACACTTTTCAATCAGTTAATTTTATAAATCTCATTTATTAACAATCATTTACTCAAAACCCAAAGTCACCAAAGAAAATTTATGATCTTTACCAACAAATGTAGAATATTCTAAACCTGTTTTCTATTGCTCATTCAATACGTATGCAACTTCTTTTGTTGACTTTTCACAAGCATTTCTTATTTAGCAAATTCAATATTAAAAATAAAATAAAAATTCATATAGAAAAACAAATGTCTTATAACTGAAAATCTGACCTGGTTTTATCTTTTTCACATCGACGCTTCCAATAAAAATGATCTTCCCCAATTCTGGATTCCATTCAAATTATTACACTATGGATCACCACCATTATTAAATTATATACCCCAATTTATTTCAATTCTTCAAATTTATCATTCTTGCCCCAGACTTAAAATTGTAGTTTGTTTCACCCCTGTACTACAAGATTGTATTATTCTTCTTTTCTCCTTGACATTTAAATTTTATTACTGTATTTTTCTTAACATCAGAATCCTAGTCTATTTCCCTCAGACCTCGAAACCCTATTATTTTTGTCTTAGTTTACAATAAATTCATTAAAAACGTACTTACGTTTAAACGGTAATTATCTTCATATTAGCACTCATATTATTTTTCACTTTTATACTTATTACGTATCACTTTGTTTAATGGCAATGCACTTCGGCCTTCATTGAGTTCAAAACTGACTTTCCTATCAAGGTGCTTGCTAATATAATCTCGAATCCCCGTTCCATCCGTGGGTTTGGTCTAGAACTCGTCGCTTGTCTCTGACCAATCAAATAATTACATATTGAGCAGTTTCTGATGCAATGCTCTGCGATTCCTCATAATCACCACCTGCCCACATCTGTCTATTATTATCAACATGCTGTATTTTGATAGATTACTTGCCTTTCTATAAACAACTGATGCAACCCGATTTTAAATTTCCATGTTTACATGCGATTCACGCAATTTTTAATCATTTCTCTTATCAAATGATTAGATCTTTGTATGCATTTATATTAACTACCTGAAACTCTGTTTCTATATCCGTATTAATTTAATTGTCTGGAACTCTTCTTCTTAATGCGTGTCTGATTACACTTTATCATTTATTACGCGTGCTTCCACTGAAAATATCCTTATTTGTTTTACCTAAATTAACTAAACTTTATCTACAGGGTATTTAATATTTACTATCTACTTTAATACATGTATATCTCATTCCTACGCCAACTATGCGTCTTCCTATGTTTACCTGCGTCGCCCAAAACTATCTCTACTCTATATACAGGGTGTTGACTACTTACTATCTACAAACTATGTCTATTTCTTAATAATTTCCTTAAATAAGTACAGTTTTCTGCTGCCTATTCTAATTATTCATTCCCGAACGACCTTTACTATAACGTGCACCCTTAAGCAACCCCTTATCACAGCAATATATATATATATATATATATCTATATTGTTGTGGATCCAAAGGGTTAAATTTGGGGTAAACAATAAAATTTTAACCACCCTGTATAGAGAAAAGAACAAATTATTTACGCGCAAAATTTATTTAATTCATTTAGTGAGAACGGACAAGTATTGATGTATTTTTATAATTAATCATTGAAAGGTTAAAAGGTACATAAAGAAAAACAGTTTTAAAGCAAATAGAATACGTATAATTAATTTTAATTTAGTTTAATTCAACACGTAAAAGCATAAGAAAACCAACTAGGGTAAGAAAATCAATAATTCCAAGGCAAAAAAGTTTTCTTAGTAACAAGCAAATGTCAGTTTTATCTGATACGACAAATTATAAACTCTAAGAATTGTTGTGCTAAACGGTCGATAATTAACAAACACCTGGGTTTTTAAAAAAGGTTACATTCGTCGATATTATGAGTATATTAAGACGGGACTTCATAGGAATATTTTCAACCGTCAGTTTGGTTTGAACAACAAGCTAACAAAATTCTTAAAGAGCAAGGGAAATGCACGATCGGTTATATACTACATATAGAGACAGAGATAAAAGCGTTGATATTGACATCGCACGTACTATATCCACGTGGAGTGGAGATGAGCTGTCAGCAATATAGATTGTTTATAACTCAAGTGGGGTTTTGAACGCGACAGCAGACATGCATCAGATAGAGATAATGATAGTTTAGGCGGGATTTATGACGACAGAAAATATTATCATTGGTTAAAAACCGACAGTTTTCCAAACGTAGACAAACGCAACAGGTGCGAGCGCATTCGGATACGTACGGCACGTAGACTGAGTAAATTTCAGGAATATTCAAGTCGGTTGTATCAAAATTTGTAGAATTTAAATTTGAAAATAAGCTTTTCACGGGAAGTGTGTCCGGGGGTATGATTTTAAAACAGTATAAATACGGAATGGAAATTATTAAGGCTCTCTTGTGTCTTGTCTTGTCTTCTGTTCGCTTCTATACTACTGTCCTACGATAAAGTACTGAATGCAGACCAACACTATAGTAGAGTTTTTTGTGAGTATTAGATGTCTTAATAATACAGTAAATATAGTGCTAGCACGTGTAATTTATTAGTAGCGGTTCTATTTATTAACGCGAAATACGTGTAGTGAATATTAAATTAATAGAGGTCAGGCTACTACTATACTAAGCTAGAAAATCAATAAATGGAGGCATAATATATGTGGGGTAAGCATCACCAACAACCAGGATTTTATGCTGATATGGAATGGTACTATGGAACGAGGCGCTTGTCTCGCAATTGGGGTTATCGTATGTGGATCCACTGAGTATCAAAGCGCATGGTCACGAAGCCGAGACGTTCTGGTGATCGTCGTCGAAGGAATGGAAGCCTGAAGCATTCTCCAGGTAATTTATTTGAAATTTCTGTTTGATAAACTTTTGTGAAATTTTGGTGCTGTGTGAATGAATTTTGGGATTTATTTATGGTTATATAAACTTATTGGAAAAGATACATGTACTGGATAATTTATTGGAGTTAAATATTGAAAATGGGTGTATTTAAAACTTATTATATTTTATTCTGAATATAAATTAGATTGTAAAGGGTAAACGGGTCTATCAATTTTGTATTAATTTATGCAAGGTAAAAGGCATATACTAAATAAATTGGGTTATTATGAGCTCACCATACTCCAGTGTACTGTCACTTTAGGGTAATATGTGGGGCCCATCTATTCATATTTTACTGAATGTGTTTGAACATAATTAGAAAATCAAGGACTTTAAAACATATCACATTTGAGTTTGTAATTAGTGTACCAAACTGTTTGTTTATACATGAGAATAATTTGTCTGTAAGTAGCGGTAAATAAAAGATTGTATGATTGTTGTATTACTTGGTGATTTTATTGAATGGTGTGCGAGTGTGAAGGAAGAATGGTTGTATATTTAGGTATCCGAGAAGAGGAACAGTTGAGTTAGCCAGGGAAGCTGCTGAAGATTTTTGAAGCAGAAATAATAAGGGTAAGCAATTTTTTTTGAAATCTGTGCATTTTCGAAAATTATTTAATGACACTGGTGAAGCAGAAAAGTTTAAATCCCCGACACCACAGCAAACTTATGTCGGCCCAACGATGGGGCACGAATTTTGGTGAGACCACAGCAATCTTATGACGCCCAATTCGTGAGGCTCGATTGAGTTAGGTAGAGGACTGATGTTAAAGCTTTGTCCCAGCTTCGTCCAAGAATTTTTCTAAGGTTCCACAGCAATATATATATATATATATATATATATATATATATATATTAGGTAGTTAATTACACAAAGTAAGTTGAACGTAAATGAAAGTTAGGTTGATGTATCGTCGTGTACACGATTTAAATTTGTAAATTTCCCAATTGTCGTTATCGGTCTCGGTGGCGTAATTGGTAAACTCATGGTTCCGGCAAAACCGGATACAGGTTCAAGTCCTGTCCAGGACCTAATATTTTCCATCTTTCAATTACTAGCTCGATTTGAAATGATCATTTGGGCTTTGCATAAAAGTCTAAGTTATTATTTCATCTTATTCACTATATATATATATATATATATATATATATATATATATATATACAGGGTGAGTTTTTGGTGTGGCAACGGTCGATAACTCCGTTATTATAAATGCTATGTAAACCAAATTTGGAGGCATATTAGGCATGCCTTTGTGCACATATTAAAAATATTTGGAAGCATACAGGGTGTTTCATAATTCCAGGGCATATTAAACTTATATTTTTTTAATGGAACACCCTATATATTATTAGATTTTTGAAAAGCCCATAAAATGAGCTTTAATTTGATATCAAATTGTATCTGTCTATTCCTTTTAGTTTTTGAGATATTCAACTGTTTTTAGAAAAAATGACCCTGATTAGATACATTTCCACTGCACTACTACACAACTTATGTTAATTTTCAAGATTATTTTATTATATTATATTATTTTACTATATACCATAGTATATTTGTAAATATCACTCTTTTGAAATTTCTTCACAGTATACAGGGTGTGTCAGGTTTAGCAAAATGCAATTTTAAATATTTTTTTTAAATGGCACCCTACCAATTTTATTGCTACAATGGATAGTCCAGTAAGTGTCCTTTCATTTTTGTTAAGCATGCCCTATACCTAAATCTATTACATTCTGAGATATTTTTGATTTTCTTCAAATTTTAAGAATGTTTTTAATTTACATAACTAAAAATAACTTACTATTGGAGAATATTATAAAACAATTAATACATATTGATTAACAATTAACTACACTTACCCAATAACAATTTTCACTAAAGATATAACAACCTACAATAATACGCTATTAACAGAATTCTGCCAGATCAACAATATGCATTTTATAGAAAATGTTCAAACAGGAAATCAGGCAGGCTTTGAAAAAAATAACAATTACAATCAAAACGTTATTTAGGTTTATTAATTGTAGTGTATCTACTTAAAAGCATAATATTCTAGTAAAAGTATTATTATAGGAATCATACCCCACATGTAAGATGAAAATTTGCCTATTTTAATCTGTCTTTTAAATTAAAGATAGTAACATAAAAATAGATTAATTTTAGATCTGTTTCATAAAAACGTGTTTTATAAATTGGTAACACAATTGATTTTTGCAGGGTTCAAAAACACTTTGCTTCGGAAATATTGAACAAAATACTTTGCTTCGGAAATATTAATCAAAAAACATTTTGTCTCAAAAATATCTACTCCAAATATTTTGCTACGAAAATATCTACACCAAAAGTTTATTTCGGATAAACACTTTATTCCAAAATGTCTCTATAAATGCAACATACCGTTAATGTTTTGAATTTAACTTAAGTACTCGACGTCGTAAACCCCTTTATAAACTTTCTTTCAACGTTCGTTTCTACCTCCACAACGTAAAAGTATCTGGAAACCGAAATATCTTTGAATGGAATCAAATAGCTTTTAATTGCGACTATTTGGTAGACCAGATGTTATCTATTTAGAGAAGTTGAAGATTTTGTTTGGTTGGTGATAGCTGCTGACCACGAGGTGAACTCAAGCAGACTACTGGGATGTTTTCCTAATTCAGGTATGAGTTTTCCTGTGATTAGCGTCAACGATAGTAATATTCTAACATACATTTTATAAATATTTAAATTACCTTTGTGTGTATTCAAAACGGTATTTTGACTTTTTGCTTATCTTACATATAGTTAAAATATGCTTATGAATATTTATTACTATTTATTAACTGTGTGAGCATACAAAATTTCATGAAATTTTCTATGGGGTAAAGGTTGCCAAGTAAATAGCTTAAAATTAAATATAACTATCTTATTTGCCGTTACAAAAAGCTTTGTGTAAATGTTTATAAAAACCTCATGTAAAGACTGCTGTGATTTCCTGAATATTAATCGCTCACATTTTATAGAAATAATTGTTCATATGTTGATGAGTGAACTTTCAATATACAAGTTTAGTACTTTTCTTGCCTTTACTTATGTTTAATTTCTAATTCACTTCTCCCTTCCCCTGAGATAGTCTTTTGTAAACTTCGCAGCCCTTAACGTCAGATGCTAGTTCCGCCGGAGAACTTTTATTTTTATACTATGCAGTACACCTACCCTTTATATCTCCTTAAAAAAGGAACGGTGCAGTGTTAAGGGAGCTATGCTAACTGATGGTTTCTGGACATCATTGTTCAAAGATATATTAAACAGTGAGTAAAATATGAGCCTCTATGTTCATACTTTT